>JAYESA010000012.1:45326409-46038909 GCA_036927795.1 Iris macrosiphon
GTATATGTGGATATATATATATATATATATATATATATATATATATATATATATATATATATATATATATATATATATATATATATATATATACGTAGATATATATATACATATGTGTTATATATATATATGTTAGCCTAGATATATAGCTAGGAATATATATATATATATATATATATATATATATATATATATATATATATATAGTTAGCTATGGTTAGTGTTAGAGAGGGGGATAGTTGGGTATCTCAATACCTCGAGATACCCAAGGTATTGAGGGTAGTAAGGTAAGTGCGGTAAGATATTGAGGTAGCATATATATATATATATATATATATATATATATATATATATATATATATATATAGATAGCTAGATAGGTAGAGGGTAAGGTATCTCAATACCTTGAGATACCAAGGTATTGAGATAAGTTTGGTATCGGGAATGAGGTATTTGTCTATGCACTAGGTTATATATATATATAGTTAGTTAGACATATGTTATATATATCTATATATTAGTATATGGTATATATATATAGATAGTTAATTAGCTAGCTAGTGTTAGTAAGGGGTAAGGCTTGAGTATCTCAATACCTTGAGATACTCAAGGTATTGAGCGTCGGGGCAAGGTATTGAGTTTTAGCCTAGGATTAAGGTTAGAGTTGCTTTTATATATATAGTTATATATATTTATGCGTGCTAGTATATATTATATGGGGTATAGGTGGGGCGTATAGCGTAGGTTGAGGTATCGGATACCGAGGGTATCCCGGTATCTCAAGGAGGCGAGTTTGATGGTTTATTAGCTTAATGACCTAGTTTTGACCTAGAATTTTAGGGGCACCCTAGTTTGACCTAGACTTGACTACAGTTGACCCGGTTGACCGCCAAGGTCAACTTTTGACCTAGTTTTGACCTAAGGTTGACTTTTTGGACCTATAGTTGACTTTTTGACCCAAATTTCACCGGTTTGACCTAGAACGACCTTAGAAGCCTGTTTTTAGTTATTTTATATCTGTTTAACTCTTTAGAACCCTGTTTAACCTTGATTTTTGCAATAGGTTCTTGCGACACCAGTTCGGATCGCCAGTTACTCAGGACGTCAGGCGAGTACATTCTCTGATAGTTTTCATTATCTGATAATTATTATGATTCAGCTTCTAGTATAGTATCATCTGATTTTCTGGCACGACACGGACTAGTATTCCTGGATTCATTTACTTGCGATACGTATATTTCATGTTTCTGACCTCTATTCTGGAATCACCTACTAGCATCACCTACAGGCATCACTACAGGCATCACTCATGTTTCTGGCTGGACTCATACTTGATTTACGTATCGGGTCTTGGATTCACTTGTACTAGTCGGGCGGGGAAATACTCGAGTAGACATGTAAACATTCCCAACTGGAATCACTGGAATCACCCCCTCTGGTCTAATCTGGAATGATAGCAGCCGCACACCCAGTGTGCGGTGAGTCGTACTTACCCCTAGCCGTTTACATATCGAAACAGGTATTTCAAAGACACGAGTTCATTCTTTCTAGTCTGGACTCTCTTGCATTTCTTGCTGGTCTCACTTATAGTTTCTGGACTTGACTCATTACATGTATTTCTTGCTGGACTCACTACATGTTCTTGTGCATATACTTGATCTTAGTTTAGATTTCTTGTATCTTGCAGTCATTACTATCTTGCTTCTGATATTCATGAATCTTTACCTTTATGCACCAGTGATATGTATATATTTCTCATTCATACTCTATTTTCATTCTCCTTGGTACTTGCTACAACTGTTTTATAGTTTTTATCATTTAACTGGAACTGCTGTTAGAGGTGTACTTGCTCCAGTCCTGACTGGACATATTTTTCCAGAGGATCCGGAGGATTGGTGTCCGACGTTTCATGGACCTCAGCCTCTCGATGGTGCAGACAGGGACCCCCTAGTTTAAGAGTAATTTCCGGGTTGGTAGCCGGGATCACTAGGACCTCAGTTGTTGTTTTTATTAGCTTTTGGTACCGGATTTGTCTCCGGTTTTGGATTAAGACCTTGTATTGTATATGATTTGGATATTGTTGTATTATTATTATTGATGTTGTGGTTGTTTTTAGCTGTAGTTGTTTAGACTTTGTAGTTGTTAGACTTCTGTGTTATCTTATCGTGCTTAGATTCGTGATTGAGTACTTGTGTTATCATCATGATATTGCTCCTCCGTTTGGATTTGAGATCTTGACAGGTTTATATATTGATTACGTAAGATTGTTAGCTAGATAATAGACCTAAACAGCGTTCTACCGCCGATGTTGCGGCGTAGGCTGGACGTACCCACGACTCATGCCCAATTTTTCGGGTGCGGGTCGTGACAGTATGGGATTTATGTTTCTTACTGTATTATCAAAATGGTGCAACTGGATAACCCACGAGTTCTTCGGAGCACCTTGTGGAACGACTGTTCTTCTATTTCTCCCCCATCATGCGCCATTAAAGATATCTTGAGTGCATTATAGATAGTTTAGTTATCCTATTTATTTTTTACTGCTTTACTTTCATGTATGTCGATTCTTGTGTACTTGTTATGTCCCTCTGAGGACTTGGCACCTTTTCCAGATCCCGACGAGCACTTATACCCGACGGATTACGGAGTTAGAGATTTTGCAGACGAGAACTTCGAGGTGGAGCCACAGGAGTGTCTTTGAGCATTCATTCATGGATGATAGTTTCTTAGTGTTTTGGTAGTATTTCTTTATTCCTTAGTTGTATTCTTTCAGTATTCTTTTGTAATCATTTTTGTGGATTGTTTTCCACTGGATATTCTTTTGTAGTGGATTCTGAAACTTATTCTATTTTATTCAGTTTTCTATTATGTGATATTTTTTGGATGAGACTAGATTATACCTGTCTGTGATAGTAAGTCTTAGTTATATTTTACAGCGTACTACGACTGGTTAGGTCCATTAAATTGGGTTCCTATACTTGTTCGTACATCTGGCATGTGTATGTATACCTGGTCCTACGTATTTTGGGACTTGGGTGTGACATATTTTTAGTAGTGGCCCATGCAGGTCGAGTTAGCCGTTTCGGTTACGTAATTGTACCGAGCGGGCCTGCACTTAGGATTAGACTTTAGGTCTCATCCACATTTGATTATAACTCACCTTCATCCCAATTCGTTCTATTTGAATAAATTATTTTATCCTGCTTGATTTATGTACTCTTCCTAACCTTTCGTTCATCTCTTGCAGAGAGATAAATTTGTGTAACAGACGTGCTACTACCGGGGGCAATACGTCTCCAGGGGTCGATGAACAATCACCAGGAGAGGCACAGACAACTCCTCGACTTCCAGTACCGGATGGACAAACTGACAATCCGGTTCCACCAGCTCCTCCCATAGTGCCTAATGGAGCTCCCTAAACTCCATCAGCACCACAGGATGGCCAGACACAGATATTCCAATTCTTTCAGATGATGATACAGGAACAGAGACAACAGGCTATCGCACTGGCTACAGCAGAGGCAGCAAGCGGCAGAGCAGAGGCAGGAAGCCGCTGAGATAAGGCAGGGATTTTTGGCAGCACTTGAGAGCATGGCTGCACCAGCACCCCGTACCAGCCCAAGCACTAGCTCCGGTGCCACAAGCGCATGTTAGTTCAGTTAAGGATTTTGTGCAAATGAACCCCAAGCCATATAAAAGCAATGAGAGTCCAGAGGAGACCAGAACTTGGACAACCATCACCAAGAAGCTTTTGGAGGCATCACAGCTGCCTACGAACTTATGGATGATAGGTACGAGGACTCAGCTAGAAAGGAATGCTCATCACTGGTGGGAATCGATGGAGCGCCAATTAGGTACACACCAGACTTGGGAGCAATTCCTGGAGTACTTTGAGAAGAAATACTTTTTGGCCACTATGAAGGATGCATTATACAACCACTTTCTCCATCTAGAGCAGGAGAACAAGACGGTCAATGAGTATGACTCAGAGTTTAGCCGCCTCAGTAGATATGGCATCATTCTGATACCCAATGACTTAGAAAAAACTAAGAGATTTCATCATGGGCTGACTAAGGAGCTTCAATACTATACCAGCTCATAGTCTCGGATCTCTTATATTGAATTATTGACAGAGGCCAAGATTCAAGAGGCCATCAGAAGGGGAAAGGGAATCAACAGAGGATTCAGCAAGGACCAGCAAAGATACAGCAAGGAGGGCCTATCAGACGACCAATGGGACAGCAGCAGCAACAGAGGATGGGACCCTACCAGCTTAGAGAGTCACTGACTTGCCATTTCTGCGGCAAGAAGGGGCACCTACAAAAGGAGTGCAGGAAGAAACTGGGGATGTCACGCCCCAGTCCCAAAATACGTAGGACTAGGAATACGTAATATGCCAGCTACGCATTCGACCAGACTCTGGTCTGACTCGAATACGTATAAGTTGTAAAATAATGGTCACTATCTAAACAATCCAGTAAATAAAAACATCTATGTCTCAATCCATAATGAATAAAAATACACAAGAATGAGCTACATGTGCTATAGTCGGCCGCCCAATAACACACAAACTCGAATAGACTCGAGAAGAAATATGAGTCTATATAAACTAGGCTACAATATCAGATGAATAAACAATATGAATAAAATAACCATAACGCCGATAGAAATGATATAAGTACCTGGTACCAATGCCTGCAAGACAAGCAACTCCATCAGCAACTCCAAGGGCTCCGTAATCGTCTATACTGCAAAACTGACAGGGGACCAGGTCCTCAGAGGGACATAACAAGGTACAAAAATAGTATGCCATAGTATAACAGAAAGAAACAAGTGCAACGCCGGTGTAATCTAGCATAACCACCTAAGTGAGACACAATTTTGAAGACAATGTTCGATGCGTGGGCTGTCCAAAATAAAACCATAGCTCCGAACACAGAGACACACGGGACGTACCGTAGCTCCGAGCACAGAGTCACGTGGGTGATACTACTACTCCAGATACAGGAACACTACATAAATAGGACATATACATATATATAGCGCGTGCAGAGGAGGCCAAACGTCTAGTAACTGTCTTTTCCTCCCAAAGCGGTCAACGAGTGTTCGCTGAACCTGAACCTCTATCTAACAGTCTCGTCACACTGAAGTAACTATCAATAATCATGACCCTAAAGTCGTCCCAGTTTTCGGTCATGTTGACAGTATCAGGATACAGGAAATCTGGCACGATGATAGTGTTCGGATGTGTCCTAGGGTTATGATGTAACAAGTACGTACATCAAGGTATTGCGAACATCTATCAATCGTTACCAGACGTTACCAACGAACGTCTGTACCCAATTATGACCCGAACGCGAGGTAACAATTATGACCCAAAGCACGCACAATGCATATAATAAAATAAATAAATACCTGGTAACTGAAATACAGGGTGGCAAGGTACACTTGCCTGGATCCGGATGCTGAAGATGGTCTCCGGTACAACGTCCAAGTTTGCGGGTCCTGTAGTACCTAGAGACGAGATACAAGCTCAATCAATAAACTATCACAATGCTAAAATAAGAGGTGACACACGTCTAGCATAGGCTTCAATCTTTGTTACAAGCTCACATAGACACTAAGCTAGAGGGTTGACCACGGTTGACTAGAGGTACGTTACATTTAATACGATCAATCACCAGTATAATATCATCAGACCAAATCCTCAATCCCCTATATTTATCATGGTGTTTCCAGTAGTTCAAGCTATGCTCATCCTCAGATTTTACCCTTGTATTCACAAACGTTATCATGCACATTTTAAATATACTATCCTCAAATAAAATAATTATTAATTATCCAACTTTTCTTTATATAACCATCATTACCATTTCACAATAAATATCTACTCCTCAATTAAATTTATTATTAATTATCATCTCTCAACAAATGACCAATGTTTTGATATCACAATACCATTTTACAACAATTAAACTGCTCCTTAATACCTATCACAATGCATATAATAAATAACATAAAACCCTAAAATCTCATATAGCATTCATAAACCCTAAAACTCAATATAGCATTTATAAACCCTAACTAAGTTCTATTTAACAATAAGCAACATTACACTAAACTAGGAGATGGGTGAGGAGTTACCCCGGGTGGCGGCGTGTGGTGGCAGTGTCGACGATGCGGTTGGCCGAAGAAGGTAGTGTAGCAGTGGGTGTTGGCGGGTGGCCGACCAGAGTAGATGAGGTGGTGGTCGAGGGGGTGTTGGTTCGTGGAGATGACGGTGGTGACAGCGGGGAGATATTGCTGCTTGGCGGGATGGTGCTGGTGATGATGATGAAGATGATGATGATGAAGACGATGCGGGGGTCATGAAGGTACGGGTGACCGATGGAGGAAGTGATGGCCGGGGTAGTGGTCGGTTTGGGGAGATGGAGGTGGTTCATGGAGATTGGTTGGCCGGGAGGATGGTCGACAGCAAGGTGGAGAAGGTGATAGACGGGTGGTTCGTGGAGATGGTGATGGAGCGGCCGCGGGTGGAGGTTGCTGGCTGGAGGATGGTCGACAGCAACAATGTGGAGGTGATGGTGGCGCTGACCGAGGGGGACGGCAGTAGTAGCTCGCTAGAGTTGCAGAGGTTAGAGGCCGGTCGAGCTAGAAAAGGAGTAGTAGTAAAGAAGAAGAAGAAGAAGAAGAAGAAGAAGAAGAAGTGAAGAAGAAAAAGAAGAGAAATGGAGGAGGGTGGAGGAGGGGTTCGGCTGGTGAATTAGGGAAGAGGGAGGAGAGAGAGGGGGGTTTTCTATGTTCCTAGGGATTAGGGCCATCATATTGGAAAAGGGGGTGAGGTTGAGTGATTATATAGGTGAGTGTGTGGTGAGGATGATGTCTCATTTTGAATGGAGGGTCCAGATTTCACATGAAGGAAATGTACATCAAAAGGGAAGAGAGAGGGTTGATTTGACCAGTCAAGAGAGGGAGAAGGGGTTTCTTCATTGGCCTTGACTAATAGGGTGGTGACACCTAGCACCATATTTGTAAATAAGCCCCTTAACCTTTGGGTATTTGCACATGCATGTAAAATAATGGGGATTTAGTGTGGGAAGTGGTGTTTGGTGTTATGTAGGATGAGGGGATGTTGTGTGTTTTGCATGGGCTTAATGAATGGGGTATTGGGTTAAATTGGGGTTAAGTTGGGATTAGTCAAAGTTGGTATCCCCAATTTAATTAAAATAAAATATTATGTGCTTTTAAATTAAATAGGGGCACATGGGGTCTTAATTAGGAGTGACACAAAGGTCAGGAACGGTGTAGGCTGGTGTCAGTCTTGGACCCTTTAGTTGGTTTGGCTAAACGGGTTGAGTTTGTGTCCCAAAATGGATGGCAACGACAAAGGTATGCGGCATGGGATTAAATAATGGATTTTGGGACCGGGAAGTTGTGCAATTAAATTAGAGCACAAGGGATTGTGTTTGTGAGTGACGGAAAAGTCCATTGTCTAGGTTGTCTTGTCAAGTCAAGAGTGCAATAATTAGTTAAAAATTATGGGCTATTGTTGGGCTCCGAAAATTGCAACAACGGTAGGGTGCACCAAAGGTTAAATTAAAGAATCGGGCAACTGCAACATAAATTCTAAACCTCAAATATCCTGACACTACAACAATATTTCTAACCCTATCTAGTCTACCTAAAATAATAATTGAGGGGGTTTACAGGGGACTTGCTTGATCTACGGAGCGAGACAGCATCAGGCTCAGGATTGTCTGCAATGTAGAGCATAGTTCCATTGGGAGGGAAGAAGCCAGCAGTACCGGCACCGGGAGCAACCAACCAAGGAGGAGGATTACCTCGTTTACCAGCACCAGGAGGTCAGCAGAGAGAACCTCCATTGGCATCGCAGGCAGTGCAGTTCGAGAGAGCCAAACAATAGGCAGAAGCTCAGAGGCAAGGACAGGTGTTTTCTCTGAATCAAGAAGGAGAAGAGACTGAAGGAGAGGCTATTACAGGTATTATTCTAGTCGGATCAGTACTTGCAACTATTTTATTTGATTCTGGGGCCACTCTTTCATTCTTATCATCTAGATTTATAGCAATGCATAGAATAGCTACTTCACCCTTGCCAAAAAGTTAGAGCATTCTTACCGGGGGAGGAATAGTATTTATAACTAGTACCTGTAGAACTTGTTCATTTATTTTTTGTGGTCGGGAGATGAGAGCTCGACTTTTGGTATTTCCAATGCCAAATTCTGACATAGTGTTGGGGATGGATTGTCTTAGCCAATATCATGCAGTATTATATTGCCATAAAGGTTGTGCCATGTTTAAGCCGCTAGGTCAGCCAGAGTTTGAGTTCATAAGAAGAACTATAGAGAAGGGAGTAGGCCAATTAAGTGGAGCTTACATGGCAACGGAAGATGCGCCACCACAGATTATTGTGGAGATTGTAGATATTTTTCCAGACGAGTTATCGGGTCTGCCACCAGACAGAGAAGTCACTATTGAGTTAGTACCGGGAGCAGTGTCGATATCCTCTAATGTGTATCGGTTAGCAAAGAAGGAGCTAGATGAGCTGAAGGTACAGTTGCAAGAGTTCCAGGACAAGGGATTTATTAGGCCAAGTGCATCGCCTTACGGAGCCCCAGTGTTGTTCGTGCCAAAGAAAGATTGAACAATCTGCATGTGCATCGAATACAGAGCCCTTAATGCAGTGACCATCAAGAATAAGTACCCTCTACCGTGGATTAACAACTTGTTTAACCAAGTGACAAGAGCACAGGTGTTTTCTAAGATTAATCTGAGATCAGGATACCATCAAGTAAAGGTGAGGCACGAGGATATTCAGAATAAGGCTTTTAGGACTCACTATGGTCACTACGAGTTCTTGGTAATGCCCTTTGGATTGACAAATGTGACAGCTGTGTTTATAAACTTAATGAACCGAGTATTCCATCAGTACTTGGACCATTTTGTGGTCATATTCTTCGACAACATTTTGGTGTACTCGAAGAGCCATGAGGAGCATGAGAAACATCTGAGGAAAGTGCTAGAAACATTGAGGCATCAGAAGTTATATGCTAAGCTGAGCAAGTGCGAGTTTCTCCTAGATTATGTCTCTTTGCTTGGGCATGTTATTTCGGGAGAAGGCGTATTAGTGGATCCAACCAAGATATCAGTAGTAAAGACGTGGCCAACCCCAACCGACGTCTCAGAGGTGCAAAGTTTTCTACAACTTGCCGGATATTACTGAAGGTTTGTGGAGAATTTTGCGAGGATTGCAGATCCTATGACAAGGTTGACCCGCAAGGACCAGAAGTTTATTTGGACAAAGGAGAGTCAGATGGCATTTGATGAGTTGAAGAAGCACCTGACTACAACACCGATCTTGACCATACCTACTGGACCGAAAGGATTTGTTATTTATAGCGATGCTTCTGGAAAGGGATTAGGTTTTGTCTTGATGCAGCATGGGAAGGTGTTAGCCTATGGTTCTCGGCAGCTGAGGATCCATGAGAAGAACTATCCTACTCATGACTTGAATCTTGCAGCAGTAATCTTTTCTCTGAAGCTTTGGACGCACTATTTATATGAAGAAACTGTGGAGATATATACAGATCATAAGAGCTTAAAGTATGTCTATACTCAGAAGGATCTGAATCAAAGACAGAGACGATGGCTCGAGTTGATGGCAAATTTTGACATTGAGCTGCAGTACCATCCAGGCGAGGCTAATGCAGTAGCGGATGCGTTGAGTAGGAGACCGATGGCGTACTTCTTGACAACACAAAAAGAATTGTTATATGATTTGGAGCAGCTGGGCATAGAGGTAGTCATGCTAGGAGAAGTCAAAAATTTGATGAACCTTCAAGTACAATCATCATTGGTAGAGCGTATCAAGGCAGCTATGCCGACTGATGCAAGATTTTAGAGGCTTAGACAGAGGACTGAGGCTGGATTGCAGACTGGGCTGAGGATACATGAAGGTTGGACCTTGAGGTGCAGGACTACTCCAACCGCTTTCAATCCCAGAGTGGAAATGGGAGCACATCACCATGGACTTTATTACGGGTTTTTCGAGAAGTCCAGCTGGCCGAGATGCAGTTTGGGTAATTGTGGAAAGATTGACTAAGGCAGCACACTTCTTACCCTTTAGAGTTGGGCAATCTACAGATGTTCTGGCATAGATATACATGAAGAAGATTGTACGTCTACATGGAGTACCAGTCAGCATAGTTTTTGACAGAGATTCGTGGTTCACATCACACTTTTGGAGGAGTATGCAAGAGAGCTTAGGAACTAGATTAAAGTTTAGCACTTCTTATCACTCGCGAACAGACGGACAGTCAGAGCGCACTATTCAGACATTGGAGGACATGTTGAGAGCGTGCATGCTTAACTTTGGAAGATCTTGGGAGAATCACTTGCATTTGGTGGAGTTCTCTTACAATAATAGCAACCAATCAAGCATTCAGATGGCTCCTTTTGAAACATTATACGAAAGAAAGTGTCGATCGCCAGTATGTTGGAGTAATATGGGCGAGAGACAGATACTTGGACCGGAGTTGGTGACTCGCACAGTAGATAAGGCCAAGCAGATTCAAGGTCACCTTCGAGCAAAAGCAGTGGGCAGATACTTACCGTCGACCCCTAGAGTTCAAGTCGGGAGATTATGTGTTCTTAAGGATCTCCCCTACTAGAGGAACCATCAGATTTGGAGGTAGAGGAAAGCTTAGTCCGAGGTGTCCACGATGTATTGGAGAGGTTACTAACAGACTAGCATTATCGTGGACCTTGGAGGGTGTCCATGATGTGTTCCATATCTCACAATTGAGAAGGTATATGGCGGATCCTAGCCATGTATTAGATCATTCAGAGATCACTGTAGGACCGAGTTTGTCTGATGAGGAGCAGCCGATTGAGATCCTCGACCATAGAGAGAATATGCTAAAGGAAAAAACCATTCGACTAGTCCGTGTTGCTTGGAAGCATCATTCACCGGGCGAATCAAATTGGGAGCGAGAGGATTCGATCTTATAGCATTTTTCTCACTTACGCGAGTCTTCAGGTATAAATTTTACATACTGCGTTATTGTTTTTCTAGATCGTGCCATATTCTTAATTTCGATAATAAAATTTTCTAAGGTAGATAGGTTATAAAATCTCTCACCCAAAAATAGATATTTTGTATGTATTCTATATTTATTGTGTTTATTTAGAATATTTTAAAATTAATTTAAATTCAGTTGTTGTATTAGGATACTTCACAGTAGTTTGAACATTATTGGCATAGGATGACCACAAAATCTACATCGTCCTTCGTAGGAAGTAGCCTATACGGGAGACACTACCCGTAAGATCTTTATATGACACAAAATTCAACGATTTAGCATTAGTATGGCACTAGCGTAACAACCATAGTTTATTGTGTTTAAAATTTAAATTTTTTTATATAAATAATTTATTTGTGATTATTTTCTAATCCAACATTTTTCAAATAGCAACCCATAATTCCTTCATGTCAATTTAGGCCACTTTCCTCTTTTATAGAATTTATTTATCTATTTATTACTATTTTAATCCCATGGAATCAAAACAAATCTTTGTCAAATTAATTAATTGATTAGTTGTTGACTTTAAATAACTAACTAACTAATTAGGAAATCTCCTAACAAACTACCAACCTAATCCTAATCCTACCCCTCTCCCCATACCCGCGGCTACCCCCTCCTACCCGCGCACACCCACGCGAACCCCCCTCTCCCTTTCTCTCTCCTTATATATATATATATATATATATATATATATATATATATATATATATATATATATATATATATATATATATATATATATATATATATATATATATATATATATATATATATTCTTCTTCTCCTTCTCCTCTTTCCTTCTAAAACCCTAACCTAAAATCTTCTCATCTAAAATTCTAATATTTCTCTTCACCTCCTTCGTCCATCACCATAGCCTTCACTTCACCACCAAGGACGACCCTCCCCCTTCGCGTGGATACAACATCACCTCCTTCATCCAAGAACCATAGTTCTTCATCCTTCTTCTTCTAGTAAGTCTCATTCTTCCTCAAAACCCTCTCTAATTTGTATGATTGCATGAATAATTGTTGTTATATATAAATAAATAATTTTTATATTTCTTTGTAATTCATTCCCATGTTCTTCATTGTAGAATTTATTTTAGGGCTTGCATGTAAAGAATTGAACCCATGAATGCATGTATGCACCGCACCCATAGGTAGAAATCTTGATTAAATAATATTAATAATAAAGAAATATGATGTTTAAATTATTTTTATCCATATTTTTACTGTTTATTTTAGATTGTTAAATTATTATTATTTTTAGAATAAATTGCATGTACAATGGGAATGGTGACCTAGTTTTATGTTTTCTCCAAAATTTTGTATCAAACCCTTCTAAAACTTTGTAGATAATTAATATATGATTTTATTAACTTATATTAAATTCAATTTTAAAATATATTTTTTAGAAATATTATTTTGATTTAAATAATTTGTATGCATAAAAAGCCACCTAGTTGACCTAGTTTTGACAAAACTTGACCCCGACAATTTCAGACTTAAACCCCGGCCAAAAATCTATATTTTCTACATCTAAAATTATATTATATTAATTTAATTCTAATTTTTAAGTATTTATTCCATAATTATCTATTTATCAAAAATTGGTTTTATTTACTTGTTGGTAACATGTTATGACCTAGTTTTGGTTTCTACTTAGTTTTGGACTCAGAGAAATTATAGTAGATGACCAAATCACTAAAAAACCTTATTTTATAATAAAAATTCCAGTATTTTTGATAATTAATGTCTTTAAAAAGGATTTTCGGTAATGTTTAACGACTAGTATTATTTAAGGGCTAGTTACTTGCATGTGCAATCAACGTAGAATTAGGAACTAGTTAACAACCTAATTTTAACTTGATTGTAAGAGTCGAATTAGAGTAATAATTAATTGGTAGGTGTTTAGAACGTTCCTGTGGAGTGCTCCAGACCATAATGGTTATTCTCGCATCTTGGCTTGGAAGACAAGTACACATTCCTTGTTTGTATTATGCAGTTTACATATGCCTAAATTTTTTTATTTTGTTAGCTATGTGAACGCGTCTTAGAGTAGCAAACGTACCCGTTATGTTGTGAAGATATTTGGTATCTTATGACCTGACACTGTTTCAAACACGTTGAGTGAGTGAGTGAGTGAGTGAGTGAGTGAGTGAGGTGAGTGAGTGAGTGAGTGCATAGACTGGAGTGTTGACTGGCCATCGGTATGTGAGTTCGCATCTTGTGTTAGCTGTTGGTGTTAGTTTGGGTTCTAGCTTTTATTGACGTCGTTGCATTTTGTCTGCACCGCGTATACAGTTCAGATAGTTCATTGGGAGGGGAGAATCTACTAGTGAGCGTATGGAATTTATGTTTCTTATTGTACTGTAAAAATGGTGCAACTGTGTAACCCCCGAGTTCTTTGCAGCACCTGGTGGGACGACTGTTCTTCTATTTCTCCTCCCTCATGCGCCATTAGAGATGTTTTGAGTGTATTTCACATAGATGGTTTAGTTACCCTATTTATCGTTTACTGTTTTACTTCCATGCATGTCGATTCTTGTGTACTTGTTATGTCCCTCTGAGAACCTGGCACATTTTTTAGATCCCGACGAGCACTTATATTCGACGGATTACGGAGTTGGAGATTTTGCAGACGAGGAGTTCGAGGTGGAGCCACAGGAGTTTATTTGAGTATTCATTCATGGATGATAGTTGCTTAGTGTTTTGGGACTATTTCTTTATTGCTTAGTTATATTCTTTCAGTATTCTTTTGTACTCATTTTTTTGGATTGTTCTCCACTGGATATTCTTTTGTAGGGAATTCTGAGACTTATTCTATTTCATTCAGTTTTTTATTCTGTGATATTTTGTGGATGAGACTAGATTATACCTGCTTGTGATAGTGAGTTTTAGTTATATTTTACAGCATACTATGACTGGTTAGGTCCATTAAATTGAGTTTCTATACTTGTTCATAAAGTTGGCATGAGTACGTATACCTGGTCCTACATATTTTGGGACTTGGGCGTGACACTGGCAAAGCCTAAGAAGACCCGCAGGACATGGGTTGAAAAGGCCGCTGTGCCACGCGCTCCTCATCTTTTTCTCTCTGCCGCAGGGATCGCACGTTATGCGTCCACCTCTCATGCGACAACCTCTTCTAACAAGAAGAGTGCTCAGCACCTAAAGACCCGCAGGACTTGGGTTGCAAAGGTCGTTGTGCCTCACCCAACTACAGAGTATGCTCTCTCTCTCTCTCTCTCTCTCTCTCTCTCTCTCTCTCTCTCTGCCGCAGGGATCGCACATTATGTGTCCACCTCTCATGCGACAGCCTCTTCGGACAAGAAAAGTACTCAGTAACTTGATCTCTAGCAGAGGAAATACTATGATACTAAGAGTTTGAGCACTAAGAAACGTTCCATATGGCCACGTCAAAAGCCGCATAAGAAGGACTATGTGGCACCTTTTTGCAGCCGCAAGCAGATGGCCGTGTGCGGCCAAAACAGCCATAGAAGTTCCGTCTTTGACTGAATCTCACACAGTGCTGACTCCATGCACCATGCTGAGAAGAGCAAAAATGTAAACTTGGACTATTCATACTACGCACCAGCGTATGCTAGGACGAAGAAGTCTAAGGCAATACGAGCTCATCAAGCTCAAGCAATTGCTCATTCGACCGACCGTCAGCAGGTGCCGCTTAATATGCGTTTCCCAGACGGAAAGTCATACAAAACCGGCACGTGCATCCACCCCGCAGTGGCAATCGAACAGAGTCGGCCTAAAGAGTCTTCCGTTGGCAACTTAGGGCAAGTTCTTGTACGAACCCCAGGTCAGGAAGTAAAATCAACACCTGCGCTGTCACGCCCCAGTCCCAAAAATACGTAGGACTAGGATACGTAAGCATGCCAGCTGTATGAATATGGCACTCCAATATATGGAAATCATAACACACGTACGTTGTAATATGAATAATAATTCACAAGTGGTAAACATATATATCTCAGAGCATAACTAAATCTCATCCACAGAAATCATATATAAATAAATAACCAATATCTATGAAACTAGATCTCAATCCAAAGTATCTAATGATGGTAGTCGGATGGAAACAAATCCACTACCGAACTGAAATGAAGAATAAACAAGACAAATACAATATAATACAACCTCTAACAATCACGAGGCTCGAAGAGAAGACCTCTCGCAATATAAGTAGCCAGTCCGGATCTGCGCTCCTGCAAATGCTCATGAACAATACACCTGGAAAGGGACCAGGTCCTCAGAGGGACATAACAAGATACATAAAAGCATGTCATAAAGTAAATACTGTGAAAACTCAAGGGTGACCTAACCATCTAAGTAAAATGTACTTTGAAGACAACCTTGGTATGTATGGGTAGGTGAAAAGTATAAAGCGTAGCGTCAAGCCAGAGGCTAAGTATCTGGCATTAGTTGTAAACTGGATGCCAGATGTATATGCTGACTACATCACCGATCATGATAGCGCGCAGCTAGTAACATCTGCCGGATGTATCGACAAGCATATACTCTCATAACCGGGCAACACTGATCCCATACCCGGGCAACACTGAGGCTCATGGCCCCTCAGTTTACTCTGAAACTATGGCAACCAAATTATCTGTCCCATACGCCTACTAATTGTCTTCCCCGTCCAATGATCTATGCTTGTTGTATCCATAACACGCAGTAGCTACTACACCGAGACGAAGTGCAAGTATCGGTGTCGTAACTCTGGCTCATAGTCTATTGTTAGAATAATAGTCCAACCTCACAACCAAACAAGGACAAGGATTGGACCTTCATACTACAATAGTCTATGCTCCGACTACTAATAACTGCTAAGTCTCTAACATGCATCACTATTAGTAGTTATACCCTATCCGTCGCACGACTTACACGTACAGGTGGCCAGCCGGATATGCAAGTCCGTGCCCTACATGAGACTCATAATACGTGTAAAAAATGTGTCAAGACCTGGGAGTCATACCAATAACTCCACAACTTTATGTGGGTCTACTAGACTCTAGGTCAGACACTGTCCTAACGTCAACGCATTCGTTGACTGCACCCGAGTCTCTCTCGGACGTGCACAGTTATATAATCTAAAATAATAAACATGCAACTAAATATATAACTAAATTTAAACAGTAAAACAAAGGCAAGTTATACTTGCCTGGCAAGAGAGCTGCAAAATGTAACGTCCAGATGTCAAACACCAAGGGTCAGAAACTACGGTCTCAGAATGAACGTCTCCGGATGCTGAAATAAACATCACCAGCATTTCCAAAATAAGCAAAATAGCTAGAAACCACTCCCCTTTCACCCAATTTGGATACAGGGGCAAAACGGTAATTTTGGGTCAAAGTGGGCTCCACAAGTGAGCCACTTTGCACCGAAAAGCGTGCCAAGGGTAAAGGTCTCTAAATAGGACAAATTATAGGTCAAACAAACTCTAAATGTCAGTACAAACTCAACGGTATGTCCAAATGTAGATTTCGGTGAGCCGAACACAATTTTGCCCAAAAAGTCATCTATGGGGCCGCCAATAGGCGACTTGGTCAACTGTCTCGGAATTGCGTGAAACTTGGGTCACAGGACCAGTGCGTTACCACGAGTCTAATGGCGCAAGTTTCTTCGTATTCCGACGAGCGTGTACTAAATGCGCATGGCTTTTGTAAAAGTTATGACACGGAGAATCTTCTGCGGTTACGGGCTGATTTCGACGCGCACACGCGTTCGAATCAGTTTCTGCAAAATCTCACGTGTTCGGGTACACTGCGCGCACCTTTTGGTACACTTGGTACACGACGGGGCGGTCCCGTTTGGCGGAGCGAGCTCCATATCGCAATTTCTGGAAATCTAGAAAAATGGATTTTCGGGGTTTTCCAACTAATTTAATTCTACACACAGCAATTAATAAATTAATGTATTTGATAGAAAATAAACTAGGTCAAGTGGTCTTCGAATACCAACAAGAAAATCAGATTCGGATCTCTGTGGTGGGAGATACGAACCCGGGAACAAGGGTGGTTGCAACAGATTTTCTGAGATTTAAATGTCGCGGTTTTTTATCGACTTGGCGTCGATTTTGACCTAGGTTCGTATGCTGTTCGAGATAAACTAATATACAGATATTGAAGGGGGTTAAGTGGTGAACGTACCGGTGAAGACGGGGTCGAGTTTGGTCGAGCGAGGTGACGGAAAACGCGTCGTGAACACAGGTAAGTTTGCTGTCCAAATCAACTTCGGTTGGAGCGCGAAGTCGCGGTCGTCGGGGTCGGGTTCCAGGCGGTCTACGGCTTGGCGGAGCGCGCTGGTCTCGCTGGCTGAGGGAGGCGGGGTCGAGGGGAAGGTCGAGAAGTGATCTAGGGTTAGGGTTTTGAACGTGGAGAGGTTTATATATATATAGGGGAAGCCGAGAGAGAGATCAAGAGATCGCGGGGGGGGGGGGTCGCTGTATGCGGCTGCTGCTGTGTTTGGTATTTGCTTAAGTTAATGGGTTCGGGTCATGGGCTAAAGGGTTTGGGTTAGGTTAGAGAATCCATTAGGGATTTTAATTCTAATTGTTTTTCTTTCATTTCTTATTCTTTTATTTTCTATTTCTATGTTATTTCTATTTCTATTCTAATTGCTAAGTATTAACTATATATATATATATATATATATATATATATATATATATATATATATATATATATATATATATATATATATTCTAGAAATTTATTTTAGAGCATGAAATTAATCTACCAACTGTCCAATAGGTCCCCTACATGGAATAAATTAGAAAAAATTTATAATGGCTCTTTAAATCCCCTAAATGCACAAACACCTCAAATAAAAATTAAATAAATTCTTTTTCCTCTATTTAGCTCATAATTATTATAATTAAATTATTAATTAATTAAAAAGGGTAAATACAATTTTTAGGATTAGGGGTTTTACATGCGCACCCGTGTGCTCTGTCTACACCGGCTCATAAGGAGGATGCAAAGGTGAATCAGCCCTTACTCGACTTACGCAACATGATCAATCATAGCGCAAAGTGAGGGAAACAATTATGGCATATGGAGTGTCCTCACTAGGGAATAACTGTGCCAACATTATCATCAACTGCTGCTAAAGCAGCAGCACCCACAAAAAGTAAATCGGCATTCCAGCGGCTACAACCAAAGGAACCTACCTGGCTGCAACCCGAAGTACAGATGCAAGCACTAGATGCAGATGTGATGCCCTTCGCCTCGTATTATTCTGCTCAGAAGGCCCATTACATGAGGGGAGGTCGGAAGTCCAGCACCTCCAGCCCATCGCTCTCAGCCAACGAGTCAAGAAGACGGGCCCAAGGAGGACAGGCAGCGAAACACACGAAAGGTGTTTTCCTGGGCACCCGCTTAAAAAAGAAGTTGTCAGCCAATGGGGGTAGTTCTTCCTCAGCACCTCACAAGACTACGCAAGCTAGGGGTTGTAATTCCCTGAACCTTTATGATAATCCAGTATTCCGAGAAAATGATGACTCCCAAGAAACAGATATCGAGATCCCAAGGGGTAGCCACCCCATCAAGAGGACACAGCTTCCTATGCTGGGGGTAGTGTTCCCTCCGAGTTCGAAGAGGATGCAGCCCCACTAACTTTATCGGATGGCTATTCACAGCAAGAGTCTGAGGCAGAAAGTACAACATCCATCGTCCCATCCATTTATTTCCATGTGAGAACAGCATACATGGAAGGGGACATTCACGAGGACCCCAACGATCGACAGTGCCTCAAAATCTTCGAGGTCGTGATGCAGACCATGAGTACGTTTATGCAAGCCTTGATCTAGACAATTCAGAAAATCAAGATAAATATGGCCCCACAACCAGCAAGAGCCTCTAGCCAAGCAAGCCTGGACTCCGGGACCAATGGGGATTCAAATATAACTACTCCACCCGCTGGCAGTAATCATCCCCTACCCGAATCGTCTGCTCCTTCCGCAGTCGATGAAGCTCGGGAAGCAATACAGGAGGTACGATAACTCCGGGCCCGCCTAGACTCAATGGGCAATCGGGACTCATTACGCGAGCTCAAGATTCGACAATCGTATCCTCTCAAATGGAGAGATGTACCATATTCGCCCAAGTATAAGCCCTTTAACTTGACTCTGTTTGATAGGAAGACATCGCCCCATCAATTCATGAGTTACTTTGAGATGGTAACGGGGCATCTGCCTCACAATGATGCCCTCTTAACCAAGCTCTTTGTCGGGGCATTATCTAGAATAGCCTTCAATTAGTTCTGCAGCCTCCAGGATAACTGTATTTCGTCATTCGACGACCTCAAAGGCCTTTTTCTTGCTCGGTTCTATGACGGAAAAAATGATATGATGATGTCCTCTTTAATGGACATAACAAAAAGGGAGAAAGAGTCTATACGAGAATACATCAAGCGGTACAGATAAGCGACGCTGAAGTTACCACCAGGTAACCCCGAGTCCACGCTGATGGACACCTGCCGGAGGAATATCCTTCCCACAGTCAGGCTCTGGATGGGCGACTCTCAGTTTAAAGAGTGGATGGTGTTCATCATAAATGTTGTCGATACTGAGAAGAATGTGAAGGACGCCCGTCTCCTAAGGATACAGATCCTCGTCGCTGATGATATGAGAAAATGCCCTTACAACAACAACAACAACAGCGATAACAGCATCCGGGATAGCATGGGAAAGCAGGCTCTGGTCGCCAATATAGCCATGAAGCCCGAGCAAAAGCCCGCGGAGGCTCCAAAACTGAAGCAAACATATTCCTTCGAAGATGATGACATCATGGCAACCTTCGACGTGCTAATGAAGGAAAACAAGCTTTGGCTCCCTGACGTCAAGCGCCCTGTTGAGGAAACCGAGATGAATAATCCGAAGTACTGCCACTACCATCATTACGTCCATCATGCGACACGGGACTGCTACACACTGAAGCGGTACATCCAGCGTCTGCTCGACACCAAGGCCCTCACTCTTGACTTCGATGACAAAATAGTTGCCGCGAACATAATATCTCTCCAGTTCGGCAACTTTTTGGCGATAGAAGCCCAAGAGAAGTAATCCCGATACCCCAAGCAATAATGGAGGTTGTAAATCTCCCGCCAGCTGATGACCAAACAGCTGGGCTTGAACCTGCATATACAGGTGACTACCATATATATAGTCAACTAGATTCTCGCCAGTCAGAACTCCTAATTCATAGTTCCTACAAGTGTAAACCCCCTCACCCAAAATAGGTATTTTGTGTGTATTTTATATTATTATATTTATTATTGACGTTGAATTTCTTTAGAGTATTCTCTTAGTTAATTAGAAATTTTTTGATATATTTACTTATATAAATATTTATTTAGAATTATTTTTAGGCTATTTTAGATTTTTGGAGATTTTTCTAGAATTTTTGGTAATTAAAACCTACGAAACATAAATTTTTAGGGCTTTCATGATTTACTATGTGACCATACTTGCATGTTATTACTACCAAATATTTAATTTAGGGTTAAAATATTTAAATATATTTTCTGTAATTTATTTAAAATTTTAAGGAATTATTGAATTTTTGGAATTATTGAGGATTTATTTGGATATATAAAGTCTTAATATTAGATAGATGCTAATTTAGTGTTAATAGATATTAATAAGATTATATATAAATTATTTATATTATCTTTAATTCTATTTAAGATTATAAATTATTGAGATGAACTCAAACTCTATTTTAAATTAATTCAAATCGTGAGCCTACTAGGAAAGCAACTTCATGCATATCCTATCCTTATTTAAACTGATCCTAATCATATCCAAATTAGCCAATCCTAGTTGTATTCAATTAAGTAGTGTCCACCATTATAAATACCTCATCATTCATATTTTTCTTCCCCAAATTCCCCTCTTTTTTGTCCAAAAACAGTCAAAATTCATCATAAATTTAGCTATCAAGGTTAGTTTTCTGAATATATAAATTATTTTAATAATTTAAGAACCTATTTTTCCAGAATATTCTGAAAGTGCCAGCTGTCCGAAATCAGATACGTTTCCGTATTTTCAAGATTTTGGGAGATTCCGAACTCGGAATTACGAGCCGTTTGAAGTTTCAAAAATCTGACATAATGAAATTACATAAAATTATTTTTCCATAATTTAATATACAAGTTTAGTCTACTGTAAAATTTGTGTAATGTAGACATAAATAGGAAACCACCAAAAACTGTCATATGTGCGCCCTTGTGGCCATAACTCTTTACCGACTTGTGATTTTATGAAACTGTCGATTTCAGCATTCATGTAGCATTAAAATCTATAGGATTCTACACACAAATCAAGGATTTGAGTTGGTTAACTTTTTTGTCAACGGATTGCCTCGATTTGCGTGTCATGGATCACAAATCCGTAAAGTTGATTTTTTTTGGACCAAAATTAGAGTTTAACAATAAAATTAGATTATAATAAGATTAAAATACTATTTTAGGTTATTTTATTCAGAATTAAAATAGATTAAAATGGAGGAACCTATTCACCCACTTTTCTAACATAACTTGTTTAATTTATGTGACGGGTAGATCGGACGACGCCTTGAGTTGGGACTTCATTCTTTTTCAGAGCAGACAGGTATACCTTGCTATTATAATGTTATTCATATTTCATATGTTGCATGCATCTTTATTTTCTGTCATTAGTTCATATATTTTAACTGCTATATAAAATACGCATCCAAGAAAACTTGGGTGCAACGACGGTGTCGTCGTGATATATTTTTATTATGTATATGCATTGACCTTGTTTATGAGACTACCCCATTATCATGAAGCATCATTAGGTTTATTGGTCGTGACACAGCTGTTACACGAGTGTGAGTCTCATATTGATCATGGACTGCATGACAGGTCTGACCTCATGTACGTATGGGTCGTACGTTAGGGATAACTGCTAATAGAAACTTTGCATGCTAGGGGACTTAGCAGTTATTAGTAGTCTATGGACATAGCATATCGTAGTACGGTGGTCCAATCCTTGTCCTTGTTTGGTTGCATGGTTGGGATATTATACTAAAGATAGGCTATGAACCAAATCCTGTCATGGATGTGACATGCTTAGAGCATGGGGTGGGGAGAACAACAAGTACCGCATTTGGGCTCCTTTGCACTTTCCTTTTATGTAACACGTACGCTCTACCGGAGATACGCGGTCGTGATGACCCCTATACTACTTGGAGGCCTCTGTCGTTCAAAAGACGACATGCTTTGTAGGCCCCTGATTCTCCGAGAGAATTATGCCAATCTTATTTTATGGCCAGATAGCCCACTTGTTATAAAGTTATTCTCAAACTGCATTCACATAGATGGTTAGGCGACCAATTGAATATTTATTTCAGTACTTTATTGGCATGCTTTTATGTATCTTGTTACATCCCTCTGAGGACCTGGTCCATTTCCAGGTGTAGATATTCATGAGTATTCGCAGGAGCGCAGATCCGGACTGGTTGCTTATATTTGCGAGGAGGTCTTCTCTTCGAGCCTTATTGCTTATTAATGGATGTACTTATATTGTGTTTATTTTATATTCGAGTTGGTAGTGGATTTGTTTCCATCCAACTATCATCTTTAAATACTTTGTATTGAGATCTAGTTATTTAGATATTGGTTAAGTATTTATATATGATTTTGTGGATGAGATTTAGATTATACCCTGTGACTTGTGACATATGTTTATACCACTTGTGGATTTGATATTCATATTACAGCGTACGTGTGGATTTTGGTTTCCATATATTGGAGTTGCCATATCCAAAAAGCTGGCATGCTTACGTGTCCTAGTCCTACATATTTTAGGACTGGGGCGTGACATATTTTTATGGTGGTCCATGCAGGTCGAGAGCATATTGTCTCGGTTACGTTACTGTACCGAGCAAGCCTACAAATAGGATTAGAGTATAGGATCTCATCCACAATTGACTATGACTCATCTTTCTTCCATTCTGTTCTATTTTGAATAATTGTATTCTGCTTGATTCATGTGCTTCCCTAATATTTCCTAGAATATACCCCCTCATAGAATATAGAAGTCCATGTTGTTAGGATAAGAAATAGGGTAACCTTCCTATTAAGAGTACAACTAGGATATTGACACACCACTGAGTTAGAATACTTAATGAACCCTAGCATTCCTTACTACCTAATGAACCCTAGCGTCCCTTACCTATATATTAATTTACCATTATCCCTTGATAGGTGTATGAATGACTTGAGAGTAGTATAAACACTACTAGAATTAGTTTGAAATTTGACCATAATGTTTGACCCTAGTATTGAGGAACCAATAGAAATCCAAGATTGAATATTATGACTAAACCTAACTTTGATAGTGAGATAGTATTAGAGAACTATAAATTAGATTATTATTTTTTTGATATTAGCAGAACAGTATCTTGGGAAGCCAAGGGGAATAAATAGAATATTTTTCCTCGATCATACCCCAAACACAGAGATTAGCATCCCACCTTTCCCTTAGGAAACCATGATATTATCTAGAGTCCTTCTATTTAGTTTTATATCTTGTTCCTCAGAAACCTTAGCACTCGCTATTTGAGCGACGACTAATTATGCCTTATTTTTCTTTCTTTCAATTCCTGCCACCTAACCCTTCTGATTGTAGGCCAAGTGATTCCTTTTATGTTAGGATATATAGTTTGTTAGGATTATAGTTGTTAATCTTGAATTTTAAAATTATGTGCTTAGTAGTTAGAAATTGATAGTTGAGCTGTTTATTTAGATTATGATTTTATGATTACCCTTTAGTTTCAAATCAAGTAATCTATTCCATATATCCCCATACATGTTATATCCTCTTTCACTTGAGAACCAGTAACTTCTCTATTCTTAATATTAACACGTTGTTCTATAAGCACTATAATTAAGGTTTAAGATGACCATTACCTATATAATGCAATAGGATACCCTAATAAGTACCAAGATCTTTTCCGCATATACCCCAATAAGAGTTTATACTTTATTTACAAGGACGATATTATTTTGTAGAAATCCCTAAATGCAGTTACAATATTAGTTAATTATTTTAAGTTGGGTAGTATGCCTCACAACCTAGTATCACATAGTTCTTTTGACCTATTATTGAAGTGTAACTGAATGACATTAACTATAGACTTGCATAAGAAGATAGTGTTTATCAAACTGTAGAACTCAGAAGCCCATACCCCTATTTTGTCGACTAGCAACCTAGACAAGAAATTAGTATGACAACTGTAGAGACTGGATGAGTCTTATCTTTTCGTGAACTTGAATTATTTTATAACTTCTCTCATCATAATCTAGCGTACTTATATTTTCTGTACTACCTCGACTTATGCTGCTATTTTATAGCCTA
Organism: Iris macrosiphon; assembly: GCA_036927795.1. NCBI lineage: Eukaryota > Viridiplantae > Streptophyta > Magnoliopsida > Asparagales > Iridaceae > Iris > Iris macrosiphon. The sequence goes on from JAYESA010000012.1 coordinate 45,350,916, forward strand.
GATTTGTAAGCTTATTCTTTATCGAGCTTGTTCATGGCATATGTGTTATTGGGGCCTGATCAACCACACAATGATACAATTGTCTAATCAGAATCAGTGTATTATGGTCTGGACAACCTTAGTACACTTGGTTCGCCCTTTGCAATACTACTTTACGTGGATTGAGATATATAGTTGACCAGTAGACGAATATACTTGCCCTCTAGATATATCTAAACATATCATATCAGTTACATAACTGTACTGATATGAGCATGTGAATAAGAATCTACCAAATAGATTTTAATCCATAACTGCCTTGACAATTCCATTTGAATTCTTTAAACGCCTTGATCCCCATACTTCTATTCTATTACCTCTCCCTTGAACTCTTTATTATGGATCTCCGACTTCCCTTATTTTGGAAAGACGAAACCTCGTGCTTGGTATAAGTTGATATACAGATAGTACTAGATATACCCCATAGTCCAATCACATTACTTGATGATTATTTTCCGTAATTAAGGGCATATCATATATGATATAATTTGGGTGTTAAAATTTTTGAGGATTGAATAACATGATTAAATAATTTGAGGAATATTTTCTTAAAGGTATAGCCTTATGTGATAGATGGATAAAATCTAAGTTGCTTAGAAGTCGCATTGTCAACTTGAGATAAAAATTTTTTAGATTGTGATCAAGTAGGATTAGATTGAGAGATATAAGTCATTTTAAATTTTGAAAATTATTTAGAGGAATAATTAAGATAATGAGGATTTAATGAATTATAAAATCTTGATATTGCGGACCAAATATTTATATTTTGAGCACATGATTTAAATTTTAAATATTGAAGGTTGAATCATCGATTTAAATTTTGAGGATAAATATAGAATTTTAGACCTGAACAATTGGTGAATTAAATTCAAAATTTTATAATTTGATGATTTGAATTAAAAGTTAAATTTGATTGTTGGATCACCTATTTGAAATGTTGATGATGGAAATTGAATTTAAAATTTTGAAGAGTACAAAATTTTTAAGTTGAAAATAGGAATAATGTTTGATTATAATTATTTTCTAGAGGAGATTATGATAGTTGGAGATCTTGATATAAAATTTGATATGAGATTATTTAAATCTTGAAGATATTATATGGATTAATATTGATGATTTGGAAAAGTGAGAAGAGATTACAATAGGTTGAATTTTGATTTGAATAGTGATTATCTTAATTTTGAAGTGATCGCGATAGATTTGAATAGATTTTGTTATTTAAATTTTTAGAAGAGATTGCGATTGATGTGCCTTATGTACGAATGTGAAGAATTTAACAAATTATGCCTTATTTTAATTTCGATGACGAAATTATTTTAAGTTGGGTAGATTGTAAACCCCCTCACCCAAAATAGGTATTTTGTGTGTATTTTATATTATTATATTTATTATAGATGTTGAATTTCTTTAGAGTATTCTCTTAGTTAATTAGAAAATAAATTTTTTGATATATTTACTTATAAATATTTATTTAGAATTATTTTTAGGCTATTTTAGATTTTTGGAGATTTTTCTAGAATTTTTGGTAATTAAAACCTAGGAAACATAAATTTTTAGGGCTTTCGTGATTTACTATGAGATCATACTTGCATGTTGTTACTACTAAATATTTAATTTAGGGTTAAAATATTTAAATATATTTTCTATAATTTATTTAGAATTTTAAGGAATTATTGGATTTTTGGAATTATTGAGGATTTATTTGGATATATAAAGTCTTAATATTAGATAGATGTTAATTTAGTGTTAATAGATATTAATAAGATTATATATAAATTATTTATATTATCTTTAATTCTATTTAAGATTATAAATTATTGAGATGAACTCAAACAATATTTTAAATTAATTCAAATCCTAAGCCTACTAGGAAAGCAACTTCATGAATATCCTATCCTTATTTAAACCGATCCTAACCATATCCAAATTAGCTCATCCTAGTTGTATTCAATTAAGTAGTGTCCACCATTACAAATACCTCATCATTCATATTTTTCTTTCCCAAATTCCCCTCATTTTCGTCCAAAAACAGTCAAAATTCGTCATAAATTCAGCCTCATTTTTTAGTAGTTATGACGAATTAAAAAGACGATATCTTCTAGATCCGGACTCCAAATGTGCTCCAATTTTTTTTGTTAGAACCATATCAAGGTTAGTTTTCTGAATATATAAATAATTTTAATAATTTAAGAACCTATTTTTCCAGAATATTCTGAAAGTGCCAGCTGTCCGAAATCAGATACGTTTCCGTATTTTCGAGATTTTGGGAGATCCCGAACTCGGAATTACGAGCCGTTTGAAGTTTCAAAAATTTGACATAATGAAATTACATAAAATTATTTTTCCATAATTTAATATACAAGTTTAGTCTACTATAAAATTTATGTAATGTAGACATAAATAGGAAACCACCAAAAACTGTCATATGTGCGTCCTTGTGGCCATAACTCTTTACCGACTTGTGATTTTATGAAACTGTCGATTTCAGCATTCATGTAGCATTAAAATCTATAGGATTCTACACATAAATCAAGGATTTGAGTTGGTTGACTTTTTTGTCAACGGATTGCCTCGATTTGCGTGTCACGGATCACAAATCCGTAAAATTGATTTTCTTTGGACCAAAATTAGAGTTTAACAATAAAATTAGATTATAATAAGATTAAAATACTATTTTAGGTTATTTTATTCAGAATTAAAATGGAGGAACCTATTCACCCACTTTTCTAACATAACTTGTTTAATTTATGTGACGGGTAGATCGGACGACGCCTTGAGTTGGGACTTCATTCTTTTTCAGAGCAGACAGGTATACCTTGCTATTGTAATGTTATTCATATTTCATATATTGCATGCATCTTTATTTTTTGTCATTAGTTCATATATTTTAACTATTATATAAAATGCGCATCCAAGAAAACTTGGGTGCAATGACGGTGTCGTCGTGATATATTTTTATTATGTATATGCATTGACCTTGTTTATGAGACCACCCTATTATCATGAAGCATCATTAGGTTCATTGGTCGTGACACAGCTGTTACACGAGTATGAGTCTCATATAGATCACGGACTGCGTGACAGGTCTGGCCTCATAAACGTATGGGTCGTGCGTTAGGGATAACTGCTAATAGAAACTTTGCATGCTAGGGGACTTAGCAGTTATTAGTAATCTATGGACATAGCCTATCATAGTACGGTGGTCCAATCCTTGTCCTTGTTTGGTTGCAGGGTTGGGCTATTGTACTAAAGATAGGCTATGAACCAAATCGTGTCATGAATATGACATGCTTAGAGCATGGGGTGGGGAGAACAACAAGTACCGCATTTGGGCTCATTTGCACTTTTCTTTTATGTAACCTATACGCTCCGCCGAAGATACGCGGTCGTGATGACCCCTATACTACTTGGCGGCCTCTGCCGTTCAAAAGACGACATACTTTGTAGGCCCCTGATTCTCCGAGAGAATTATGTCAATCCCATTTTATGGCCAGATAGCCCACTTGTTAGAAAGCTATTCTCAAACTGTATTCACATAGATGGTTAGGCGACCAATTGGATATTTATTTTAGTACTTTATTGGCATGCTTCTATGTATCTTATTACGTCCCTCTGAGGACCTAGTCCCTTTCCAGGTGTAGATATTCATGAGTATTCGCAGGAGCGCAGATCCGGACTGGTTGCTTATATTTGCAAGGAGGACTTCTCTTCGAGCCTTATTGCTTATTAATGGATGTACTTACATTGTGTTTGTTTTATATTCGAGTTGGTAGTGGATTTGTTTCCATCCAACTATCATCTTTAGATACTTTGTATTGAGATCTAGTTATTTAGATATTGGTTAAGTATTTATATATGATTTTGTGGATGAGATTTAGATTATACCCTGTGACTTGTGACATATGTTTATACCACTTGTGGATTTGATATTCATATTACAGCGTACGTGTGGATTTTGGTTTCCATATATTGGAGTTGTCATATCCATACGGCTGGCATACTTACGTGTCCTAGTCCTACGTATTTTGAGACTGGAGAGTGACAACAAAGAAGAGGGGAGACAAAGTTATTATTTTTGACAGAGTAAAAAGTCCCCAATCATCCGTTGTTTGATAATAAATGAAAAAAATGAAACTAGGTTTATACGAAACCCTTTCTTTGGTTTACAAACAAGAAAAAGAAGTACAATTAATCCTAAACGAGGATGTTGAGTACAAAAGTTTGATTCTGGGGAAATATTGCTATAGGAGTCTGATCTGCGGCCGATCACTTTGTCCCTTGGACCACACGATGATGAAGAAGTGTTGTAGAAGAAGAAGAAGCTTCAAAAATCGCAAGAGAGAGTGGATGCTCGATGCCAAAATTGTCGATAACTACTCTCTATCTGTGTTATGGACTCTTCTCTCTCAAAAAAAATCGATTTCCGACCCCCTTTTCCCTCTATCAATAGAGGTCTCTATTTATAGAGTCCAACTGTCGTAACCGTCCAATCAGCGTAGAAGCCGAACAGGGGAGAGTGTGGCGCTCTTTACGCGGCGGTTATGATAACTGCTACCCACGTATAAATGATCTTCTGAATCCGCGTGTGATGCGTGTCCCATTATGAGATAACGCGTATAACTGCTGCGAAGATCACGGCATGCAAGCCACGTAGGAACTGTCCCTCGCGTAAAAAAGGTTGGCGTAGAAGCCAATGACTGTCACCATGGCGTAGAAGCCAAATAGTTGTCAAGTTGGCGTAGAAGCCAAGTAGGCGTAGAAGCCCAGTAGGCGTAGAAGCCTGATGATGTATGGATAGGTAGCTAGCGTAAGGACAGCTGGTTATCCTTGCTTGACTGAGGTCTTGAGCGTATTCTGGACCAAATAGCCTTATCACGCACCAATGCAAATATAGCCTGATTTGGCGTATTCCGAGGAGATAGCATACGGCGTACTCCTATAGTTGAAAATAGCCAGGTCGACGTATTTCAAGGAGATAGCATACAGCGTGCTCCTATAGCTGAAAATAGCCTGATGGCGTAATATGCAGAGGTGATGATGTTGACGTATTAGCCGTAATTATGGCTCATCCAGTCTTTGAGAGTAGAACCAAATCTCGTGCATAAAATGCAGAGATCTGCCCCCATCACGCGCATTAACTGCAGAGACGTGCCTCGAGCTCTGTACGAAGAGCTGCTTTTGATGTGGCGGTTCATTTTGTCTCTTGCTGAGCGTAAAAGCCCGCATCTTCCTGTATAAAACTAGGCAGCGTATTCCCTTGTATGCGTAAAAGCACTTTGTATCAAGGAAATATCACTAAACGACGGTCTGGGTCTCTGTGCCGAACCATCATTACAGCCGTCGTCTAAGTAGTCGTGCAGTACTCTTTGTCAGGAGTCAGGTTCACTGCATGATCTGACAGGTTCGTTCGAGGAATACGAAGAGTTCCCTGTACAACTTCCAACTACATTAAGAGCGAGCAGGTTTTACGCCCAAGTGGCGATGGAACAACCTTTTTACGCTGAAGTAGTCTGAAAATACTGTATTACGCGGGTTGTTTTGGAGCTATATTTTAAGATGTACTAGCGATGAAGCTCTGTTGTACGCCGATGGCTCTGAAGTTATGTCTTACGCCACACAGCACTGAAACTCTGCTTTACGTGGGTTTTATGCATACTACGTATAACTCTGCGCCGTATTTTTCATGCTTCTACAAGACCCCCTTCAAAGTTTTCAAATTCCTCGTAATTTGAAATACTTTGAATGAAGCATAAAACAGTCAAGTCTGACTCGTTCCTCGAGGCTGATTTCTTGGAGGATTTTTTAGAGTTTATTGGAATTCGGTGTGTTCTCTTTTGCCTATATAAAGGCTGATGAGTTAACATGTTCCTCCCACATTTCCTTCACCACACAGAGATGATTGCCGGACTTCGTCGGGTCGACTTGAGGAAGAAGAAGATCATATTCATCCAGCATGTAAGGAGCCGAAAAAAAGGCGTCTTCGAGCAAATGTCCTCTGCAATGATGGATCATGGATGGATATCATAGCTTCCTTTGCTCGGGATGATCAGAAATTTCATATGGCGATTCATCCAGTAGAGAGGAAGGGTCACATTAGACCACACAGCTTGCAAGATGTATTTTCTCCCGTTACGACGGTGGACGAGGGCAGACAAACTGGCCCTGTCTTCCAGTATTGAGTTGGGTCTGAATCCCAACTCAATCTGTCATGGCGTCCGGAGGATGGGCTCTTGAATAATTTAGACAAGACCAGTTGTGTATCCTCCCACCATTAATTATTTTCTTGTTAATCGGCCGCGGAAGCCGATTAACTACTGCAGAAGACTGAAAAAGATCTCCACCAGTATGAAAACCTGGCAGAACAGATTCTCGGCATGATCTTTAAATAAAAATGAGAAACCCTTGGTAAAACAAGGATTTCTATCATATGTAATCATGAAGATGAAAAACCCTTTGTAAACTGAATTTCCATCATATGTAATCATGATTAATAAAATTATCTTCTTTTACGCATCTGACGATTTGCCATATTTGCTGTGAGGAAGTCTGAGTAGTGTGCAGCTTCGATATGTCTGAATAACTTTACACCGACTCTGATAAAAAGAGTATTTGGTCCCGTCCCGTCTTTTACGCGTAACTGAAGATGCGTAGAAAGCTGCTTAGCATTTAAGTCAAATATTCGAACTGTCCTGCTGTTTGGAATGAGGAATCGCATAGAATTTCTGAACTATCACTTCTAATATATGAAGAATTCTTGTTCAGATCATCATCTTCAAGAATAGTTTCTCGAAATTCCTTGAAATAGGGCGAGAAATGGCTGACAAAGCTGGCCATGCTTGAACTGTAGAGAAAAGATTCTGACTGGATTTTAGAAGAACTTCCAATCGACCCAAGAAGAAGAGTCATTTTCAATGCTGAACTCTGTATGTATTGGATATTTGGAACATTTTGTGGCCATGAAGGAGTATCTTCTGTGTAAACCCTTGTAATTGGCCATCTTGAGAAATGTTCAGATATACGCATACTCTGGCCTGCATATTTTAAGACATGTGGAAAGTCATAGATCCGTAGTGTAGATGAGCATAAAATCATAAGTTTGTAGCCTCTCGAGCGTAAAAGCTGCTGAGCATAAGAGCATCCGGGCGTAAAACCGTAGATTTATAGCCTCTGAAAAGAAAACTTCCGAGCGTGAAGTCGTAGATTTGTCGCCTCTGAGCGTAGAAAGCTTCTGAGCGTGAAATCATAGATTTGTAGCCTCTGAACATGAAGTCGTAGGTTTGTAGCCTCTCGAGCGTAAAAGCATCCGGGCATAAAAGCATCCGGGCATAAAATCGTAGACTTATAGCCTCTGAGCGTAAAACCGTAGATTTGTAGCCTCTGAGCGTAAAAAGCTCCTTAGCGTAAAACCGTTGATTTGCTCTGCGCGAAAATTTTGAATCCGCTGACTGCCCGTCTTCCCTAAATGATAGGCTGACGTGGTCCCCGATCATAACCGAATATTAAATATCGGATTTGGTTAGGGATTCGAAGAGTTTATCTGAACTCTATAAATACCCCAAGACCTTCAGAGAAAAAACTCTTCACCTGTCTTTTGCAAAAAAACCTTCGTCTCTTTGAGAACTCTTCTTTGTTTCTTCTCTGAGCACTCTGAGTTTTTAGCAATGGCACCGAAACAACCTTCCACCGCTAAGGAAAAGAAAGCTGCCTCTTCTTCTCGCTCCTCTGCTCAAGCACGAGCGACTCTGAGCGAACCTCGCTCTGAACAAGGTGTCCCACCGTCAAGCTGTGCACCAGGCGTCATAGGTAAAGCTTTTGGGACGACAAAAACGAAGAAAACCCTTCGCACACATTGTACGTGAATGCGCTAGGTTATCTTCTGTGCTGAAAGCCTCTTCGAGAAAGATGATGCACAGGGATGTTTTATCATTTACGCCCACATTCCTAATGTGTCAGCGTAAAAACTCCATATTTTCGCAGTCGGGCGTAAAAGCTTTGACTGTCGAAATTTTGCGTATACTACAAATTTTGAGTGTTACGCTCTGGATAAAAATTTTGGCGTAACAACTCAAATTTTGGCAGTCTGGCGTAAAAACATGGACTGTCAGATTTTTGTGTATATTGCCAATCTTGAATTTTATGCCTCAGAAATAGACTCCAGCGTAAAACTCAAATTTTTACAGTCTTGGCATAAAAGCACAGACTGTTGATCTTTGGCATAAGCCGCAAGACTGTGATGTCTAGTGTCAAAACTGACTTGTTCTTCTTGCATTTTGTAGTTGACCTGCAGATACCTCTGTTAGCTGAGGTAATGAGTTCTGCTGTTGGGATGCTGAACTCCAATTATCTGGAGGATCTGTCCCATGTGACGTTCCCTATTTCTGGAACCCAGTATCCTGAAGGAAGGGAAACTCTGATATCGTCTCAAGGGGAACAATTGCTGTTGAATATGATCAACGGGGAGCCCCTGACGTATATAGATGGGGCCAAGTATATAAAACCAGCTTTCCTATTCAGGGATATGATTGATAAACAATCCCAGACGAAGCCCAAGAAGGAAAATTGGGTTTTTACTGCTGAGGGCATGGTCATGTACCTTCCCAGGATGCCGAGAGATTACCCTATCTCGGCATTCTTCCATGCCACGCATCCCAGGAAGATTTCGTGGACCCTGACCCCTAATCTTCACGGCCAGCCGGGGAAGATATTTTATCAGAAAGGATCAGACCAAGGATTATTTGTGAGCCGCCCTTCAGGCCCTGTAATGTCTTTCAGGGGATTATTTTCGAGCAGTATCCCGAGTGAAGATACTTCACTACTCCAACCAGTCCAATTACCGACTTTTTACAATGACTTCATGGGGCATGGAGGAGTATACCCCAAGGTTAATCCTCGGACCAACGGGTGGCTTACCCCTACAAATCTTCGATGGGCTCGTTTAGCTGCCTGGGCCCTAAAGCATTTTCAGACGGAGCTGGAGAGCATTGGTCTGTTCGCGGCTGTGAGTGCTACCAGTGTTGGGTTGCCTCCCAACCCCAACCTATTTTTGGCTTTGATGGAGCAGTATATCTCGCTCACTAGGACTTTCGCCACTCCGTTAGGGGAGTTAGGATTGGCTCTTCACGAGATAGCAGATATTTCAAGACTGCCAATGGGGGATACTCCTTATGAAGAGTATGTTCCCACAAACAGGGAGCTGAGGGATACCAACCCTCGGGTAGTGGCAGTGTACCAGGAGCTAATGAGCCATTATCTAGCGTGCACCACCTTCTATAATGAGCCCTCTGATTTGGTTCATACCAATAAATGGGCGTCCTATCTCTTCTTTCATCAGGCCAGGGATGCTAAGCCAGACAAAGTTATGGATAGAAGGGATAAAGCTTTGAGCCTTCTGAGCGTGCTTAATGCTCAAGTAGTCAATGATCTTATTGAAGACGCTGGGGCTTCAGATCAGGTTCTCGATGAGGAGATAGGGAGTTATCCTGCAGGCAATAAAGCCTACAGTTATATGAGGCATTATCGCAGGCCTCTGTCAAGGGAAGCTCAACTGGCTGCCTTTCTCTCTGTCTGGCTACGCCGATTGGTAGTACCTGGCATTGCATCTTCGGATCGCATTCATCGTAACACCTTATGGCCTGCAGTGTGTTTGGTATTTGGAGCAAGACTGGGCCTGCTCCCTGCCATGGTATGCTAGATACAAGCTGGCCTGAGGGCCATTACTGATGGCTGCTTGCCGACGAAATACGGCGTGACAACTTTCCCAGGGTAGAATTATCGTTCCTATATCTGATGGGATGGTTAATTCTTTATAACCCCAGGGTGATGTCTCCCGGCTCTGCCAGTAGTTCGGAAAATAATTTCTTGTTGAATTACAAGAATTCTACTTGGAACGTGACCACCGTCGTAGACTGTCGGCGAGCATTAAATTATGTTCATAGCTGGAAGCTCTTCTGTATCGTCCCCACTGTACATATCAATCAACAGGGAACGAGACTTCAGGATTCAGGTGAAGGGAAGATCGTTTATTCTCCTAAAGGTTTTATTGGTTGGTCTGCATTAGACCTTCCCATTTGTTGTACAGAAGTGAAGACCATTGCTTCTTGGAGCCCTATCTGCCTAGTCGGTTCGCTAGGCAGTTTGGGTATGACCAATTACATGTGGGAAATGCCATCACCAGCTTCAAGTCCAGAGGTGGACTCATTGATGGAGCGAGAGGATGGCGGTACTTCATAATGGGTTGTACTGGAGCAACCTTTACTGTACCCGCGACTTCTCTCTCCATGGAGTTGCGCATCCTCCATTCGTACGCCCAGTTTTATGTGGCCATCAATACCTTCCATCGCAATTTTGATATGCGTGGAAGTTTTAGGATGCCCTCTCATAAGTCCGCTGGAAGAGAGGAGGTCCCATCAGTCTCCTCTGACGAAGGTGAAGACTCTGTCGGTACAGATGAGTTTTTGTTGACAGTACCGAGAGGCGTAATACCTCCGCCTGTAGAACCTTTTGTTATCCCCAGTAAGCGAAGGGCTCCTATTCTGAAAGAGACTTCCCCTCGCAAGAAAAAGAAGACTGTTAGTGATCCTGTCAGGACTTCCATCCATGAGGCTCCTAGGAGTGAATCTGTTGTTTCCCCTGTTGGGGATAATTTTTTGACTAGAGGTCCTTCGCCTATTAGAGAGGGAACCTCCACGGTTCCGGCTGTCAGTGCCGGAGATAATTTGCTCGAGACTGCTGTCGCTGCTACCGCTTCAGGTAGTGCTACGAGGTCGCCTTCGAGGCCGAGAAAAATAAGATTGCGTATACCTTTATCCAGACCAGTAACGGGAGTAACCCCCGCCGCGTCTGTAAGTATATCCAGCAAGATTCCACCCGATGAGCCTCGAGTGAATCTTGGTGAAAACCTGGAAGAATACCTACCAGTATCATTTGGCACACCCCCTTCTCCAGGTATGACAGCTCACTTAGAATCATTAAGAAATGATTTAGCTGTACTGGCTGCAAACGCGACATATATACCATCGGCCATGGGTAAATGTCGTCTTTACGCCTCTTTTTTAGAAAATATTAACATCGGGTTGATATTAACTTTCCTTTTGCCTTCTTTTTAGGGGAAGACATCTACGGGGAGGGCAGCATCGACGCAACTTTTGGCTCTGTTGCAGCTCCTGCTGATGAAACGGCGGTACTTGGCTTTGAAGAGACAACATTTTCGGGTGCTGGCTCGTCCAATACAGTCCAGATATCTTCAGAAGAGGATGAGCCTGTCATCACGACTATGCCTCCTTTGAGTGCGCCAGCCACTTCGACCGTTGTTGGTGCCTCTACTTTTGTCGCGCCATCTGCTAAAGCGACGACTGTGACGACACCATCTGTAGTCATTCCTGGAAGGGGATTTGCCGATATTGCAGCCACTCCCAGCGTCCATTCGGATTTTGCCATGATGGTTGATCAGTATACTAGTATTTTCTACATCACTTTGAAAATGCTGATATCAATGGTGCTGGAGAAGAATCTAGGCTTCGAGGCTCTGAGGAGGTCCTCCCAGTTTGCGATAGCGCCGATCAGAGATTTCAACAACGCTGGGAGAGCTGACGCACTGGAGCAAATAGTTAATGGTTTAGAATAACCCATTAACAATTATTTGCAACTATCCCAAGGCAGCATTGATGACCTGATTCAAGCTGAATATGAATCCTTGACTGCGAGGCTTGTTGGGGAGATAGAAACTCTGAGCAAATCCATCGAGGCTCAGCAGCAAAAGATGAATGAAGAGCGTACCGTATTGGGGTATGTCATTCCCCAGCTGGCTAAGTGCGAGGCCGAACATGAGAAAGAGGCAGCGAGGGTCCGCAAATTGAAAGATGAACTCGCTCAGGCAGAGGAGAGGGTTCTCGCCTCATCGGCCGCAAGAGATGTGTTGAAAGACCGAATGGAAGCGGCTCAGCAGAACCTGGCACGTGTGGGTATCATCCACGCAGATTTTGTACGTGCTCGGTCTGAAATGTTTGCCTTGAACAATGAGGAGGCAAGGATGGAGCGGGCTCACACTACAGTTTTGAGCTTGAGGAATGAGAGAATGGCTTCTCTGGCACAGCAGATTTGCGACTTGACTGCTCCTCCCCAATGATGTAGCTTTTGCTTTTATATGTAATTTTGTTCCTCCCGGAGATAATAAAGAAACTTTATCTGACTTTGTGGACCTATTATTTTGGAACATAAACGATAGGCTAAGGCGAAAGTGATATCAGAGGTAATATGGACGTGATATCCCTTCGGTAAGCTTCAGCTGGACATATCTATTCAGAAGTTATATGGACATGATAGAATATGATCCAACTAAATTTGTGTACCAAACACTATCAGAGGTAATATGGACGTGATAGGTTTTGAAGTTCCAAATTAGTTACACATATCTATTCAGAGGTTATATGGACATGATAGAATATGATCCAACTAAATTCTTTTGGACGTAGTATTGTCAGAATGAGATCTTCACCATACTCCATTTGAGCAAAGGAGATTAAGCGTAGTACCTCTTGAGGAACTTGCCGTTGATAGGAGCCATTATCAGATCTCCGTTAGGCTTGGCTAATCTGTAGGCGCCATTTGAGAACGTCGTCTCGATCACATAAGGACCCTCCCATTTGGGCTGGAATTTACCCTTACTCTTGTGAGTAATGATCATTGGCCTCTTCACAGCTAAAACTAGCTCACCAACTTTGAACACTCTTTCCTTCACTTTTTGATTAAAAGCTCTGGAAATGCGTGCCTGGTAGAACGCGATGCGCTGTTGGGCTTGAAGGCATTTCTCGTCTAATCCTTCTAGCTCTTGAAGCCTTAGTCGATCATTATTTTCCTGAGTCAACTCATCAGCCAAGCGTTAGTCGATCCAGAAATGCAAAGACAGAAGTCATAACCAGGATTCAGTTCCCCTAACTATCAAACGGGGAGATCATGTAGGAAGATGCGTCAACATCTAATGTCATCATGACATATGGACCACATGAAGATTCTGCCTTTATTGTTCCACCAACTCGCGACGACCAGCATCCAATAGTCTTCGGTCACATGCGGAGCAGACCGATTATACAAGAAGGATCTCACGAGTCTGATGGTGGGAAAATACAAATCCACAGATATAGCCCACAAGCTTTAAAGATTATACAAAGCATGGGTTATGATTTGAAGTTGAAACAATGTCTCAACTACGGAAAAGGCAGACGAACACCGTTGCATGGTAATCCTTACTGTCAACAAACTCATTTTTGGTTGGGGTATACTGCATCTCTTGCAAACTCCAAACCTCCAGAGTCTGATCCTGTAACACCAGAGGTAGGTCCTCCTAAATCAACTTCTGTGGACAAACGCCACAACATATCTGGGGGTAGTCTACCTCGACAAAATAGAGCAGCTTCCAAAGCTGGGGGTAGAATTCCCTCTGAATCCGAAGATGATGCAACGATGACCATCTTCCCGGAAGACCGTAAAACTCAGACATCGGGAGCCCGAAGGCCAAAAGGGACTTTCTCCTTCAATGAAGATAACATCATTGAAATCTTCAATGTATTAACGAAGGAACACAAACTTCGGCTACCCAACATCAGATACCCTGAAAGGGCGGACAAAGTCGATGATCCTGATTATTGTCTCTTTCATCGGTACATTCATCCCCCTACAAGGGCATGCTACGTACTGAAAAGAAAAATCCAGGAGTTGATCGACGCCAAAGTCATCACCTTGCATCTGTAAACAAGGGGACAATCACTGCAAATTGATTTTACTCTAACGTAACAATTTACTCCCCCAAGAATATACCGGATGATGAGTCTATCATGTCCATATTACCTCTGATATCGGTTGTCATCTCAACTTAACACCCGTACTTAACTCTAAGTACGCCAGTGGTGTTAAGTCCACAAAAACTGCCATGTCCATATTACCTCTGAGCAGATATATACCTTCACCCCCAGTGGAGTCACAACTCAAAAGTTTGTCATGTTCATATTACCTCTGAACAAACCATTCGAGTCTTGGCTATCGATTATCATGTCCATATTACCTCTGATATCGGTCGTCATCTCAACTTAACACCCGTACTTAACTCTAAGTCGCCAGTGGTGTTAAGTCCACAAAAACTACCACGTCCATATTACCTCTGGCAGGGCTTGTCCTAAAACTTATTACTTGTACTTTCGTGCACAAGAAGTAATAGGTCCACAAAAATTTCCCTGTGGAATGCCCGCAATGGAAAAGAGTTATTCATGTCCATATTACCTCTGAACTATCCTCATTTTTCCCAGCAGAGTCACCATCTTGTGTTTGATAATAAACGAAAGAAATAAAACTAGGTTTATACGAAACCCTTTTTTTGGTTTACAAACAAGAAAAAGAAGTAAAATTAATCCTATACGAGGATGTTGAGTATAAAAGTTTGATTCTGGGGAAATATTGCTATAGGAGTCTGATCTGCGGTCGATCACTTTGTCCCTTGGACCACACGATGATGATGAAGTGCTGTAGAAGAAGGAGAAGCTTCAAAAATCGCAAGAGGGAGTGGATGCTCGATGCCAAAATTGTCGATCACTACTCTCTGTCTGTGCTCTGGACTCTTCTCTCTAAAAAAAAATTGATTTCCGACCCCCTTTTTCCTCTGTCAATAGAGGTCTCTATTTATAGAGTCCAATTACCGTAACCGTCCAATCGGCATAGAAGCCGAACAGTGGAGAGTGGGGCGCTCTTTACGCGGCGGTTATGATAACTGTTACCCACGTATAAATGATCTTCTGAATCCGCGTGTGACACGTATCCCATTATGAGGTAACGCTTATAACTGTTGCGAAGATCACGGAATGCAAGCCACGTAGGTAACTGTCCCTCGCGTAGAAAAGGTTGGCGTAGAAGCCAATGACTGTCACCATGGCGTAGAAGCCAAATAGTTATCAAGTTGGCGTAGAAGCCAAGTAGGCGTAGAAGCCCAGTAGGCGTAGAAGCCTGATGCTGTATGGATAGGTAGCTAGCGTAAGGACAGCTGGTTATCCTTGCTTGACTGAGGTCTTGAGCGTATTCTGGACCAAATAGCCTTATCACGCACCAATGCAAACATAGCCTGAGTTGGCGTATTCCGAGGTGATAGCATACGGCGTACTCTTATAGTTAAAAATAGCCAGGTCGGCGTATTTTAAGGAGATAACGTACAGCGTGCTCCTATAGCTGAAAATAGCCTGATGGCGTAATATGCAGAGGTGATGATGTGGACGTATTAGCCGTAATTATGGCTCACCCAGTCTTTGAGAGTAGAACCAAATCTCGTGCATAAAATGCAGAGATCTGCCCCCATCACGCGCATTAACTGCAGAGACGTGCCTCGAGCTCTGTACAAAGAGCTGCTTTTGACTTGGCGGTTCATTTTGTCTCTTGCTGAGCGTAAAAGCCCGTATCTGCCTGTATAAATCTAGGTAGTGTATTCTCTTGTATGCATAAAAGCACTTTGTATCAAGGAAATGTCACTAAACGACGGTCTGGGTCTCTGTGCCGAACCATCATTACAGCCGTCGTCTAGGTAGTCGTGTAGTACTCTTTGTCAGGAGTCAGGTTCACTACATGATCTGACAGGTTCGTTCGAGGAATACGAAGAGTTCTCTGTACAACTTCCTACTGCATTAAGAGCGAGCAGGTTTTACGCCCAAGTGGCGATGTAACAACCTTTTTACGTTGAAGCAGTCTGAAAATACTGCATTATGTGGGTTGTTTTGGAGCTATATTTTACGTTGTACTAGCGATGAAGCTCTGTTGTACGCCGATGGCTCTGAAGTCATATCTTACGCCACACAGCACTGAAACTCTGCTTTACGTGAGTTTTATGCATACTGCGTATAACTCTGCGGCGTATTTTTCATGCTTCTACATCCGTCTCAGAGGAACTGGTGACAGAACCCGATATCAACAAACTACCATTTCAACGGTACAGTACTCAAGCCAAGCTCCTCATCCAGAAGATGGGATACGATCTGAAAGACGCTAGAGGCTTGAACTACGGCAAAGGCCGATGGTTGTCTCTGTGTCTGCAGGCTCCTACAGGCAAGCCCAAGGATTACTACCATAAGACCAATCATGGCTTAGGGTACGTTACACCTCCCACAACCCCCGAAGGCTCGGATGAAGAAGATGAGTTACACTCCTACTCTTCAGAATCTTCCTCTTGGGTCTCTAACATCAGTATTGGAGAGATGCTCAAACAAAAATTGTCTACTAACATGGTGTAAGTTGACCCTGAGAAAGACGACGAGGATCCACCTGGACTCATTGAAGTATAACCATAAGCTCAATGCCTAGACACAGAATGGAAGATGTGGTTCGAACAATGAGAACCTCCCACTGAGGACGAAGTCATACAAATCACACTAGGCAATGAATCCTCCCCTAATCTGATCTTCATCAACAAGAGTCTGTCCAATGAGGATCGACAATCCCAGCTATAACTCATCAAGGAATACATCAATATCTTTGCTTGGAGTTACGAAGACATGTCGGGACTGGACCCCCAAATTATGGTCCATAAACTCAACATCTTGTCGAACGCTAAGTGCGTCAAGCAACAGCAATGGCAGTTCCGGACGGACATCATGAACACTATTGAAGCTGAAATCAACAAACTGATAGCTAGTAGCTTCGTCTGCAAAAATAACATCTGGATTGGGTAGCCAACATCGTGCTCCCGTCAAAAAGAATAAAAAAATCCGGATCTGTATTAACTTCCGTGATCTAAATGCAGCATGCCCTAAGGACGAGTTTTTTCTTCCGATCACAGATATAATGATCGACAACACTTGTGGCTTCGAGCGCATGACCATCATGGACGGGTTCTCAGGATACAATCAAATTAAGATATTTTCTGACGATGAGAAGCACACATCGTTTCACACATTGATAGGAGTGTACTACTACACAGTCATGCTCCGGATCTGTATTAACTTCCGTGATCTAAACGCAGTGTGCCCTAAGGACGAGTTTTTCCTTCCGATCACAGATATAATGATCGACAACACTTGTGGCTTCGAGCGCATGACCATCATGGACGGGTTCTCAGGATACAATCAAATTAAGATATTTTTTGACGATGAGAAGCACACATCATTTTGCACATTGATAGGAGTGTACTATTACACAGTCATGCCCTTCGGTCTGAAGAACGTCGGTGTTACATATCAGCGAGCTATGAGCACCATCTTTCATGAACATCTATGTAAGAAGGTGGAGTGTTACGTTGATGACATCGTCGTCAAGAGTCGCTCCAAAGATGATCACCTTCGGGACTTGAAGACTATTTTTGACCTCATACATGCACACCAGCTCAAGATGAATTCTACAAAATCCTTCCTAGGAGTCTACAGTAACAAGTTCCTAGGTTTTGTCATAACTTCGAAGGGTATCCACGTAGACCCTAACAAGACTAAAGAAATCCTTGAAATTCACCCACCGAAGAACCTCAAAAAACTTCATGGCCTTCAAGGAAGACTGGCTAAGTCCCACATTCAGCGGATCGTGCCTCAAGGAAAGACTCGGCGGCAGAGTCGCGAGGGACCTTTCCGTTGTGCTGGTTTCTTTTTTTTGTTTTTGGTGCCGCTTGGTTGCTTTCTTGGTGGTTTTGTGACTTACATTTTCTTGAATGGTGTAGAATATGAATGATAAGTTAATTCATTAATAGGACAGGGGAGTATATTATATAGGAGAGGCTAACCCCTCTCCCTATTAGTCTACCCGATGTGGGAATAAACTCAACTTAACACGTACTCAACACCCTCCCTCAAGCTAGAGCATAGATGTTAATCATGTCCAGCACAGAATTCTGAGAACTGCCTCCCAATGTGGAACTCGTGGTGAAGACATGAATATACTGAAAATACTGACGGCAAAGAAAATATCTGGACGAGTCATAACGGCCAAGTAGTTGAGTTTTCCAACTGCTCAACGATATTGATCCGGATCGGTCATTAGTGTCCCCTCGTCGGAAAGTTACTTTATCCCTGGGTCTATGGGTGAGGTTGCTCCCTTAGCTTGCATCATTCTTGCATCATTTAGGATGTCAAGCACATATTTTTTCTGAGATATTACAATGTTCCGCTTACTTCGTGTGACTTCTACGCCCAAAAAATAGGTCAACGATTCCAAATCCTTGGTTTGAAATTGTTCTCCTAGAAACTTCTTTAATTCTGTAATTCCCTGACTGTCTTCTCCTGTGATCATAATTGTAGTACCCCTCTCCGCGTCGGTACTATGTACAAGAGATATCGATTTGCTAACTCAAAAAGTATATCTTCCTTAAGAGCTCATTGTTGAAGCAGGAGATGACTGATCAAGGTAAGTGGGCAAAAACTTCGTTCTCTGATTCGTGCACGCCTTAATAATGAATCTAAGTTTTTGAATGCTTGTTTGCTTAAGAATATAGTTTTATAAGAAGAATGATAGAACCTGCCTTGCATGCTTAATAAGAGAACTCACATAGCTTGTCATTAAAACGAACTTGCCTGCTTAACTAGAGAACTTGAAACGCTTGTCTAAGAGTAAGAGATTTCTTGATCATGTTTCACTATCGCTTATGTTTTGAGAGAACCACATCGTGCTTGAACTTGTTCAGAGAGGGCGGCCAGTTCACACAGATAAAAGATAGATGGTCTGCTGGTTTATCTCGTCTGCATCCTAGATTTTATCTGATAGTGTTTCATGCATTCGCATCGGTCGGATAATAGCTATTGGTGAAGAGCTGAACCTTGGTCCCCGCTGCTACCATGATAGTAAAGAGCAACAATGAGTCACAGCTGCTAATAGCATCAGATAAATGAGTCATTGGTTAGCTGGATTACCGCTGCCGATCCTGAGTTTCTCGGGGACCGAAAAGCATATAGATAGTTCATCGTGTTGGCTTGATACAGGATAGTTCCTAGATGGTGCATTATCCCTAAAATCTTTAGGTATAGCTCATGAGACACGCTGCGCATACCCTGATAGTAGAACAATTGGCTTGTCTTGTGTGCTTGAATGAATCAAATATGAACTCTATTTTTAAAAGATTTTTCTAAAAGAAGTAATATGACTCTGTTCCTGTACTGCATGTAACAAACATAAGTAAAACTAGAAAGATCATTAGTAATGTAATATTTTATAACATAATTACTTAGTGTTGGTTTTAGTGAATGTTGCTTCTGTTCAGTTGATTTTAGACTCATCACTACTTTATCCAAAGTGCTGACCTAACAACAGTTTGCATGTTCGCAGGTATTGGATCGTCCGAGGAAGCGATAGGCATCCCGTATCCCCAAGACCCGAAAATCTAGTTTCGATGCCTTGAGCCATATCGATTGCTTTGAGCTGTTTTGTATAGAGGGATATAATGTATGGAACGATGCCATTGTGTTCAGAGAACCCTGTAGCTCGATTTGCCACGTATACTCAGATGGATAAATACTTGCAACACTGTCCCTCCGCTTCTTACACGATTCGATGATAGCCACAACTTTAACGATGTTGCCTTGTGCGGGCGCAATCCCAGGCTCGTAAGGCATCACGTTCCGATGGCAAACGATAATACGCGTCCCGCGCCGAGGTGCGGTGATTGTCGCCCGGCGGGGGCGTTGTCGGGACCTTCGGGATCGGGGCGTGACAATAATATCGTCCAAATAGACACTGAGTAGTATCCTCTCAGCTAATGTCTGAGGGTAAAATACTGAATGATCCTTCTTTGATTGGCACATACAAAACTAAGTAACCATATTTGTGAAACGACCAAACCATGCACGAGGAGATTGTTTGAGACCATAAAGAGTCTTTCGCAGATGACACACTTTACCCTCCCTTGTAATAAACCTGGGAGGTTGTACCATATATACTTCTTCGTTAAGATCTCCATGAAGAAATGCATTCTTGATATCTAGTTGTAGCTACAGCCAGTTATAGCAAACAGCTAAGGACAAGAGGACACAAACAGAGGTCTTTCGAGCAATTTGGGAGAATGTCTCAAAATAATCCTCACCATAGGTCTGAGAATAACCTTTTGCCACCAAACGAGCCTTCAAGCGATCAAGAGTGTAATCCAGTTTTATCTTAATATTGAACACACATTTGCAACCTACTTCCTTCTTACCATGAGGTAAATCAACCAAATTTTATGTATGGTTCTCCCGAAATGATTTTATTTCATATTCCATAGCAGCACGCCAGCCAGAATGTTTAAGAACCTCCTCTGCATAATTGGAAATCTGAATCCCATCAATAGTCGCCACCAATGATTGTGTGTGGCTCGCAAGCCCTTTATAATTATGAACGTACAATGGATGATCACGACATATACGACGCGGTAGAGCTGGCGGATCAGGCAGAAGAAAATCAGTAGAGCTAGAGGAGGATGAAAGTGTTGTATCCATATAGACACTATCGGCGAAACTAGTTCCGGCGATGCTGGTACCGACGGAGCCGGTGTGTGCGGACCATCGGATTGAAAGACTGGCTCGGTAGGGGAGGGCACCCTTACGGGAGACTATTATGTTTGAACAAGAAACAATAAAAACTCTCTTCTAGGTAAACTTGTGGAGTCGGATCAGTAGTTTGTAGAAGTGGAGAAAACTCAGTTTCAACAAAGGTAACATTCCGAAAGAAAAAATACCGCTTCAAGACTGGAAAAAACACCGATACCCTTTCTGATCCTTAGGATACCCAAGAAAAATACATTGGATAGCCTTTGGATCTAGTTTAGAAAGAGTTGGTCGGGTATCCCTAATATAACACAAGCAACCAAAGGTTCGGAGAGATAAAGGAAACGGCTCTCGTTTGGGATATAACCGAGAGAAGGGAGTATCGCCATTGAGAACAGATGATGGCATACGATTAATTAGATAGCAAGCCGTGAGAACGGCATCCGACCAAAAAAAATTTGGAGTACGTGCTTGGAACATAAGAGCATGCATTATTTCTAAAAGGTGACGATTCTTGCGTTCAACCACACCATTCTGTTGTAGAGTGTAAGGACATAAAGTTTGTGTAGGACCGTGTATGGCAACTCTAGAGGGGGGGTGAATAGAGTGCAGCAAAATAATTTATCCAATTAAAAATTAAGCAGAGTAAAGGCAGTAAATAACTAGCAGTGTATATGCAATATAATAAAGTAAGAGAAAGAGAGAGCAAACACAAACACCGCGATGTATACTGATTTTCCTCTGAGAGAACTAGTCCAGTCCCAAGAACTCAAGCTTGGAGTTTTATCCACTATAATCACCAATAGTGAATCACAAGTTTTGATCCGAAGGCTTACCGACTTCTTTACACCACGAGATTTGATCCGAAGTCTCGCAACTTCACACACCACGAGTTTTGATCCGAAGGCTCACAACTTCACACAGAACAGGGGTTTGATGAACCAAGCCCTTTACAACTCTATAGACTTCTAGACCGAGACCGCACTTGGCACTTAGAAGGCTGGGAGTTGATCTTGGAGATAAGTAAGTTTAGGCTCTGAGGGTTTACTCACTATAGGATAAAAGATAGAGAATGGTTGAGTGAGTAGGAATATGGAATTCCAATCATATTTATAGTGTGTAGGCAAACAGAATTCGATCAGAATTTGGATGGGGTTTATTTCAAATTTCCAGTTGTTGGGCCAAAAAATCAGGAGCTAATTGAACTGGTTGATTTTATACCAAAAGGGTAACCGTGTTCGGTCCGAGTTCGGCATAAGTTCGGTCCGAGTTCGGTTTCTAAGTATGGGAGACTTTGTTAATGAATGTGGCCTGATTTGAAGGATAGGTTCTTTGGTTTATTTGAGTGGACTAGGTATCTGGGTATATGTACTTAGATTTGCCAGTGTGACTCAACTTACATCAATCCTAGACTCAAATAAATAAAAGATTACATATGAAAACCAAGAGCACTGATGACGCCAAACTTCTGAAACATCTGCTGACTTGAAGTCACTTTTTTCTCGACCTCCGTCCGCTGACCGGGCAGCGGAACCCCCAGGTACGAGGCTCCAAATAAATCGTAGGTGGTTGGACAAAATCTTCTGGTATAACGTCGTCTTTGGCTCATCGTCATATAGCATATGCCCATTGTTGATCTTGCTTATTGCTTTCTGCAAGTACATGTTAGACGAACAAGAAAATATACGGAAGAAAATATTACATATATAGACAATGCTGAGATTAAGTAGAAGATACTATAGTGATTGATCGATTACCATAATGCTAAACTTAATCGATTAAACTCAACATAAACATTGGGCCAACAATCTTCCCCTTTTTTATTATGGCAAATCAGTTAAGTTTAAGACATATATAATCGATGCATATATCAAAACTAATCAGCATAAATCACTATACGTATACTAATTAAACATATAATTACATACTTAAACTTACTTCTCCCCCGTTGACGTGATAAAAAAGAAGCTCCCCCGTAATAGGAGATATTGATACAAATCTTTACCGAAGCTTCTACATGTGCATAAGCTCTCCCGTAGTACGACGTTGGCGAATATGCACATATTTGACATATTTCTCCTCCTTTGTCAAAATATATTGTTTACGACTCCCCCGCAAATGAAGAATATATCATGAAGACACGGTGAGTAACATAAATCATAATATGGTCATGTGGTATATTAGGAGTAAGTAGCTAGAATATCACCATATGTAGAATAATGACATGCATATCTTAACCATATACTTACCAATTGGAAACTATATACCAATTGTAGGAAACTAGATATAGTACATTAATATAGAAATATTGGGTAACAATAATACAAGAGAAGCGTAAATGAATATGTACATTTAGTCATATGTAAGAGATAATTAAACAACTTCTCTCTAATATCATTGTAACTAGTCAAAGTTTAAACTAAGTGACATGGTTTTGAAACAATTAGAAAATTCTAGTAGTGCTTACTAAAAGTCATAGTGTCACGGTCTATACTAAAAGTTGTCAACTTTAAATTCAAGGAGTACGGCTCAGATTCACTGCTATATTATAAAAATAATTACAAATAGACCTTAATAAATCATTATTCAATAAAGTATTGATCATCTTGGGTTAGCTGTTGGAGCCGGATCCCAGCTAGCGGTGGTCCGAAGACACTTAAGTACCGTGTCGCATAGGCTATTTATACATTTTTGACAGAATAGCCCTTTCGGCTTATAACCAAAAGTATTCTTAACTTTAAAGAACTTAGATTTAATAGGTATATATGCTAATTATAACATCATAAAACATTAAAATCTAGGATCCTAATTCTTGACAAATAAAGCTTAATAAAAGTTATAAAGCATGCATAGACAATTGTGTCATACTAATAGAAAGTAAATAACTCTATAGTGTGAACTAATCACTGAGTCTAATCAACTAGTCATGCTGAATAGAAGTAATTATAAGAAAATTAACTAAGCATGCCAGTATCACATCTATCATTAATTTAAATAAATACCAACTAAAAGATATTAATAAGAGATATGCTAGATTCTTTAATTATAGAAATTTAAGAAAAATTAATTAGCACGTTACCAAAGTGGATCAAGTAGCCATATTTATGTTGATACAATTGCTTGGAAGATGACCCTTGTAGCTTTGCAATCATAAACATTTTTCCTTGGTGCTAAATTCTGACACAAAGCGTTCTACCTACATCATTTGGCAGAGACTTTGGTATCCAAGATTCAGATCCATATTTGTTAGCTTTGGGAACCCACTTATACATATTCATATCAACCAATTTTCTAGCCTTACATCGATGTAAAATATTTCCTTTTAAACCTTAATATTGACATATAGCATAGGCATTTGTGTTGGGTATAGAAGGATGAGTATGTGAAGTGGTGTGACATGTCTTGCATGAATATTTGTAATAAAATGCATGGTTGTATGAAGCTTTGGCTTTGCTAGCTTCTTTTACAAATGATCTGTCGTGTGTGACTTTGTGATGAGTTATGTGACTTGTGTTAGATTAAGTCATAGGTTGCATTACCTGTTTTTTCAATCTAACCTCTAACTTTTTAGGGTTAGCATATAAATTATCATATTTAACAGTAAGAGTATCAATTCTAAGTGATATATTAGAGTAGTTCTCATTCTCCTATTTTAAGTCATCCTTAAGTTTAGCATTTTTTTGATTACTTTCATCAAAGCAGTCAAGTGTTTTTGTAAGCTAAGCTTAAGTTTGGAGATATAAACAGAATCATCAGAAGAGGGATAGTCTTTAGCTTCATTTAGTAGACAAGTAAGCTTTTCATTCTCAAACTGATAAGATTTAATATCTTTTTTGGCTTGCTTATACTTATCCATAAGCTTCTTGTGATCTTCAAATAAATCATTGAAAGCATCAGATAATTTATTATAAGAAAACTCTTTAAGTAAAGGAATATCATTTACCTCGTTAGTGAATGCCGTTAAGCATACATTTGCAGCATGTCGAGGGCTTTCTTCTTCCGAATTGATAGCTTCACTTTCACACCAGATGCTTATATTTGCATATTTGCGAGATGAAGACTCTCCTTTTTTTGATCGTTCATATCGATTTTCTTTTTTTGCTTTGGAGCAATCTTTTATCATGTGGCCTTGCCTTTTGCAGTTGTAGCATATAGGCTCTTCATCACTGTTGATCTCCCAAGCTTTAGGAATTTCCTGAAGTTCTGAGTGATCAGGTGAACTTCCCACATCTTGAGATTCATCATCATAAATCATAATTTGTGACCTTCTTGTGATGCACCTTGAGAGCAATTATCTTCTCCTTTGGAGTGGGTTCTTCAAATTTCTTGAGATCCAGCTCGTGAGTCATCAGCTTACGTATGAGCGTCTCGAGGGTCATTGTGGTAAGATCATTCCCTTCTATGAATGCAGTGGCCTTGGGATTCCAGTTCTTGGTGAGTCTCCAGAGTACTTTGCGAATCTTTTCATGATTATTGTACTCCTTGCCAAGAGATAATAGAGGGTTGACAATGTCGAGGAATCTTGTAAACATTTAAGTGATTGTCTCATCTTGCTTCATATTGAATGCTTCATACTCTTGTGTTAGACGACTTATTTTTTATTCCTTCACTTGGGAGGTTCCTTCATGAGTGACCTCAAGAAGTTTCCATACTTTATGTGAAGTGCCGCAAGTGGAGACCCTGTTAAATTCAATTCTGTCTACAGCACAAAATAGAGCATTAATAGCTTTAGCATCAAGACTAGCTTGTTGGTGTGGATAGATCTAATAGTTGCCATAAGTCTCTTAGGATGTTAAGCCTATATCAAGATAACTTACTCTGATACCAATTGAAGGAGCAATTGGTATGAGCAATAGTTCCTAGATAAAGAGAACATGCTCTAACAATTGAAGGAGCAATTAGGATCAGAAACTAAATAAGAGACTACCTTATTTGATACCAATTGTAGGACCGTGTATGGCAACTCTAGAGGGGGTGAATAGAGTGCAGCGGAATAATCTACCCAATTAAAAATTAAGCAGAGCGAAGGCAGTAAATAAATAGCAGTATATATGCAATATAATAAAGTAAGAGAAAGAGAGAGCAAATGCAAACACCGTGATGTATACTGGTTTCCCTCTGAGAGGACTAGTCCAGTCCCGAGAACTCAAGCTCGGAGTTTTATCCACTATAATCACCAATAGTGAATCACAAGCTTTGATCCGAAGGCTTGTCGACTTTTTTACACCACGAGGTTTGATCCAAAGTATCGCAACTTCACACACCACGAGTTTTAATCCGAAGGCTTGCAACTTCACACAGAACAGGGGCTTGATGAACCAAGCTCTTTACAACTCTGTAGACTTCTAGACCGAGATGGTACTTGGTACTTAGAAGGCTGGGAGTTGATCTTGAAGATAAGAAAGTTTAGGCTCTGAAGGTTTACTCACTATAGGATAGAAAGATAGAGAATGGTTGAGTGAGTAGGAATGTGGAATTCCAATCATATTTATATTGTGTAGGCAAATAGAATTCGGCCAGAATTTGGATGGGGTTTAATTCAAATTTTCAATCGTTGGGCCAAGAAATCAGGAGCTAATTGAACTAGTTGATTTTATACCAAAAGGGTAACTGAGTTTGGTCCGAGTTCGGCATGAATTTGGCCCGAGTTCGATTTCTAAGTATGGTAGACTTTGTTAATGAATGTGGCCTGATTTGGTGGGGCAAAATTGTGTTTTGCTCACCGGAATACAAAATTGGACGTATCGTTGAGTTCGTATTGACGTTTAGAATTGTTTGACCTATAATTTATTCTATTTAGAGATCTTTACCTCTGGCACATATTTCGGTGCAAGGTGGGCTACATGTGGACCCCGCTTTGACCTAAAATTACTGTTTTGCTCCTGTGTCCAAATTGGACGAAAGGGTAGTATTTTTTAGCTATCTCGCTGATTCCGGAAATGTTGGTGATATTTATTTCAGCATCCGAAGACGTTTATTTGGAGGTCATAGTTTCTGATCCTGTGTGCTTGACGTCTGGACGCTTACACTACTCAGATTGCTTGCCAGGCAAGTATACCTTGCCATTGTACTGTAATTTATATTCTATATCGTGCATGCATTTTATTTTTGTTATTTAGTTCATATATTTTAACTGCTATATAAACTGCGCGTCCAAGAATAACTTGGGTACAACGATGGTGGCGTCGTATTTGTTTTTATTATATATTATGCATGAGGACCTAGTTTTATGAGACTACCCCATTATCATGAGGCATTCTTATGTTTCATTGGCCATGACACAATTGTTACACGAATGTGAGTCTCATGTAGGATACGGACTTGCGTATTCGGCTGGCCACCGGTACGTATGGGACGTGCAATGGATAGGGATAACTGCTGATAGAATTTGCATAATTAGAAGCCTTGGAAGTTATTAGAGGTCTCATCGTGTCATGGATATGACATGCTTAGAGCATGGGGTGGGGAGGACAACGAGTAAAGTATTTGGACTCCTTTGCACTTTCCTTGTGTAACCCGTACGCTCCGCCGGAGATGCACGGTCAGATGACCCCTATATATTATCTACAGACGGCCTCTGACATTCAAAAGACGTCATACTTTTTAGGCCCCTGATTCTCTGAGAGAATCATGCCAATCCCATTTTGGCCAGATAGCCTACGTGTTAGAAAGTTGTTCTCAAAGTGCATTCACATAGATGGTTAGGCGACCCTTGGATGTTTATTTTTTAGTACTTTATTGGCATACTTCTATGTATCTTGTTACGTCCCTCTGAGGACCTGGTCCCTTTCCAGGTATAGACGGGCAGGACTATCCACGGGAATATGGACCCGGACCTGACGCTTCATATCAGACTGAGGAGGTCTTACCTTCAGAGTACCCATGATTCTTCACAGCTGATGGATATTCTAGTTGATATTTCCTTATTGACATTTTTCTTATATTAGAGTTTGATCTCTTCTCTCATTTAGTTTTTAGTATAGTCGATTGACAGTGGATTTGTTTTCACCCGACTACCATTCTTTGATACTTCATATTTGATATTCAGTTATTTATTTCCTATTTCTTTATTTATGTTGTGGATAAGATATAGATTGTGTGTGACTTGGGTTGACAGTATATTACCACTTGTGGATTTGATATTTATGTACAGCGTACGTATGTGTAACGATCTTCCAACACATTGGAGTTATCGTATACATACGGCTGGCATGTTGCGTATTCCTAGTCCTACATATTTTGGGACTGGGACGTGATATGTTTTAGTGGTGGCCCATGCAGGTTCTCGAATATATTATCTCGGTTACGTTACTGTACTGAACAAGCCTGTGTATAGGAATAGAGTATAGGATCTCATCCAAGCTTGACTAAAACTCATCTTCCCTTTCAACTTTCCTATTTAAATGCTTGCATCCTATTTGATTCCTGTACTCCTTCTAATCTTTTCGTCCACCTCTTGCAGAGAGATGGATTTGCGTAGTGAATGTACTACCACCGGGGGCGACACACCTTCAGGAGTCAACGGCCAAACTCGAGGAGAGGCCTCAACGACTCCTAGACCCCCAGCAGCCGGAGGATTTCGGCGAGGACCACCGCTACCTACTCAGGAGGACCAGTTCACAAGGGCCAGACATGGACTACCACCAAGGAATGGACAAGCTTTTGCACTAGAAGTGGATGACATGGAACAGGAGATTGATGTTATAGCAGGTATTACTCTTATTTTTACTTTTTTTGCTGTGACATTATTTGATACGGGAGCCACCCACCCGTTCATATCTTCTAATTTTATTGCCAAGCACAATATTGTCACTACACCTTTACCTAGTTGTGTTTGAATTCTCACCGGAGGAGGAGTTATACCTGTTAGCCGAATTTGTAAATCTTGTCCTGTTGTGATTCGTGACAGAGAGATGAATGCCCAACTCTTAGTCCTTCATATGCCAAATTTTGATATTGTGCTTGGGATGGACTGGCTAAGAAAGTACCACGGTTTCTTCGACTGCTTTGGAGAAAGCATTCTTTTTAAGGTACCAGGCCAGCCGGAACTCGAGTTTGCACGGGGATCCACAGAAGTCCTTGATGGTGTTCAGCTTGCAATGGACGATGTTATCTATCACCCCATTATCTCAGAGTTCCAAGACGTCTTTCCCGAGGAATTGTTAGGACTACCTCCGGACAGAGACGTGGAATTCTCGATTGAATTAACACCGGGAGTAGCACCCATAACGTCGCATATTTATAGAATGGCAAAGAAGGAGATGGATGAGCTGAAGGCACAATTGAAAGAATTATAGGAGAAAAGTTTTATCTGGCCAAGTGCATCACCCTGGGGAGCACCAATATTATTTGTACCAAAGAAGGATGGGTCAGTGCGTATGTGCATCGACTATAGAGCCTTAAATGCGGTAACTGTGAAGAATAAATACCCATTGCCATGCATTAATGACTTATTTGATCAGCTTAGTTGAGCCAAGGTGTTCTCGAAAATAGACTTAAAATTAGGATATCACCAGGTGAAGGTACAGAAGCAGAAAATCTCGAAGACCGCATTCAGGACAAGATATGGACACTACGAGTTTTTGGTCATGCCATTTGGATTGACCAATGCTCCAGCTATCTTTATGGACATAATGAATCGAGTATTCTATCAATATTTGGACCAGTTCGTGGTCATTTTCATAGATGACATACTTGTCTATTCGAAGAGCCACGAGGAGCACGAGAAGCACCTGCGAATTATCCTAGAGACCTTGAGGGAAGAGCAATTATATGCGAAGCTCAGTAAATATGAGTTTTTCTTGGACAGAGTCTCGTTTCTTGGGCATGTCGTTACGGGAGATGGTATTTTTGTTGATTTAGAGAAAATCTTGGCAGTCGAGACATGGGCCGTTCCTAAATCAGCATCGGAGGTGAGGAGTTTCCTTGGACTTGCGGGATATTATCGACGGTTTATGGAGAACTTCTCAAGGATAGCAGCACCTATGACTCGATTGACGTACAAGGTCCAAGAGTTCATATGGACCGATAAGTGTCAAGCTACTTTCGAGGAGTTGAAGAAGCGACTGACCACAGCGTCAGTATTGACTATTCCATCAGGATCGGGAGGTTATGTGATTTACAGTGACGCATCGGGGAAAGGCTTGGGATGCGTGTTGATGCAGCATGGCAAGGTGATTGCATATGCATCTAGACAGTTACGAGTACATGAGAAGAATTATCCAACTCATGATTTGGAGCTTGCAGCCGTTGTTTTTGCTCTGAAGCTATGGAGACATTACCTATATGGAGAACGAGTGGAGATCTATACAAACCACAAAAGTCTCAAGTATGTCTTTACGCAGAAGGAGCTAAATATGAGGCAACGTCGGTGGCTTGAGTTGATGAAGGATTTTGAGATAGAGCTGTATTATCACCCAGGCAAGGCTAATGTAGTAGCATACGCATTAAGCCGGAAGCCTGCAGCTTATTTCTTGACGATACAGAGGGAGTTATTGGAGGACTTGCAAGAGCTTGGCATAGAAGTGATATTACCCGGAGCAGATGGGACACTAGTCAACTTGCAAGTACAGTCATCACTAGTAGAGAGGATCAAGGCAGCTTTGCCTATCGATGCCAAGTTCAGAAGATTGAAAGAAAGGACAGAGGCCGGAGAGCAGACGGGATTGCACATTCATGGTGACGAGATATTACGATGTGGTAATCGTCTATATGTTCCCAATAGAGAGATTCGACAGGAGCTGATGGCAGAAGCTCATAGTTCGATATATTCTATTTATCCTGGAGGCACCAAGATGTACCATGACTTACGATAACACTTTTGGTGGCATGGGATAAAAAGAGAGATAGCTCACTTTGTGGCCAAACATCTAATATGTCAGCAGGTGAAGGCAGAACATCAGAGAACAGCAGAACTACTGCAACCACTTTCGATTCCTGAGTGAAAGTGGGAGCACATCACTATGGACTTTGTCACGGGTTTCCTGAAGAGTCCAAGTGGCTGTATGGGTAATAGTGGATCGACTCACCAAGTCCGTACATTTCTTACCTTTTAGAGTTGGCCAGTCTATAGAAGCTTTGGCTGATTTATACATGAGGAAGATCGTGAGGTTGTACGGCATTCCGGTCAGCATTGTGTCAGACAGGGATTCACGTTTCACCTCTCACTTTTGGAGAAGCATGCAAGAGAGTCTTGGGACTCATCTGAAGTTCAGTACATCTTATCACCCGCAGACAGATGGGCAGTCCGAACGTACTATTCAGATACTGGAGGATATGTTGAGGGCTTGTATGTTGGACTTCGGAGGATCATGGGAGGACCACCTATATCTTGTGGAGTTTTCTTACAACAATAGCTATCAAGCGAGGATCCATATGGCTCCGTTTGAAGTATTGTACGGAAGAAAGTGTAGGTCTCCCGTGTGTTGGAGTGACGTGGGAGAATGTCAGATTTTGGGACCAGAATTGGTAGTCAACACCGTGGAGACAGTGAAGAAGATACAAGGTCACTTGCGAGCAGCGCAAGACAGGCAAAAGCAGTGGGCAGACCTTCACCGTCGTCCCTTGGAGTTTAAAGAAGGCGGTCATGTCTTCTTGAGGATATCACCTACTAGAGGCACTATTCGGTTCGGACGGCGTGGCAAGTTGAGCCCAAGGTATATTGGACCATTTGACGTGCTAGAGCGAGTGGGAGAAGTGGCATATCGACTTGCACTACCACCTTCACTCGAGGGAGTGCATGATGTATTCCACGTGTCGCAACTTAGGCGATATGTGGCAGATAGCAGTCATGTTTTCGACCACTCTGATATCACCATTGGGCCGAGCTTGTCATACCAAAAGCAACCCGTGGGGATCCTTGATCGTCGAGAGAAAGTGTTGAGGAACCAGTCTATTCCCTTGGTCCGCATGGCATGGAGGCATTGCGCGCCAGGAGAATCCACTTGGGAGCGCGAGGATGACATGCGCAAACTTTTTTAGTAGTTGTTCGTAGATCAAGGTATGAATTTACTTTGTTCATTTCTACCATACACCATTCTTGATTCCCTATCGTGGTTAGTTTTAATTTCGAGGACGAAATTTTTATAAGTTGGTTAGAATATAAAACCCCCTAATTTTAAATATTATATTTATTTAATTAATTATCGAATTTAATTATATTATTTCTTAGTTAATTAGAAAATAAAATTTATTGATTTAATTACCTAGATAATTACTCATTTAGAATTATTGCACAAAAACTATTATTTTTATTTTATTTTATTTTAGGAACCCTTATAGAAGGGTGATAGATTTTTAGAATGTATTAATATTTTCTGGATTTTTATACCATATATACATATATATATAAATAAATAGTATTAATAAGGAAAAAAACTTAAACCTTAAGCCTAATTTCCTAAGCCTTAAGCTAATTTTCTAAGCTAACCCACAGCAGCCCGCGAGCACAGTACCCCCACACCCGGAGCAGGCCACGTATCCCCCTTCTCATCTCACCCCGCCTCCGCCTATATATATATATATATATATATATATATATATATATATATATATAAAAACCCTAACCCTAACCTAATTACCCCCAACGCTCCGCCGGAGAACCACCACAACCCCGCGCAGCCACCGGAGAGTCGTCGACCGGCCGTGACAGCGAACCGTGCGGTCAACCACGGCAGGAACAGGCAGCGACGACCCCTACTTCACGCGTCGATTTCTGTCTCGTCTCTCGATCGTTTTCGGATCCGTCTTCGTCAGTATGATCACAACCTATCCCTCTCTAAACTCCATTAATTAGTTTCATTCGAACAGCGTTAAACACCAGATAGAAATCGAAGCCAAATTGGAAGAAAACCATATTTTTAAACTACTATGAACTGCCCCAACGACCTATATTTAGAGGCTGATATCTTCCAACATAGACATCCAAATTAAAATCTACTTTTTGTTACGTAAAGCCTATATAACCAAGATCATTCCCTGTTAATTAGTATATTTTATGTTGTGTGAGAACCAGAGATAAATCAAGTAGAAATCTCAGAAAAACTTATTTTAAAATATTAAAATTTGTGATACGGAGTGCGTTCCGCCAAACGGGACCGCCTCGTCGCGTACCAATTATACCGAAATGCGCATAAGGTACGTCCTGACGTGTGGACTTCGCAAAAATTTATTCGGACGTGTGTGCGCGTCGGAATCAACCCGTATCCGTAAATAGTCCCCGTATCGTGACTTTTGCAAAATACCACGCCATTTTGTGTACGCTCGTCGGAATGCGACGAAACTTGCGTCATTGGATTCGTGGTATCACGCTGGTCCTGTGACCCAAGTTTCACGCAGTTTCGAGACAGTTGACCAAGCTGTCTATTTGTGGGCCCTACGGTTGACTTTAAGGAAAAAATTGTGTTCGGCTCATCGGAATCCAAAATTGGATGTATCGTTGAGTTCGTATTGATATTTAGAATTTGTTTAACCTATAATTTGTCCCATTTAGAGACCTTTATCTCTGGCACACATTTCGGTGCAAGGTGGGCCACATATGGACCCCGCTTTGATCCAAAATTACTATTTTGCCCCTGTGTCCAAATTGGACGAAAGGGTAGTGTTTTCTAGCTATCTCGCTGATTTCAAAAATGTTGGTGATGTTTATTTCAGTATCCGGAGACGTTTATTCGGAGGCCGTAGTTTCTGATCCTGTGTGCTTGACGTCTGGACGCTTACACTACTCAGATTGCTTGTCAGGCAAGTATACCTTGCCATTGTACTGTGATTTATATTCCATATGGTGCATGCATTTTATTTCTGTTATTTAGTTCATATATTTTAACTGCTATATAAACTGCGCTCCCAAGAATAACTTGGGTGCAACGACGGTGGCGTCGTATTTTATTTTTATTATATATTATGCATGAGGACCTAGTTTTATGAGACCACCACATTATCATGAGGCATTCTTATGTTTTATTGGCCATGACACAGTTGTTACACGAATGTGAGTCTCATGTAGGACACGGACTTGCGTATTCGGCTGGCCACCGGTACGTATGGGACGTGCGACGGATAGGGATAACTACTGATAGAATTTGCATAATTAGAAGCCTTAGCAGTTATTAAAGGTCTCATCGTGTCATGGATATGACATGCTTAGAGCATGGGGTGGGGAGGACAACGAGTAAAGCGTTTGGGCTCCTTTGTACTTTTTTTGTGTAACCCGTACGCTCCGCCGGAGATGCGCGGTCAGATGACCCATATATATTATCTACAGCGGCCTCTGACGTTCAAAAGACTTCATGCTTTTTAGGCCCCTGATTCTCCGAGAGAATCATGCCAATCCTATTTTTTCCAGATAGCCTACGTGTTGGAAAGTTGTTCTCAAAGTGCATTCACATAGATGTTTAGGCGACCCTTGGATGTTTATTTTTCAGTACTTTATTGGCATGCTTCTATGTATCTTGTTACATCCCTCTGAGGACCTGGTCCCTTTCCAGGTATAGGGACAGGACTGTCCACAGGAGTACGGACCCGGACCTGACGCTTCATATCAGACTGAGGAGGTCTTACCTTCAGAGTACCCATGATTCTTCGCAGCTGATGGATATTCTAGTTGCTATTTCCTTATTGACATTTATCTTATATTAGAGTTTGATCTCTTCTCTCATTTAGTTTTTAGTATAGTCGATTAGCAGTGGATTTGTTTCCACCCGACTACCATTCTTTGATACTTCATATTTGATATTCAGTTATTTATTTTTTATTTCTTTATTTATGCTGTGGATGAGATATAGATTGTGTGTGACTTGGGTTGACAGTATATTACCACTTGTGGATTTGATATTCATGTACAGCATACGTATGTGTTACGATCTTCCAACACATTGGAGTTATCGTATACATACGGCTGGCATGTTGCATATTTCTAGTCCTACGTATTTTGGTACTGGGGCGTGACAATTGTGCCGCTGCTTCTAACTCTGAATAGCTTATTTTGTTATTGTACAAGCCTTGGACTTGTGCAAGCACAACTTAGGCTTGCACGACATCACGTCCAGTGGTGACTTTCGGTTCTTCAAGATCGGGACGTGACAATCTCCACAAACAGCAAATTCCAATAAAATGTCCACGTGGCAGCTTGCCCTAGACTCAACCCATACTATGCGCCTACAGTTGCAACTGCATTCTGTTGAAGGAGCCCCCTGCGGCCACCAAGCAGAAGCACGTGCGACACCTATAGCCCATCAACATGATGGCTATACCCTCTAGGCGAGCACGTACGTGCACACAAGCTCACGAGAGAGAAGAGATAAGAGAGCATCTCGTATTCACTCGTCGGACCGTCAACGGAGTAAAAGAGTCGATGTAGTACTCGATTTCCATCGTCACACTACCCAGATAAAAAATATTGTACTTAGATTGTCTGTCTAAGAGAGCATCCCGTATTCACTCGTCGGACTGTCAACGGAGTAAAAGAGTTGTTGCAGTACTCGATTTCCATCGTCACACTATCCAGATAAAAAATATTGTACTTAGATTGTCTTTCTAGGATTTTTTTATACTTTTTTTGTTTGTTATTAAACGAAGGTTTTCCAAACCTATTGTACTTTAGATTGTTTGTCTAGAATTTCATGAATTCTTAATTCTTTCATATTTAGGTTCTTTAGAAAAATCAAAAAATAATATACATATAATCCAACTATTGTCAATCATCTGAGTTTAAAAAAATTAAGAACTCATGAATTCCTATAGGATTTTTGTTTCAGAAAAAAGGGCTAGATTTTTCTTTCCAAATATGAAAAAAAAAACATGATAGTGGATGAAGCGAAGAGGTGCACGTAGCTTTCATAATTGCCAGTCGTGGAAAATATGTCGCAAATGTGTATACATATTCCGAAAAAAGTCGTGCGTCTCCAAGTCATCAGCCGGCTCCAGAATTCAGATTCACATGGCTTTTAGATTTGGGGCTAATATTTTTTTCTCCTTTTCTCTTTTTCTTTTTTATTTTATTTTTTCTTCTTTCTGACGACTGAACTATATTAGCTCAATCAATGCACGAGGACTTTTACTTCGCTAGATACGACTGTTTTCTATAAAGCAACAAAGATCTTTGATATCCTCGATATTCTTAGGGTAATTATAAGGGCACTACACATTTTACTCGGAACTAGTCCATTGAAAATTTACAAAAAATTACAAGTTTGCCATCCTAAAAGTTACTCGGGGCTGTTATAATCAGGACTGTCAAAATTTTGACAGTCCTACTACTTGGAAGGACTGTCAAAATTTTAACAGTCCTACTACTTGGAAGGACTGTCAAAATTTTGACAGTCTTACAAATTGTTAGGACTGTCATAATTTTGACAGTCTTACAAATTGTTAGGACTGTCATAATTTTGACAGTCCCACAAGCTATGTGGACTGTCAAAATTTTGACAGTCCTAATTTTAACCCACTGAAAATTTTATATAAAACTAGCACTGTCAGGATTTTGACAGTCCCACAAACAATGAGGACTGTCAAAATTTTGACAGTTCTCATTTTAATTGTCAGGATTTTTTTTTAGTTTATTTCTATTTAGTTAGTTTTGGATTTTGATTTTTTTTTATTTAGTTTAACATCCAAAATAAAATATGTTATCATTGAACCCAAATATATATATATATATATATATATATATATATATATATATATATATATATATATATATACCGTACAAATATTACGTCTGCCGTCGATCAGACTTCAAACGGCCATAACTATTTGTTTTCAAATCGTTTTTCGTCACACAATAGGTCGATTTGTATGTTTTCGACGAGAGTAACACAATTCGTGTAGAGAGAATTTTCATCCGAAATAAGACGTACATATTACAGGCAAAAATATAAAATATAAAACTTTAAAGTATCATAACTTTTGACTGGGAGATCGAAACAAGCTCCAGTTTGTGCCAAAATGACCGTATAGAAAAGTACTTCGGGTTAAACAGTTTCATTGTATGTCGGACTTTCCAAATTTTTAGAATCGCAAAAAAACGATGTTTCGACCTCTAAATTTTACTTTTGGTAAAAAAAAAAAAATTTACAAAATATTTAATGTACCAATAATAAATTTACTATTTTAAATAACAGAATACTTTAACAAATTTTAAGGATAGAAATTTTAAAGATATTTTGAAATTGGCCCCCCCAACAATTAACAAAAATAAATTAACAAAAAAAAAATTTAGGACTGTCAAAATTTTGACAGTCCTACCAATGGGAATGACTGTCAAAATTTTGACAGTCCTAAAAATTCAACATATATTTTTAGGACTGTCAAAAGTTTGACAGTCCTAAAAATATATGTTTAATTTTTAGGACTGTCAAATTTTGACAGTCAAAATTTTAAGATCATGATTTTTAGACTGTCGACTGTCAATGTCAAAAAATTTAGGACTGTCAAAATTTTGACAGTCCTAAAAATTCAACATACATTTTTAGGACTGTCAAAATTTTGACAGTCCTTCCAATTGGTAGAACTGTCAAAAGTTTGACAGTCCTAAAAATATATGTTGAATTTTTAGGACTGTCAAAATTTTGACAGTACTTCCAATTGGTAGGACTGTCAAAATTTTGACAGTCCTAAAAATCAACATATATGTCAAATTTTGACAGTTCTTCTATTTTTTCATTTTCTTTTTTGGTTTTGACGGCGACGACGACGGGAGGCGGCGACGGGAGGCAGCGGTGGAGGACGGGGGAGGAGGCTGAGGAGGACGGCGGGAGGGGGGAGGGCTCCGGTTGGGTGGGGAGGGTTTGGGAGTGTTTGGGAAGAAGGATTTCAAAGTGGGCTAGTATGAGTAAACTAATGGGCTAGTGTGAGTAAACTTTGATCATTAATGGGCTAGTCCCAATCCTGGACTAGTCCCAAGTAAAAGTAATAGTGCGATTATAATTTGCCTATTCTTATGAGGCTCCAAGAGAGAGCGGAGAATAGTCACTTTCAACCTAATCCTAATGTGACCAATGAAACAAAAAAATAAAACAGATTAAAACAGTTTTTTACATATTAAAATGGCTGAGAATATTGACATGTTTTCAGATTAAGAGAGAGAATGATGGATTTGTCTTGCATTTCAAACATGTTTCCGTCTTTTACGTAGTGGGTTAAGTCAATAAAGCACTAAAAACCTCCATTGACGGTTGATATGGCTTTTAACCATCTTCTTTAGCCCTTGGTGTATCTAGGGTTTTTCGAAGGGACTGGTGCAATTATTAAAGTTTATTTTTGGGTTTCTATTCTCTGTCCTAGAAGCTTCACCATCTATATCTAGTTGACATTTTTTTATTATAAAAAATCAACTATAAAAATATATTGTTTATGGTTAAGTCTCTATATTTATTTCTATTATTCTACGTTACATTAAACAAAACAAAAGTAACAGATTTTTATAGGAAAAAATAACGGTATTTTTATTGTAATATGATAAGTATTTACATAGGAACAATGTTCGTATGCCAAGTAGGCATATAAAAACTATAGCAATGACTATACATGTAAACCCTTCATAGAGCATTTTTTATTTTTAATAATTTTCACCTAGGATGGTGTTCTTTTCTGTAGCAAAACTCTATTATAGATTTCTTTTCTTTTCTTTTTTTAAAGAAATGAACCCCCTCATCGTAGAAGGCCATGCCGCAATATTGTAGCCTTTTCTTTCAGACATTGCCCTACCAACGATTTGGCGTCGAAAAAGATGTTGCTGCTGACGATTTTATCCTTCCAGCATTTCATCAGTCGACTGTCAGCTCGAGTTACAGAACTCACTAGGGCCGGTTAAAGATTCAGACTTACGTTCAAGATCATTCTCTTCCTCTGCATTTTCAATTTCATATTTTCTGCTAACACAACAAAATAGGAAATTCACTATTTAAAAGATCTTTGAACATTGCCCACCTTCCTTTAATATGGAATTACTCAGGTTTGCAACCTCCGATTGAAGTTTGATCTCTCCTGACCTGTAACTCGGAACAAACTAAAACCACCCAAATTTCCTGCATCTTATGTGTATTTAATAGTCACATTATACTAGGTCAGCTTTCACTGATCATTATGCACTTCTAACTTTGCATAATGATCAGAAATTATCGCAAGCAAAGAGCTGACGGTAAAATTGAATAACCCAGACAAGAAGCAAGTAGAGTACAATCTCTAATGCTGATTATCAAATATGGGGCTGCTACTTATACAACAACAATTGTCCACAGCAGCAGTCAAATTTGATTCAAAAATTAGCGGGAGCTGCTACTTATACAACAACAATTGTCCACAGAAGCAGTCAAATTTGATTCAAAAATTAGCGTGAGTAGCAACAGTGCCACATTTAGTAACCTCAAAACTTACAGCACAAAGGAAATTTCACAAGAAACCATAACTTAAGTGAGGCAAGAATATGCCAGAGCCTTCTCCTCAGTTAGCTCTGCAGCAGTGGCATCCAACTTGTTCCTCGAGAATTCATCAACTGAAAGTCCTGAGAATATTTGAAGAAAGTATTAGTCCCAATACTTTCAGAGATTTCTTTTAATTGTTAAACTTCTTTGAGATCATATTGTTGGAAAACATTGCTAGGACATTCATTACAAGCTACAATCAAGTTGAAGTGGCAACTAAGTAACGGAAGGAGATATAATCAAGTTAAAGTTTGTATTAATCTACAGTAACCGTAGAATAATAAAGAAAACCTATCTCCATAACATATGAACGCAGTTGCTTTCTACATGAAGGTTTGTACTTTGAACCTGCACTAAGTTATACATGTGACTAGTGATGTAGATATTAATCTACACTACGCATACAATGGAAAGCAAATATATCCAAAACAAAACAAAACAAAACATCATTAGTGGGCCTCTGCATAGACTCATGCACAGGGAGATCGCACTAAATAGGAGCTTTTAACCTGGCCCAAGTGTAATTCATACAAAAAGAATAAAGTCTAGGTACCACTAACTCCATGCAGATATAATCAAGGTGGGGCATGCAAGCTATAATAAATATTGCTGGCAGATAACTGGTACTATGAATAGGATTGGCAATGGACCCAGTTCAATCCAAGCATATTTAGATGGGCTTGAGCCTTCTTAAACTGTTATCAAATTGCGGGTTCGAGATTGTATCTCAAGCCAACTTTAATTCAGGGCAGTTTGGGCTCAAGTTTGGGCTCGAGTAGTTTTTCCCACAAGATAATAATAGTTATATAATATATGACCTACTTGACCCGTAATCCAACTCTCAATACACATGAATGGCTGATCCTTCCTTCCTTGAACAATCTATTTCGTTCAAACCTTTTTGGTAAATAACTTTTATCACTCAACTTTAAATACTATAGGGCAACCGCTTTCGACTCCCAAGCTCCATGTGGAGATCGAGGATTACAAAAAAACCAATATTAAGTGCAAACCTAGCAAACTCCTGTTTGCTTTTTTTTTACAGCTCACAAGTAAAATCCATCAAAAAATATATGGCACGGACCTACAGTTGGTCTCTTTTTCCAAATATGGGCTTGGACCTGGTATACTGAGCCTGACTTATAAATAGCCCGGGCTAGGGCTCATGTAAAAGTATAAAATATGGAGTCAAGTTCATATAAGCACGGCCCAAGTCCGACTCATCGTAAGCCCAAACTATGAAGGAGGCACCAATTATCTCTTTTTCTTTAATGCAACTTTCCATAAAAAAGTAAATCCATAAAAAGGTAAATAACACATTGGTAATCTCCAGTTAAGTTCAATAAAAATACAGAAAAGCTTCATCACATTATTTTCTATAAGATGTAAAATGACAATTAAAAATTAACAGACAAGTAAATAAAGTAAACAAAAATATTTCTTTTGATATAAATAAAAAATCATATAGCATCTAAAAAAGGAAAGGCTGATATATATATATATATATATATATATATATATATATATATATGAAAACTCATGGTATTGTCTGAGTAATTTTTTTTTGTAATTTTGGAGTGTAGTTTTCTTAGCATAATATATTTATTATATTATGGGAATCCAACACATTTCTGAGAATGTTGACAATCATGCCAAAACGCTATCCATGTGGAAATCTCAAGCAACACTCACCTGAACAAAACAATGTTTATCTGTTCCGGAAGAAATAAGAAATGAAAATTTTGATGGCTACACGAGGACTTGGGACTTCCTTTCCCGAACAAAGGCTATCACCCTGGTTCGTTAACTTTGATCTGCTCAGGAAACTTACGAAGAACTTAACCACTTATATGAAAAAAATTAACCACTTATATGAAAATTGAAATACTTTAGGAATTATGACCTTTATGTCAAAATGACATTGTGTTTGACATCTAAGGACAGACATAAACGAACTTTGAGTTGAGGCAATGAAAAGGATGTAGGCTTAGATGGTACCTTTGGAAGAACTGAATTGACAATATGGATTCATATATAGTAGACCTAGAAAATTTTGGATGAAGGATATGTTTTTGTTTAATGCCAAAGACAAATTAAATTTTGTTTATATTAGTATTATCGCAGGACAACTTTGCTTAAAAAAGAATTGCAAACCTAGACTATACCTTTTAACTTATGGTATGTAGAAATATTGGAAAAGATTGATCGTAAAACATAATTTGATCCAAAATTTTGTAGGTCTACTATATATGAATCCATATTGTCGATTCAGTTCTTCCAAAGGTACCATCTCCTCTCTAACATTCTAAGCCTACATCCTTTTCATTGACTCAACTAAAAGACTAATTAAATTTTGTTTATATTAGTATTATCGCAGGACAACTTTGCTTATAAAAGAATTGCAAACCTAGACTATACCATTTAACTTGTGGTATGTAGAAATATTGGAAAAGATTGATCGTAAAACATAATTTGTTGATGCTGAGTTTGTGTTTAAATAAAAGTTCAAACAAGGCATCTACAAAAACTTGCTGAATTCCTTTCGAAGGTCAATAGACATACTTTTGAGGTCAAATAAACAAATTGCAGGAAAACTGATGGAATAGGATAATGCATGCATCCAAGGTCTAAACGGGCAAACAAAAGACATTTTGCACTTAGAGATGCTCCTGTGTTAGTTTGAGTCTAGTTAAGGTCAATTTGGTTTCCTTACTTTTGTTTTCAGACTTACTAGGGATTTGGATTTATATTTGAGCTTGGACAACTCTTTGCCTCTTATGGATAAGGCTCATCTATATGAT
This sequence comes from Iris macrosiphon, assembly GCA_036927795.1. Lineage (NCBI taxonomy): Eukaryota > Viridiplantae > Streptophyta > Magnoliopsida > Asparagales > Iridaceae > Iris > Iris macrosiphon. The sequence goes on from JAYESA010000012.1 coordinate 45,392,637, forward strand.
GCGTTTAAAAAGGCTCATGAGACTGTTTGTTAAGAGATTTATCATATGTTAAGTCTATCTAGTTATTGATGTCAGGTGTCTGTGGGCAAGGCGTCAAAATTGTAGAGGTGACGTCAAAATTGTAGAGGTGACACTCATCTTTTTCCCCCTACTTTTTGTAACCCACATTTTTTTCAAAATATATTAATATATTACTAAGTATAGTTAATAGATAAACTCTTTAATTAAAAGTTAATTAAGAGTTTAGACGATGACAGCATCACCCTTCTATACCCTTCCATATGACCTCATCCATGACCTCATATCCCCGTATGACATCATCCATGACATCACTCTCTCTCTACACACTTCCTTACACCTCATCACTTCTACACCCTTCCCTCACCCCCTCACATGCCCCCATCCATTCATCTTCTTACACCTCACCACCTCGCATGCTCTCACCCAATCCCCTCCTCACACATCATCACTCCCCACACCCCTCCCTCCTCCCTCTCTCCCATGGTCCCAACTCCCCTCACATGGGCCAACATCCCTTCTCCCTCTCCCTTTCCTATATAAAGACACCCCTATACCCCTTCCTATACCATCCCCTCTTCCCCCACCTCTACATAACTCAAGAGCCTCATACTAGAAGCCTTGGTTCCTCATTAGAGCTAATTCCTACAAGGTATCCCTTATGTCTTTTTAATTTTGAAAGCTAATTCCTACAGATTGTCTTCTACCTTGCAATTACATATATATCTTTATGCATATTTATTTCACCTATATATATATATATATATATATATATATATATGCATGAATCTATATACATGTATATAGTATAGTAACTACATGGACCAATTGGTATCCTAGTATCCTAGGATAATGGTATGGGGTGTCCTAGGTATAAATTATAACTAAAAAGTTGTACGACCTAGTCTAGTCACACCTATAACTAGAATTGGCGTAGAATGTTATACATGAATCACAAGAAAATATCAAAGTATTATACAAGATCAAGGTCTAAAAGCAACAAAATCTACTGGTCCGTGTACCATCGTGTCAGGAATCAAGTATAACATTACTACTACATGTAATATAGAAATCATCAGTAAAGAAAACCATCAGAAACTGTATCGCCTTAAATCATGTGCAAGTATAATTCTTGTGGAAAGCTAATCATACACTTCACGTGTGGTTAGCCAGACTCACATTGTGCTTATCCCAAGCCGATCACATAATCAAACTAGTATTTCAAAACACTTAGTGATTATCGATTTCCTTGTCTTACTCTTTACCTGTTGATACAAGCCATATTATTCCAGTTTATTTATTTTTCATGTTCATTTATTACCATGCATTGATATCATTTTATTTTTATCCATCATATTTACTATTAATGTTTTATAGTCCTTATCATGTATTGAAATTGTTATTAGAATTGTACTTGTTCCAATCTTGACTAGATAATATTTCAAGCGACGACTATGAGGACTTATGTCCAACCTACTATGGAAAGCAGGAGGATAGTTTAGCAGAGCTTGATCTTACCCTTCAGGAGGATCAGGGAGTAACCGCAACAGGAGACCTAATTATGATATTTAGATTAGTTATAGTTTTGACGAAACTGTTTCCGGAGGCATTGTTATAGTTGTATGAAAATTGAACTCCGGACTTGTAATGTAACTCATATACATATATGATATCATGTTTCCATCTACCTTAAATTGTGATTGAGTATAATATCTATTACTCTTTATATTATGTTAAGTGTTGGATATTACAAGGATATTCATCGACAACGTTCTACCGCCAACACTGCGGCGTAGGCTGGGCGTGCCCACGTACTCGTACCCAAATCTCCGGGTGCAGGTCGTGACCAATGTTATAAATTTCGGTAGGCGGATTCAAAATCTCCATAATCATCTTTAGTTGTTACCAATGTTATAAATTCCGGTAGGCGAATTCGGTGCACCAAAGGTACGCATAGGTCGCCTAAGCGCCGAATTAAAAAAAATTATATGTTATATACATATACATGTTAAATTCAAACATAACTCACCATTGACCGAATGGTCAGCCAGATGAGTTATAAACTCAATATGTGTGTGGTGGGGGGGGGGGGGGAAGGGGGTAGGTTTCGAATCCTAACCAAGGTTGTAAAAATCGCTAGTCGGCCGCTAGTCGGTTCGCGGGGACTAGGAATTAATCGGATTAGTCGGGGACTAGTAGGATTAGTCGTTTTGGATTTTTTTAATATATATATGTCATATGTCATCAAAATATTAACTTAAGTATCCAAACTCCAAAGTGACAAAGTCTTGTACATAAGTAAAATTTCACAAAAACAAAAGGAGATAGATCAAAGTGCTCCTCAATCATCAAAGATATTATCGTGCTCATCCACTAAGGGCACATCTCTTTCTTTGTCGGACTCAAAGTCATCTTCTTCGGCCTCCGAGATAAACTCTTCCTCATCAAGTTCTCTCGTGATCCTAGAGCTCCTCCTAGGTTCAAATATTTTATTTGCTCCCACCGCTTGGTCAAGTACCTCTCATGTAGCTCCGGTGACGGGATCAACATCACTCTCATCATCGATCCCATCAACTAACCAATGTTGAGCTTGAGAACAATCATTCGCTTAAAGAACATCTTTATCATCATTTACTCTTTTCTTCTTATTGTAAATTTTGGAGTTGAATTGGACATACACCAACTTGTTCAATCTTTCCGAATCAAGTCTGTCTCTTTTTTGTATGCACCTACAATATAAAATTAGAACATTCTAATTAGTTAAATGAAGAATACCAAAAATAATGTCAAAAAATAAAATAAAAGTGACATTCTCCTTCAAAAGTACTCCAATTCCTCTCACAACCCGATAAACTTGTTGTCAAGGAGAGGATTCTAATTGCCATCTTCTTCAAGTTTGGTGCCTTTGTCACCATAATTACTCCAGCACCCGGCTAGCATTCATTATCATACAAAACATGTGAATAAGTATTAGTCAATGAAGTAAAGTAACCAAGTAAATAAATAATGAACTAGGAGTTTATGGGTGAAGACTTACAGGGATTAAGGTCATTCACACATTTAGTTTGATAAGAAAGTTCCGCTTGTTTTCTTCCAAACATCCCCACCAAAGTCTTATACATGATTAATTCTTCATCACTCACTTTCACTTGAGTGTTCAAGTCACCGGGAAAGAATTTCTCCACACAATTGAGAATATCTTCCACACAAGCTAAATCCTCTCCTATCTCCACCCTATTCTTTGCAAAGTAGTATGGATTAAGCAAATACCCCGCCAAGTGCAAATTGGAGTCAAGCCTACCTTTGGATCTAGACTCGATAATTATCGGTTTATAATTCTTTTCAACTCCATTATAGACTTCCTCCTTGATTTCTTTTTTTGCCACTTCAAGTTCTCCATACAACCATGACATAGATGGCCTATCACTATCAACAAGGCGAAGGACTCTCACCAATGGCCGGAAAACAATCAAGCATGAATTTACCGACTTCCAAAAGAGATGCTAACAGCTGTTGCATATGCAATTTTTCCCTTCACACTTTTGGAATGTGAATTACGGACCCATTCTTCGGAAGCAAACATAAGCCTTAGTTGTTCCTTCTTCTCCACCAAGCTTTGCAAAGTAAGGTAGTTACTTGCAAATCGTGTTACTCCCGGTCGTACTATGTCACGCTTCTTTGTCAACTTTCTCATCATACTCAAGGTTGAGTGATGAGAATATATGAAGATGGTTAAGACCATTGCCTTATCAATTGTACTCTTGAACCTTGAAAGTTGAAAGTTTACCAAGTAAATAAGTAATGAAGTTACCAAGTAAAAAAGTAACGAACTAAGAGTTTATGAGTCAAGACTTACATTGGAAGTTTACCAATTGCCTCAAGCATAAGATTCACCGTATGTGTAGCACAAGAAGTCCAAAATAAATTAGGCCTTTTGGTTGCCATCAAAGTCGCCGCCGCCATATTGTTTGAAGCATTATCCGTCATAACTTGCACCACATTTTTTGGATCGTCAATGCATTTATCGACATATTCAAATATGTAGGACCCCGTATGAGATGCATCGGAATATTTCCTTGAAGAAATGAAAGAGATCCCTTCCCTACAATGAACACATAAGTTAATAATTCTACTCCTTTTGCGGTCGGTCCAAGCATCAGTCATAATGGAACAACCGGATATGGCCTACTCATCTTCATGCTTCTTTAGAGAGTTCTTAATTCTCGACACCTCCACATTCAAACATGGGCCACCCAACCGATATCGACTTGGCGTAGGTAATCCGGGACCAAATTGTCTAATAGCCTCCGTCATTAGCTTGAAACTATCATTTTGAATGACATTGAAAGGAATGCCACTCTCAATGACCCACCGGGCTATGTATTGTTGCGTATCCATAACATTCTTCTTGTCCATCAAGACCATCAAATTTGCTTCTTTTCTAAACATTGTAGAGTCGGTATTTTTTTTCTGGTTTAATCTTCACAAATCTATCAATAGTAGACCTCTTCGGTCTCGTGACTTCCATATCCGCATCCATTTCCAAACCATCATGTGATGTCAAAATTTCTCTTCTAAGTTCTATCTCTTCAATTTGCTTTTGTATATTTTTCTTCTTAGCACCATCAAGTGTCTCTACACATTCTTGTATTGCTTCTTTAGAGGCTTTATTGCAAGCTTTCACATTTCCGGATCGACCGGCTACATGACATTTGAGCCGGTAGATGCCTCCGGACATAATCTTCGAACTTAACTTACATTCAACTCGGTCTAATTTAGTAGCATCCACAATTTCACGATACTTCCATCCAATGTCATCAGATGCATGTTTCAAAGCATTTTGAATGACTTGCCATCTCACCAACATTGGAATTTGAAGCGGCCGATGAAGTAGTTATATCTATAAACAATTGGATCATATTAATAGCATGTATAAAAACAAAAAACAAAAAACAAAAAAACAAAAAACAATATATATACTTATTAATACTTATTATTTTTCTATTGGAATAGCATGTATTAATAGCAAAGTTAATAGTTAATACAAAGTAAAAAAAAAACATGTATTAATAGCAGCAGCTTTTGTGAAATTGTCATTTTTCTATTGTAATAATTGGTGTAACAGTATTGCATGTAACTTTTTTTTTACTTGGAAAGCTTTAAAAAATGAAAAACAGCAGCCATTATGAAGCTTTAATGTTTGTTGGCAAACACTCGGTCCAACTAACAGACATTAAATGTAAGCAAACACTCGTTCATTTTACTGTATTGCATCTAACTGTCATTTTTCTATTGGAATGCAAAATACTCTAGTAGACACTTTGGAAGACAACAACAAACATTAAAAAAATAACCAAAGCAACAACAGAATTCTCTAGTATGCACTTTGTCTTTTTCTATTGTCATTTTTCTATTAGATATGGTGGTCTACTCGGTCCAACCAAAGCAACATCAAACAAAACAGAAATTAAAAAAAAGAAAGCACACAGAACTCCAAAGAAAGCAGCAGCAGTCAATCGGATCAGAGGCACAACAAAAACAAAACAATTTTTTTATCAAAGCCAAAACCAACAATAGAAAAAAAAAGCATTAAAGCAACAGTCAGAGGCAGAAGAAAGGAGGAGGAGAAGGAGAAGGAAGCAGAAGAAAGGAGGAGGAGAAGAAGGAATTACCTGCGGCTGTGCCTGGGCGGAGGTGGCCGACGGATCAAAGGTGGCCGGCAGATCAGGTCAGTCCACCTCCCCCCCTTTCTTCTTCTTCTTCTTTTTTTCTCTTCTTCAGCCGTAAAGCACTTTTTAGGTTTTTTGAAAGAGCTCCAACGGGCCGGGTTTGATAACTTGTACCTGTTTTTTTTTGCAGCAAAGTCTAGTCGGCCGACTAGGACCGTCTAGCCGACTAGGGCCGCCTAGTCGGCCGACTAGCACCGATTATTGCATCGGCCGATTTTTGGGCCGACTTCCCCTCTAGTCGAGTCGGCGGCGGCCGACTAACAACTAGTCCCCGACTAGTCGGCCGCCTAGTCGAATTTTTACATCATTGATCCTAACCTAGAATTTTTTTTTCCTACTCTCCTCCTCACTCCTCTCCTCCCCACCCCTCCCAGCCACCCCACCACCACTACCACCCTCTCCACCACCACCTCCACTACCACAACACCGCCACCACGACCACCACCACCGTCTCCAGCACCACTTTATTTTTTTTAACTTTAGGGGCCGTCTAGCGGCGCCTAGCGCCTAGACCGGCCTAGGCCGATTTTTAAAACACTGTTTGTTACTGAGCCGTATTAACCCAAAACCTAACCATAATCCAGTCTAGCATTATTTACCACCACATTTTAGTTGTCTGAAAGCACCAAAGTATGTTTTTCCCTTCTAAAATGATTCCAACCACAGCAAACTTCATTTCACAATACTAACCTTCCATAACCTCATAAAAAAAACCTCTTTTTGTCCAAAAATCTCCAATGCATCAAAAAGACCTACCAAAACCCCTCCAAAACCATCAAACCCCTGCAAAACTATGGAGATTTCAAATCCAAAAACATCACGGAGAGAGATTCATAGTTACGGGTTTTGTGTCTGCAACCTTGCAAGAACATGAGAAGGAAGAATTGATAGAGAATGCAACAAGTTCATAACTAAAAGATTCATTATGATTTGCTCATAGGCTTTCCTTGTGTTATATTTTGGATTTTATTGCATTTACTATGTTAGATTTTCCTCAAGGCTATGTGATCATATTTAATCTTTATTTGAGTTTTCTAGTATATAGTTGAGCTCCTAGTGTTCGCATTCATACTTCCATTTGGGTCGATAATATCATCAATAGAGTGCTGTCACAAGGATTGCCCGTTGTCCTATTTAAATGGGGTAACTTCTCTTCCACAACATTGCTTGTCTCGAAATTGCCTTAGCTTCAATCTCTAGGTTAGCTAAAAATGAGGAGGTATAACTTGAGGCTTAGCCCCCACCTAATCTGACTGAATTGGATTTATGGTGAGCAGGAAGGCTCAATAGAAGAAGATCCTCGCACCACAATGGAGCATTCCTTGAATATATTTATAGGGTGCTTCACTCATGCGCTTTTGCTATTGCTAGATACATGCAGAATAGTTGGATGGAGCAAGAACAAGGAAGAAGACAGCCAAAAGCAGGCCTACAAACAGCGCCAAGTAGACAACAGTGTTGCACGGACCAATCCACCTAAGCGGATCTAATCAGCCCCCAAACCGGTCCAAACAATTAGACTTCGGGGATTGCTCCTTCTACAGTTCAGCGAGTTAGGCTCGTGTTTCACTGTAAGGAAAAAGGAATAAAGTATGTTGGAGGAGTGCGTGAAGAATAGGTTGGGAAGGAATCATGCGCATTAGCAAAAGTAGTCGTAGAATCCGCTTCCACATCAGAAGGGAAACTATCAAGTCAAAGTCATTCCGCTACATATATTAGATGAACACCAACCGACAGTCAAAAAGAAGGCCAAAGGCAAACTCATGATCTCCTGCTCGACAGATTTCTTGGGAAATGAAGTCATAGGCATGTAGGTTCGACGCTAGACCAACAAGCACTCATCACTGGTACAAATAACATAAAGAAATGCAACCAACATTAATTGGAAAAAAAAACCCAAAGATTTGGGACCAAAAGTGAGAAGATGCTATGTCTCTTTACCTACTCATCCTGGGAGTCGAAGGCCTCATCAAAATCATTCAGAGGAAGAGGTGTACAGAACTATTGAAGGGGTTCAAACTAAGAACACATGGAAATAAGGTATTATTTCAAAAATCTTGCCTAGACAAAGATATGCCATATTTGCAAGATGGAACACATGTTGATATGGTCTTCAATCCATTAGGAGCACACTAACGAATGAATGTGGGACAGATATTTGAATCGGCTTGAACCTTAATTGACTTGGCCCTAATGTCAGGGACACTAAGCTTAAGATCATCATCATGGTGTAGACAATTATCTCATGCAAAAAACTTACAGAGAACTTTGATTCTACTGTCTATCGCACAAAAAAAGGGAATAACTGACAAGCATGAGTGGTCAATTGGAGATGAGACTGCATGAGATTGAACGAGATTCAAGCTGGAGAAATGGTAGAATTTGTTGAAGGTGTAAAAGGAATTGCCTTGAATCTTGAGAATGAGAATGTAGATATGAAGTATTTGGTAGTAATATCGCTATTAAAGAAGGGGATCTTATTAAATGCAATGGATCCATTGTGGATGGTCCCTAATCATCTCCTTCTGCATGATCCTTACATTTGGATTTACTTGCATATAAATTGTTGTTCCTTGATTCGTACTTCTATTTAGGTTCATAGTATCATCAATAGGGTGTCAACATTTTGCATGATCCACTGCATCATATATCCATTTGAGTTTCCTTGCAAATAATTTATCCATGTGAGTTTTCCTCACATATGTCAATTGTTTATTCCTGCAGCAAAAAAAACCCAACATTTACTTAAAATGAGGTTAGTTTGTCAATCCTATCCATTCGGAAGTGTTCCACTTGTTTGAACTCCCCTTTATCCCAAGGCTGACCGACATAAAATGCACATTATACTATTACCCTTTAATAGTTGACGTATCCAGAAGGGTGTATTTTAAGTACTCATTTCATAAACATCATCAATAGGCTTGTTTTGAAAAGAAAAATATATATTGTTCATTGCCCCCATTTAAGCATATTGTGTAACAATCAACCTTTTTCTGTGGCCCACTGTATACTGCATGTTATGTAGTTTAATAGCAATGTCAAGATAGGTCACTGTCAGACAATTTGATAAACCAAGATATTTAGTCGAATAACATTCAAAACAAAAGCAAACGAGAATAAAGCAAAGAATAGCAGGTAACCTTGCTGGCACTACTATTAATCATTAGAAGAGAAAATCATGTCAGATGAAGTTCATGGAATGTGATTCCATAATGATCCTAATGATGAAACCAAACAAAATATATGCAGTACACAGGCGGCAAGTGTGGAGTAAAATACAGATGGTACACATTTCATAAAAGTAAAGTGACGGAAGTTCGGCTTAATTGATGCTGTAAAAATGGGTATCTATCCATAAGAATATGTATGCAACATGGACCATTCAAATTTCACAAACCTTTCTAACCAACCAAGTACTTCATAAATTGATACTGGAGCACACACTTTTAAGTGTACAGATATCCGGACAAAAGGTCAACCATTTGGCATGAGGATAATCCATATATCACTGAAGTCTTCAAGCACACATTTGAGAGCACAATGTATACCCGAATATTCAAGATACACATTTAAGCAAGATCGTAAACCAAAAATCTCCAGATTCAAGAAGCAGATGCTTAAACATTATTCTGCACTCACTCGTAGATTCTTTAACAATGGTAAAATGTATGTACAGCACTGAGGAGCAAAGCATAGAAGTTGAAAGTAAATTTATGCTTGGAAATTATGTTGTCTGAAAGTAAAATTATTATGTTTACCTTCTTTATGTGAAACTAATGGAAAAGAAGGTATAAACGCTTCTAGTCATGAAAACAACAAATGCATTCAAACATCATGCTAACACAATACTGGAGAAAAGAATACCTTCTCTTTAACATATAAAGACATTATAAAGTGTAAATTCAGATAAACGAAAATTGCAAAAATTCATAACAATTAAATATGTAACATATATATAATTTTTCGTCAATATGTATATACCTTGGACAATGGTCCACTGACCATCACGACATGTCACAGGGAAAGAATAGATCAACCCAGCAGGTACATTGTAAGACCCATCGGAGTACACTCCCATGGAGACAAAAGTTCCCTGCAAGCGTACAAGAGGTAACATAAAAAAAATATCGGAAAAAAAAACACATTGGACACAATAATCATAATACATGGTTATGATGACAACCTCAGGAGTTCCAAGGACCCAGTCACGGATGTGATCACAAGCAGAACTTGCAGCAGATAGTGCACTCGAAAGTTTCCGAGCCTTGATGATCGCAGCACCACGTTGTTGAACAGTTGTGATGAATTCTCCTCTCAGCCTTTGCAATCAGATACGTTCATATTAAATGATGAATGAACATAAGTAGTCCTACATCATTGAGGCAGAAATTAAATGTGTATATTTCATACCATGCATCATCAGAAACGAGTTCAGGGACAGGCTTTTCTCCACTTTCAGTTTTTACAGTTGCATGGCTGACATCAGGGTACTGTGTAGAAGAATGATTTCCCCATATGATAACATTCTTTACATCACTAACCTGGACATTCAGCCGCTCAGAAATTTGCCCTAGGGCCCTGTTGTGATCAAGCCTTGTCAAGCAGGTTATGTTTTTTTCAGGAATGGATGGGGCATACTCTTTCAATATAAGGGCATTGGTGTTTGCAGGGTTAGCCACAACCAGCACCTGCAAGACAGAACCAGAAAATATTGACAAAGTTAATTTGCATCAAACAAGCAGCAACAATCAGATCAAAAGGATTTGTAGAGCATGGACATGACAGAATGTGGAACCAACAAACAGGATTATCATCCTTAATATTGCTGGATAATGCCCACTGAAATGTTTTGTTTAAATAATTTTTAAATTCTTTTACTATCACCAAAATTTGTTGTCAACGTGTCATACAAAACATACAATCAAATCAAGAGGAATTATAGAGAAATGGCGTGCAGACAGATTGTGTGGAACAGTCAAATAGAATTATCAGTCTCAATATTGAGATCTAATGTTCCAGACCTTGCAATTTGCAGCCGCATATTTTTCAAGTGCAGATGCTTGAGATTTGTAGATAGAGACATTCTTTGACATCACATCTTTTCTTTCCATTCCTTCCTTTCTAGGGAAACCTCCAACCATGACTGCTATGCTGACCCCAGTACAAGCCTCAATAACATCAGTCGTGGCAACAACTCCTGGCATGCCGTGAGAGAAAAATAATTAATTGGGTTGAATAAGAGAAAAGAAGTGCTAAGCTAATTAATTATGGTTTGAATTAGAAAGAGAGGGAGGACCTTTAAGAAGAGGAAATGCTGCATCAACCAACTCCATTTTAACCCCATTCAGAGCCTCTGCAGCAGGTGCAATGTCAAGCATGTGCAAGATAACAGGCTGATCTGGGCCAAGCATCACGCCCCGAGCAATCATGGGTACTAGGGCATATCCAATTTGACCTGTAAATAAAAGAAGAGGCTAAAATGTTAGGTTTCGGGTCAATAATGCCCAGTATGCTAAATATGGAAAAACTTGCACCTAGAATATTATTATATTTTATCCAACAATATGCAACCAGAGAATGGTTGTTAGAATGGATGTTAATATTGTGAAAATCTGAAGAAGAAAGTATTGCTCAAAAAGGATAAGAAAGAGAAGTAGGGTAGTGGCAGAATAGTAGCATAAGACCTAATTAAATACAATCATAGTTATTAAAGTGTGCCTAGGCAAGAAACCCAACACAAAAGGGAGGTTGAATCTCACTTCAACTAGGTGTGCCCCTTAATTTTCTTGTGGACAAGTGCAACTATATATGAGGACCAAATAACATCATGAACCCTGCTTCAACTAGGTGTGCCCCTTGCTTTTCTTGTTGACAAGTGCAACTATATATGAGGGACCAAATAACATCATGAACCTCCCCATCCACCGTTCAAACACTGTTGAACATTCCTTATTTTGTTAAGGACAAGTGTGATCTAGAACATAGCAACATAGAACAATTTTGAGGTCAAGGACCTCTATTTTCCTTCTAATTACACACGTCTTGCTTTGTTCAGGTACATGTCTCGGTTTTGTGCATTGCACCTAGGCCCGGAAGGACCGTGACATCTAAGTGCACTTTTCGACTTTGATAATTATGAATAGACTAAATTACAACTATCATAAATGTTCAATTTGACACCCTCAACTTTGATAGGTGCTAACTATATAAAAAAATTCAAGTTCATACTCAAAATTTAAAAAAATACAAAATTACCCCTATCCCCCCCCCCCCACACCCCCCTCCTTCTCCGGCCGGCCCCCGGCGAACCCCGCACCCCTACCCCCCTACCCCCCACCCCTCCTTCTCCGGCAAACCCCCTCGCCCCCGCCCGTCCACACCAACCCTCCCGCCCGCCTCTCGCGCACGCCCGCTGCCGTTTTGCAACCCCCCCCCCTCTGTCGTCGGCGCCGGAGAAGGAGGTGGGGCTGTCGGAGAGGAGGGGGGGGAGAGAGAGAGAGAGAGAGAGAGAGAGGGGGGAGGGAGGGGGTAATTTGGTCCTTTATTTATCAGGGTATCAAGTTAGCACCTATCAAAGTTGAGGGTGTCAAATTGAACATTTTGGATAGTTGAGGGTATCAAATTATAATTTAGCCCTTATGAATATAATAACCCAAACATAACTCCTTTAATCCTCCCACCTCTCACACACACATCCCTGAGCAATGGGAGCGGACTGGCAGCAGTGAGAACAGCCAGTTTGTATGTGCCTCATAGTGAGTAATCTACAGCAATTCGTGACTTGAAGTCAACCTGGATGGGACTAAAATACTAGTAATCATACGAAAACTTCAAAACTCAAAATTAAAACAGATTATATAAAATACCCCACTGGTCTTAGGTTGATTCGATAAATAAATACCCAGTGAAAGATACAAACCCAAAAGTTGTAAAAGTAGACAAGGAGTTCCCAATTAATTAAAGCTCGATCTATTGTAGTACAGAAATGATTGTACCATGCATACTTCTCAGGTTGGTGCAATAAGATAGAAAGGGAGAAATATCTATAATCAGTAAAGAAATTGTAACAAATCTATAGAGTGAGTGGCAAACATCAATTTATTGTGGTAGTACAATGGCATGTAATGCCATTATATCGAAGCGCTCCGCTCGGCAATTGAAAAGATACTTAAGAAATAAGGAAAGACTTTGATCAGCACATTAGAGAAGAAAGTGCTTATGATCACTATAGTAGCAAGTGATCCATATCAAAATTTTCAAGTTCTTGGTAGTAATTACTAATTACTTTTGTAAGAGCAAAAAAACAAAACCTCGATTCTATTAAGAAGAAGAGACCGAAGCAAAAATCTACAGACCTCCAATAACGTGAATTTGCTCATGACGAAGAAGAGAGTTTTGAATTCAAAGCATAACATCTTGAATCCAATTCCCATCCAAACCACTCACCTTTTCTACCTTAAACCATCAATTGCTACTATCTCTCCATTCGAGCAGATAAATGAACTAGCAGTTGATAGAAACACCCCTCTAAGTGAAACAAAGAAAATAGCATATAGTGATCACACAAAAAATTGGATGTTCTGAAATAAAAACAATTTCCTCTACAGGTTCAGTTGGGGTGAGAGATATTAAGCATGTATGATACATGTTAAACCAACGATTTGTTCAAATCGCCTCATGTATTAGAAGGAGCTTCCCGAATCAAAAGATCCCTATGATCTAAGTGGCCTATGCCTATGTTTAACATCATTTTGATAGCATAGAATACGAATAATCGAAAATAAAGATTGAATCGCAATGCAAAGCTAAAAACAAGATCTGAAGAAGAGGATTTCACAACGAGTTCATGTTTTTCTCTATTATACTCCAAAAAATCAAAATACAGGACTTCTTGGCCAGATGAAAGAAAAACTTAGAAAAAAGAAAAAGACAAACTCTTGACATTACTGAATCAATAAGAGATCCATTTTGATTTATTAAAGAACATCTTCAATAGTAGATCTAATAAGTGGGAGTAACTACCGATTAGGCTGAAAAGCCTCCAAAATTACGATCACATAACAGTAAAAAGCAATCTAACCGGTCCAAGTCTAGTTTCAACAAAGACTATATACCCAAAATTCTTAGGGTCAGCTATTTGAAACCTTTTCTTCCATTCAGGTCTGTAAAGGCCAACAGTCTGTGTTGCGTTAACAAGAACCATATATTTTCGTTGTCTGTCTTCTGCATAACATCTTCGAGTTTCACTGCCCGTTGCAAGCCCCGGTAAAAGAGGGTACATTTGGCAGCCAATAGCCAGCGTAAGACATCGTCATATCCCAAATGAAATGAATACATACAGAATACACTAGCATACATTACTAATGCAGCATCAGATGCAAATCCAAATTCCAAGGTTTAAAAAAGAGGTATTCACTTCAAATCAACACCTCCATCCATTTGATCGGATCAGTGTTTGAAGATCTTAGCACTAATAAACCCGAAACACTAAATATTTTCAAAAAGCAAGTCCAATCGTCAAAAGTAATAATAATTCAGTACCAGATCCAAATCTATAAAAAAAAAAAATCACTTCAAACCAACGCTTCATCAGTTGATCGAATCATCTCAATGCTCTTAGTACTAAACCAACACCCTAATTTTTTTTCCAAAAGTCCAATAATCAACTAGTAATTCAGCATCATATCCAAATCTTAAAAAAAAAAAAAGTAAACTAGAGGAGGAGTTCACTCAAAATAAACACTCCATCTATACAATGGGATCTTCGCAGTTCTTCCAGATCTCAGTACTAGAAGAACCCTATTTTTTTTCAAAGAGCAAGTCCGATCACCAACCAACAATCCAGTATCCAATCCAAGGTGCTCCATCTATTATAATACATGAAATTGCTGTACTAACTTTCCAGATCCTTGATGTGATCATAAACCCTAACTTTTTACAAAGAGTTCACTCGATCTACCGGATCCATCAAATAGAGACGGAAGAAAGAAAATCAAACGCTACTTCAATCACACTCCATGAACCTTATACACTAACAACAGCTTCTCGATCCGATCGTAGCACTAAACCAAAACCCTAAAAAAATTTCCAAGAAACAAGTGCGATCGATCGAACCGACAGAAAGGAGTAGAGAGATCTAGCGAACCTGCAGCTCCGGTGACGAGAACGCGTACTGGATCCTTCGCCATCGGTGGAGAGAGAGAGAGGGAGAGAGCTCGAAGCTTCGATACGAAAGAAGTAAGGGGAGAGAGAGAGAGTCGGCGGAGGAGTTGCGATGACTTTGACGAGAGCGGACATCGGGAGGGTATTTATAGCGGAGGGACCCGTCACTTTCGATGCATAGAACCTCATCCTCATTCGTCCAACGAGTGGAATGTTGTCCATTGCGAGCGTTGGGACAATGTGCGTCGTTCGTTTTGGGGGTGTGCAATGCCGTGAGCCAGGATTTGGGTCAGTTTTTTACTATGAGAGGCCATTTGGTTTTCCAGTTTAACACGTATTTCATAGAAGATATTGTAATTACTAAGAAAAATTTTACGGCGGATTATCAAAGCTATTCTTAATTTATTATTGTTGTTAAAAATAAAATTTATAATTTTTTTCTTATAAATTAAAGATAATTTTGGTGACCTAATCTTTGGACAATATAAAAACTTCTTTGGCAATTAATTACAGCTCCCTTTCATAAATTATTATTAGAAATATTAAAAAAAATTGTTATAATTATTCTAATATTTATTAAAACTATTTAGAAAGACTAAAAAACAGTTCATGTAATTACTTATTGCCTCTATTAATTTAATGTACAATATTAATTGATTAACATATACAAGGGTAAGCTAAAAAAAATTTCATTCTATAGTAGTATAGACTAGTATATATGCACAGGTGTCTTGCACGTATTTTATACTATTTGGGAAGAGCTTACAATATTTTCTTTTATTTGTGAAGAAAAAATTATTTTGTGTGTCGGACTCACCGTGTACCTTCCATGATCCATTGGATTGCTTGAAAATTTGTGCATGCACTTAACCCAATGGCATCCAATGGATGGTATTGAAGGGTGCACGGTGAGTCCGACTCATACAATAATTTTTTTCTTAAGAAGAGCAAAATCTATTTATTTGTTTACATCTTAGAAAGAGCAAACATCAATTCCTTTAAAAAAAAATTACACTTAATTATCTAATTTTCATGTTAAATTTAGTGAATAATTTTAAGTAATAAACATAAATACAAATATTTAAGGAATAAAAACTTTCATAGTGAAATCTCACTTTTGTTTTATATACTAGTATAGATATATTTGTTCGGTGACGGAGGTCTTAGCAACGTCTTCTCACATTATGTTCTAAAAGAAAATCATATACTAGAACTATCACAAGTGCACAAAGAATGGATTATGTACCAAAAAAACAAAACCAATCTAAATATTAGCCCATACACGTCTTGGTTTTGAACCTACAACCTGAACTTATTAGTGCAATGAGTTTTATAAGACTAAGACTACCAAAATTTTGGAAGTCCTAACAATACTTATGACTCTTAAATTTTTGATAGTTTTTTAGTCTTCATAACTATTAAAATTTTGATCGTCCTACTTATTATTAGGAGGGTAAAATTTTTGACACTTATAATAAATTAGTATTATCAAAATTTTAGGAGTCATGTGCATATTCATAACTGTCAAATATTTTATAATCTTTCGTAGTTTCAAATGGGTCTGTTTTGATTCTGAAACTTCAAAACTCTATGAATAGAGTTCAAAACTTCATAAGTGATCCCAAATAATACTATCTATTACGAAACTATTCAGGGAAAAGATGAATTAAGGTTTAGGGATTAGGAAGAGGAAGAGAAAGAAGCCAAAAAAAAAAAATTCAAAAATTTCTTGTAGAGAAATGTACTTTGATTATATTACTTGTAGAGAAAAAAGTTGGTATAATTTGTAGAAAAAGAACTCAAATGCCCTTAGTAAGGTAAGGGTGTATTCACTCAATCCCACTATTCGAAACACAAATACTCTTACTAAGGACGTTTGATTCTCTTTCTTTCTTTTCACTGAACAAAAAAATGGACAACGTCTTTACTAAGGACATTTTTTTAATCACTAGAGCCAAGGAAAAAAAAAACCTCAAACAATGCCCTTGCTATGGGAGCATAACATGGTTCAAAGGTCCTAGGCTTTTAATTTTTTTGTTTTTGTTTTAATACTTCAAACGTCTAAAAACATCCTTTAGCCAAGAAAAAAAATAAAAATAATAAATAAGAAACCCAACCAACGCTCTTGTATGGGAGCATAACATGCTTCGTCTTGGGTGTTGATTTTTTTTTTTTTTTTTACTGCTTCAAACACCTAAAACGTCCTTCAGCCAAGAAAAGAAATTGAAAGACATTTTAGGCATAGTATACGCCCTTAATAAGTTGTGTATAAATATATTTTTTATGCCAAAAGAAAAATAATAAGACTACTTAACTTTTTTTTAAAAAGCAAAATTGGCTTTAATAATGACGTTTTTTTGGTAAACTATGGTAAATTTTTTCTACACGCAGTACAGACAAAGTTCAGTTTTCTAAAAAAAAAAAAAATCTGATTTTTTTAAAAAATTTAAAATTGTGATGCTCCTTAACAAATTTAAAAGAATATTTTGAGTACATATTTTTTATTATGTTCATAACAAAGGCTGTTGTGCCAAAGGCCCACGTAAATGAATAATTATGGTAAACTGCAAATAGTAAGTATGCGCTTTATTGTGGTAGCGTGCAACTCCAGCAGCTTCCTCGACTGCCACCAGTCACGTCCGTCTCCTCGATTGCTTCCGGTGTCGGATCGCTCGCCGTCACCCGCATTGACGTCGTCTGCACCTTTTCGTCGTGCCTCCCCCAACTGTGAGACTCGTCTCACTATTGCGTATTTTTCATGCTCATATCTTGTATATGTGTGATATTGCTGTGTATTGCTTTTCGTATATTTTTCTGGATTTTTCTAGCTGTTCTCATGTAATTTCTAGATTTGTGAATAGTGTTAACCATTCTTGATATATAACCCCTCTCCCTCTCTCTCTCTCTCTCTCTCTCTCTCTCTTCCCCATTCTTTCACTTTTTTCTCTTTTCATTTTCTTCTCCTTTCCTCTCCCCTCCTTTCTAGTTGAGAGCAGCCCTGGACCGGCTCCCCCTCCCCTTTCCTTTGGTAGTAATGGTAGTAGTTAGTGGTGATTTTAGGCAAGTACATCTTGCCAATGATGGAGAACTTGCACTTTTATATTATTGTGGATTTCTTGCATTCTATTGGTCTATATTTTGCTCTACGAACTCCTATGCATGTTTACTTCTTGGTATTTTCGGTTTTGACAACTTGGTTGGACTAGATCTACATTTTAAGTTTAATGTGTTATTGGCATTTTCATGGTTTTGATCTCTTAAAACTTGTTGTTTTTCAAAACTAGTTGTTTTATGTGAGAGAGCATCTGATTTCAAGTGGTTTAGAACTTTACTTCTCTAGATTTGAGCTGGAAATGAGGATTTCAGGGAGAATCATATTTTCAGGACTTTGAGCTTTTCCATGACTGAAACTTGCTATTCTTGGACGAATGAGCTCCATGCGGCCTGCTTTGCATGCGGTCTGGACTCCTCGCTCCAAAACTCAGCATGCGGCCATCTGGTTGGACGCATGACTGAATATGCACATGCGTCCTTTGACCAAATGCATGAAACCTGAACGAAAGAAATTTCTCTAAGTTCCTGATTCCATACGGCTCAGAAGAGCATGCGACCAAAATTGTTCATGCGGCCAAAATTGTCCATGCGGCCCGAGTTATGTATTCCTCTTTTCCAATGCATGACTCAGCACCGCCTTGGCACGATTTCCCCTGAATTTGTCTTCACTTCTCTGACACGCTTTCTTAGCCAGTCACATCCTTCACTTCTCTGACACGCTTTATTGGCTAGTCACTTTCCTGACCTTGTGTTTATTCCCTGTCACTCAACCCTTGTCCCGAGGAGTGGACCTTGCGATGATTCATGCGGCCAGTTTGATTCATGCGGCCAGTTTTGATCCATGCGGCTAGCTTCCTGCATGCGGCCAGTTTTGATCCATGCGGCCAGCTTCCTGCATACGTCCAGTTTGATGCATGCGGCCAGTTTCATACCTGCGGCCAGCTCTGCTTCTGTACTTCTAGCACTTATAGTAGCAATATTTTTCTTTGTTATATGTTCTCTTATGAATTATTTACTCTTTGTGCTTGGCCCAATTAGTTAAATTCATATGATGCATGTTATTTCTAAATTGCTTATAACCTGGATGCTGCACTTACCAGAACATGGAATGTAATGGCACTATTAAATTGAGAACTCCAGGCACCTGACTTGTTGTCACGCCCCAGTCCCAAAATGACGAGGGACTGAGCACGTGAGCAATGGCCAGCAGCACGCACCGATGGACAACCCAATTTAATGGATCCATCAGGGCATGCTTAAGCTGTAGTCTATCAGTAATATGTTACAAGTCTCAGGTATTTCTATTCTCATCCACAGAATAACACAGATTAATGACGGAAATAATGCAAATAGAATTAAATATGTAATACTAAATAAGGTTATCTCGGGAAACAAATCCGAGAATTATTCTGTTACATTTAAGGAAACATAGACTGGAAATAAAATACTGAAAAGGAAATACTGTGTAGCTGAAGCCGGTGCTCAGGAGAAGTCTTCTGCAACTATCTCGTCCTCGGTTCCGGGTTCTGCTCCAAGGAGCGCTCCGGTACCGTACACCTCAGGATAGTTCCCTTCTGCTATAACTGGAGAACAAAACCAGGTCCTCAGCGGGACGTAACAAGGTACAGAAGAATACGAGCCAAATACATATGCAGTGCAGCAATAAGGAAACAGCAGGGTAAATATGTAAACCAGCTAAGTGATATGCAAGTGAGAGTTTTAGTCATACTCAGGCTGAGACTACTACAGGATCAGTGTCGAAGAAACCATAGCAGTATTTTCTCGAGGAGCCAGTAAGGAACCAAAGCTCTGTATCAGAGTCTAAGGTACCGCCAGATATAAGTATTTATATTATATTATATTCAGCCTTGATATGACAATACTCTCCCCACCCCATACAATCTCACGTCACAGTTCCAGAATATATCAGGCACAAGTCACGCAAGTTTGAACTAATGCAATGAGTCAGGCTAGAATCTAAGCATGTAAACTGGAATGACATGAAAATGTAGCCTATACGGAATCACCAGGTATATCTCAGGCAATTCCGTCACATGAACAGTGTCAGGTGTCCTGGGTTAAGCAGTTAAACAAGTTGCATAAGAATATACCAGAAATCAAGCAAAATACTATAACCAGAAATATCTGAGAATTGCCCACTGATGCATAACCAAGTCCAGAAAATAACTAGCAAGCTGCAGGGTTTGGCAAGGTACACTTGCCTGTGGTTCCGGCTCGGTTCGCAGTTCTGACTTCGGCGAAAATTGCAGGCGGTACTCCGGTTGCTGAAACAAACATCACCATCAGATCCAGAAAATATCAATCAGCTAGAAACGCCTGTCCTTGGGTCCAATTTGGAGACAAGGGCAGAAACGACAGTTTCGGGCCAAAACGGGGTCCACCGGTGGGCCCGCTTTGCACCGAAAAATGCGTCCGGGTCAACGGTCTCCAAATTCACCAAACTCAGTGTCAACAGATCAGAAACGCTGATACAAACCCAACAGAACTTTCAGAATTGAATTCCGATGAGCCGATCACAAAATCGCCCGTCGAGCGGGGCTTGTGGGGCCCACGACACGCGATTTCGTCAACGTTCTCAGAATCGAACCAAACTTGACCCACAGGACCAGCGTATCGCTACGAGTCCGATGGCGCAAGTTTCGTTTCAATCCGACTTGTGTACACAAAGTTAGGGTGAATTACAGAAAAGACGGATACGGGACGATGTTCGCGGATACGCGTCGATTCCGGTGTGCACGCACACCCGAATCAGCTTCCGCAAAAACCCACACGTCCGTATCGACGAGGCGCACGTATCTGTGAAGACCGCGCACGACCAAGTCGTCCCGTTTGGCGGGGCGTACCCAGTTCCGGGGTGAAACAGGGTTTAGTTTTTCCTGTTTTTGGATCGCGGTGTGCGATCACCACAGGACGCGATGCCCCGAACAGTTTGTCCGGACACCGAGAGGGTCATACAGGCTTCGCAACGCAATTTACGGAATCAAAATCGGAGCTACGAGCAAAAAGATACACGCACCTGAAGGGGACCCGAAAACCAGGGCCAAATCGTGTCCGACACGTGTCCGACTCGTGTCGGACACAGGGCAGAGATTAGGGTTAGGGTTAGGGCTCGGCTGAGCTCCGGTGGCTCTGCGGCGGCCCAGGGTGGGGGAGGCCGGCCGGGGGCAGCGCACTGCGGCCAGGCGGAGACGGCGCGGCGGGCTTGGGGGCACGCGGCGGCCGGAGGGTGGCGCGGGGAGCAGCTGCGGCTTGCTGCGGGGCTGCTGCGGGGCTGACGAGGGGAGGAGGACGGGGGAGAGGGAGCTGCTGGCGGTGGAGGCGACTGCGGCATGGAGGCGTGGGGCGGTGGCTATGGCGGTGGAGACGCCGGCGGCGTGGAGGCGTGGGGCGGTGGCTATGGCGGTGGAGAGGGGGAGATCGGTGAGGGTTTATATAGGGGCTGGGGGCGGAGGTCGAGCCGAGGGAGGCGGAGAGAGGAGGGGGGGTCGTGGGGACGCGTGGGTGGTCGTGGGGTGAGGTGGCCGCCGGAGCGGGTGGGCGGAGCGGCGCCGGACGCGGCGCGCAACGCGGGGAGGGGTGCGACGTGGGAGGAGAGAGGGTGCGGGCGGGTCCGGGTCGGGTCTGCTGGATCCGACCCGACCCGCTAGGCAGGGGCTGGGCCGGGTTTGGGAAATGGGTTTGGGCTGGGCTCGTGGGCCGGGCCGGCTGGGCTGGGTTATATATAAAATAAAAATTAATAATAATAATATTTAAACCAGTAATTATTTAGTAATTAAATAATTAATTAAATAATTAAATTTAGGTGCTTTAAAAATAGGTCCGGGGTCCAATAAATTCCAGAAAAATTGCCCTAAGTCCAGTTTTTCATTTTACACCCAAAAATATTATTTTCATAATATTTTAATACTGTTTAATATCAATTAAAAATCATTGAATAATTAAAACCCAGTTTTTAAATTACAGAAAATTCCCAGAAAATTCCAGAAAATTTTGAAAAATCCAGTTTTTAAAATTTTGAAAATTCAGGGGGTTTACAATCTACCCCCTTAAGAGGATTGCGTCCTCGCAATCAAAGAATAACCGGTCAACAGAGATGACGCGGTCGCAAATATCGTTTGAAAACACATCACCAGATACTTAGGGAAGTACCGTTTCCCTAAAAATTGAAAGTTTACACTTTCCAGAAAAATCTAGTTAAAACTATAACTTTTATGAAAACCAGGTTGTTATTAACAAGTTGCAAATTACTAGGTTGGGGCTGAGGTCACGAACCAATAGGCACGAGCTACACAAGACTGGAAACAGAAAACTATAAATCACTTACTCGCATCAGCTACTCCACGAGTCTGCGCGTTCTCCACTGTCTTTGCTGGAGCTTGTCCGTGTCCTTGAGGTAGATTCCTCGGTTGCTGCTGGACCTGCTGGAAGAGTACGGCCTGGGGTATCAAAGGTGGCCTCGGCTGGTTCCCTCCTGGAGCTGGTGATATGACTCCTTCCACTTCCGTTTGCGGTGCTCCCAAAGCTGGACAGGCTGGCCTCGGTACTGGCACCACTTGTTGGTTAGCCGTTGATGCTTCTCCTCTGTGCATCTTGCAACTTCTGGCTAAATGGTTACTGGATCCGCAAATCAAGCACAGTCCCAACTTGCGTCTGCACTTCTTCTCAACATGGCCTACCTTGCCACAATAGTAACAAGTAGGAAGGAATGAGGCTCTGGATGCTGTTCTCGGTGGATTCTTCTGGGGTCGCTTTGCAGCTCTTTCCTGCTGTGCTTGGTCTGGTGCATGCGGCCGCTTCTGGCTGAACTCTATTCTGGTGATGCACTCCATAGCCCGTGCTGCAGTAACAACGTCCGTTGCAACGGAGCTGATTAACTTCCGTAGCTCTGAGCTAAGTCTGCAAATGAACTCCTCCGTTTGGCTTTGTTGTGCCTTCTGATAAGCTTGCATCATCGGGTAGTACATTTGAAATAGCTGTTGCACGTCCATAGCTTGTCCTTGTGGGATGATAGGCATTGGTGGAACGAACTGCGTCGAGAGTGGAACGTCATCTTGGTGGATTCTTGAGGCAGGCTGGCTTGCTTGACTGCCTTGTGATGATTGGCCTTCACCCACTGGTGTTACATCGTCTTCGTGGGTAACCACAACGGCTTGTGGTGTTTCTGCATGAGCCTCGTTGCTGGCTTGTGGGTCCATTTCCCTGCATCCAAAATAACCGATAAGAGGCGCACAGGAAACAAGGCAAGATGCAAGTTCAAGTTAGTTCGAATACGATACAGATATCAAAAATGATTCAAGCAAGTGGATGAGATCCTAAAAACTTATCCTATCTTATTGCAGGCCTGTTCGGTCCATAAGTTGAAACCGAACAATTTAGTCGTAGACCTGCATGGGCCACCATAAAAACCATGTCACGCCCCAGTCCCAAAATGACGAGGGACTGAGCACGTGAGCAATGGCCAGCAGCACGCACCGATGGATAACCCAATTTAATGGATCCATCAGGGCATGCTTAAGCTGTAGTCTATCAGTAATATGTTACAAGTCTCAGGTATTTCTATTCTCATCCACAGAATAACACAGATTAATGACGGAAATAATGCAAATAGAATTAAATATGCAATACTAAATAAGGTTATCTCGGGAAACAATTCCGAGAATTATTCTGTTACATTTAAGGAAACATAGACTGGAAATAAAATACTGAAAAGGAAATACTGTGTAGCTGAAGCCGGTGCTCAGGAGAAGTCTTCTGCAACTATCTCGTCCTCGGTTCCGGGTTCTGCTCCAAGGAGCGCTCCGGTACCGTACACCTCAGGATAGTTCCCTTCTGCTATAACTGGAGAACAAAACCAGGTCCTCAGCGGGACGTAACAAGGTACAGAAGAATACGAGCCAAATACATATGCAGTGCAGCAATAAGGAAACAGCAGGGTAAATATGTAAACCAGCTAAGTGATATGCAAGTGAGAGTTTTAGTCATACTCAGGCTGAGACTACTACAGGATCAGTGTCGAAGAAACCATAGCAGTATTTTCTCGAGGAGCCAGTAAGGAACCAAAGCTCTGTATCAGAGTCTAAGGTACCGCCAGATATAAGTATTTATATTATATTATATTCAGCCTTGATATGACAATACTCTCCCCACCCCATGCAATCTCACGTCACAGTTCCAGAATATATCAGGCACAAGTCACGCAAGTTTGAACTAATGCAATGAGTCAGGCTAGAATCTAAGCATGTAAACTGGAATGACATGAAAATGTAGCCTATACGGAATCACCAGGTATATCTCAGGCAATTCCGTCACATGAACAGTGTCAGGTGTCCTGGGTTAAGCAGTTAAACAAGTTGCATAAGAATCTACCAGAAATCAAGCAAAATACTATAACCAGAAATATATGAGAATTGCCCACTGATGCATAACCAAGTCCAGAAAATAACTAGCAAGCTGCAGGGTTTGGCAAGGTACACTTGCCTGTGGTTCCGGCTCGGTTCGCAGTTCTGACTTCGGCGGGAATTGCAGGCGGTACTCCGGTTGCTGAAACAAACATCACCATCAGATCCAAAAAATATCAATCAGCTAGAAACGCCTGTCCTTGGGTCCAATTTGGAGACAAGGACAGAAACGGCAGTTTCGGGCCAAAACGGGGTCCACCGGTGGGCCCGCTTTGCACCGAAAAACGCGTCCGGGTCAACGGTCTCCAAATTCACCAAACTCAGTGTCAACAGATCAGAAACGCTGATACGAACCCAACGGAACTTTCAGAATTGAATTCCGATGAGCCGATCACAAAATCGCCCGTCGAGCGGGGCCTGTGGGGCCCACGACACGCGATTTCGTCAACGTTCTCAGAATCGAACCAAACTTGACCCACAGGACCAGCGTATCGCTACGAGTCCGATGGCGCAAGTTTCATTTCAATCCGACTTGTGTACACAAAGTTAGGGTAAATTGCAGAAAGACGGATACGGGGCGATGTCCGCGGATACGCGTCGATTCCGGTGTGCACGCACACCCGAATCAGCTTCCGCAAAAACCCACACGTCCGTATCTACGAGGCGCACGTATCTGTGAAGACCGCGCGCGACCAAGTCGTCCCGTTTGGCGGGGCGTACCCAGTTCCGGGGTGAAACAGGGTCTGGTTTTTCCTGTTTTTGGATCGCGGTGTGCGATCACCACAGGACGCGATGCCCCGAACAGTTTGTCCGGACACCGAGAGGGTCATACAGGCTTCGCAACGCAATTTACGGAATCGAAATCGGAGCTACGAGCAAAAAGATACACGCACCTGAAGGGGACCCGAAAACCAGGGCCAAATCGTGTCCGACACGTGTCCGACTCGTGTCGGACACAGGGCAGAGATTAGGGTTAGGGTTAGGGCTCGACTGAGCTCCGGTGGCTCTGCGGCGGCCCAGGGCGGGGGAGGCCGGCCGGGGGCAGCGCACTGCGGCCAGGCGGAGACGGCGCGGCGGGCTTGGGGGCACGCGGCGGCCGGAGGGCGGCGCGGGGAGCAGCTGCGGCTTGCTGCGGGGCTGCTGCGGGGCTGACGAGGGGAGGAGGACGTGGGAGAGGGAGCTGCTGGCGGTGGAGGCGACTGCGGCGTGGAGGCGTGGGGCGGTGGCTATGGCGGTGGAGACGCCGGCGGCGTGGAGGCGTGGGGCGGTGGCTATGGCGGTGGAGAGGGGGAGATCGGTGAGGGTTTATATAGGGGCTGGGGGCGGAGGTCGAGCCGAGGGAGGCGGAGAGAGGAGGGGGGGTCGTGGGGACGCGTGGGTGGTCGTGGGGTGAGGTGGCCGCCGGAGCGGGCGGGCGGAGCGGCGCCGGACGCGGCGCGCAACGCGGGGAGGGGTGCGACGTGGGAGGAGAGAGGGTGCGGGCGGGTGGCGGGTCCGGGTCGGGTCTGCTGGATCCGACCCGACCCGCTAGGTAGGGGGCTGGGCCGGGTTTGGGAAATGGGTTTGGGCTGGGCTCGTGGGCCGGGCCGGCTGGGCTGGGTTATATATAAAATAAAAATTAATAATAATAATATTTAAACCAGTAATTATTTAGTAATTAAATAATTAATTAAATAATTAAATTTAGGTGCTTTAAAAATAGGTCCGGGGTCCAATAAATTCCAGAAAAATTGCCCTAAGTCCAGTTTTTCATTTTACACCCAAAAATATTATTTTCATAATATTTTAATACTGTTTAATATCAATTAAAAATCATTGAATAATTAAAACCCAGTTTTTAAATTACAGAAAAATCCCAGAAAATTCCAGAAAATTTTGAAAAATCCAGTTTTTAAAATTTTGAAAATTCTGGGGGTTTACACTTCTACTGAATAAACTTTGTCACGCCCCAGTCCCAAAATACATGAGACCAGGCCACGTAGCAATGGCCAGCTAATACGACTTCGAAGGATTACCCAATTTAATGGACCCGACGAAGCGTACTACGCTATCCTAAATACTAACAAGTCTAATATGCTAACATACAGCAGGTAAATGTCTAATCTCATCTACATAATACAATATAAGAAGTGCTGAAATAAATACTGAAAATAAGTGCAGAATCTGAATGTCATAATACAATCCAAATAAGTTTGATGGGGACAAACCAACTGAAATACAACGATGAAATAAAAACACGGAAAGTAGGAAGATAGCTAAACTAAAGCATCAACTAGCTAGATAAAGACGCTCTAACCCAAGGTAGCAACGTACCCCAAATCACGAAAACTTCTCTAGAAATGCCTCAAAGTCCTCAGCCACGAATCATGTCTCTACTCCTGCTCCGTAGATGGTCGAGTACAAGTGCTCGTCCGGATCTGGAAGGGAACCAGGTCCTCAGAGGGACGTAACAAGATACAAAAATATATGTCATAAAGTAAATACTGTGTAAACACGAGGGTGATCTAACCAGCTAAGTGAAATGCACTTGAAGACAACCTTGCTACGTATGGGTAGGTAAAAGGTATAAAGCGTAGCGTCAAGCAAGAGGCTAAGTACCTGACAATAGCTGTAAACTGGATGCCAGGAGTATACGCTGACTACATCACCGATCATGATAGCGCGCAGCTAGTAACCTCTGTTGGATGTATCGACAAGCATATACGCCCATAACTGGGTAGCACTGAGCCCATAACCGGGTAACACATGGCCTATAACCGGGTAACACTAAGGCTCACGATCCCGTAGTTTACTCTAAAACTACGGTAGCCAAATATCTGTCCCATATGCCTACTAATTGTCTTCCCCGCCTAATGCCAATGTACAAATCGCAAATACGACGTGGACATCTCGTACTATAATGTAAGTCACTAAAGAATATATACAACTAAGCTAAATACCGTCACACATGCTGCTCACACCGATGGCCAGTCGAGTATGAAGCACGCGTCCCTGCATGAACTCACTTTGTGCCGTGCAATGATACGTGTCAAGGCCTGGGGAGTCATATTGATAACCCACAACTTTAGGTGCGTCCACTAGACACTAGGTCAGACACAAGTCCTAACGTCAACGCCTTCGTTGACTGCACCCGAGTCTTTCTCGAACGCGCACAGTTATATAATATTAAAATAATAAAACATGCAAATAAATAATATCTAAATTTAAACAGTACAATAAGGCAAGGTATACTTTCCTGGAACTCTGGTGTGCACAAGTAAGGATCTGGAACCCACAGCCAAGGTAGAATCGTCTTGGGTGCCTATGAATAAATATCAGTAAATATCAATCACCACATTACACTATGATAATCATGCACAAGAGTACAACTTACACAACGTTATCAGTTACGCAGAGACTAAACCAAATAAACGTTCTAACTAAATAGGTTGGCTAAGGTTGAGTAGTCAAGGATCAAGGGGGTAGGTGTACACTTAGTCTACTTGTCCCACAATATTTACAAGTCATCCTAAGGTATAATTTTTCATGTTACAATCGCGGTCACATCTAGGATTCGTATAGGTGCTAAGTTGCACCTCTAACACAGAGGTACTAGGTATCCTACTTACTAAGATTTTCAGGACACATCTGATATAGGTAACTATCTAGGTCTCCATGTATGGGTACGTCATGTCCTCAGATACCGTGCACAATGAGACAATTAACTACCAAAATACATTACAATTCTAAATAACAAAATTACTAAACCCATGTCCTAGCTAGTAGGTTAGTATGCACATAAGACAGTTAGCCTAAGCACCTAGGGTCTACACAATAAATACCATACTAAATAACCAAATTCTATAAAGTATTACTAATACTAACCACTATGCACATATAAACATGCACATACAAACACACACATATAAACACTAGGTATTAGGGTTCACCATTTATCATAGGTCCATGCAACAATAACAACATAAAGGAAGAGGAGTAGAATTGCAAATCTAGGTGTGCTCGACTAGGAGGGGGTGATGCTCGTCCGATGCTCGAGGGTGGCCGGCCTCCGGCAGGTGGGGGAAGTGCTCCAGCCAAGCACAGTAGCAACAGCAGCAACACTGGCAGCAACAGCGGCAATGGCAGCAGCTCGCAGCAACAGCGGCTTGGTGGCGGTGGCGGGTTACTGGTGGTGGCAGGTTGGTCGGGGGATGGAGTGGCTAAGGTGGTGGCGGTGTGTCATGCCTCAGTCCCAAAATATCGAGGGACTAGACACGTGGCAATGACCAGCAGCACACCGATGGACAAACCCAATTTAATGGACCCATCAGGGTGTAATTAAGCTGTAATACAACAATAAGGGTCTATGATACTAATCTCATCCACAGAAATGAATACAATCAATATGAAATATAAATCAACATCAAGTCTTAATAAAACATATCTCGGGGAACAACCCGATAATAAGTCTGATACAACAGTCAATAGACAAGAAATAAAGAGTATATCAACAACAAAGACTGAGTATAGAATAAGCAGATACTCAGGAGAAATCCTCGACAATCACCTCGTCCTCGGGTTTTGGTACTGCTCCAATGACTGCTCCTGTCCCGTACACCTCGGGGTAGATCTCCTCTGCTAAACCTGGGGACATAATCCGGATCCAGGTCCTCAGGGGACATAGCAAGGTACAAGAATAACTCAAGCCAAATAAATGCAGTACAATAATGAATCAATAGGGTAAGCTATATAACCAGCTAAGTGATATGCAAGATGAGAGCATCACTAGAACTCAGGCTGAGACCACTACAAGCTCTGTGTCGGAGAGCCGGTAGCAGTTATACTATGTAGTTATACTATGTAGTTTTACTATGTAGTGGGCCTACGGCACCGTTATATATATAAAATCAGCCTGTAGCCTGTGTGTCTCTCCCCACCCAATGTAATCACACGTCTCATGTCCACGATATCTCATGTCCATGTCATGCAAGATCATATCTAATGCAGCAAGTCATATGATATATATATATATATAAAGTCTATGTCACAAATCCTGTAGCCTATACAGAATCACCATGAATGACTCAGGAAGATTCTGTTTCATGAACAGTGTCAGGTGTCCTGTGGTATGATGTACTTGATAATGCAAGCACAAAAGGTATAGTGTCTCGATATCCATGTCTAGGTGACGTTACACAACTCCGCGTACGGTGTTGACACCCGAATGTTATTCGAACGTTTAGTAATGTCACACGGTCCTGGGTTGAATATTTATATCATATAATTAAATCAAGAAAATATTATGTAGCAAATACTGCAAGATTGGCAAGGTACACTTACCTGGGGTTTGATTTCCAACTGCTGCTCTGGTATCAACGGGATCTACAGGTACTCCTTCGGTTGCTGAAATAAACGTTACCATCATATTCAGAAGATATCAAATAGCTAGAATTGCCTGTCCATAAGTCCAATTTGAACACAGGGGCAAAATTGACAGTTTCTGTTCAAAGCAGGGTCCACATATGGCCCACTTCGCACCGAGAAACGTGCCAGAGACAATATTCTCCAAATTCGTCAAACTTAGTATCTATAAGTCCAGAACGACGATACAAACCCAACGAAATATCCAGAACTGGATTTCGATGAGCCGATCAGAAAATCGCCCGTCAAGTAGAGCCGTGGGGCCCATGATACAGGATTTTGTCAACGTTCTCATAATCGAACCAAACATGGGTCACAGGACCAGCGTATTGCTACGAGTCCGATGGTGCAAGGTTCGTTTCTAAACGATGAGCGTACACGAAGTTACAACGAGTTTCAGAACAGGGCCGATACGGGGTGTTGTCGACGGATACACGTTGATTTCGGTGTGCTTGCACATCCAAATCAACTTTCGCCAAATCCCACAAGTCCGTATTGACAGTGCGCACCTTTCGGTATAGTTCGCACATGACCAAGTCATCCCGTTTAGCGGGACGCACCAAGTTCTGAGAAAAATGGATTTTTAAATACCAAGTTTTTGGTCAATTTTACCCTCGAATTAAATACAAATTACAGCTAAATAAATTACACTAAAAAATAGGGTTTTAAAACTTGGTCATATAGTCTAAATAATTGTTCAAGTGGATTTTAAAAATAATTAACAGGTTGCACGCAAAATGGTCGTGAACTGGAGAGTTCGGGACATATTCTGAATTTTCAGAAAAATGGGGTTTATTTTCCTGATTTTGCGTCACAGTTTGCAATCGCCACAGGATGCGATACCCCGAACGAGTTGTACGGGTTTCGAGGGGATAATGCAGTCTACGCACACGGTTCGACATAATGGAAAACGAGGCAGCGAGGAGAGAGAAACAGTCACCTAAACAGGGGTAGGTATCGACTGAAAATTTTGTTCGTGAGGTGGCGCGGCGAGACACGGCGGTGGCGGTGGTTGCTGCGGTGGCTGCTGGTCGTTGTTGGAGTTGCCGGGGAAGTCGTGGTTCGTCGAGGTGGCTGCTGTTGCTGGCGGCGGCGGAGGGGAGACGCCGGAGTGGCGGTGGCAGCGGGGAGATCAAGTTTAGTGGTGGTGGCTGTGGGGTTGAAGGGGGTGGCCGGAGGTCGGGGTGGAGAGCTGGAGAAGATGGCGGTGGCTGAGCTCGGGTCGGCGGAGAAGGCGGCGGAGGCGTCGCCGGAGGGGGAGCTCAGGGTCATGCTGGGATCGCCGGAGAGGCGGCGGATAGGCGGTGGTAGCGGAGTGTGATGGAGGCGATGATGGCGTTGGGTTTATATAGGGGAGGTCGGGGAGACGGCCGGCCGGCCATTACTGGCGGGGAGAGGGGAGGCAAAACCGCCGGCGGGCGGCGAGGAAACGGCAACGGAGGGAAGGGAACGGCCGCGGGAATTTTGGGGATGTTACTGTAGCGACTACAGTAGCGGGTCGGGTAGTGGGTCGGGTCAGATTCTGGATTCGGATCCGACCCGATCCAATAGGGTACGGGTCGGGTACGGGTCGGGTATAGATCCGACCCGTTAGGGTTTAAATAGGGTTCGGGTCTGAGTCAGGGTTTGGTTCGGTTCAGCATGGGTTCAGTTCAATAAACCGGTTGGTTCAGGTTGGTTTATTTTGGGTTGTTTTAAAAACTTAGTTTTTGGTCTTTAAAAATAGTTCTGGGGTCCAATAAATTCCAAAAAAATTATGCTATGTCTAATATTTTATTTTACATCCAAAAATATTATTTTCATAATATTTTAATATTTAATAAAATCATTTAAAATTATTTAATACCAGAAAATATTATTTTTAATTAATAAAAATCACAGAAAATTCCGAAAATTTGATTTTAAAAATCCTAAAAATTTTGGGGGTTTACACGGTGGTTGTTGATGGTGGTGGAGATGCTAGTGTGACGATGGTGATGGAGAGGTTGTTGGTGGCGATGGTGATGGTGATGGTGATGGTGGTGTTAGCCGGAGAAGGAGGAGAGTGGTGGTCGTGGTGACAACGGGATGGCAGGTTGGTCGTGGTCAGGGAAGAAGGGAGGTGAGGTAGTCGTGGGTGGTGGTGATGGTGGAGTGATGGGATGATGATGGTGGTGGTGGAGATGGTGATGATAGTGAGGCGGTGATGGTGGTGTTCGGGATGATGATGATGGTGAGGTGGTGACGATGGTGGTAGAAGTGGTAGAGATGGGCGGAGGAGGAAGGTATGAGGAGGTCATGGCGCTGTGGCGATGGGGTGGTGGCTGGCCGGAGGAGGAGAAGGAGTCGGGGAAGAAGAAGAGGTCGAGGAAGAGCTGTTGTGGTCGTGGATGGTGGTGGCTGCGGTGGCGGAGGCGGTTGCTGTCGTGGAGGAGGAGGGAGATCGAAGGATGAAGGTGGCGGTGCTGTGGCGGTGGGGTGGCTGCTCAGAGGAGGAGGTAGCCGAAGAAGGAAGTTGGGGAGAAGAAGAAGATGAAGTAGTTGTTTAGGGTTTGGGCGGGGGTGGTGGTTGTGCATAAAAATGGAGAGAGGAAGGAGGTTGTGTTTATGTAGAAGAGAGAGAGGAGACTTGCATTGAAATTAGGGCCAGCCATGTGCATTCCTAGGGATGGGAGGAATGATTTTTCATGAAGGAATGGGTGGCTAGGATGGGCCAAATTTGAATGGAGGGTGTTGATGATGTAGGGGGAAAAGTTAGAGTGTTGTACACACAAAATGGATAAAAAACCTAGGGGGACCGGTCAACACATGAGGGAAGGGTTTTTTTCATGGCTTGGCTCCAATGGGAGGTGGACACCTCATTGACTATTTGCACAAAAGCCCCTAACAATTAGAAAATTGCACAAACATTGGAAATTAGGATTGGATGAGAAAAAATACCATGTTTGGTGTGATATAGTGGGTTAAAATAGTGTGTGGTATTTAGTATGAACCTTGAGGGTGTGAGTGGGGGTTTGGGTTGGTGTTGGGTCTAGTTTTGTGTTAGTGTCACGCCCTAGTCCCAAAATACCTTAGGACTAGACACGTGGCAATGGCCAGCAGTACGCACCGATGGACCAACCCAATATAATGGTTCCATCAGGGCATACTTAAGCTGTAAAATAAGTCTACGACAATCATGGCACAACTAATCCCATCCACACAAGATATAAAATATGATCCACAGAATAAATAAGGAATGTCAATCATCAGCAAGTCTCACAAAGTACTTCGGGGAACAACCCGATAAATATCTAGTACAATGGTTCCACAGACCAGAAAATAAAAGACTGAAATAAATAATAAAACTGAGCATGAACATGGATGCTCAAGAGAAGTCTTCAGCTAAGACCTCGTCCTCAGATGGCGGTACAGCTCCTGGATCGGCTACTCCTGCTGCGGTCCCGTATACCTCGGGATAAACCACGTCTGCAAAATCTGGGGACAAAATCCGGATCCAGGTCCTCAGGGGACAGCAAGATACAGAAAATACAAGCCAAAATAAATGCAGTGCAGCAGAGAATGAAATAAATAGGGTAAGCTATATAACCATCTATGTGGATTGCAAGAGAGAACATCAATGGTACTCAGGTTGAAACAACTACAAGCTCTGTGTAGGAGAGTCGGTAGCGGTGGTATCATGAGGTGGTCTAGCTCAGCGGGAGACTGAGTAGCCGGCATAATATAGTCAACCTGTAGCCTGTGGGTCTCTCCAGCAATAGATAGAACAATAAGGGAATACTAAATAACCAGATAAGTGATATGCAAGATGAGAGCAGCACTAGATCTCAGGCTGAAGCATACTACAAGCTCTGTGTAGGGGAGCCGGTAGCAGCAGTAATAATGAGTAATGGGCCAAGCTCGGGCTTCAGAGTCTTGGGCCTCACAGTAGTAGGGGTGTATATATATGATCAGCCTGTAGTCTGTGTGTCTCTCCCCACCCAATGTAACCACGCAAATCATGAACATAACGTCTCACGTCCATGTCAGCGGAGTCATAACTAATGCACAAGTCATAATGTATATAGAATATAGAATCTAGGTCAAGTCCTGTATCCTATACAGAATCACCACGAATATCTCGGGAAGATCCTGTCTCATGATCAGTGTCCTGTGTCCTGGGTCAAAGTGTACTTGGTAAGACAAGTACGAGAATCTAAAGTGTCACGTATGTCCATATCTAAATGACATTACCCGACACCGCGTATGATGTGGGCACCCGACTGATAATCGGACGCTAAGTATGTCAAACGGTCCTAGGTTAAGCATGCACAGTAAATATATGAAGTAAGAAAAATAGGTAACAATACTGCAGAGATGGCAAGGTACACTTGCCTGATGTTTGAATATCAACTGTCGTCCTGGTATCGGTGGATCCGGTAGGTACTACTCCGAAAGCTGTAATAATTATCACCAACAGTCTCAGAAGATGTCAAATAACTGGAAATGCCTGTCCTTACGTCCAATTTGGACACAGGGGCAAAAAGGTCATTTTCGGGCCAAAGTGGGGTCCACGTGTGGCCCACTTTGTACCGAAAAGCGTGCCGAGGGTAACAGTCTCTAAATGGGACAAACTATGGGTCAAACAACTCTAAATGTCAATAGGATCCCAACGGTATGTCCAAATTTGGATTCCGATGAGCCGAACCTAATTTGGTCCAAAAAGTCAACTATGGGGTCCGCCAATTGGCGATCTGGTCAACCGTCTCAGAAATGCGTGAAAATTGGGTCACAGGACCAGCGTGTTACCACGAGTCCAGTGGCCCAAGTTTCGTCGCAATCTGACAAGCATGCACAAAATACGCGCGAGTTCCACAAAAGTGGCGACACGGAATGTGTTCGCGGATACGGCCTGATTCTGGCGCGCACACGCGTCCAAATCAGTCCCCACGAATTTTTACGTGTCCGATTATGCTGCATGCACTATTCGGTATACTTGGCACACGGCGGGGCGGTCCCGTTTGGCGGGGCGCGCTCCGATCTCCAACTTTTAGAAAACCGGAAAAAGTGGGTGCGCGCAGTTTTGTGACGAATACAATTTTGTCCACAGCAACTAATAGCACAAAGTTATTATACAGAAAATAAACTAGGTCATGTAATCTACAGGTATAAAAAAGAATCACCGAATTCGGATCTCTGTGGTGGGAGATACGAACTCGGCAATATGGGTGGTCATTCTGGAATTCTGCGATTGCAGAATTCTGTCTGCTCGCGCTGACTTGGGCGCTGTTTTTCACCTAGGGGCACACGTTATCCGAGGTTGACTATAAAACAAGTATTGGAGAGGGTTAAGGGAAGATCATACCTATGAAAACGGAACGGTGTTTGGATGTGCGAGTCGACGGGAAATCACGCCGGAGCGAAGGTGCCTCGAGTGAAAAACCGCAGTTCGCGAGGTCGGCGTCGACGGGATGGTTGGATGGCTTGGGGAGGCTTCTCTGGCTGCGGTGATGGCTCTAGATGGGAAGAGGAAGTCTGGAGTTTCTAGATTAGGGTTTTGAGAGAGCTAACTATATATATATATGTTATATTAAGAGAGAGGGGAATGAGCGGGTTGGAATCCGCGGGATGGCCGAAGGGTGTAGCCGCTGATACTAACTAGGATGGGTCGGGTTTTCCCTGTTGGCGCTGAAGGGGGTCATTAAAGGGGGCGGTCAGGTTTTAGCAACAGCAAGTTGCTAAGAGTCTAAGCAAATGCAAAAGTGCTTGCTTGCTTAATATACTTAGTTATCATCATATTATTATTATTGTTATTGATATTAGTACTATTATTATATACTTATTTAATTCCTTTCTTTTCCTTTCTTTCTTTAAATATATATATATACATATATATTTGTATATATATATATATATATATATATATATATATATATATATATATATATATATATTCACACATAAGAAAATTTATATAATAGGGTATTGCACATCGTTAGGCTAGCAACTGCTCAAGGGGTCTCCTACATGGAATAAATTCCGAAAAATTCCTGATGGTCCCACAAGTCCTCTAAGTGCCCGAACGCCTAACATAAAAATTATTAAAAATCTATTTCTCCTATTTGGACTTAATTACTATAATTTAATTAATAATTAATAAATAAAGGGTATATACGATTTTCTAGGAAGGGGTTTTTACATTCTACCCAACTTGTAAAAATTTCGTCCTCAAAATTAAAATTAAGCCACGATAGATTGCAAGGATGGTATAAGATATAAATTAACAATGTAAATTCATACCTTGGTCTGCGAATAGGTTCGGAAAACGCTTACGCATGTCGTCCTCGCGCTCCCAAGTTGATTCTCCTGGCGCGCCATGCCTCCATGCTACACGAACCAAGGGAATAGACTGGTTCCTTAATACCTTCTCTCGACGATCAAGGATTCCCACGGGTTGCTCTTGGTATGACAGGCTCGGCCCAATGGTGATCTCTGAATGGTCGAGAACATGACTGCTGTCTGCCACATATCGCCTGAGCTGCGACACATGGAATACGTCATGTACTCCCTCCAGTGAAGGTGGTAGCGCAAGTCGATATGCCACCTCTCCAACTCTCTCGAGCACGTCAAATGGTCCAATATACCTTGGACTCAACTTGCCGCGCCCTCCGAATCGGATGGTGCCTCTGGTCGGTGATATCCTCAAGAAGACGTGATCGCCCTCTTTGAACTCCAAGGGTCGACGATGAAGGTCTGCCCACTGCTTCTGCCTGTCTTGCGCTGCTCGCAAGTGTCCCTGAATCTTCTTGACTGTCTCTACGGTGTTGACCACCAACTCGGGTCCCAGAATCTGACGTTCTCCCACGTCACTCTAACACACAGGAGACCTACATTTTCTTCTATACAATGCTTCAAACGGAGCCATCTGAATACTCGCTTGATAGCTATTGTTGTAAGAAAACTCTACAAGATGTAGGTGGTCCTCCCATGATCCTCCAAAGTCTAACATGCAAGCCCTCAACATATCCTCCAAGGTCTGAATAGTACGCTCCGACTGCCCATCTGTCTGCGGGTGGTAAGATGTACTGAACTTCAGACGAGTACCAAGACTCTCTTGCATGCTCCTCCAAAAGTGCGATGTGAAGCGCGAATCTCTGTCCGATACAATGCTGACTGGTATGCCATGCAATCTCACGATCTGCCTCATATATAAATCAGCTAAAGCTTCTGTAGACTGACCCACTCTAAAAGGTATAAAATGGGCTGACTTGGTGAGTCGGTCCACTATTACCTACACTGTATCTCTCCCACTTGGACTCTTGGGAAAACCCGTGACGAAGTCCATAGTGATGTGCTCCCACTTCCACTCTGGAATCGGAAGTGGTTGCAATAATCCTGCTGTCCTCTGGTGCTCCGCCTTTACTTGTTGACATACCAGACATTTAGCTACAAAGCGAGCTATCTCTCTCTTCATCCCATGCCACCAAAAGTGCTATCGTAAGTCACGATACATCTTGGTGCCTCCTGGGTGAACAGAGTACATAGAGCTATGTGCTTCGGTCATTAACTCCTGTCTCAATTCTCCATTTGGAACATACAAGCGGTTTCCAAACCTCAATGTCCCGTCTTCGTGGATGCGAAGTCCTGTCTGCATGCCGGCTTCTGTCCTTTCTTTGAGTCTTCAGAATCTAGCATCGGTGGGCAATGCCTCTTTAATCTTCTCTACGAGTGATGACTGAATCTCAAGATTAGCCATCAATCCATTCTGTCCCGGTAAGACGACCTCTATCTGTAGCTCCTGTAAATCTCTCAATAACTCGGGCTGCATCGTCAAGAAATAAGCCATAGACTTCCTGCTGAGTGCGTCTGCAACAACATTCGCCTTTCCCGGATGATACTGCAGATCGATGTCAAAATCCACCATCAGTTCCAGCCAGCGTCTCTGTCTCATGTTAAGCTCCTTCTGAGTATACACATACTTCAGACTCTTATGATCAGTAAAGATTTCTACCCTCTCTCCATAAAGATAGTGCCTCCATATCTTTAATGCAAATATAACTGCTGCTAGCTCCAGATCATGTGTTGGGTAGTTCTTCTCGTGGACCTTCAACTGTCTCGACGCATAAGCAATGACTTTGCCATGTTGCATCAAAACACATCCTAGTCCACTGCCTGATGCATCACTGTAAACAACAAAACCTCCTGACCCTGAAGGAAGAGTCAAGATAGGTGCTGTTGTTAATCTTCTCTTCAGTTCTTCAAAAGCCTTCTGGCAGTCTTCTGTCCATATAAACTCCTGGTCCTTCCGTGTCAGCTTCGTCATCGGTTCTGCAATTCTCGAGAAATTCTCTACAAACCTTCGGTAATATCCCGCAAGTCCGAGAAAACTTCTTACCTCTGCAACTGATGTGGGTGTAGGCCAAGTCTCTATTGCCGCAACTTTCTCTGGATCTACTGAAAGTCCTTCTCCTGATATGATGTGTCCCAAGAAAGGCACTTCGTCCATACAGAACTCACACTTACTGAGTTTGACATATAACTTCTCCTGTCTCAAGGTCTCTAACACGATTCTGAGATGCTCCTCGTGCTCTTCAGGGCTCTTGGAATATATGAGAATGTCGTCAATGAATACAACTACAAATTTATCCAAGAACTGATGAAAGACTCTGTTCATTAAGCTCATAAACACTGCTGGCGCGTTGGTTAAACCAAACGGCATCACCAAAAACTCATAATGCCCATACTTCGTCCTGAAAGCTGTCTTCGGGATGTCTTCCTTCCTCACCTTGATCTGATGATAGCCGGATCTAAGGTCAATCTTCGAGAATACCCTTGCACCACTCAATTGATCGAATAGATCATCAATGCGTGGTAGGGGATACCTGTTCTTGATGGTTACAGCATTTAGTGCCCGGTAATCAATGCACAACCGTACTGTTCCATCCTTCTTCGGCACAAATAATATGGGTGCCCCCCAAGGTGAAACACTGGGCCGAATGAAACCCTTCTCCAAAAGATCATCAACCTGTTCCTTCAACTCCACTAACTCCTTGGGTGCTAGCCGATAGACTGATGAAGTGATTGGCTCTGCTCCTGGAGTTAAGTCTATTGGGAATTCTATTTCCCGATCAGGCGGTAAACCTGAAAGATCGTCAGGAAATACATCCACAAATTCTGATATGACTCTTGGGTAACCTGTCTCTCCTTCTACAGATAGTACCCTAAGAGTAGGCTGAACTCCTTGCTCTACTGCTCCTCGGAGAAACTCGAATTCTGGATGTCCTGGCGGTCTAAATATAACCCGCCCAAGTCGGCAATCAAGAGTTGCATGATACTGACTTAACCAGTCCATACCAAGTACAATATCATAGTCCGGCATGGAAAATATCAGAAATTGAGCTCGCATGACTCGGCCACAAACTACTACAGAACATGATCTACAGACGTCACTAACCGGAATAATTCCACCTCCCGTAAGAATTCTCTTCATATTCGGAAGGGGTGCGGTAGCTACTCTATGGGTGGCAACAAAGCTAGCTGCTATAAATGAATGCGATGCTCCCGAATCAAATAATGCAACTGCTGGTAATGAAGCTACTAAAATAGTACCTGCGATGACCTCGCCTGCTGTAGCCTCCTCCTCAACAGCTAAAGTGAATGCCTGTCCTCGCCCCTGTGCTGGGCCTCGCTGCTGCTGAGCCTGCTGAAATAAAGCTGCCTGTGGTGCCAGGGGTGGTCTCTGCTGGTTCCCTCCTGGGGCTGGTGGTCTGACTCCACCAACTCCTGCCTGCTGTGCTCCTACTACTGGGTAAACTGGTCGCGGTACAGGCAAAGCTAATCTCTGTGCTCCCTCTCTGCGCTCGGTGCACTCTCTGGTCTGATGCTGGTTGGAACCGTAAGCTAGGCAGAGTCCCAACTTGCGTCTGCATTCTCTCTCAATGTGACCTATCTTGCCGCAGTGGTGACAAGTAGGGAGAGATATGGCTCTGTGCGCTGTCCTCTCAGGCATACTCCTCTGGGTCCGTTTCACTGCTTCCCCATGTCCTGTCCTCGATGGTGCTGATGTGATATGCCTCTTCAAGGTCGACTCCCTTCTGGTGACGCGCTCCATGCGTCGGGCTACTGCGAGAACGTCGGTATAAGATGTAGGTGCTACCGATCCAATCAATCTCTGAAGCTCGAACTTCAAGCCGTCAAAGAACTTCTCTGCTTTTTCTTCCTCCGTCGAAATCAATGTCGGGGCAAAGCGGCTCAGGCAAATAAATTCCGCATTGTACTCTTCTACTGTCATGTTGCCTTGGATAAGGCGGTGGAACTTGTCTCTGAGCTCTGCCCTCGCTACTGCGGGAATATACATCTCTCTGAAGAGTCTGGAGAACTCTTCCCAGGTGACTCGGTCCTGCCCGAGCCTCATCTCCTCTGCTAACCACCAGTGATGTGCATTCTCGGTTAACTGCATTCTGACTGCAGTCATCCACTTCTCTCTAGGAAGTTCGGCGGCTTCCAACTGATGCTGAATGTTTGTGAGCCATTCATGAACTTCTGTTGGTCCCTCTTTACCAGAAAATGTACGAGGCTTGAGCTGACGGAAGTCGGTGATAGATCCCGTCATCGTTCGCCTCGCTGGTGGATTTGCCTGCTCCAATGCGGATACCAGGCTGGTTCTCAGATTCTCGACCTCCTGACGTTGTGCTTCTTGCTGAATCTGTTGCTGTGCTTGCATCATAGCATACATCATCTGGAACATCTGTTGCCCGTCCATGGCTTGTCCTGGCGGGAAAGCTGGCATCTGGGGAGTGAACTGTGGTGGAGGTGGGATGTCATCTCTCCGGAACCTTGGATTAGGCTGACCGGTTTGATCGCTCTGCGATGCTTGTCCTCCATTCCCTGGAGTCACTCCGTCAATATTAGTAACCACAGCGTCGTGTGGCGTATCCAGTAGAATCTCGTCTCCGTTCCTGGGATCCATTGCTCTGAAATCAAAAGATAAACTGTAAGAACGCTCAGAGGAATCAATACAGGATGCAAATCAAGTAACAATTTCAAGTCGATATAGAGTTCAACGGTAGGTTTAAATGATGGATGAGAACCTAGAACTTATCCTATCCTTAGGGCAGGCTGGTTCAGTCCCTAAGTTGAAACTGAACAATTTAGTCGTAGACCTGCATGGGCCACCACAAAAACCATGTCACGCCCCAGTCCCAAAATACCTTGGGACTAGACACGTGGCAATGGCCAGCAGTACGCACCGATGGACCAACCCAATATAATGGATCCATCAGGGCATACTTAAGCTGTAAAACAAGTCTACGACAATCATGGCACAACTAATCCCATCCACACAAGATATAAAATATGATCCACAGAATAAATAAGGAATGTCAATCATCAGCAAGTCTCACAAAGTACTTCGGGGAACAACCCGATAAATATCTAGTACAATGGTTCCACAGACCAGAAAATAAAAGACTGAAATAAATAATAAAACTGAGCATGAACATGGATGCTCAAGAGAAGTCTTCAGCTAAGACCTCGTCCTCAGATGGCGGTACAGCTCCTGGATCGGCTACTCCTGCTGCGGTCCCGTATACCTCGGGATAAACCACGTCTGCAAAATCTGGGGACAAAATCCGGATCCAGGTCCTCAGGGGACAGCAAGGTACAGAAAATACAAGCCAAAATAAATGCAGTGCAGCAGAGAATGAAATAAATAGGGTAAGCTATATAACCATCTATGTGGATTGCAAGAGAGAACATCAATGGTACTCAAGTTGAAACAATTACAAGCTCTGTGTAGGGGAGCCGGTAGCGGTGGTATCATGAGGTGGTCTAGCTCAGCGGGAGACTGAGTAGCCGGCATAATATAGTCAACCTGTAGCCTGTGGGTCTCTCCAGCAATAGATAGAACAATAAGGGAATACTAAATAACCAGATAAGTGATATGCAAGATGAGAGCAGCACTAGATCTCAGGCTGAAGTATACTACAAGCTCTGTGTAGGGGAGCCGGTAGCAGCAGTAATAATGAGTAATGGGCCAAGCTCGGGCTTCAGAGTCTTGGGCCTCACAGTAGTAGGGGTGTATATATATGATCAGCCTGTAGTCTGTGTGTCTCTCCCCACCCAATGTAACTACGCAAATCATGAACATAACGTCTCACGTCCATGTCAGCGGAGTCATAACTAATGCACAAGTCATAATGTATATAGAATATAGAATCTAGGTCAAGTCCTGTATCCTATACAGAATCACCACGAATATCTCGGGAAGATCCTGTCTCATGATCAGTGTCCTGTGTCCTGGGTCAAAGTGTACTTGGTAAGACAAGTACGAGAATCTAAAGTGTCACGTATGTCCATATCTAAATGACATTACCCGACACCGCGTACGATGTGGGCACCCGACTGATAATCGGACGCTAAGTATGTCAAACGGTCCTAGGTTAAGCATGCACAGTAAATATATGAAGTAAGAAAAATAGATAACAATACTGCAGAGATGGCAAGGTACACTTGCCTGATGTTTGAATATCAACTGTCGTCCTGGTATCGGTGGATCCGGTAGGTACTACTCCGAAAGCTGTAATAATTATCACCAACAGTCTCAGAAGATGTCAAATAGCTGGAAATGCCTGTCCTTACATCCAATTTGGACACAGGGGCAAAAAGGTCATTTTCGGGCCAAAGTGGGGTCCACGTGTGGCCCATTTTGCACCGAAAAGCGTGCCGAGGGTAACAGTCTCTAAATGGGACAAACTATGGGTCAAACAACTCTAAATGTCAATACGATCCCAACGGTATATCCAAATTTGGATTCCAATGAGCCGAACCTAATTTGGTCCAAAAAGTCAACTATGGGGCTCGCCAATTGGCGATCTGGTCAACCGTTTCAGAAATACGTAAAAATTGGGTCACAGGACCAGCGTGTTACCACGAGTCCAGTGGCGCAAGTTTCGTCGCAATCTGACAAGCGTACACAAAATACGCGCGAGTTCCACAAAAGTGGCGACACGGAATGTGTTCGCGGATACGGGCTGATTCCGGCGCGCACACGCGTCCAAATCAGTCTCCACAAATTTTCACGTATCCGATTATGCTGCGTACACCATTCGGTACACTTGGCACACGGCGGGGCGGTCCCGTTTGGCGGGGCGCGCTCCGATCTCCAACTTTTAGAAAACCGAAAAAAGTGGGTGCGCGCAGTTTTGTGACGAATACAATTTTGTCCACAGCAACTAATAGCACAAAGTTATTATACAGAAAATAAACTAGGTCATGTAATCTACAGGTATCAAAAAGAATCACCGAATTCGGATCTCTGTGGTGGGAGATACGAACTCGGCAATATGGGTGGTCATTCTGGAATTCTGCGATTGCAGAATTCTATCTGCTCGCGCTGACTTGGGCGCTATTTTTCACCTAGGGGCACACGTTATCCGAGGTTGACTATAAAACAAGTATTGGAGAGGGTTAAGGGAAGATCATACCTATGAAAACAGAACGGCGTTTGGATGTGCGATTCGACGGGAAATCACGCCAGAGCGAAGGTGCCTCGAGTGGGAAACTGCAGTTCGCGAGGTCGGCGTCGACGGGATGGTTGGATGGCTTGGGGAGGCTTCTCTGGCTGCGGTGACGGCTCTAGATGGGAAGAGGAAGTCTGGAGTTTCTAGGTTAGGGTTTTGAGAGAGCTAACTATATATATATATATGTTATATTAAGAGAGAGGGGAATGAGCGGGTTGGAATCCGCGGGATGGCCGAAGGGTGTAGCCGCTGATACTAACTAGGATGGGTCGGGTTTTCCCTGTTGGCGCTGAAGGGGGTCATTAAAGGGGGCGGTCAGGTTTTAGCAACAGCAAGTTGCTAAGAGTCTAAGCAAATGCAAAAGTGCTTGCTTGCTTAATATACTTAGTTATCATCATATTATTATTATTGTTATTAATATTAGTACTATTATTATATACTTATTTAATTCCTTTCTTTTCCTTTCTTTCTTTAAATATATATATACATATATTTGTATATATATATATATATATATATATATATATATATATATATATATTCACACATAAAAAAATTTATATAATAGGGTATTGCACATCGTTAGGCTAGCAACTGCTCAAGGGGTCTCCTACATGGAATAAATTTCGAAAAATTCCTGATGGTCCCACAAGTCCTCTAAGTGCCCGAACACCTAACATAAAAATTATTAAAAATCTATTTCTCCTATTTGGACTTAATTACTACAATTTAATTAATAATTAATAAATAAAGGGTATATACGATTTTCTAGGAAGGGGATTTTACAGTTGGGTCATTACACCAATTTAATTAAAATTAGTGTAAATGGTGTTCTTTAATTAATTGGAGTGCATAGGGTTAAAATTGGATGGGACACAAGTGTTATGAACGTAGTAGACTCAGAATAGAATATTGTCATAAATTGGGTTGCACAAAATGGGTCGAGGTTGTGTCTCCAATTTCGATTGGAACGGACAAAGATGCAAAGTTGGATTTATTTAGATTTAAGAATAGACGTTTGTAACGAATATTGTGCGACTAAAATGAAGCACAAGGGGGGTATTTATGAGTTACACAAAGGTCAGAATGGAAGGCTGCTACGTCTAGGAAAAGTGTTAAAATTTGATGGAAAGCAAATGCTAGTGTAGCGCTCCAAATATTGAAGCAATGGTAAGGTGCACAAAGTGATACAAATATTGTGTACATTAATCTAAAACACTATAATCTAATTCTAAATGGCTCCAAACTAACCCTAGTCTCTCTATCTAAGCCAGGTAGACCTAAATTTGGTCGAGGGGGTTTACAAACTTGATCCCTGACTCCAGTTACTTGACATGTACTGATAAACCTGATAGTGGCTCGACGTAGCTCACTCCTAACATACTAGAATCCCCAGAATTGAAATGCTTGTACTGATAAGATAATGCCCGTGGTTGATTTCTTGTCCCTGTCCTGATTGTACTTGTCAAGCTATTGTCCAGTCTTGCATCATGTCTAAGGCAGATTCCTGAGCACCACGGTCAAGAATCCTTGATAACTTGCCTAAGTTAATAACTAGAATAATTATCTAGAAGCATCTAGAAAGATTTTTTGACTACATGCAATCCCGATATTTCAGCGACATCTGATGGATTTGGAGCTCTCCGTCGAGAGGGGCATACTTCCAGCACACCGTC
The DNA here is from genome assembly GCA_036927795.1 of Iris macrosiphon. Lineage (NCBI taxonomy): Eukaryota > Viridiplantae > Streptophyta > Magnoliopsida > Asparagales > Iridaceae > Iris > Iris macrosiphon. The sequence goes on from JAYESA010000012.1 coordinate 45,437,573, forward strand.
GAGTGTTACAATTTACCAGAAAATACTATATACTTAATTAATCTATGCTATGTACTCTTACATCAGGATAACCCGAATAGTTTGCAGGGTATGTGGCTGTATGTAATCTCAATTGCATTTGTTAGTAACCAGGATTGTGATAACCCTAGTTAGTTCATGGTAGTAAGCCGTAGGTCATGATTGGTCGTGATTGCATATTTTTTAGTATTGTCTTATTTTGGATCACCCAGCTACTAATCATGAACTGTACCCGTTACTGATTCCTGAAACTACTTAACTGCTTAACGTCTTAATTGCATAACTGCTTATTTACATATTGCTCTTATTTATACTTTATTATGCTATTGAATGTTTGCATGTTGGTTTTAGTTTCTTAAGTTGGATCCCTTGTGGTATTTTGCTATTTTGGTTCTGACCCCACTGGTTTTGTATGGCCAGATTTTGGAACAACATCGCAGGATCTCCCGTACATCCCGCCTTTAGATGGTGAACACGAGGAACATCCGAGGACTTGGGTGGGTTTCTTCTTCATCACCCACCTAATCTGGTACTTATACTTTTAAGGTATTTAGCCACCGAACACGTGTTTGATACTTGACATTATAGCCTGCGGGCCTACATGTAAAGCATATTCTAGACTATAGCTAGAGTTGATCATGTAATATTGTACTCTGCTAGTTCTTTATTTTGGTAACTAGCTTCATGATCATCTATATATGTATAGTTTGGGACGCCTTACTATTATATGTTTGCTGATTATACTTCTTGTAACTTGTTGCTTGCTTAAGATTGAGACAACTATGACTCTTGACCCAGGAATGCCCATTGGATTATAGTGTAAACCCTCATATCTTGACAGTCGTGACCGTATCTTTGGGTATAGAGTACTCTGGTGTACGTAGCTGGCTTTGTCCGCCCCCGCTCTTCAGTATTCTGGTTCTGGGGTATGACATGGTTTAAGTGGTGGCCCATGCAGGTCTGAAAATTCAGAAATGTAGGGGTTTATCATTGTTTAGATGTCTCAATCATGCTACTCCATAATCTCCTCCAACATCTAATTTGTATCACAGAAATCTTGATTCAATATCTACTTTGATCATCGATCTATCATGTCCTTCTGATTTGATCCTAGTATTCTCCATCTTTCAGGCATACTATTCCTGGTCATTTCGATCAGCCAGCTAGAGTTTTGCCGGTAGCAGGGAAACCACCAACTGGTCAGCATCTCTTTGCGGTTCATCCACAACATTCTGAAGCAGAGTCCAGGACGGCTCAAGATGTGAAACAATAGGTCCAGCCCGAACCACCACTTGTACCCGCAGTGGCAGTCCCGTCGGTACCCACCAATGTAGAAAGTGATACACAGGCCCTGATGGGGATCATTAGGCAGTTACTAGCATCTCAAGAGCGATGGGGTGACGCTCTCACCCAGTCAGTACATGAGGACTTAGAGAGAGGCGGACATCGTGTCCCCAACTCAGCAAGCAACTTCAAGCACCTCCAACCCTCATATTTTTATGGTACCGAAGATGTGATTGCGTAAGATACGTGGCTTCAGGACATTGAAGCTATCCTAGAGGCAGCATGAGTGCTTGACAGAGAGCAAGTATCAGTAGTTCGACTACAGTTGCTAGACTTGGTCCGAGACTGGTGGGCAGCACAGATAATTTCTCTAGCAGTACCCGTCCCTTGGGCTGTCTTCAGCGAGAGGTTCCAGATGAGGTACTTTGACAATGTGTCGCGTTATGAACTTCAGTAAAGGTTTAAGAACTGGAAGTAGATTAACAGGACTGTCGACAGCTATGCGGCAGAGTTCTGCAGACTAAGTCGGTTTGCTCCCACCTTGGTGGCGACCGAATTGGATAGAGCTAGGAGGTTCCAACAGGGACTTCACTTGGAGATCATATTAACAGTAGGACAGCATGAGTTCCAGACTTTCGATGTCGTATTGCGGGCAACAAGGAGGCATGAGTATACCTTCCAATGAATCATGGATAGAACTGGTAGAAGGAAGAGGACCCACACCTCAGGAGGTTCTTACTTTCAGCCTTCAGCACCAGCCCCGACAGTTAGGGTCTTAACTACTGGATCTCCGAGGATGGCAGCATCAACAACCTCGGTCCAGCAAACGGTACCAACCCGACCCCAGCAGCAGAGGATATCTTCTTTAATAGGGTGTTCTTATTGTGGAAAACCTGGGCCCGTATTTTCTGAGTGCCGCAGGGCACAAGGATTGTGTTTAGACTGTGGAGCTCCAGGACACAGAGTGGGATCTTGCCCACATAGAGCCAGTTCATCATCGTCTTCCCTGGCAGGACCACAGTATAGGGCTCCAGTGACGGCTCAGCAGAACCATGGTCAAAGGCCTTTACTGACCCAATCTTAAGTATACCAGCAACAAAGGCCACAACAGTATGCACAGGCCCAAGCTCAAGTATAGTCTAGACAAGGAGGTCCAAAACAGAGAGGACCAGCACCGAGAGGATGAGGTCAGGCAATGACACTTACTATGGAAGAGCAGTTAGCTTCAGGTGAAGTAGTGGCAGGTAACATTCTCGTCGACTCTTATTCAACTTCAGTATTGTTTGATTCAGGTGCATCAAATTCTTTTATGTCTGCACAATTTGCGACACGAGTTATTTTGGAACACGAATCCTTATCAGTAAGACTCAATATACTTACTGGTAACGGTATCATGGCAGTCGATAGGATTTATGCATCGTGTCGAGTCGTAGTATGCGGGCGATAATGTTTTGCCAGATTAATAGAATTTTCTATGGGAGATTATGATATCGTCTTAGGCATGGATTATTTAAGTGCTCGATACGCAATGATAGATTGTCATGCTGGAAATGTTATCTTTTGTATTCTCCGAGAAGAAGAATTCTCATTTTCTAGAGGCGAGACAGAGTCTTCACCAGCAACCTTGAGAATGGCACTAGCGAAAGAAGTACGATTTCCCAGAGTTGTTGATGAATTTCCAGATGTATTTACAGAAGAACTTAAAGTCTTGCCACTAGAAAAAGAAATTAAGTTTACCATATATCTACTTCCCGGAATAGCCCCAGTATCAGAGAGACTCTACAGGATGTCGCCTTCAGAGTTAGAAGTCTTATACCGAATGATTGAAGAATTAAGAACCAAGGTATTCATTCGTGCTAGTAGATCACCTTGGGGAGCTCCAATGCTACTTGTGAAGAAGGATGGTACGTCACGATTATGTGTTGATTATCGTACCCTCAATGCGGTAACCATAAAGAATAAGTATCCATTGCCTTGGATAGATGACTTGTTCGACCAACTTAGTAGAGCGACCATGTTTTCAAAGATTGATTTACGGTCTGGATATCATTAGATCAGAGTCAGAGGGTAAGATATACCCAAGACGGCATTCATGTCAAGATATGGCCATTGGAAGTTTCTAGTGATGCCCTTTGGACAACCAATGCACCAGTAGTATTTATGGATCTTATGAATCATATTTTTATGCCTTACCTGGACAAGTTTATGATAGTATTCATTGACGACATCTTGGTGTACAATCGGAGTGAAGCAGAGCACGAGCAGCATCTTCGAGCAGTTCTTCAAATTCTCAGAGAGCATAAGCTATATGCAAAGTTCTGCAAATGCGAGTTCTGGCTTTATCGTATTTCCTACTTAGGCCATATCATTGCTAGAGGTAGAGTGGAGGTAGATCCTAAGAAGATAGAAGCCGTTGGGACGTGGCCAGTACCCAGAACAGTTGCAGAAATTTGTAGTTTCTTGGGATTAGCAGGATATTACCTACGATTTGTGGCAGATTTTGCTAGAATTTCTGCACCCTTGACGTAGCTAACATGGAAGGATATACACTTTGATTGGACAGATGCATGTCACTTTCGAGAAGCTTAAGCAAAAATTGATCACAATACCTATTTTGATGCTTCCGGATGAGACATGTAGATTCATAGTTTATTGTGATGCGCCTGACAAGGGACTGGGATGCATTCTAATTCAGCATGGTAAGGTTATATCTTATGCATCCCGGCAGCTTTAGGATCATGAAAGAAATTATCCGACACATGACTTGGAGTTAGCGACAGTTGTTTTCGCACTCAAACTTTGAAGACATTACTTATATGGAGATCGAGTAGAGATTTATACTGATCACAAGAGTTTGAAGTATGTCTTTACCCAGAAGGATCTCAACATGAGACAAAGAAGATGACTGGAGTTGATGACAAACTATGATCTTGACCTTCAGTATCATCCTGGGAAGGCCAATGTGGTAGCGGATGTCTTGAGCCGGAGAGCAGGAGCTTATTTTCTCACAGCACAGCGAGAGATTTTAGAAGATCTTCAAGAGATGGGCGTAGAAGTAGTATTGCCTGGCAACGCAACATTAATGGTAGGTCTACAAGTTTAGTCCAGTATAGTAAAAAGAATCAAGGTAGGACAGTCAGCAGATGCCAAGCTTCAGTGAGTCAGAGGAGAGTGTGAGGTAGGGCGTAGACCTAAACTTAGCATTCCCAGTGATGGAACTCTCTATTTTGGGAATCGTCTTTGTGTACCTAACGGAGACCTTCATCGTGAGACTATGTCGGAGGTCCATAGTTCGCAATATTCAGTGCATCTCGGAGGAACCAAGATGTATAGAGACATTCGTCAGCATTTCTGGTGGAATGGAATAAAGCGCAAGATAGCGCGATTTGTTTCTCGATGTTTGGTATGTCAACAAGTTAAAGCTGAGCATCAGAGACCAGCGACTTCTTCAACCTTTACCAATTTTGGAGTGGAAGTGGAAACAAATTACCATAAATTTTGTCACAAGTCTACCTAGGTCCCCAGCTGGCAGGGATGAGATTTGGGTAATTGTGGACCGACTCACGAAAGTTGCACACTTTCTTCCTTTCAGGATTGGCCAGTCCACAGAACAATTAGCCGAGATGTACATAAGACAGATTGTTAGACTACATGGGGTATCAGTTAGCATAGTTTCGGATAGAGATTCTAGATTTATTTCTCACTTTTGGCAGAGTCTTCAAAAGAGCCTAGGCACCCGCCTGAAGTTCAGTACGGCTTATCACCCCTAGACAGATGGTCAGTCAGAGTGACTCATCTAGACTCTTAGAAGATATGCTTCGATCATGTACCATTGACTTTGGTGGTTCGTGGGAGGATCATCTGTACTTGGTACAGTTCTCCTACAATAACAGTTTCCAGGCCAGTATCCAGATGGCACCCTTCGAGGCAATGTATGGCAGGAAGTGCAGATCCCATGTAGCTTGGGATGATATTGGCGAAATACAATTGCTTGGTCCCGAGATGATTGTCCAAACAGCTGAAGTAGTCAAGCAAGTCCATAAGCATCTTCAAGTAGCACAAGATCGCCAGCGTCATTCAGCCGATTCGTATCGGCGACCTCTTAAGTTTTCTGTCGGCGACCATGTATTCCTTCGAATTTTGCCTACCCATGGAGTCATCAAATTTGGTGTACGAAAAAAGCTTAGTCCATGGTACATAGGTCCGTTCGATATTCTTGAGCGAGTATGAGATATTTCCTATAGTCTTTCTCTTCCGCCGTTGCTTCGTGAGATACATAATATTTTTTATGTATCCCAGCTACAATGGTATATACCGGATGTAAGCCATGTCCTAGATCATTCAAAATTAGTTGTTGATACTGACCTTTCGTATGAGGAGAGGCTTATATCCATTTTGAACTGGAGAGAGAAGATTCTCAAGAACCAGACCATTCGTTAGTCCGAGTTGCTTGGGGGCATCACTCACCGGACAAGCCAACTTGGGAGCGCGAGGATAATATTCGAGCTCGATACACGTATCTGTTTGACTCATGAGATATACTTGTTTGTATATCATGTACCCTGATCTTGTCTTGTGCATGCTTGCCTTATTCTAGATAGCTCATAGCTTGTGATTAGCACTCGTACCATGATGCTTATTTTATTGCTTGATTCCTGTAGTCTCCTTGCTAGATCCTGTGCCTTATTGAAATTTCGAGAATAAAATTTTTCTAAGGAGGTAAGAGTTGTGAGACTCGTCTCACTATTACGTATTTTTTATGCTCATATCTTGTATATGTGTGCTATTGCTATGTATTGCTTTCCGTATATTTTTTTGGATTTCTCTAGCTGCTCTCATGTAATTTCTAGATTTGTGAATAGTATTAACCACTCTTGATATATAACCCCTCTCTTTCTTTCTCTTCCCTATTTTTTCACTTTTTCCACTTTTTATTTTCTTCTCATTTCCTCTCCCCTTCTCCCTAACTGAGAGCAGCCCTGGACCGGCCCCCCTCCCATTTCCTTTGTTAGTAGTGGTAGTAGTTAGTGGTAGTTTTAGGCAAGTACATCTTGCCAATGATGGAAAAATTACACTTTTATATTATTGTGGATTTTTTGCATTTTATTGGTTTATATTGTGCTTTATGAACTCCTATGCATGTTTACTTCTTGATATTTTTGGTTTTGACAACTTGGTTGGACTAGATTTATATTTTTAGTTTAATGTGTTCTTGGCATTTTTATGGATTTGATCTCTTAAAACTTGTTATTTTCCAAAAGTAGTTGTTCTATATGAGAGGGCATCTGATTTCAAGTAGTTTAGAACTTTACTTATCTGGATTTGAGCTGAAAAAGAGGATTTCAGGGAGAATCATATTTCCAGGACTTGAAGCTTTTCCATGACTGAAACTTATTGTTCTGGGACGAAGGAGCTCCATGCGGCCTGTTTTGTATGCTATCTGAACTCCTCGCTCCAAAATTCAGCATGCGGCCATCTTGTTGGAGGCATAACTGAATCTGCACATGCGTCCCTTGACCAAATGCATGAAACTTGAACGAAAGAAATTTCTCTAAGTTCCTGATTCCATGCGGCCCAGAGGAGCATGCGGCCAAAATTGTTCATGCGGCCAAAATTGTCCATGCGGCCTGAGCTATGTATTTCTCTTTTTCAATGCATGACTTCACACCACCTTGGCACGATTTCCACTGAATTTGTCTTCACTTCTCTAACACGCTATCTTGGCCAGTTATATCGATCACTTCTCTGATAAGCTTTCTTGGCCAGTCACATCAGTCACTTCTCTGATACGCTTTCTTGGCCAGTCATATCGGTCACTTCTTTGACACACTTTATTGGCTAGTCACTTCAGTCACTTTTCTGACCTTGTGTTTATTCTCTGTCACTCAACCCTTGTCCCAAGGAGTGGACCTTGAGATGATCTATGCGGCCAACTTCCTGCATGCGGCCAATTTGATCAATGCGGCCAGCTTCCTGCATGCGGCCAGTTTTGATCCATGCGGCCAGCTTCCTGTATGCGGCCAGTTTGATGCATACAGCCAGTTTCTTTCCTACGACCAGTTTATCTCCTGCACTTCTAGCACTTATAGTAGCAAAATTTTTGTCACTCCCCGTTTCCAATATACGTATTTGGAGCACAATTTTTTTTGCTAGCGTAGTTATATGTTGTAGAGAGACTAGACCCATTCTTTGGTTCATTTGGCTCTTGGTTTATTTATTTGGTTTGATTTTATCATGAGTTGAACCCATGGTCCAAACCTTAAACCCTTCATATATAACCCAACTTCACTCTCTCTTCCCTCATTTTTTCTCTTCTATTCTCTTTCTTAGGTTTTTCTTTCTCCCTCCATAGGCAAGTACATCTTGCAAGAAATAGAAAAACCTTTTATATTTTTGTTCCATTATGTTCCATATATATTTTCCCATGCATTTAGAACTTGGTATTTTTAGATTTGGTGGGATTAGTGTAGATCTAAGTTTTAAGTTTTAGGATTTTTTTTGTGTTCTTGAGTGTTCCTGTAACGCCCCGCTCCGAACGGTTACTTATGGAATACTTGCTACTTCGACTCGGTTGAGAATTGAGTCTCGAAAAAATCTTACCGCCAAATCAACACGGACGATGTGCAATGAACCCTTCGATTTGATCGAACGGCTTCTATTGAAATAAGTCCAAGAGTTTTCGTTGGTTGCTTTGCTTGTTGGTTTTGTGTTGCTTTGTGTTTTGTGTTGCTTTCGATGACTTAGTTTTCATGATTTCGCTTTTCTCGCTTGCGCGTTCTTTTCGAATCGTAAGGGAAAGGGATCGAAGTATGCCAACCAAGTATTATTGCATTTTTAGGACGCATAACCAAAGAGTGAACGTCACTTAAGGCTTCCCCATTATCTCGTTCGGTTCATTCGGTGAGTGGCTTAGGCCCTTCGATGAATCATTTAGTCTGCATGCCTAATAAAGAATCTCTAGTTCACTAAATGTTGTCTCACTAAAAAGATAAGCTAAAGAAATGAACTGCATGCTTAAAGTACTAGAATTTTGCTTTTGCTATCATATTATGTTGCATATTCTTCGCCCCTATGCTGCAAAACCTGAATTATGGCAAGTCCCTATGTTTCGAATATGATATGTGAAATAAGAATAAGGAGATGGAAATTGTGTGTTTGTTGCTCAGAACTGTGCATTGTAGTGTTATATCTGTAGATATTTTATGTCATGCATTGGTCTCGGACAACTTGTGCACAAGGTCTTGTCTCTCGAACGGTTCCTGGGCACTGGGAATCGATCAGTTTGGAAGAGATTTTAGGATCGCCCCGAGGGTACGGCCCGCTGGGGGTCTAGTGGGGCGATATGTCTATTAGTATTGTGCGGAGTCCATGATGTCACAGCTGCTAGTACTCGTGTGTGTTGGTGGAGAGATGAACTTTGAGTCACAGCTGTCGATCCATGCACGTGCTAGTGAAGAGCCGAACCTTGGGTCCCCGCTGCTAATCATGGGGCTACCCATGGACCATCACATAGTTAGGGAGCATGCTAGGTTTACCTTCTTGCATACCTAACACTTGATGCCTATATTGATTCATAAGTTATTCATATACAAATTGTGGCTAACTTATGTGTCTGTTGCAGGGATAACCGCTCGCTGTGGGTAAGAATTATCATATGCATATGCTACCTATCGTCTATGTTTCCTTACATGAATTGTTAAAAAGAAACTAGACAACTAAAAAGATCACCTAATAATGCTAGCTTCATATGCTTACTTAGTGTGGATTTCTAAGGTGAGTTTGGCCACTGTCGCTCACCAGTACATGTGGTAGTACGGACCCACGTTTGTGGGCAAATATCCAGGTACTGAAAGTGAGAGCTTGGTAAGCATCCTGAATCTGAATCGACGTTAGTGCAACCTTCCATGGGACTGTGCTCATGCTACTTTATTTTGCTTTCCTCTCTAGTGGGCTACTCCTTTCTGCTAGATGTTTTGTTATTTTGGTCCTTCTACAAGGATGTAATATTTGGGCGTTGTGGCTAATTTTGGGAATGTAAAAAGAGTTGTAAGCCTTCTAAGGCATATTTTGTAACTCAGCCAAGCAAGCACTTTGTAATCCAAATCTTTCTTATTCAATAAAAAGAAAGTATTTTGTATGCCTATCAAATGTGTTCAACTTTGGTTCTCTATATTTTACTCTATGCCTATATATGTATATTTTTGTCTAACTTGTGTCTTGTGCAGGTACGTTGCCTGGTGCAAGTGCAACTTAGGCTTGCATGACATTGCGCCCAAGCGAGGACGAGTGATTCCATAGGGACCAAGCGAGGACGATCGGACCCCTAAGGGATCGGGGCACGAGAGGTGGTATCATAGCACGGCTTTGCGCCCTTGGCCTCTTCAAATATCATTTTTGAAAATGATATGAGTTTTTAAACGGTTTCAAAAGTCCCGAATTTCAAAAATTATTTTTGAATCTATAAGAAGTAAATCGAGAGTATGAAAGGTCCCTAAGAGTATGAAAACCCAATGTCCCATGCAATAAGTCCATAATACATTATGAGACTAATGCAAGCTACTCTCTTTTGCAGCAAGATGATGATAACAAGTAACCCAGGGACATCGCGCGCAGCAAGCGTGAGCGATGACCAAATTGATAGACTAATTGCAATATTTGAGAATTAAAGTGAGAGGCATGCAGCCGTACAGGAACGGTTTGAAACTCTGCAGCAACGGGCTGATGCTAGAGCCTTGGCACAACAACAGCATCTTGACTCTCTGACTCAGATTGTGACAACACTGGTAGCACGCAGTGGTGCATCGGGAACTGCCGTAACACCTGCAACTGTCCCGACCATGCCTCAGGGAGCAGGATTAGCAGAAACTAATGAGCCTCGACGTGCGGCCAGGAAGTCTACCTTTAAAGGTGCTGAGTTTCTGAAATTGAATCCTCCGAATTTTGAGGGCAGGACTGTGCCGGATAAGATAATGGACTGGATCGCAAAGATGAAGAGCTTGTTTGACTTTGCTTCAATACCTGTGAACAAGAGGGTGGCGTGTGCAGATATGCAGCTGCAGTTACGTGCACATGACTGATGGGAAATAAAGAAAGCAGATCTTGCCACAAAGTATCAGGATGGTAAGATCAATTGGGGAATGTTCAAGGAAGCATTCCTTGCACAATACTTCCCGCCAGCTGTCAGACAGAGGAAAGAAGATGAGTTTACCGAACTTAAGCAAGGGAGCATGTCCGTCGAAGAATATGAGTCAGAATTCTCCAAACTTGCTAAGTTCGCTAGCTCAATGATTCCAAATGAGGGAGCCCGCATGCATCGATTCATAAAAGGCTTAAACGATAATCTGAGAAAAGATGTTAAGAACCGGGAGTGCAAAACGTACATGCAAGCTTTTGAGGCAGCTGTGCAGAATGAGCAGTTTATGCCATGAAGTGCTCCAGAGAAGGCACCGGTTCCTCGAAACCCTCCTAAAAAAAATACCACAATAGTGAGAAAAAGGCCGATACGGAGAAATAGGCCGATGCAGGTGAGAACCACGAAAAAGTGTGCAGCTTCAGTGGCCGTTCGGGTCACACCAGAGAGTCTTGTTGTCACATTACTAAGGGGTGCTTTAAATATAGAAAATTAGATCATATGATCCGTGACTGCCCAATCTTTAAAGCTCTGAAAGCAAATAAGATTCAGGCTCAGACTCCTCCAGGCCTACCTATTGAAAAAGCTGATCAGACGAGAAGGGAAATAGTGTATCAGCTGAATATAGAACGTGACGCTAGTGGGCACGGTGTTGGTGAGTCTGATTCCTTTAACCTCTTGATGCTTTGATCTTTGCCTCCTTGATTTTGTAAGTTTCGAAGACGAAACTTCTTCTCAGTAGGATAGTATGTAACGCCCCGCTCCGAACGGTTACTTATGGAACACTTGCTACTTCGACTCAGTTGAGAATCGAGTCTCGGGAAAACCTTACCGCCAAATCAACACGGATGATGTGCAATGAACCATTCGAATTGATCGAACGGCTTCTATTTAAATAAGTCCAAGAGTTTTCATTGGTTGCTTTGCTTCTTGATTTTGTTTTGCTTTATGTTTTGAGTTGCTTTCGATGACTTGGTTTTCATGATTTTGCTTTTCTTGCTTGTGCGTTCTTTTCGAATCGTAAGGGAAAGAGATCAAAGTATGCTAACTAAGTATTATTGCATTTTCAGGACGCATAACCAAAGAGTGAACGTCGCTTAAGGCTTCCCCATCATCTCGTTCGGTTCATTCGGTGAGTGGCTTAGGCCCTTCGATGAATTATTTAGTCTGTATGCCTAATAAAGAATCTCTGGTTCACTAAATGTTGCCTCACTAAAAAGATAAGCTAAAAAAATAAACTGCATGCTTAAAGTATTAGAATTTTGCTTTTGCTATCATATTATATTGCATGTTCTTCCCCCTATGCTGCACAACCTGAATTATGGCAAGTCCCTATGTTTCGAATGTGATATGTGGAATAAGAATAAGGAGATAGAAATTGTGTGTTTGTTGCTCAGAACTGTGCATTGTAGTATTATATCTGTAGATGTTTTATGTCATACATTGGTCTCGGACAACTTATGCACAAGGTCTTGTCTCTCGAATGGTTCCTGGGGCACTGGAAATCGCTCGGTCCGGAAGAGATTTTAGGATCGCCCTGAGGGTACGGCCCGCTGGGGATGTAGTGGGGCGATATGTCTATTAGTATTGTGCGAAGTCCATGATGTCACAGCTGCTAGTACTCGTGTGTATTGGTTGAGAGCTGAACTTTGAGTCACAGCTGTCGATCCATGCGCGTGCTAGTGAAGAGCTGAACCTTGGGTCCCCGCTGCTAATCATGGGGCTACCCATGGACCATCACATAGTTAGGGAGTATGCTAGGTTTACCTTCTTGCATACCTAACACTTGATGCCTATATTGATTCATAAGTTATTCATATGCAAATTGTGGCTAACTTGTGTGTCTGCTGCAGGGATAACCGCTCGGCTGTGGGTAAGAATTATCATATGCATATGCTACCTATCGTCTATGTTTCCTTACATGAATTGTTAAAAAGAAACTAGACAACTAGAAAGATCACCTAATAATGCTAGCTTCATATGCTTACTTAGTGTGGATTTCTAAGGTGAGTTTGGTCACGGTCGCTCACCAGTACATGTGGTAGTACTGACCCACGTTTGTTGGCAAGCATCCTGAATTTGAATCGGCGTTAGCACAACCTTCCGTGGGACTGTGCTCGTGCTACTTCATTTTGCTTTCCTCTCCAGTGGGCTACTCCTCTCTGCTAGATGTTTTATTATTTTGGTCCTACTACAAGGATGTAATGTTTGGACGTTGTGGCTAATTTTGGGAATGTAAAAAGAGTTGTAAGCCTTCTAAGGCATATTTTGTAACTCAGCCAAGCAAGCACTTTGTAATCCAAAACTTCACTATTCAATAAAAAGAAAGTATTTTATGTGCCTATCAAATGTGTTCAACTTTGGTTCTCTGCATTTTACTCTATGCCTATATGTATATTTTTATCTAACTTGTGTCTTGTGCAGGTACGTTGCCTGGTGCAAGCGCAACTTAGGCTTGCACGGCATCGCGCCCAAGCGAGGACGAGCGGTTCCGTAGGGACCAAGCGAGGACGATCGTCCCTCTACGGGATCGGGACACGACAGTTCCTAGGTTTTGATATCTTAAAACTTAATGTTTTCGAAAACTCCTTATTTTATGTTGATGAGCACTTAATTTTGAGTAGTTTAGAACTTTACTTTGCTGGATTTGGACATCATTTGAGGTTTCTATGGAAGAAACAAAATCTCAATTTTGATCTTTTGGCCATGGCCGAAAAGTTGTTGTTTGGTGGAGACGAAGGAGTGATATGCGGCCTGGACTTCTCGTCTCGAGTCAGCATGCGGCCAATCTTGTTAGACGCATGACCAAATTTTCCATGCGCCCTTGGACAAGTGCATGAACTTGAACGAATAAAATTTTATTAAGTCCAAAAAGATTTCATGCGGCCAAGTGTGCATGCAGCCCAGAGGAGCATGTGACCTAGTTGTCCATGCGGCCAGGAGCTATGCGTCCCACTCCTTCTGAACGCATAACTTCTGATTGACTCGACACGACTTTTCATAATATCTTTTCTTCTGACGCACTTTTATTGTTTGTCACATCAGTCACTTTTCTGACTTGACTTGCATTTATTGTTTGTCACATCACACATTTCTCGAAGATTGGACTTTGTACTTTTTATGCGGCCTTGACTTTATGCGGCCTTGACCCTATGCGGCCTCGACGTTATGCGGCATCTTGTTATGCGTCTTTCCTCCTATGCGTCTATTGTTTCTTACTCACTTTGACACATGTTTGGTTTAATGTTTCTGTTTGATTAAATGATTGTGATGATACGTGTTAACTTAGAAATGACTTGTATGACTCAGATGTGACCATGTGCTAAATGACTAAGCACCTGGCATGAGCCTGTAGATATGGCCCTACATGTACTTACTTGCTGATTATGCTACTTTTCTTGGATCACCTTATTATACGTTGGACAGAATAAGGGGTGTAGTTTAACTCGAGGGAGGGTCTGCAATTCCGGTCCTTGTTTGGTTTAAGGATTGTGGATCTGATCTCGAGGGGTTCTCACACTGCTTTTCTTTTACCTATCAATATAATAAAGTGACAAATTATTATGGCCATCATTTGCTTGTACACAACCTTGATACTAGAACTTGTTCCTGTCCAGGCTATTGTATCCGTGCTGATACACTTGATCGCACCAAGAGTGCTACTCGATATATAGTGAGCTGTCGAGCCACATATACTTGCTACATGATATATGTAATTATTTTCATGTACGGATCTAGTAGTTGGACAGTGACTTTAGCCGTGGCAAGATAGTATTGATTGTTACATCATATTTGGGTGAATCCAGATTTAACTTTAAGAGACAATGTGGATTCGTATCAAGAATGCCTGTACTTAAAGTACGATATTTAGGAAGAAATGTTCATGTGACCACGGCATAAGATTCTAAATCACTTAGGGTTAACTAGGAAATTTAATTTGTAGAGCATTGGGAGAGAACGATATCTCGAGATCGTGCAGGTCGAACCACCCTAAATTAGCTGGGAGTAAAGGCTGGCCACCACGGATAATGTATATCATCCGTACTAGTAGAGTGCAGTATCTGACTTAATTATAAGCCAAGCTAGAGTCTTTCCTATAGAAAGCCTGGAACTGCTACTAATTATTAAATTAGCTCAGGGCCCTTGTAAGGGACTGGTGCATCATATATTCTTGCTTGTATATCATTGGTTCAGTCAGTCCTGCTCGATTCTGGCATGATCTGAGGATACATATATATTGTATTACTAGGATAACTCAGAGATCACATATCAAGCCGTAACATATGTTTAGCCATTAATATCTGTTTTAGTTAGAAAAGTGGACCATTGTAGCATGAAAGTTTAACCCATATCCTTCTTTGGTTGTTGAGTTACGCTGTTGTGTTACAATGAGACACTGATCGAAGCTAGTTGTTATCACTATGTTATTTTACTTAAAATTTGTATCCCTGCTTGTGTATTGTGTCTTTTGTTGAGTGAAATTAGGGACATAGACTGTCGTGGCATGATAATTCAACTCATGTCCTTGTTTGGTTGTTGGGTTAAGCTATTGTGTTACGATAGTCTGTGGACTAAAACTACGATGCAGAGTTATTCTAGCTTGACCATAATCAAGGGACGTATCCTATCTTGATGTGATATGGCACTTCCTGTCCTTGTTTGGTGAAGGGATGTCGTGTCGTGTCATGGATGTGACATATGTCACTGATTGTTGGTTTAAGCATCTCATGCTATAGAACTGGTTTTATTTCTTTATTTCATACTTTCTTGTGGTACTTGCTATTTGGGGTCTGACTCCACTGGTTTTGCATAGCCAGGTTTAGAGCCAGCACCTGAGGATCAACCGTATCTCTCCCTCACCGATGGCATACACCAGAAGGATGGTTGTTGAGGGTCACGAGTGGGTTCCTTCATTCACTACTCATCTTTTATAAACTATAATCTTTTGAGGATTTTAGCCAACCGGCACCTGTTAGTCGGATAATCTGGACACTAGTTCCATACATGACATGTAATATATTTAGACTGCAGTTGACCCACTGTCATGTATACTTTTGATTGTGTATCTGGCATATCACTCGTATTTGCTAGATCTCTAGAATATTCTGATGCAGCGTTGAGGATGCCTTACTGCTTATTCTGAAATATTCTATTTTATTACTACTTGTTTAAATGATTGAGATATAGAAGTTCTTGGCCCTAGAAGACTTGATTGTAGTATGCACCCCCTTGTCTCTAGACAACCTTAACACATTGTGGGTTGCTTCGGTATTCCGCAAGGTGTGGTTGGCTGAGTCATTCCTCCCTCTCAAGTATTTTGGATTTGGGACATGACAAGGTTTTATTGGTGGCCCATGCAGGTCAATTTTTTAGACTTGTGGGGTGGCCTGATTATAAGAAATATCAATCAAACATGTTCCTCCTTGAAATCCTGAATTTGCCTTCTCGAACTCAGCTTAACTTATGTACCATTGATTCCTCGATCCTTTCTTTTCCTGTTCTTGATTTTTCTTGTGTCCTTTTCTTTAGGTCTTCTCCAGAACTGGTAGTTAGAGCACCAATAGTTTCAGTAGGACAAGGATCCGTTGGCCCATAACGAGAGACACCATATGTTCCTGGAGGGATCAGGGTAGAACCCGTAGAGGAGCACGAGGAACAACATGTGCCAGAAGCTCCAGTACCCTCGGTTGTACCAGGAGTGCCAGTAGCACTTAATACACCAGAATTGCTAGAGATTATTCGAGGAATGATGGTGACGCAACAACATCAGCAGCTTCAGCAGCAAGAGCAGAATATCTTGTTGCATCAAGGATTACAGACGACCTTGGACAGAAGTGTTAGAACAAACTCAGGGGCAGTGAGGTTCTGCCGACTGAACCCTAGGTACTTTGATGGCACGAAGGACACCATTATCGCAGATGCTTGGCTGCAGAACATTGAGACGATACTGACAGCAACAAGGGTTCTAGCTGAGGAATAAGTTGATCAGGTCCGATTGTAACTCCAGGACCTTGCCAGAGATTGGTGGGCAGTAGAAGAGGTTGGTTTAAGATAATATGTCTCATGGGACAACTTCAGAACCCGTTTCAGGGTCAAGTATTGTAATCACCTGAATTTTTAAGAATATTTTTAAATATTCAGGAATTAATTAGCATTTTCTGAAAATTTTAAACTTATAAATTAAAGTAGTCTAATTTAAAATAAATTTTTAAATGAAATTAAATAATATTAAAATGTGATGAAAATTATATTTTCTAGTGTAAAATTAAAAACCGAGCATGGGGTATTTTTCCGGGAATTTATTGGATCCCGGATGAATTTTTTAAAGCATTAAAAACTATTGTAAAATTTAACTGATTTATTAATCAAATATTAATAAAACCAAACCATTATTTTTAAACCGAACCGGAACGGTCGGTCTGACTAGACCGAACCGCTTGCCTAGCGGGTCGGATCCGGGTCAGACCCGACCCGCCAGAATCCGACCCGACCCATTATCAACCCTAACCCCTGAATCAAAGCAGCCCGACCCTTCGCCTGCGGCCGACCCTTCGGTTCGGCTCCCCCGCAACCGGCGACTTCTTCCCTTCCTCTTTCGACCAACGTCCGGCCCTCCCTCTGCCAGCAAGCCCTATATAAACCTAGCCTTGGCCGCCGGATTTCCCCCTTGACTTTTACCCTCTCCGCGACCTCCAAACCATCTCCGACCACCCTGTGACACCGCTCCGACCACCAGGGCCGGTCCGCCCAGCCTCCAGCATCTGATTCCGGCCGCCCTCGACCGTCGGGACCCCGACCAGAACCTCCAGCGAGCCGACCCAGTGTTTCTCCCCCTTTCTCCGGTGCTGATCCGGCCATCCAGGGCGTCGACGACCACCCAGGACTGGCGCTGCCTTCGCCTGAACCCCAGGCCGACTCCTGCAGATACGGACATGACCCAGGACGCGAGTTCGAGCCTGGACACGACCGGACACAAGATCCACAGACAGGACACAGCCCTAGTTCAGACGCGTGTCGGACACGATTCTAACTTGGTTTTCAGGTCCAGTTCAGGTACCCATAACTTTTGACTCGTAGCTCCGATTTTAATTTCGTAAATTGTATCGTGTAGCCTGTATGACCCTCTCGTGCCCGGATAAACCGCTTGGGGCATCGCGACCTGTGGTGATCGCAAACCGCGATCAAAAAACAGGAAAAAACTAAGCCCTGTTTTACCCTGGAATCGAGTACGCCCCGCCAAACGGGACGACTTGGTCACGTGCGGTCTTTATCGATACGTGCGGGTCGTTGATACGGACGTGCGGGCTTTCGCAGAAGCTGATTCGGATGTGCATACACACCGGAATCAGTGCGTATCCGCGGACAACGCCCCATATCCGACTTTTCTGTATTTCGCTGTAACTTAGTGTAAACTCATCGGATCGATACGAAACTTGAGCCATTGGACTCGTAGCAATACGCTGGTCCTGTGGGTCAAGTTTGGTTCGATTCTGAGAACGTTGGAAAATCGCATGTCGTGGGCCCCACAGGCTCCACCTGACGGGCGATTTTGAGAACGGCTCATCGGAATCCAATTCTGGAAGTTTCGTTGGGTCCGTATCAACGTTCCTGACCTGTTGACACTAAGTTGGACTATTTTTGAGACCTTTGACCCTGACCCGGTTTTCGGTGCAAAACGGCCCACATATGGACCCGCTTTGGCCCAGTAATGTCGTTTTTGCCCTTGTGTCCAAACTGGACTTAAGCACAAGCATTTCTAGCTATTTCCTATGTTCTGAGACTCTTGGTAATGTTTATTTCAGCTTTTGGAGGAGTTATTGCTGAACCCACTGTTACAGGGACCGCTACTGGTATTCCAATCCCAGGCAAGTGTACCTTGCTATAAATTACAGTTTATTAGTTTATTTAGTTCTCTTGCTTTATTTTCTGTGACTATTGTACATGCTATAACCTAGGACCGTATGACATACTTAGTGTCCGATTACAGTCGGGTGCCAACTCCGTACGCGGAGTTGTGTATGTCATTTAGTGATGGACATTCGAGACCCTTTATATTCTTGTGCTTGTTTATCAAGTACACCATAACCTAGGACACTTGACACCATACATTGACAGAATCTTCCTGAGATATTCAAGGTTATTCTGTATAGGATACAGGATGGACATAGTTATTATACTCTTAGATTATGACTGTTGCATTAGCTCTGATCTCACGTGACATGGACATGAGACGTGTAGTTACATTGGGTGGGGAGAGACACACAGGCTACAGGCTGTTCTATATATATACTACTATTGTGAGGTTGTAGACTCTCGAGCAGAGCTAGACCACTACTAGATATTGCTGCTACCGGCTCCCCGACACAGAGCTTGTAGCAGTCTCAGCCTGAGTACTAGTGTTGCTCTCAGTTGCATTTTTACATAGATGGTTATGTAGTTACCCTGCTTATTTTATTTTACTATTTCACTGCATTTATTTGGTTTGTATTATTTGTACCTTGCTATGTCCCCTGAGGACCTGGATCCGGATGATGTCCCCAGGTTTAGCAGAAGAACATTATCCCGAGGTTTACGGGACAGGAGCTGAAGCTGTACCAGAAGCTGTTGCTGAAGGAGAACCTAACATAGAAGCAGAGGTGATGGCTGAGGACTTTTCATGAGTTTATGATATTTGTACTCTTCAGATAGTTTATTTTAGACTCTTTTGTTCTGGTCTGATGAACCAGTGTTTTAGACTCTTATCGGGTTGTTCCCCGACATACTCTGCTGAGACTGGACTTTGATGTACTTTCTTTATTTGCTGATGTTCTATTTATTCTGTGTGTGGATGAGATTAGTATTTTGACTTATTGTTGTGGACCTATATTACAGCTTAAGTATGCCCGATGGATCCATTAAATTGGGATGTCCATCGGTGTGTACTGCTGGCCATTGCCACGTGTCTAGTCTCTCGATATTTTGGGACTGGAGCGTGACAAGTATTTCGAAGTGGTAGCATAGTATGAGCTACAACAGAGGTTTATCAACCTTAAATGGTCTGGGAGGACCGGGGATGGCTATGTGGTAGAGTTCTACATGCTTAGCAGGTTTGCCCCAACAATGGTGGCAACAGAACCAGAGCAGGCGATGAGGTTTCAGTATGGACTTCATTTGGAAATTCAGCAATAGGTAGAGGAACATAACTATTAGACCTTCAATGAAGTATTGATCGCATACATGCGACATGAGCTAACGATGCAGATGTTAGCTTTGAGGACAGGAGGCCAGAAGAGGTCTCACGCACAGAGAAGAGGAGGAGGATCAGCACAACGGACGTCAGCACCATCTTCTGGCATTCACATTCATGACACAACACCGAGGAGGCCAATGGCATCAGCAGCAACAGTACCAGCTCTATCAGCCGAGGCAGCAACAAAAATAACGATTGGGAGCCCTAGTCGGATGTACGTATTATGGTAAGGGAGGCCATACCAAGGATGTGTATAGGGCAACACAAGGATTGTGCCTACGATGTGGTAGTCCATACCATCGAATCGCCAATTGTCCGATGATGCAAAGGATTGAAGGGCCAGTGCAACGATTAGCCTTACCAGCACCAGTGATAGCTCAATATAGGGGACCGGCACTAGCAGTCGGGCCTTTGGCTCAGCGTCCATTGCCGATGCAAACTCAGATGTACAACTAGCAGAGGAATCAGCAGTATGGGCAGTAGAGGCCACAACTGCGTATCCAAGGGAGGTAGCAACAAGGAGCACAACAAGGCCAAGGACAAGCTTTTATCCTATCTCTAGAGGAGGCTTTGGCATCTGGTGACGTGGTGGAAGATAACATTCTCGTTATATCTTTTTCTGCCATAGCATTATTTGATTCTGGAGCATCACATTTATTTGTATGTGCACAATTTATGACACATATTTGATTAGAGTTCAAGGCATTGCCAGAGAGGCTGAATATACTCACTGGTAATGGTCTCGTAGGAGTTGATAGAGTATGTCTAGCGTGTCCAATCTTAGTGTGTGGGTATTTATTACCTGCAAGGTTGATCGAGTTCCCTATGGATAATTTTAACGTTATTCTAGGCATGGACTGGTTGAGAGACAGTCATGCGACGATAGATTGCCGTATGGGTAGAGTATTGTTTAACATTCCGGGCAAGGAAGAGTTTATCTTCAATAGAATGGTGAGGAACCAGCATGAAGATGGTATAGCAGCAGTAGCGAGAATTAGGGATCAATTTTCCAGAATAATTGAAGAATTTCTTGAGGTATTTTTGGAAGATCTTCTAGGATTACCCCTGTAAGAGAAGTAGAGTTCTGCATAGAATTGAGGCCAGGAGCAGAACGAATTTCCAACAAAGTCTATCAGATGTCACCGATGGAACTCAAATAGCTATATCAGCATGTGGAAGAACTGAAGGCGAAGAAGTTCATTCGGGCTAGTAGATCACCATGGGGAGCACCATCGCTTATAGTAAAGAAGAAAGATAGGAAAATACGGTTGTATATCGACTACATGCAGTTGAATGCAGTAACAGTGAAGAACAAGTATATATTGCCTAGGATTGATGACTTGTTTGACCAATTGAGCGGAGCAAAAGTATTTTCCAAGATAGACCTTCTATGAAGATATTATCAAGTAAGGGTCCGGGAGCAAGATATACCGAAGACAGTATTTCGATCTCGATATGGGCATTACGGATTTTTAGTTATGTCATTCGGATTGACTAATGCGCCAACAATATTCATGGATTTGATGAATCATACCTTCATGCCATACCTAGATCAATTTATGGTAGTATTCATAGATGACATTCTTGTATACTCTAACAGTGAAGAATAGCATGAAGAACATCTTCGGAGAGTGCTATAAGTTTTAAGTGAGCACCAGTTGTATACCAAACTCAATAAGTGTGAATTCTGGTTAGGTCATGTGTCATTCTTGGGGCACATCATCTCGGGAGCAGGAGTATCAGTGGACCCCAAGAAAGTCGAAGCAGTAGAGAATTGGCCAGTCCTAAAGACAGTAGAAGATATGCGAAGTTTCTTTGGGTTGGCAGGATATTACTGGAGGTTCATGGCAAATTTTGCACGAATTTCAGTGCCAATGACTTGTCTAACCCGCAAGGAGGTGAAGTTTGTTTGGACGGCAGAGTGCCAAGCAGCATTCGAGAAGTTGAAAGAGAAACTGATCTCAGCACTGATCCTTACCCTTCCAGTAGGATCATGAGGGTTCATAATTTATTGCGATGCATCTGGGAAAGGACTCGGGTGTGTGTTGATGCATCACGGAAAAGTAATAGCTTATGCGTCTCAGCAGCTTCGAGATCATGAGAAAAATTATCCAATAAATGATTTGGAGTTAGCAGCAATAGTATTTATACTCAAGCTATGGAGACACTACCTATATGGCGACTGGGTAGAGATATTCACAGATCATAAGAGTTTAAAGTACATATTCACCCAGAAGGACCTGAATAACTTTTGACTCGTAGCTCCGATTTTAATTTCGTAAATTGTATCGTGTAGCCTGTATGACCCTCTCGGTGCCCGGATAAACCGCTCGGGGCATCGCGACCTGTGGTGATCGCGAACCGCGATCCAAAAACAGGAAAAAACTAAGCCCTGTTTCACCCCGGAATCGAGTACGCCCCGCCAAACGGAACGACTTGGTCACGTGCGGTCTTTACCGATACGTGCGGGTCGTTGATACGGACGTGCGGGCTTTTGCAGAAGCTGATTCGGATGTGCGTACACACCGGAATCAGTGCGTATCCGCGGACAACGTCCCGTATCCGACTTTTTTGTATTTCGCTGTAACTTAGTGTAAACTCATCGGATCGATACGAAACTTGAGCCATTGGACTCGTAGCAATACGCTGGTCCTGTGGGTCAAGTTTGGTTCGATTCTGAGAACGTTGGAAAATCGCGTGTCGTGGGCCCCACAAGCTCCACCTGACGGGCGATTTTGAGAATGGCTCATCGGAATCCAATTCTGGAAGTTCCGTTGGGTTCATATCAACGTTCCTGACCTGTTGACACTAAGTTGGACTATTTTTGAGACATTTGACCCTGACCCGGTTTTCGGTGCAAAACGGCCCATATATGGACCCGCTTTGGCCCAGTAATGTCGTTTTTGCCCTTGTGTCCAAACTGGACTTAAGCACAGGCGTTTCTAGCTATTTTCTACGTTCTGAGACTCTTGGTAATGTTCATTTCAGCTTTTGGAGGAGTTATTGCTGAACCCACTGTTACAGGGACCGCTATTGGTATTCCAATCCCAGGCAAGTGTACCTTGCTATAAATTGCAGTTTATTAGTTTATTTAGTTCTCTTGCTTTATTTTCTGTGACTATTGTACATGCTATAACCTAGGACCGTATGACATACTTAGTGTCCGATTACAGTCGGGTGCCAACTCCGTACGCGGAGTTGTGTATGTCATTTAGTGATGGACATTCGAGACCCTTTATATTCTTGTGCTTGTTTATCAAGTACACCATAACCTAGGACACTTGACACCATACATTGACAGAATCTTCCTGAGATATTCAAGGTGATTCTGTATAGGATACAGGATAGACATAGTTATTATACTCTTAGATTATGACTGTTGCATTAGCTCTGATCTCACGTGACATGGACATGAGACGTGTGGTTACATTGGGTGGGGAGAGACACACAGGCTACAGGCTGTTCTATATATATACTACTATTGTGAGGTTGTAGACTCTCGAGCAGAGCTAGAACACTACTAGATATTGCTGCTACCGGCTCCCCGACACAGAGCTTGTAGCAGTCTCAGCCTGAGTACTAGTGTTGCTCTCAGTTGCATTTTCACATAGATGGTTATGTAGTTATCTTGCTTATTTCATTTTACTATTTCACTGCATTTATTTGGTTTGTGTTATTTGTACCTTGCTATGTCCCCTGAGGACCTGGATCTGGATGATGTCCCCAGGTTTAGCAGAAGAACATTATCCCGAGGTTTACGGGACAGGAGCTGAAGCTGTACCAGAAGCTGTTGCTGAAGGAGAACCTAACATAGAAGCAGAGGTGATGGCTGAAGACTTTTCATGAGTTTATGATATTTGTACTCTTCAGATAGTTTATTTTGGACTCTTTTGTTCTGGTCTGATGAACCAGTGTTTTAGACTCTTATCGGGTTGTTCCCCGACATACTCTGCTGAGACTGGACTTTGATGTACTTTCTTTATTTGCTGATGTTCTATTTATTCTGTGTGTGGATGAGATTAGTATTTTGACTTATTGTTGTGGACCTATATTACAGCTTAAGTATGCCCGATGGATCCATTAAATTGGGATGTCCATCGGTGTGTACTGCTGGCCATTGCCACGTGTCTAGTCTCTCGATATTTTGGGACTGGGGCGTGACATAGTTTTTGTGGTGGCCCATGCAGGTCAACGACAAATTGTTTTGGTCTCAACTTAGGGGCCAAACAAACCTGTAAAAGGATAGGGTAGGTTATAGCATCTCATCCATTTATTGAATCATTTTTAAAACTCTATATCGAATTTGACTCAAGTACTTGATTTGCATCCTGCTTGACTCTATTAAACATTCTCATAAAGTTTATTTTGGATGCAGAAAGATGGATCCAAGAAATGGAGATAAAATTCCTTTTACACCACAAGACGCTGTGGTTACCTATGGTGATGGAGTTACACCAGAGAACAGAGGTCAATCCTCTCAAAGTGGACAAGATGAGCAGCATAACTCAAGGTTCAGGCGCGATGATATCCTACCACCACCGCAGTTCACTCCACAGATGCCTGCCTTCCCACCAGGGCAAGCAATGGACGGGCAGCAAATGTTCCAGATGTTTTATGCCATGATACAAGCTCAACAACAAGTTCAACAGGAGGCGCAGCGTCAGGAGGCAGAGAACCTGAGAAACAGCCTAGTAAATGCATTGGAGCAGGCAAACCCGCAAGCTAGGCGACCAGCGACGGGATCTATCACTGATTTCCGTCAACTCAAGCCCCGTACCTTTTCGGGCAAGGAAGGGCCAAATGAAGTGCATGAGTGGCTCACCAATACACAACATCAGTTGGAAGCAGCTGAACTTCCGCGGGAGAAATGGATGACTGCTGTCCGAATGCAACTGACGGACAACGCGCACCACTGGTGGCTAGCTGAAGAGAGAAGGCTCGTCCATGACCGAGTTACTTGGGAGGAGTTCTCCAGACTCTTCCAAGAGATGTATATCCCAGCCGTTGCTAGATCAGAACTTCGAGATAAGTTCAACCGCCTTATCTAGGGCAACATGACGGTGGAGGAGTATAATGCTGAATTTATTTGCCTGAGTCATTTCGTCCCTTCTCTAATTCCTACCGAAGAAGAGAAGACGGAGAAATTCTTTGACGGACTCAGGTTTGAGCTTCAGAGGTTGATTGGATCTGTTGCTCCTACATCGTACAACAACGTCCTTGCTGCAGTACGACGCATGGAGCGCGTCACCAGGAGGGAGTCAAGTCTGAAGCGGCCATTTACCTCAGCACCATCCAAGGCAGCACAAGGGGATTCTGCAAAGCGACTCCAGAGAAATCTACCGCAGAGAGCAGCACCAAGAACCCTCCCTACTTGTCATTTCTGCGGTAAGTTGGGTCACATTGAAAAGGAGTGCAGACGCAAATTGGGTCTGTGCCTGGTTTACGGATCCAACCAGCATCTATCCAGGGACTGCACAGCACACCGAGAGGGAGTACCACGACTAGCTCTACCTGCACCGAGGCCAGATTATCCAGCAGTGGGAGCACAGCAGACGGGAGTTGGAGGAGTCAGACCACCAGCTCCAGGAGGATATCAGCCAAGACCACCATTGCCACCTCAAGCAGCACTATTCCAACAGGCTCGTCAGCAGAGGGGTCCAGCCCAGGGACGAGGTCAGGCTTTTGCATTGGCTGTTCAGGAAGAAGCTATTGCTGGAGAAGTTATAGCAGGTACCATTTTAGTAGCTTCATTACCTGCTGTAGCTTTATTTGATTCTGGGGCATCGCACTCATTTATAGCTGCTAGCTTCGTAGCCACCCATCGAGTAGCTACTGCACCCCTTCCGAAGACTAAGAGAATTCTTACGGGAGGTAGAATTATACCTGTTAGTGATATCTGTAGATCATGTTCAGTAGTAGTCTATGGAAGAGAGATGCGAGCCCAATTTCTGATCTTTTCTATGCCTGACTATGATGTTGTACTTGGTATGGACTGGTTAAGTCAGTATCATGCTACTCTTGATTGTCGGCTTGGAAAAGTTATATTCAGACCACCTGGACACTCAGAGTTTGAATTTCTTCGAGGAGCTGTAGAACAAGGTGTTCAGCCAACTCTTAGGATATTAACTGTAGAAGGGGAGTCAAGTTACCCAAGAGTTATATCAGAGTTTGTGGATGTATTCCCCGATGATCTTCCAGGTCTACCACCTGATCGGGAAATAGAATTCGCCATAGACTTAACTCCAGGAGCAGAACCTATCACTTCATCGGTTTATAGACTAGCCCCTAAGGAGTTAGTAGAGTTGAAGAAGCAAGTTGATGAACTTCTGGAGAAAGGTTTCATCTGGCCCAGTGTTTCACCTTGGGGAGCACCTATACTTTTTGTACCGAAGAAGGATGGAATAGTTCGCCTATGCATTGATTACAGGGCGTTAAACGCTGTGACCATTAAGAACCGGTATCCTTTGCCCCGCATTGATGACTTATTTGATCAATTGAGTGGAGCTAGGATATTTTTGAAGATTGACCTTAGATCCGGTTATCACCAGATTAGGGTGAGGAAGGAAGATATCCCGAAGACAGCCTTTAGAACCAAGTATGGACACTATGAGTTCCTAGTAATGCCGTTTGGTTTAACCAACGCGCCTGCTGTGTTCATGAGCTTGATGAACCGAGTCTTCCATCAATACTTGGATAAATTTGTGGTTGTGTTTATTGATGACATTCTGGTATATTCTAAAAGCCACGAAGAGCACGAGGAACATCTCAGAATCGTGCTAGAGACGTTGAGGCGGGAGAAGCTTTATGCTAAGCTCAGTAAATGTGAGTTTTGCATGGATAAGATACCATTCTTAGGGCATATTATCTCAGGAGAAGGACTGTCAGTTGATCCAGAGAAGGTTGCTGCCATTGAGACTTGGCCTACACCGACATCAGTTGCTGAGGTGAGGAGTTTTCTAGGACTTGCTGGATATTACAGAAGGTTCATAGAAAATTTCTCAAGGATTGCGGAGCCAATGACGAAGTTGACACGGAAAGATCAGGACTTTGCATGGACAGAAGAATGTCAGCTGGCCTTTGAAGAATTGAAGAGGCGTCTAACAACAGCACCAGTCTTGACTCTTCCTTCAGGGTCAGGCGATTTTGTTGTTTATAGCGATGCTTCAGGTAGTGGCCTAGGATGTGTTTTGATGCAACACGACAAAGTTATTGCTTATGCGTCGAGACAGTTGAAGGTCCATGAGAAGAATTACCTAACGCATGATCTGGAGCTAGCTGCTGTAATATTTGCACTGAAGATTTGGAGGCATTATCTTTATGGTGAGAAGGTAGAAATCTTCACTGACCACAAAAGTCTAAAGTATGTATATACCCAGAAGGAGCTTAACATGAGGCAAAGACGCTGGCTTGAGTTAATGGTGGACTTTGATATAGATCTGCAGTACCACCCAGGGAAGGCGAATGTAGTAGCAGACGCACTTAGTAGGAAGCCTACAGCTTATTTCTTGACAATGCAGCCTGAGCTATTGAGAGATCTACAGGAGCTTCAGATAGAGGTTATTCTACCAAGACAGAGTGACTTGCTGGCTAATCTGGAAGTGAAGTCATCGCTCGTGGAAAGGATTAAAGAAGCTTTGCCCACTGATGCAAGATTTCGAAGACTCAAAGAGAAGACAGAAGCAGGCCTGTAGACGGGACTTCGCATACATGAGGATGGGACATTAAGGTGCGGAGATCGTCTATATGTTCCAAATGGAGAACTGAGACAGGAGCTAATGACTGAAGCCCATAGCTCCATATACTCTGTTCATCCAGGAGGAACAAAGATGTATCGAGATCTAAGGCAGTATTATTAGTGGCATGGAATGAAGAGAGAGATTGCAAGATTTGTAGCTAAATGTTTAGTCTGCCAACAAGTGAAAGCCGAGCATCAAAGAACTGCAGGAATGTTGCAGCCGCTTCCCATACCAGAATGGAAGTGGGAACATATCACCATGGACTTCGTCACAGGATTCCCAAGGAGCCCCAGTAGAAAAGATGCGGTATGGGTTATCGTGGATCGACTCACTAAATCGGCACACTTTTTGCCATTTAGAGTTGGACAGTCCACAGAGATACTAGCCGACATGTATATGCGACAAATAGTAAGATTGCATGGAGTGTCGGTTAGTATTGTATCAGATCGAGATTCGAGATTCACCTCACATTTCTGGCAAAGTATGCAAGAGAGTCTTGGCACCAGACTAAAATTCAGCACTGCCTATCATCCCCAGACAGACGGTCAATCAGAACGTACAATCCAGATCTTAGAGGATATGCTGCGATCCTGTATGTTAGATTTTGGAGGGTCTTGGGAAGATCATTTGCAATTGGTAGAGTTCTCCTACAATAACAGTTATCAAGCAAGCATTAAGATGGCACCTTTCGAGGCGTTATACGGTAGGAAGTGCAGGTCGCCAATATGCTGGAGTGACGTTGGAGAGCATCAAATCTTGGGACCAGAGTTGGTAATGCAAACAGTGAAAAAGGTAAAACAAATCCAGAATCATCTTCGGGCAGCTCAGGACAGACAGAAGCATTGGGCTGATACACACCGACGTCCCCTGGAGTTCAAGGAAGGAGAGCATGTATTCCTGAGGATTTTGCCTACCCGAGGTATCATTCGCTTTGGGAGCAGAGGCAAGTTGAGTCCAAGGTACATTGGGCCCTTTGATATTCTGGAGCGCATTGGTGAGGTGGCTTATCGTCTTGCATTACTTCCATCTTTAGAGGGAGTGCATGATGTATTCCATGTCTCACAGTTGATAAGGTATGTGATTGACCCAAGTCACATAGTTGATCATTCGGAGATCGCAGTAGGCCCAAGCCTGAGATATGAAGAACAACCAGTGGGTATACTTGGAACCAGTGAGAAGACACTGCGAGGACATACAATTAAACTAGTTCGTGTGGATTGGAAGCAACACTCTCCTGGTGAATCTACTTGGGAGAGGGAAGATATCATACGCCAGAAATACCCTCACTTATTCGCTGATGCAGGTATATCTTAAGTAAATTTTGAATTTCCTGTAGTGCTGTTCTATGAGTAGTTTAACCTCTAAATTGCGAGGACGTAATTTTCTTAAGGGGGGTAGATTGTAATCACCTGAATTTTTAAGAATATTTTTAAATTTAATTTTCTGGAATTAATTAGCATTTTCTGAAAATTTTAAACTTATAAATTAAAGTAGTCTAATTTAAAATGAATTTTTAAATGAAATTAAATAATATTAAAATGTGATAAAAATTATATTTTCTAGTGTAAAATTAAAAACCGATCATGTTGGAAATTTATTGGATCCCGGATGAATTTTTTAAAGTATTAAAAACTATGTAAAATTTAACTGATTTATTAATCAAATATTAATAAAACCAAACCATTATTTTTAAACCGAACCGGACCGGTCAGTCTGACTAGACCGAACCGCTTGCCTAGCGGGTCGGATCCGGGTCAGACCCGACCCGCCAGAATCCGACCCGACCCATTATTAACCCTAACCCCTGAATCAAAGCAGCCCGACCCTTCGCCTTGCCGGCGGCCGTTTTCGCCGCCGTGGCCGCCGGCCGACCCTTCGGTTCGGCTCCCCCACAACCGGCGACTTCTTCCCTTCCTCTTTCGACCAACGTCCGGCCCTTCCTCTGCCAGCAAGCCCTATATAAACCTAGCCTTGGCCGCCGGATTTCCCCCTTGACTTTTACCCTCTCCGGCGACCTCCAAACCATCTCCGACCACCCTGTGACACCGCTCCGACCACCAGGACCGGTCCGCCCAGCCTCCAGCATCTGATTCCGGCCGCCCTCGACCGTCGGGACCCCGACCAGAACCTCCAGCGAGCCGACCCAGTGTTTCTCCCCCTTTCTCCGGCGCTGATCCGGCCATCCAGGGCGTCGACGACCACCCAGGACCGGCGCCGCCTTCGCCTGAACCCCAGGCCGACTTCTGCAGACGCGGACATGACCCAGGACGCGAGTTCGAGCCTGGACACGACCGGACACAAGATCCACAGACAGGACACAGCCCTAGTTCAGACGCATGTCGGACACGATTCTAACTTGGTTTTCAGGTCCAGTTCAGGTACCCATAACTTTTGACTCGTAGCTCCGATTTTAATTCCGTAAATTGTATCGTGAAGCCTGTATGACCCTCTCGGTGCCCGAACAAACCGCTCGGGGCATCGCGACCTGTGGTGATCGCGAACCGCGATCCAAAAACAGGAAAAAACTAAGCCCTGTTTCACCCCGGAATCGAGTACGTCCCGCCAAACGGGACGACTTGGTCACGTGCGGTCTTTACCGATACGTGCGGGTCATTGATACGGACGTGCGGGCTTTTGCAGAAGCTGATTCGGATGTGCATACACACCGGAATCAGTGCGTATCCGCGGACAACGTCCCGTATCTGACTTTTCTGTATTTCGCTGTAACTTAGTGTAAACTCATCGGATCGATACGAAACTTGAGCCATTGGACTCATAGCAATACGCTGGTCCTGTGGGTCAAGTTTGGTTCGATTCTGAGAACGTTGGAAAATCGCGTGTCGTGGGCCCCACAGGCTCCACCTGACGGGCGATTTTGAGAACGGCTCATCGGAATCCAATTCTGGAAGTTCTGTTGGGTTCGTATCAACGTTCCTGACCTGTTGACACTAAGTTGGACTATTTTTGAGACCTTTGACCCTGACCCGGTTTTTGGTGCAAAACGGCCCACATATGGACCCGCTTTGGCCCAGTAATGTCGTTTTTGCCCTTGTGTCCAAACTGGACTTAAGCACAAGCATTTCTAGCTATTTCATATGTTCTGAGACTCTTGGTAATGTTCATTTCAGCTTTTGGAGGAGTTATTGCTGAACCCACTGTTACAGGGACCGCTACTGGTATTCCAATCCCAGGCAAGTGTACCTTGCTATAAATTACAGTTTATTAGTTTATTTAGTTCTCTTGCTTTATTTTCTGTGACTATTGTACATGCTATAACCTAGGACCGTATGACATACTTAGTGTCCGATTACAGTCGGGTGCCAACTCCGTACGCGGAGTTGTGTATGTCATTTAGTGATGGACATTCGAGACCCTTTATATTCTTGTGCTTGTTTATCAAGTACACCATAACCTAGGACACTTGACACCATACATTGACAGAATCTTCCTGAGATATTCAAGGTGATTCTGTATAGGATACAGGATGGACATAGTTATTATACTCTTAGATTATGACTGTTGCATTAGCTCTGATCTCACGTGACATGGACATGAGACATGTGGTTACATTGGGTGGGGAGAGACACACAGGCTACAGGCTGTTCTATATATATACTACTATTGTGAGATTGTAGACTCTCGAGCAGAGCTAGACCACTACTAGATATTGCTGCTACCGGCTTCCCGACACAGAGCTTGTAGCAGTCTCAGCCTGAGTACTAGTGTTGCTCTCAGTTGCATTTTCACATAGATGGTTATGTAGTTACCCTGCTTATTTTATTTTACTATTTCACTGCATTTATTTGGTTTGTATTATTTGTACCTTGCTATGTCCCCTGAGGACCTGGATCCGGATGATGTCCCCAGGTTTAGCAGAAGAACATTATCCCGAGGTTTACGGGACAGGAGCTGAAGCTGTACCAGAAGCTGTTGCTGAAGGAGAACCTAACATAGAAGCAGAGGTGATGGCTGAGGACTTTTCATGAGTTTATGATATTTGTACTCTTCAGATAGTTTATTTTGGACCCTTTTGTTCTGGTCTGATGAACCAGTATTTTAGACTCTTATCGGGTTGTTCCCCGACATACTCTGCTGAGACTGGACTTTGATGTACTTTCTTTATTTGCTGATGTTCTATTTATTCTGTGTGTAGATGAGATTAGTATTTTGACTTATTGTTGTGGACCTATATTACAGCTTAAGTATGCCCGATGGATCCATTAAATTGGGATGTCCATCGGTGTGTACTGCTGGCCATTGCCACGTGTCTAGTCTCTCGATATTTTGGGACTGGGGCGTGACAAGTATTTCGAAGTGGTAGCATAGTATGAGCTACAACAGAGGTTTATCAACCTTAAATGGTCTGGGAGGACCGGGGATGGCTATGTGGTAGAGTTCTACATGCTTAGCAGGTTTGCCCCAACAATGGTGGCAACAGAACCAGAGCAGGCGATGAGGTTTCAGTATGGACTTCATTTGGAAATTCAGCAATAGGTAGAGGGATATAACTATTAGACCTTCAATGAAGTATTGATCGCATACATGCGACATGAGCTAACGATGCAGATGTTAGCTTTGAGGACAGGAGGCCAGAAGAGGTCTCATGCACAGAGAAGATGAGGAGGACAAGCACAACGGACGTCAGCACCATCTTCTGGCATTCACATTCATGACACAACACCGAGGAGGCCAATGGCATCAGCAGCAACAGTACCAGCTCTATCAGCCGAGGCAGCAACAAAAATAACGATTGGGAGCCCTAGTCGGATGTACGTATTATGGTAAGGGAGGCCATACCAAGGATGTGTATAGGGCAACACAAGGATTGTGCCTACGATGTGGTAGTCCATACCATCGAATCGCCAATTGTTCGATGATGCAAAGGATTGAAGGGCCAGTGCAACGATTAGCCTTACCAGCACCAGTGATAGCTCAATATAGGGGACCGGCACTAGCAGTCGGGCCTTTGGCTCAGCGTCCATTGTCGATGCAAACTCAGATGTACAACTAGCAGAGGAATCAGCAGTATGGGCAGTAGAGGCCACAACTGCGTATCCAAGGGAGGTAGCAACAAGGAGCACAACAAGGCCAAGGACAAGCTTTTATCCTATCTCTAGAGGAGGCTTTGGCATCTGGTGACGTGGTGGAAGATAACATTCTCGTTATATCTTTTTCTGCCATAGCATTATTTGATTCTGGAGCATCACATTTATTTGTATGTGCACAATTTATGACACATATTTGATTAGAGTTCAAGGCATTGCCAGAGAGGCTGAATATACTCACTGGTAATGGTCTCGTAGGAGTTGATAGAGTATGTCTAGCGTGTCCAATCTTAGTGTGTGGGTATTTATTACCTGCAAGGTTGATCGAGTTCCCTATGGGTAATTTTAACGTTATTCTAGGCATGGACTGGTTGAGAGACAGTCATGCGACGATAGATTGCCGTATAGGTAGAGTATTGTTTAACATTCCGGGCAAGGAAGAGTTTATCTTCAATAGAATGGTGAGGAACCAGCATGAAGATGGTATAGCAGCAGTAGCGAGAATTAGGGATCAATTTTCCAGAATAATTGAAGAATTTCTTGAGGTATTTTCGGAAGATCTTCTAGGATTACCCCTGTAAGAGAAGTAGAGTTCTGCATAGAATTGAGGCCAGGAGCAGAACGAATTTCCAACAAAGTCTATCAGATGTCACCGATGGAACTCAAATAGCTATATCAGCATGTGGAAGAACTGAAGGCGAAGAAGTTCATTCGGGCTAGTAGATCACCATGGGGAGCACCATCGCTTATAGTAAAGAAGAAAGATAGGAAAATACGGTTGTATATCGACTACATGCAGTTGAATGCAGTAACAGTGAAGAACAAGTATATATTGCCTAGGATTGATGACTTGTTTGACCAATTGAGCGGAGCAAAAGTATTTTCCAAGATAGACCTTCTATGAAGATATTATCAAGTAAGGGTCCGGGAGCAAGATATACCGAAGACAGTATTTCGATCTCGATATGGGCATTACGGATTTTTAGTTATGTCATTCGGATTGACTAATGCGCCAACAATATTCATGGATTTGATGAATCATACCTTCATGCCATACCTAGATCAATTTATGGTAGTATTCATAGATGACATTCTTGTATACTCTAACAGTGAAGAATAGCATGAAGAACATCTTCGGAGAGTGCTATAAGTTTTAAGTGAGCACCAGTTGTATACCAAACTCAATAAGTGTGAATTCTGGTTAGGTCATGTGTCATTCTTGGGGCACATCATCTCGGGAGCAGGAGTATCAGTGGACCCCAAGAAAGTCGAAGCAGTAGAGAATTGGCCAGTCCTAAAGACAGTAGAAGATATGCGAAGTTTCTTTGGGTTGGCAGGATATTACTGGAGGTTCATGGCAAATTTTGCACGAATTTCAGTGCCAATGACTTGTCTAACCCGCAAGGAGGTGAAGTTTGTTTGGACGGCAGAGTGCCAAGCAGCATTCGAGAAGTTGAAAGAGAAACTGATCTCAGCACTGATCCTTACCCTTCCAGTAGGATCATGAGGGTTCATAATTTATTGCGATGCATCTGGGAAAGGACTCGGGTGTGTGTTGATGCATCACGGAAAAGTAATAGCTTATGCGTCTCGGCAGCTTCGAGATCATGAGACAAATTATCCAACAAATGATTTGGAGTTAGCAGCAATAGTATTTATACTCAAGCTATGGAGACACTACCTATATGGCGACTGGGTGGAGATATTCACAGATCATAAGAGTTTAAAGTACATATTCACCCAGAAGGACCTGAATATGAGGCACAGGAGGCGGCTAGAATTGTTTGGTGATTATGATGTAGCACTTTAGTATCATCCAAGCAAGGCAAATATGGTGACAGATGCTCTAAGTATGAGAGACAACGCATTTATCTTGACAACTCAGAAGCACATATTATAAGATCTTTGAAAGATGGGCATCGAGGTAGTGTTACCTCAAAGAGAGGGAATACTAGCCAGCCTTCAGATTCAGTAAACTTTGGTAAAGAGGATCAAGGCGGTTCAAGTAGAAGATTCTCAGATTCAGAAGCTCATGACAGAATGTGAGTTAGGCCTTAGGAAGGAATTAAGGATTCACGAAGATGGAACACTTAGATTTAGAAACCGTCTTTGTGTGCCAAGTGGACATATCAGACAAGAAGTAATGACCGAGGCACACAATTCTCAATATTCTATTTATCCCGGAGGTACGAAGATATACCATGATATTAAACAATATTTCTGGTAGAACGGAATGAAAATAGAGAGAGAGCTCGGTTTGTTTCATGACACATGTCAGCAGGTGAAGGTAGAGTAGCAGAGACCAGCAGGATTATTGCAACCCTTGCCTATTCCAGAGTGGAAGTGGAAATACATTACAATAGACTTTGTGACTGGCTTACCTAGATCCCTACTGGATGGGATACAGTTTGGGTAATAGTAGATCGACTCACGAAGGTGGCACATTTTTTTCCCTACAGAGTAGGACAGTCCACAGAGCAGTTAGCATAGATGTATATGCGACATATAGTGAGGCAGCATAGAGTTCCAACAAGTATAGTATCAGATCGTGATACCCGCTTTACGTCTTATTTTTTGAGAAGTTTACATGAGTGCTTGGGTACTAAGTTGAGATTCAGTACCACATACCATCTTCAAACAGATGGCCAGTCAGAGATGACACATTGGAAGATATGCTGCGAGCTTGTACTTTAGACCTTGGCAGGTCTTGGGAAGATCACCTTCACTTAATGGAATTATCGTACAATAAAAATTATCAGACCAGCATACAACTGGCTCCATTTGAGGCATTGTACGGAAGAAAGTGCTGGTCACCTTTAGCATGGGATAAAATTGGTGAACGAAAGATGTTGGGGCCTGAGATGATCACACAGACCATTGAAGTGGTTAAGCAGATTAGAGAGCGGCTTCGAGTTGCACAAGATCGCCATTGTCATTGTACAGATCAACATTGTAGTTCGTTAGAGTTTTCTGTCGGTGACCATATATTTTTACGGATTTTGTCTACCCGTAGAGTCATTAGGTTTGGGGTTCGCGGGAAGCTTAGTCTGCGGTACATTGGACCGTTCGATATTCTCGAGAGGGTAGGGGATGTTGCTTATCGTCTTGCCCTTCCACCTTCACTACGTAAGGTGCACGATGTTTTTCATGTGTCTCATTTGCGTAGGTATGTCCCAGATCCGAGTCATGTCCTCAAACACTCTGAGTTAGTCGTTGGTACCGACTTGACTTACGAGAAATGGCCCATGTCCATTTTGGATCAGAGAGAGAAAGTACTCAAAAATCGGACTATCCATCTTGTTCGTGTTGTTTGGGGGCATCACTCTTTGTGAGAGTCGACGTGGGAGCACGATGAGGATATTCGATCTCGGTACCGGCACCTATTCGACTCATAAGGTATATTTTCTTCGTATGACTTCGCATCTTTCATTCCGTGATCGACAAGCACTTATAAGGGATGAAGTCGCTTCGCTTCATTATAGGTGTTATTGTTATACTTGTTTATTTGTATGTGTAGATTATTTATAGATAGTTGTTGCTTGCTTTAAAATTTCTAGCTAGCCTTGAGTTTGAATTCTAAGGACAAAATTTTTCTAAGGTGGGTAGAGATGTCACTCCCCGTTCACAATATACGTATTTGGAGCGTAATTATTTTTTCTTGCTAGCGTAGTTATATGTTGTAGAGAGACTAGATCCATTCTTTGGTTCACTTGGCTTTTGGTTTATTTATTTAGTTTGGGTTTATCATGAGTTGAACCCATGGTCCAAACCTCAAACCCTCCATATATAACCCAACTTCACTCCCTCTTCCCTCATTTTTTTCTCTTTCATTCTCTTTCTTAGGTTTTCCTCTCCCCCTCCATAGGCAAGTACATCTTGCAAAAAATAGAGAAATCCTTTATATTTTTGTTCCATCATGTTCCATATATGTTTTTCCATGCATTTAGAACTTGGTATTTTTGGATTTGGTGGAAGGATTAATGTAGATCTAAGTTTTAAGTTTTAGAGTTTTCTTTGTGTTCTTGAGTGTTCTTGGGTTTTGATCTCTTAAAACTTAATATTTTTGAAAACTCCTTTATTCTATGTTGATGAGCACTTAATTTTGAGTAGTTTAGAACTTTACTTTGCTGGATTTGGGCATTATTTGAGGTTTCTATGGAAGAAACAAAATCTTATTTTTGAGCTTTTGGCCATGACCGAAAAGCTGCTGTTTGGTGGAGACGAAGGAGTGCTATGCTGCACGAAGTGCTATACGGCCTGGACTTCTCATCTCGAGTCAGCATGTGGCCAACCTTGTTGGACGCATGACTGAATTTGCCATGCGCCCTTGGCCAAGTGCATGAACTTGAACGAATAAAATTTTACTAAGTCCAAAAAGATTTCATGCGGCAAGGAGCTATATGTCCCACTCCTTCTGAATGCATAACTTCTGATTGACTCGACACGACTTTCATAATTTGTCTTTTCTTCTGACATACTTTTATTGTTTGTCACATCAGTCATTTTTCCTATAGAAAGCCTAAAACTGTTACTGATCATTAAATTAGCCCAGGACCCTTGTAAGGGACTGGTGCATCATATATTCTTGCTTGTATATCATTGGTTCAGCTAGTCCTACTCGATTCTCGCACGATCTGAGGATACTTATATATATTACATTACTGGGATAACTCAAATATCACATATCATATGTTTGGCCATTAACATCTGTTTTAGTTAGAAAAGTGGACCGTTGCAGCATAAAAGTTCAACTCATGTCCTTGTTTGGTTGTTGAGTTGCGTTATTGTGTTACACGAAACACGGGTCAAAGCTACTTGTTATCACTATGTTATTTTACTTAAATTTTGTATCCCTTCTTGTGTATTGTGCCTTCTGTTGAGTGGAATTAGGGACATAGACTATCGTGGCATGATAGTTTATCTCATGTCCTTGTTTGGTTGTTGGGTTGCTCTATTGTGTTACGATAGCCTGTGGACTGAAACTACGATGCAGAGTTATTCTAGCTTGGCCATAATCTAGGGACGTATTCTATCTTGATGTGATATGGCACTTCCTATCCTTGTTTGGTGAAGGGGTATTGTATCATGTCATAGATGGGATATATGCCACTGATTGTTGGTTTAAGCATCTCATGCTATATAACTGATTTTGTTTCTTCATTTCGTGCTTTCTTGTGGTACTTGCTATTTGGGGTCTGACCCCACTGGTTTTGTATTGCCAGGTTTAGAGCCAGCACCTAAGGATCAAGCGTATCTCTCCCTTACTGATGGCACATACCAGAAGGATGGCTGTTGAGGGTCACGAGTGAGTTCCTTCATTCACTACTCGTCTTTTGTAAACTATAATCTTTTGGGGCGTTTAGCCAACCGGCACCTATTAATCGGATAATCTGGACACTAGTTCTCTACATGACATGTAATATATTCAGACTGTAGCTGACTCACTGTCATGTATACTTTTGATTGTGTATCTGGCATATCACTCGTATTTTTTAGATCTCTAGAATATTCTGATGCGGCGTTGGGGACGCCTTACTGCTTATTCTAAAATATTCTATTTTATTGTTACTTGTTTGAATAATTAAGATATAAAAGTTCTTGACCCTAGGCGACTTGATTATAGTATGCACCCCTATGTCTCTAGACAACCTTAACATATTTTGGATTACTTCGGCATTCCGCAAGGCGTGGTTGGTTGAGTCATTCCCCCGCTCTCCAGTATTCTAGATCTGGGGCGTGACAGTTTTTCTTTGTTATATGTTCTCTTATGGATTATTTACTCCTTGTGCTTGGCCCAATTAGTTAAATGCATATGATGTATGTTATTTCTAAATTGCTTATAACTTGGATGCTACACTTACCAGAACATGGAATACCCGAAACATGGAATATAATGGCACTGTTAAACTAAGAACTCCAGGCACCTGACTTGTACTGAATGAACTTAATCCCTGACTCCAGATACCTGACATGTACTAATAAACCTGATAGTGGCTCGATGTAGCTCACTCATGGCATGCTAGAATCCCCAGAACTGAAATGCTTATACTGATAAGATAACGCTCGTGGTTGATTTTTTGTCCCTGTCCTGGTTGTACTTGTCAAGCTATTGTCTAGTCTTGCATCATATCTAAGGCAGATTCCTGAGCACCACAGTCAAGAATCCTTGATAACTTGCCTAAGTTAATAATTAGAATAATTATCTAGAAGCATCTAGAGAGATTTCCTGGCTACATGCAACCCCGGTATCCCAGCGACACCTGATGGATTTAGAGCTCTCCGTCGAAAGGGGCACACTTTCAGCACACCGCCGAGTGTTGCAATTTACCAGAAAAATACTATATACTTAATTAATCTATGCTATATACTCTTACGTCTGGATAACCCGAATAGTCTGCAGTGCATGTGGCTGTATGGAATCTCAACTACATTTGTTAGTAACCAGGATTGTGATAACCCTAGTTAGTTAATGGTAGTAAGCCGTAGGTCATGGTTGGCCGTAATTTTATGTTTTCTAGTCTTGTCTTATTTTGGATCACCCAGCTACTAATCCTGAACTGTACCTGTTACTGATTCCTGAAACTGCTTAACTACTTAACTACTTAACTGCTTATTTACATATTACTCTTATTTATACTTCCTTATGCCATTGAATATTTGTATGCTGGTTTTAGTTTCTTAAGTTGGCTTCCTTGTGGTACTTTGCTATTTTGGGGTCTGACCCCACTGGTTTTGTATGTCCAGATTTTGGAGCAACACCGCATGATCTCCCGTACATCCTGCCTCCAGATGGTGAACACGAGGAACACCCGAAGACTTGAGTGGGTTTTTTCTTCATCACCCACATGATCTTGTACTTATATTTTTGAGGCGGTTAGCCACCGAGCACGTCTTTAGCTCGTGTTTGATACTAGATATTCTAGCCTGCGGGCCTATATGTAAAGCATATTCTAGACTATAGCTAGAGCTGATCATGTAATATTACACTCTGCTAGTTCTTCATTTTGTAACTAACTTCATGATCCTCTATGTATGTATAGTTTGTGACGCAATTCTATTATATGTTTGGTGATTATACTTCTTGTAACTTGTTGCTTGCTTGAGATTGAGACAACCAGGAATCTTAACCCAGGAATGCCCGTTGGATTGTAGAGTAAACCCTCACATGTCTAGACAGTCGTATTCGTATCTCGGGGTATAAAGTACTCTAGTATACGTAGCTGGCTTTGTCTGCCACCGCTCTCCATTATTCTGGTTTTGGGGCATGACACCAACCCCATGTTAATCCTGAGGCGGATCAAAGATGGTAGAACGTGGGCCATAGCAGAGCTACTAGCGAGACCCGAAGGTCCGCTCTCTACTGGAACCCAAGTTGTCGTCGAGATCAAAGATTCACATAAGAGTTCCTCATCTGATATTTCTTGATTCCAAAGAAGCACGAACCTTGAACACGTTACAAACTAACTCCGAAGAAAATAAAGATAACAACAAGCAATAAGTTAAACGTTCTTCTCTTTACGTTCACAAACGCTACAATGAGAAAGAACGAAGCAAAGAAAAAGCTGAAGAGAAGCTCATTGCTGGGGTGGTCAAAAAAATCGTTGTTCAAAGCAAGATTCATCGTACAAATAATCTGCCCCAGGAACCAGCAAGTTCACAAATAAACTTTTGGAACTCTCTTCTTACCTTCGAAAATACTCGAAAACACAATGTGGCAGGGGGACACTCTGGGCCGCATATGATCTGGTGTTCTCGATTTTTTATTTGTTTTCTCTCCTCAAATGAAAGAGGAGGTCCTCTATATAAAGATGATTTCAGCACCTATGCGTCCTGAGGAAATACCAGGCCGCATATGCGCTGACCGACCAGATAGCCCAAAACCTGGTGTCAATGCCGCCGGCGCCGCCCGTGCCGTATGCGCCACCTCTGCTACTGGTCACGCTATACTGCACGAGACATACAACACCGCCAAATGCTGAAAGTAGCTGCTCGTATCGCATGCACCACATATTCCGGAAGGCACAAAAAATTATGCACCGTCTAAAGCAAACCATGTCCCCTCCACAGGCAACTCGCTCATCCAATCCTAGCTGCATAGCGCCAGGACCCAAAGCCCCAGGTCGCATAGGGCCTGGCCACAAAAACCCTGGCCGCATAACACCTGGCTGCATAGCCCCTGACCGCATAGCGCCAGGCCACATAAACCCTGTCGTATAACGCCTGGCCGCATAGCGCCTAAGTCCGCATAGCATCAGGTCGCATGTGCCACGAAGCATGCGCCCGAGGTAGCAACCGTGCATGCAACTCGCTCATAAAGGAGCGAACGACCACCATGCGATGATGCTGACGTGCTAAGTGCAAAGTGTGCGAATAAAGCGCCACTTTGCGCCCTTGAGCCCGAGCCCAAGTCCGAGTCCGAGTCGCTAAGCCCCTACGAGCTCCTAAGGGAAACTTTCCAAAGGTGGTGACAAAACAAAGATTGTCATAAAGGAGTTCACACTTAATCCTTCTTGGAAAGTCAACCCACATGTGCTACCATCCCATGTGCATATACCAATATTAAACAAAGCTATATATTGAGATATACACATTGATGGTTTTCTAATATGGGACTAAAACTCCCAAAGTTAAGTAGAAAATACCAACAATCCCCCACATATATCACAATATATGGTCGAGCGTTCCTCACAGTGACTGCCATCATGCATTAGGATAGATGTCGCCGATAACTTGAATCTTCCCGCATGGGTCAAACAACAGTACGATACAAGAATGGACCAGGCCTTGAATTTTGTACCATAGCTGTTATTCTCCCTACTCACACAATGACCTCAACTGTGCCATCCGGTCGCACATAAAAGGTCCTGTGCTGACCTGGTCTCAGTTTATGTATCTTGGGCATCTACAGGCTTTCCCTCAAGAGATATCCTACATCTCTATCAATACACTTAGGTGAGTTCTTCCACTATAGAGAGTTTATTATCCGGCATGAAGCCTTGTGCTTCTGTGCGGTGCTACACCACTATGACATGGCCGCCCAAGGCCGAGGATCCCCCTATTGTGGTGTCATACCACTGTAGCATGAGGACACAGACCTCTTAGTAGTGCCGTTACTACTCACAGCATAGAGCCTTGGGCTCATGTGCGGTGCTACGCTGCTGTGACATGGCTCGAAGCTGAGGTTCACTCCCTCATGTGGTGTCACCCCCACTGTAGCATGAGGTCACCAGCCTCTTAGTAGTGTTGTACTATATCACAGCGTGAAGCCTTGCGCTTTCGTGCGGTGCTACATCGATGTGACATGGCTCAAAGCCGAGGTTCACTCCCTAATGTGGTGTCACCCACTGTAGCATGAGGTCACAAGCCTCTTTGTAGTGCTGTGCTACCACTCTCTATCTCCTTTCAGCATTAGACTATCTGCCTATGTGCGGTGCTACCGCCACTGTGACATGGCTCGAAGCCGAGGTTCACTCCCTCGAATGGTGTCACGCCACTGTAGCATGGGATACACGTCCCTTGTAGTGCTGAAACTATTCATGCTTCCTGTAACGCACATCGAACATTCACTCTGTCCGAGAACTCATTAAGGTGTCAAAGCTATCCTCCCATAGAAAATGTTCTGATCAAGAACAAATAGTAGACCACAGTGGTTCTGGGTACGTATCCCACAATGTCCCCGAGGACTACCCACTGTACCTGATATTCTCCTGGTCAATGGTCCTCCCTTGAACCAATAGCTTGATGCCTGGTAGATTTCTCTTTGAACCAATATCATAAAACTAAATGGTAGGATTATAGAAACTCAATATCAGAGGCCCTCCAAGCCCATATCTATTGTTTCCTTGACTATGTGCAGTGTTACAACCGCTGTGACATAGCCTACACCCGAGGCTTTATCCTGTCGAGGTACCTATAGTGGTGTCACCCACAGTAATATGGAGTACTATGCTCCTTTATAGTACTTGACTCTGACTATATGCGGTGCTACTGTCGCTATGACATGGCCCAAAGCCGAGGCTTTACCCCGTCGAGGTACCTTATGGTGGTGTCACCCCACTGTAGCATGGAGTACTATGCTCCTTTTTAGTGCTTACGGTTAGCTGACGCTTGAGGCCTAATATGAACGGATCTGCCAGATTTATCTGACTCCGATCTTTTAGCCACTGTAATGATCCACGCTAGCTACGCTCATTCAGTGTTCTGTAGTGGCTCTTGAGGCCTATCATGAACGGATTCGCCAGAATCACCTGGCTCCGAACAGTAACCATTGTAATGATCCATGCTAGTTGCGCTCATTCAGTGTTATGTGTTTTATCCACATAGTTCTCTTCAAACCTTTGAAGGGATGAATAGATGCCACTGCTGCAGCTTTCTGGTTTTCATAGTATGTCGGTATCACCCGAATCTTGTGTACTAACCATAGAAAGATCATTTGAGAGCTTCCAGAGCCATCCTGCTATATACGCTACAGCTGGTAGTGCAAAGAACTCTGAGAGTAAAGACTGCTTCTTCAACTTCTACGATATGGCAACACCACTCATGGAGAAGTCACGTCCACCTGTGGATCTTTTACTCTTCTTTTGTGCGAACCAACTAACATCACTGAAGCCTTCCATCATATCTGGATAACTGCTGTAGTGCAGGATATACCACTGAGTCCACTTGATAATTCTGACGACTCTCTTCACAGCTTTCAGTGTTCAACAACACACATACTATTCGTGAACTGACTCAGCATCCCTATAGCAAGAGCTATATCAGACCTGGTGATACTCGCAACTTGAATCATACAACTAATGAGGTTCGAGTACACCAACTGTATGACGCTTTCCCTTGGATTTGGCTTCATCTTCATGTCACACTTGAGGAATATCTTCCCTG
Organism: Iris macrosiphon; assembly: GCA_036927795.1. Classification (NCBI taxonomy): domain Eukaryota; kingdom Viridiplantae; phylum Streptophyta; class Magnoliopsida; order Asparagales; family Iridaceae; genus Iris; species Iris macrosiphon. The sequence goes on from JAYESA010000012.1 coordinate 45,480,896, forward strand.
ATACCCAAAGCATGTGATCATCGCTTCATGTAGAGAGCTTATGACTGAGCAAGCCCATTTGGCATTCAGATTATCTTATATCCTTAAGGATGATATCCACAATCCCATGTCCCGAGCCTGGACGGAAGGATATTTTTGTTCTAGTAACACTTCTATATCCGCAGCTGGGATTAGATAGTCACCCACATAGATACAAAAGATGACTCATATATTATCGGCGAACTTTGTGTACATACTTGTTTGTCTCGCTGATCCTGCAACAACTTTGACTAGATGACTTGTTAAACTTCTGCTGCCACATCCTGGGATTTGCTTCAGGACACATTTGAGATATCACCAACCCACATACTGTCTTCAAACCTGAATAACAATAATTTGGACTGTTGTCCGTGAATCTCTCATGATTGTCTTCCTTTAAGACTTGTTATCTTTCCTTCATCTGATAAACAATTAGCTTATGAAAAGCAGCTACAGCAATCATCATCCTGATATATAACACCCTCAACGAGGTGCCTAAGAAATCAATCCTCTGTTATATGAGAAAACCCTTAGGCTACAGGCCTAGTCTTGAACTGAACTGTTCTGGCTGCTTCCATATTTTTCTACTGAAGATATATAAGCATCTGAAAGGTTTATCTCCTTCAGGCAGATTGATCAACATCCCAGTGTTGTTATGGGGTCAATCTCTTCATGGAATGCCTCATCATAGCAGACTAAGTCTCTGGTCTTTATCTCCTTCAAGCAGATTGATCAACATCCAAGTGTTGTTATCGGATGTTCTTTCATCTTGCTTTGGATCTTGCTTTGAGATTGTTAATCCCGAGGCGGATCAAAGATGGTAGAATGCGGGCCATAACAAAGCTACTAGCGAGACCCGAATGTTCGCTCTCTACCAAAACCCAAGTTATCGTCAAGATCAGAGATTCACACAAGAGTTCCTCATATGATATTTCTCGATTCCAACGAAGCACGAACCATGAACATGTTACAAACTAACTCTGAAAAAAATGAAGATAACAACAAGAAACAAGTAAAACGTTCTTCTCTTTACGTTCACAGACGCTACAATGAGAAAGAATGAAGCAAAGAAAAAGCTGAAGAGAAATTCCTTGCTGGGGTGGTCAAAACCACTGTTGCTCAAAGTAAGATTCGCCGTACAAACGATCTACCCCTAGGAACCAACAAGTTCACAAATGAACTTCTGGAACGCTTTTGTCACCTTCAAAAACACCCGAAAACACCCAAAAACACCATGTAGGAGGGGGACGCTCTGGGCCGCATATGATTTGGTGTTCTCGATTTTCCATATATTTTCTCTCCTCAAATGAAAGAGGAGGTCTTCTATATAAAGAGGATTTCAGCACCTATGCGGCTTGAGGAAACACCAGGCCGCATATGCGCTGACCGACCAGATCCCCCAAAACCGGGTGTCAATGCCGCAGGCGCCGCCCGCGCCGCCGGTTACGCTGTACTGCACGGGACAGACAACGCCGCCAAACGCAGAAAGCAGACGCTCGTGCCGCATATTCCGGAAGGCACAGAAAATCATGCGCCGCCTAAAGCAAACCATATCCCCTCCACAGGCAACTCGCTCATCCAATCTTGCCCGCATAGCCTCAGGCCGCATAGCGCCTGGCCACAAAGACCCTGACCGCATAGCCCCTGACGACATAGCGCTAGGCCGCATAACGCCTGGCCGCAAAGCGTCCGAGCTAGCAACCGTGCATGCAACTCGCACATAAAGGAGCGAACGAGCGCCGTGCGACGATGCTGACGTGCTAAGTGTGCCAACAAAGCGCCACTTTGTGCCATTGAGTCCGAGACCAAGTCGCTGCGGGACTTAGCTTATAAGGAAAATTTTTCAAAGGTGGTGACAAAACAAAGATGGTCATAAATGAGTTCACATTTAATCCCTCTATATTAAGCAAAGTTATACATTAAAATATACATATAGGTGGTTTTTCTGTGAGACTAAAACTTCCAAAGCTGAGAGTGGAAAGCACCAACACCCCCAACCCCCAACCCCGGCCAGATTCCACCGTCGGCCCCGACCAGCACCCAGGCCCAATTCTGCTCGCCACTTGTTCGAGGAAATGCTTCAACAACAATATATTGATTGATTAGTATAGTAAAGAGAGATTCGGTTGCGGTTTAAATCGCTACGGCCAACTTTGGTTAAGCCAAAACCCAGATCTGAAAAATTTCCCACTTCCACCACCATTCTTCTTGGAGATTCAGAGTCAGAATGAGCCTCCGGCGAAGAACAGATCGACAACCAGTTGCTACTCTACAAAGAGAAGACGAAGAAGATGAGGAGGCCAGACCAAATTATTCTTACTCAGAGGAGAGAAGAATATGGGGATTCTGCTTACTGTTCCGGATGATTAATTCCCTACTAGTACAGACCTACTTCAACCCGGACGAGCACTGGCAGTCCCTCGAAGTCGCCCACAAAATCGCCTTCGGGTTGCTTATACAACAAAACCCATTCATTTCCTCCCAACACTATTGTTATTATTGATGATGATAATATTTGGAATAGGTATGGGCATCTGACTTGGGAATGGAAGGAAGGGATCAGAGGTTATTTGCACCCTTTGATATTTGCAATCCTTTACAAGCTGTTGGGGTTTCTTTCCCTCGACACTCCCTGGGTTATGGTAAGCGACTGCTGCTCGCATTTTTAATACCGCAATAACATTGATTTCCATGCATTTGGATAACATTGTACTCAAGCTAGAGTGCTCCTTGTCATTCCAAACTCCTGTTAATGAAATATATTACAAGGAAAAAAAAAAAAAAAACTCTAAATGCAAATACATTTGAAGGACAGGGACACTCCGAAAATCGGTAAACCTCGGTTGTTTACTGCGTACTCCCCGTCCGCATATCTCAAACTAACCCTATTTCTTTTTTGCTTTCCTCTCTCTTTCTTTCTATCTATAGGTCGGCTTCGTGCAGATAGATGTTTGCTGCGGGAGATTGATGCTGTCCGTGTTAGATTTTGTGTCGCACATGTATTGGAAATACATTAGGACACGCCAAAATATTTATCATGTCTATGTCACTGACATCTGTATCATATCATCCAAGGTTGTAAAAGTCACTAGGCGCTAGTCTGTCTGGCACCGGGTGCCTAGCCTGCCACATAGTTCTAGGTGGCCCAAAAAAAAATCTTGCTAAAAATTGTAACAATTGTCCATAAAATCCAAAACTTGCATAGTCGGGCGTCGGACGGGCACTACGCGGACGCATAGACGGGCATCGGGCGGGCACTAGACGCCTAGGTGCCGCTTAGAACCGATTTTTAGAACATTGATGTCATGTTGTCACGACCGCCATTGCCTCGTCTCTCGTCACGACCAGCATTGCGACCACCACGAAATCCAGGACAAGCCTCACTAAGAGCAGATTGATCAACAGGAGTACCACCCGGAGTGGTCTCAACAACTTTCGGTATCCGAAGAACTCGATAGTGGGTCTCCATCAGAGACGGAACATCGGTTCCAATAATGATCTGAGAGCGAGCAGAGTCCGCATCAGGACGAAGAGATGCTAGATATGTCATGACATGAAGCTGCTCACGTTGGGCCCTAGCTTCATTGATATCCGTTGTGAGGGGTAACACACGGTCGATCTCATCAGTCATAGCCTTAAAGGCCCTGTAATGGTCCTTATGAGATTTGTCTCCCTGATTTGCTCGGTATACACCAACGACCGAGTCGTAGATACGGGACAAATTGCGTTTTTCATCAAACGCCGCCGCCATGACCTCCCATAATTCCTTCAGTGAATTCGTATTCTGAACCATATCTTCCACCGATGGTTCCATTAAATTCATCAACTGTGTAAATAGTCGACTATCATCTGTCTTCCACTGCTCAAATGTGGGATCAAGCTCTGCTGGGGTTGTCAGTCAGATGTTTGGACAACCGTATTTCCATAAGCGTCTTCTCGACATTCTTTCGCCATGTCGAGTAGCCCTCTGGTCCATCCAACCGTCGATCTACAAGTCGAATCGAGAAAATCGTCATGCCAGTGTCCGTTGGTCTCGCCGTTGCGTTTCCGACACTAGTGTCTGTAGCACTACTATTCGCGTCAGTGCCTGTCATCATTCAGTAATCCGAATTCGACTGTCGGTATGATCTTTCCAACTTGATAATCACATCAACTCTGCTAATGCGCTAGAAACGTGGCCAACACTGGCACGCGCATAGGAAGCAGAGAGTGAATATGGATCACACACGTCAGGACAGAGAGGCAACCCAGGTTACTCTCTGTAAGATCCCGATGTGAAGATCAAGTAAGGAAAGAAACAAAGATTCATGCAAAATAAACCACTTGTCTGTTCTTTATTAGATTCCTGAACCCGATGAGAGTCAGAGTTTCCGGCAAACAACTATTGTTTACCCTCTGAGGATTCTATTTTTTTTTCCAGATATTGAAAGTCAAAGCTTCCGGCAAACAAAATATTGTTTACCCTCTGAGAATCTCAAATCCTTTTTTGTTAGAAGTGGAAAGACGATTAGGGTTTGGGGTAGGTGACGGCTGGGTTAGGGTTAGAGTTAGGGATATGTGAGCGCTGGGGGGTGGGGGGGGGGGGGCAGTGGGCAGGAAGGAGGGGGGGGGGGGGCAGCGAGGCAGGGGAGAGTAGGTGGGGGGCAGCGGAAGAGGCGGACATGGGGGGGGGGTGCTGCTGGAGTCGCGGGAGGGGGCAGCGGGGCGGGAGGCAGGAGCAGGAGCAGGAGGGGGGGGGAGTCGTTGGCGGCTAGGGTTTCTCCTCTTTTTTTTATGTTGATGGCTCTGATACCATATAGAGAAGAATAATATGATGATTATTATTGAAGAGTGGGTTACATATATATAGGAGAGGCTAACCCCTCTCACTATTGTTCTACCCGATGTGGGACTAAAGCCCAATACTACTAATACTACTAATATTCTTAACATAAAACAACATGTACAACCTAAGATTATAGTGTTTTAGTGAGACAGCCAAGTCATTTAGAGACTGCTTTTCTGGTTCTTCTTTTCTCATCTCGTTTGGGGCCTCAAACAATTCCACAGTAAGTCAGATTCTGAAGAAACCGTGCACATGATCAAAATCATAAAATTGTGAGAGCAACCCTACAAACTACCAAACACAAAACACTGCTGATTTGGTGGTAAGTGCCGGAAATTCAGTAAAGGAGTTGAAAGCATCCTCTGTCATGTATTCTTCAAGAATCATTTTCAATAGTCAGACAATCTTATTACGATCCTGATAGCTAAATTGGATCTCTTTGGCTTCTGGACAAACGACTGCACTACCTCTAATAATTCTGCATCATATATATAACTATCTTTGCATCAACAATTGCATAATGCTCAAAACCTACTAGTAGTCTTCTAACTGTAAATGTCGAATAGGAATAGAAGGGGATGTCACCAGAATGCTTTTAGTCATGTTTCTCTCTTTTAGCTCAATTAGTTGGTCTCTACTTGAAATAAATACCGAGCCATGTTTCCTCCTTTTTTAGCTCAATTTGCAGTCATAGCTCGACACAAGTACCAGATTGGTTTGTTGCCCCATTGGATCCCTAGCTCTGATCATTACACAGTTTAGAAAGCTACTGTTTCCAACTTTTCAAGCCACAGTTCGCAATAGGCAAACTTTAAGTCACATGTGGACAGGTCAGTCTTTTAACTATTGGTGTTTAATGTTAAAGCTGAAAACATGACGTGCATGACTTTCTTTGGGTTGCATCCGCCCATATTTTTAAGTTTCTAATTGATTCTTTACTCACATTTCTTTTTAATTTGGGAAACCAAGTTCATGATGTATGATTTTGTTTCTAATTTTATAGATGAAGGCTCCACGGCTTCTACAATCTGTAGTCTCCTCAGTTGGAGATCTTTACTTATACAAGCTATCAAAATGCCTATTTGGTGAAAATGTTGCAAAATGGGCGGTATGAAAGACAATTTAATACTATTTTCCTTTGAGACTAAACTAAAAATCTGGTTATTTGGTAAAAAATTTCCTTGACTCTTCCGCAGCTATTTTCACAATTGGCAAACTGGTTCATGTTTTACTGCACTACACGGACATTTTCAAATAGCCTGGAGACAGTTCTGACTGTCATTGGTCTCTTCTACTGGTTCCCTTTTGGAGGTTGTTCCAAGAAGCACCCATCGTCTTCAAGAAAGTTGGCTTTATTTATTGCGGGCTTAGCTTGTGCTGTTCGTCCAACAAGTGCTATCACATGGTTATACATTGGGCTTTTGGATTTACTCCAGATGCAAGATAGATTGAGGTTCCTATTTCTTGAGATAGTCCCTATAGGGTAGGTAATAACTTCTTCCAGTTACATACTCATATTGCTTAAGATTGCAGACTTCGTTTCTCTTGGAAAGTTTTAAGCATTCACAAAGTTGTTCCTATACAAAGGTTTTAGTTAATTTCTAATTGTAATTAGTGTAAACTGAATATGCTTAATCAATGAGCCTGATACTGTGTTATTCTGAAGTAAGTCTAGTATGGGGACATATTTAGTTACTTAAAGATTGCTGCACATTTATTCATAAATAAACCACCTATGGCTAACAAAAAGAATAGTAGTTATTCCATGCATGAACAATATGATAATCATGTATTTCCGTATGGCATGTACTCCATTTTCAGTAGATCTCAATATCAGATATATATGTGCATCATTGACGTTGGAAAGAAGCTGGGCGTGCATTAGGATAAGATTAGCGGTCAAGTGCTTAAGCATAACTAGAAGGTGGTTTGTGTGGAAGATGTGTTAGCTCTTTTTTTGCTTGGCATTTGGTTCACTCAAAATCTTAATCAATAGGGGAGAAAAGCCAACTCTGAGCCCAGTTCCAATCATGATTTATTGATAATGATAATAGTCAAAATCAAACATAAATTTAATGTAATAAGATCAAATGGGCTTGTTATAGACAACTTCTTATTTATCTAATTTTAAGGCCATGGTTGAGGTGTTGTTTGCAGGACACTGCTACTATTTGACCTTTTATTTAGGGTTTGGCAAAGACTGATAGGTCTCAGTAGGTACCCTAAATTTTTAAGAAATCGTCTATTAGTGTTAATTAAAATTTGCATATGTTAGGAGTGCAGTAAATAGTTGACTTAATAATGTGAACGCCAGGGCTTGTTTATCCATATGCATTATGACGATTTAAGAGTGCAATCTGTGAATTATAATTTGCACTTTGGATTATAGGGTACCAAAGCATGATGCATAATATGGATTTTAATTTTCAAGAAAGTCATATGGACTTTCTAGATTTTAAAAGAAAACTATGGGAGATGGACAGGGAGTGATAATAAAAGTGAGTTTGGAACCTGATTGGAATCATAAATATGCGGCCATCAAACAGGCTTTTCCGTAAATTGCCTGACAAAAAACTTTTCTGTTCTTATTTATAACTTTGATATTCATGCTTAGACCTCATGTACATTGTGAGATACATAGCCAAGGTAGCTATGAACATAATCAACAGCCTTTTTTGTAATATGCGTAACTGGCCGGTTTTGTGACCACCTGTCAACCTCTTGTGAACCCTCCATGTTGGTGTCAATTCCTAACCAAGGTAGCTATGAGCAAGGGAGGGTCATGCCATAAAACCTAGGAGGCTAGTCGGCGTGTTGGTAGACCTACATTATGATTGTGCAGTTTAAGCTCATGCAACCAAGGAGCACCATCCAATTTCCCCAAGAATAAAGAGTCTAGACAGAGAAGTAAGACGATACAATTTGGTATAGCTAATTGCATTAATCCCTAAAACACATTAAACCAAAGAGTGAAAAGGAACGACATACCCAAATAAACATTCAAATCACTGAGATCATAAAAGTATAAATACAGGGAGGCAGATATGGGGGCTTCATATGCCTGTAATTTTACCGAGGACATGGTCCATCACAGAGCTGACTGGAAGAAAAAGACTCAAATAGCTGCCCCTACATTTGGGATAAAAGACTTTGCCGTTGTTGTTTTCTTAATAGGTACAATACCAGGGTGATTCATTTATTACCTTCAATTGATACCACAAAAAAAAACTGTAGGACTAATAATATGCCTGATAATATTGTTCCCTGCATGCTGAGAAGTCCACAGGTATCATACTCAAGACAATGTTGAATATCTAGAATATTGGATATAAATCATGGATTCATGGTGAAATGATTGTGGTCTTTTTTCCTGTACTCATGGGGGTAGACTTGGTTGTCGGTGTTAACAAGTTATAAAGGATAGATACCAACTTTAGCATAGTACCTGTTGTAGTTTTTAGGATGGCTACTGCCAACTTGGAAGAACTATTATGCAGGTGTTTAGCTGATTCAGTTTTATGTCACTTGTGTGTGTATATACTTGATATCCAAATGGCTCTTCCTTCAACAGATCTTAATTCGTTTCTCTCTCTATTTTTTGCAATTACAGATCTCTTGTGCTTGCAGTTGCATGTGTGGTGGACTGGTCGATGTATGGGTCTTGGATCTTTGTGCCTCTTAATTTTCTTAAATTTAACTTCCTTTCTTCTGGTGGAGATTTCTATGGTACCCACAAATGGCACTGGTACTTCACTCAGGGTTTCACAGTCATGCTTTCCACGTTCTTACCATTTTCAGTCATTGGCATATTCAAGTCAAAACAATGGAGGCTTTCAGGTCTAGTTGCCTGGGTGTTAGGAATCTACAGCATTCTTGGCCACAAAGAATTCAGGTGGCTCTATTGTATTATTTGAAATATTGTTCTTATCTTGTACTACTGTATGTTCCTTGAATGATGAAAACAAATTTTCAGGTTTGTCCTACCAGTGCTTCCCATAGCATTGATCTTCTCTGGGTATACTTTAGCAGCCATTTCAAGACCTGATCTTTCGGATACAAGGAAGAAAACAAACTCTCACTTTAGATATCCCTCAAAATTGAAACTGACCATTTTCTTCCTGGTTATTACCAATCTTCCAATGGCGTTATATATGAGCCTAGTCCATCAGGTACTAAGTTTTTTATCCAAACATTCAATCCAACATTTTGTTTCTACATAAAGCACACTTTTATTCAAAATTTTCAATAATTAGTTTTTAAATCTGTCCTTCCCAAACAACACAAGTATGAAACAAAAGAATCTATGATCAGCATGATTATATAAGTTGTAAGAATCAAGGAAAGTCTCAAACACGAAAAAGTGGGGCTAGGTTTAGTTTTTATTTCCTTGATTCTTACATGCAAATATGCCATCCAGAGGGGAAGTGAAGACGTAATGCATTATCTATCCAACAAAGCCCAAAATGGAGAAGTTGAGAGTATTTTGTTCCTAATGCCCTGCCATTCAACTCCTTACTATTCTTCCTTACATACCAACCTGTCAATGCGCTTCTTGGACTGCTCCCCGAGGTGATTTTGATAGGTTTTTCTATTGAGTTATATAGTTTTTAACATTCTTTTAAGCATGACATAGAACTGAATATATTTTTTTTGTTTCAGTGAAAATAAGAGTATTGTGGTTGAATCAGATCGTTTCATGGTGGATCCGGTTAATTTTGCACTAGACATGTTCAGTAATTGCTCGTCGTTCCCCAGTCATATAGTACTATTTGATTCTGAAGACAGATATCTACACCCACTTCTTACCTCGCATTCCTTTAAGGAGGTATGGTATCCATGTTCACAGAAAAATGTTTAATTTCACATCTGAAATGAACATCCTGCAGCAATAGAAGTCAAAATTTCTGACTGAATTGATTGTGAGTAGTCATATGGTAGTAAATAATATATTGTTCTTATTCAGTTTATCATGTACACTGTGGAATCTTTAATTTGAACTTTCTGTAGCCTTTGAACGTTTAGTAGCATTTTCCTTTAAATATGCATTAGGCCAAACAAATTTTCAGTGCATCATTTAGAATTGAAGGGTGGTCGCCTAATTTATATACGAGTATTTTTCCAATTGGTTAAGCAAAAAATTAATTTAGAAAACAGCTTATTGTTCTGTAGAAATTGTGAGATCTTTTGTCATTGAGGTGGCTTCTGTAGACCTTTGTTTAATCTGCTTGCTGAGACAGATATTTCTGATGGGGACAATTAACTACAGTATTTGTTAAGAGGTCTAATATTTACTGTTGATCCTTTCCTATCAGCTCGTGTTTTTGGGAGCATTAGTTAAGTAGCATGATGGTATTATAGCAAAAGATCCTGGGTGCGAACACCGCTGTATCTTTCACTCATGATCCTCCTTCACGCTCTAACCTCGTCCATGTGTGGGTACATCCTAGTTTATTATTATCCCAATCCTTTACATGACGAGGGGCATTAAATGTCTAATATATAATGTTGACCCCTTTCTATAAGCTCGAGCTTTTTGAGAACATTGGTTAACTAACACTACTCTGTAGTAGTCACTTATGATGTATTGTTCTTTCTAGCTTATAACTGATCTTTGGTTCACAGGTAAAAAGGTTTTTCCACGCTCATTTCAAAGTCGACCGTGATCTTCAGGGTTCTGTTGTTGTATATGCACGAACTGGTCAGTAAGTTCCTTGCACTCAGGAAGATCTTGAGCAGAATTCTTGTAACCTTTTCTCCAGATTTGTGCTGGATATTCATCCATGACAATTTTGACACTAGAAAATGTGTTGCAGCAAGGTGGGCTTAACAGAACGATATGCTTACTTATGTGAGCTTATTTCAAAGCTTTTTGTTAGTTAATATATGGGAGAAGAAGTGGAACGTAATGCTATTTTCTTCTGTGAAATCTTTGGAATGTAATTTTATCATCAAGATGGGTGGTGTAGTGGTAACAACAAGGGAGAGGAGGGGAATGGAGGTGGATTTAAATCCTAGTCCGGACAATAATTAAATGTGAGTGGCTGTTGGTGCTAGTAGCTTAGAACGCAACGCCATTAATGCCTAATTTTATCTTAAAAAAATTGCAACCAAGAAAACTTTCTTTTATCCTTCATTTGTGATTTCTTTGTCTTCACAATCTGTTTTCCTATGAATGTAGAAAGAGATTGACGGATTAGTTTCCAGATATTGAAAGATCAAAGTGTTGGGTTGGCCGGGCCCAGGCCGACTCGACTGGTTTTGACCTGGTTTGTTCGGGCAAGGTAGCTTGGTCAAAGACCGAGGGTCGAATTTTGACTAAAAATTCCAAAGCCAACATGGCCCATGTAGAGCAGTGACCGACCATTACTTACAAAAAATCAAATTAACGGTCCTTTACACACACACACACACATATATATATATATATATATATATATATATATATATATATATATATATATATTGAGGGATCATAATTTTTGTTTTTAAGTATTCTTTCGAATGTTCTCCGAAATAATAATTGTTGGATTATTTTTTTTAATTGTTCATATTAGATATTCAAATTGTCTAATTTTTTATGAGAATTTGATATAATCTGAATGGTAAAAAAAGACAATTATTCGTTATTTCATGTATATTTGAAGATACTTAAGAAGGAGGATCCCGATTTCTTCTCTCTCTCTCTCTCTCTCTCTCTCTATATATATATATATATATATATACGTGGAAAGGGGTACACATGTCTTTGGTTCCTCCACTGGGGCTCGAATATTCGGACCGTATGTCTCTACTGTACCTAACAATTGACAGGTTGCCAAGAACGATCCAAAGTGGAAAGCGGCAATGCACGAGGAGTTGGGAGCTCTGGAGAAGAACCACACTTGGGAGCTTGTGAGACTGCCAGAGGGGAAGAGAGCAGTTGAATGCAAGTGGGTCTTTATCGTGAAGCAGAACCCAGGTGGACAGGTTAAGCGCTACAAAGCTCGACTAGTAGCCAAAGGATACAGTCAGACGTACGGCATCGACTATGACGAGACCTTTGCACCAGTTGCAAAGATGAGCACTGTCAGGACTCTGATTTCTCTGGCAGCCAATGGTGGATGGAAGCTACACCAACTGGATGTGAAGAATGCGTTTCTTCACGGAGATCTAGTGGAGGAGGTGTACATGGAGATACCACCAGAATTTTGCACCAATCAGACAATAGGCAAGGTCTGCAGGTTGAAGAAGTCCCTCTATGGACTGAAGCAGTCTCCTCGAGCGTGGTTTGATAGATTCAGAAGGGCGATGATAGGGATGGGATATCAGCAAATCAATGCTGATCATACTGTATTCTTCCGTCGGAGTGGAGGCCACATCACCATGCTTGCGGTGTATGTCGACGATATGATTATCACAGGAGATGATGAGCAGGAGATTGCCCAACTCAAAGGAAAGCTTGGCAAGAAATTCGAGGTGAAGGATCTCGGCCTTCTTCGGTACTTCCTTGGGATTGAGATTGCTTGAGAAGAAGAGGGGATTTTTCTCTCTCAAAGGAAGTATGCACTGGACCTTCTCACAGAAACTGGGATGTTGGGGTGCAAACCTGCAGCGACACCAATAGATCAGAGGTTCAAGATTGATGCTGAGACTGGAGAACCAGTTGATCGGGACAGATACCAGAGACTGGTTGGCAAGTTGATCTATTTGAGTCACACACGTCCTGATATCTGCTTTGCAGTAAGTGTGGTGAGCCGCTACATGCATGACCCACGGAAGGGTCATATGGATGCAGTGTACCAGATTCTGAGGTACTTGAAAGGTGCTCCCGGGAAGGGACTAATATTCAGGAAGAACAATCACGTGAGCATCGAGGGCTACTGTGATTCTGACTGGGCTAGTTGTGCTGATGACAGGAGGTCTACCTCGGGATATTGCATATTTGTAGGAGGTAACTTGGTCTCCTGGAGGAGTAAGAAGCAGTCTGTGGTGGCCAGATCGACAGCTGAAGCAGAGTACAGAGCTATGGCCTTGGGAGTTGCAGAGCTGCTATGGTTGAAGAATATGCTGGTGGAGCTGAAGCTGGATCAAGGAGCCAAAGATGAAGCTGTGGTGTGACAATCAGTCAGCTATTAGTATCGCTAACAATCCAGTACAACATGACAGGACCAAACACATCGAGATTGATAGATTCTTCATCAAAGAGAAGTTGGATAGTGGATTACTGGAGCTTGGCCATGTTCCAACCAGGGATCAAGTAGCAGATGGACTAACCAAGGTACTCGCCTCAGTAAGCATGATTAGAGGATGTGACAAGATAGGCTTAGTAAATATCTTTCACCCATCTTGAGGGGGAGTGTTGATATGGTATGTTGGGTGTCATATTTAAGTATAGTATAAGCATATGGGAATATCCTGAGGACATATTTGGGATGCCAGAATATGTCACATGATATTCCATTATGAGATTATTGTCATAATGATTGAGATCATTGTATTAATGACTGTAAGGCTATATAATGCCAATGAGACAATCAATAAAATAATCAACTAATTTCAACACTATGGCTACAAGGATGCATGCTTCTTCTATTAATAAGAACGGTCACGTGAAGAAAAAGTGCATAAATAACTATCTGAAAAAGAAAAGTAATTAATTTCCTCTCTTGTGTATGTTAGTAGTGCTCATCGATCTGATTGGTTGATTCTGGTACCACATCGCATATCGCCAACATCATGCAGGCCAATGAAAACCGTCGGTTAGTGAATAATGCATCTATTATGGAAATTGGATGATTTCACACGTCAAATAAGTTGTTGGAACTTTTAAACTTGTTTTAGAAAATTCTTTCTTTTAAACCTAGAAAACACCTTGTATATACCATCATTTTCTAAGAACTAGTGTCTGCATCTAGGTTTTATCTACTTAGTTACAAGTTTCAATTTGGTTTTCAAAAACTTTGTTGGCATAAAAACTATGATTTTATTGCTTGTAGAACCTCAGTTGGTGGTTTGTATAAAATGTGTTTATATTATGGGTTTGAATGAAGTCTTTTACCTTCATATGATGATGTTGAACTCTGTTGTTGTTGATTGTGGAATCTTAGTTGGTGATTTGTATAAAATGTGTTTATATTCTGCTTTTGAATAAAGTATTTTAGCTTTGTATGATGATGCTAACATTATTGGCAGTAAATGCACTCTTATTGTGAGCATCCTCCACTTTATGGCACAAGAGATTAGGACACATCTCCATTGAGAGAATTAACAAATTAGTTATGGACGGAGTTCTTAGAACTCAAGATTTTTCTAAGATTGATACTTTGTGGACCGCATAAAGGAAAAAAAGAATAACAATATCAATAAAGGTGCCAATAGGAGTGATAAGTTACTTGGAATCAATCACACGGATAATTGTGGCTCATTTGACATCCATTGTCTTATGGCCATATATACTTTATCTCATTTATTGATGATTATTCTAGGTTTTTGTATCTAATCTTCTTCATAAAAAATTTGAAGCACTTGATGCTTTTAAGGACTGTATCAAGATAATAGAGAAATAATTTGATAAGCATATTAAGATTGTTAGATTTGTTCACGGTGGAGAAGATTATGGTAGGTACACATATATAGGACAAAAACCAATTCCATTTGCCAATTTTCTTAAGGAAGAAGGTATTATTGCTTAATACCACCTCAGTAAAATTGTGTTTATTAGAGGCAAAATTGTACCCTTATGGATATGGTGAGAAGTATGTTTAGAAATTCTCACATTCCTAAATTTTTGTGGTGTGAGGCACTAAAAACAGCCGTGTATATATTAAATTGGGTCATATCTAAAGTTGTCCCTAAAACACCATTTGAGTTAAGAAGAAATTCCTAGTTTAAGACACGTGCATTTGGCGCTGCCAAGTTGAGGTTAAAATACATAATCCACAGATAAAGAAATCTGATCCAAGAATAATTAACAAATTCTTTATTGATTTTATAGAAAATTCTAAGGGCTAAAGGTTTTATTTCCCTTCATACACAACAAAAATTCTTAGGCAAAATATATGAAATTCATTTTGGATGATTTTGTTAGTAGGAGTACCTCTCGAAAGATTGAGTTGAATGAAACATGGGATTCAGATCCCACACCCGTGATTGAAGACAAATTGGTTGTTTTTCATGATAATAAACATGATATTCTTGAAACCAATTTAAGAACAACTACCTCACCTCAAGAGGAACAAGTTAACTAGGTTGATGTCCAAAACCGATAAACTGAAAACTATAAATTGAAGAAAATCTTCAAGAATTAAACGATCATCAATTTCCAATGATTATTTTTTTATACTTAATGGAGTCTGAATTTGACATTAGACCTAAAGATGATCATGTGCTATTTTTTGCAGCTTTAAATGGAGAAAATTCTTAATTTTTGTATAACGCCATATGTAGGATATGGAATCTATGACAAAAAATCAAGTCTAGGAACTTGCTGAGTAGTCTGAAGGAGTCAAAGTCGTCGACTTCAAATTGGTTTAAAAAAAACAAAAGGGACTTGAATGACAATGTTGAAAGGTACAAAGCTAGATTTGTTGCCAATGATTCACTTAAAGAAAAGGCATCGACTGTCCAGTTTCAAAACAAGAATCATTTATGATTAATATGGATTAGTAGCTCATGGAGTTATTTTAAATGGATGTGAAAATGACCTCCTTAAATGGAGATCTTGAGGATAAAGTATACACCAATGAACTTGAAGGCTTTGTTTCGATAAAGACAGCCATTTTGTATGCAAACTCAAGAATATTAATTATCGCCAAAATTAAAGGCCTATTTGTAATAATCTAGAATGTTATCTTTCAGATGGAAAAGGGTTTATATTATTATTAGATGCAAATTAATATCCTATTTTTGACAGAACGATTCTTGAGCTTGAGATTTGGAATTAATGCAGGAGAGGAGGGACCGTTATTTGTAGGTACGTAATTGGATCAGTTAGAGGTGGAAGTCTTGACAATGAGTTTTTTGTTCTCATATATATAATCGGCCGACTGCAGTAATTGACAAATAGGAAATTAAGATAATTTCTTGACATTTGGAGCCAAGATAAAAGAAAGAGTATTCAATAGTTTGAGGTTGTAGCTCAACTTTCAAGAATTATATAAATCGATACTCAACCAATGACAGCAAAGTTTCAAAGGTGTCAGTACGGTCATGCGTGTACTAGCTAGTGAGTAGAAAAATATAACTAACTCACCTATTCATCGATCATATTTGTCAAATTATTAGAAAATCATTCATTAATGTTTCAATTTCATTCTTCAGTTCCATGACTGATTTAAATAGAAGAAATACAATCAATATTCATCCTTGAATCAAGGAGAACCTTAAGGAAGGATGAAACTAAATGAAAGCATAAAATCTTCTCTAATAATAACTAATGACAAGAGCAGAGAGAATCAAGTGATACTCCAACACCCCCCCTCAAGTTGGTGCATAGATATCTATCATGCCCAACTTGCTTACCGAATGCTCAAAGACGGATCTTGCCAAGCTTTTGGTTAAGATGTCCGCAGTTTGCTGACTAGATGTCACAAATGGTAGACATATGATTCCAGCATATAATCTCTTTTATGAAGTGACGGTCAATCTCAATATGTTTGGTTCTATCATGCTGAACCGGGTTGTGGGCTATGCTTATGGCAGCTTTACTGTCAGAATATAACTTTAATGGAAGCTCAATTTTTATCTTAAGTTCCTCCATGACTCTTTGAATCCATAGTCCTTCACAAATATCCTGAGCCATAGCTCTAAACTCAGCTTCTGCACCGCTTCTTGCTACAACTCCTTATTTTTTCCTTCTTTATGTCACAAGATTACCCCATACATAGGTACAATATCCAGAGGTTGATCTTCTGTCTGTGACTGAACCTGCCCAATCTACATCAGTGAAGATAGACACATTCTTTTCACTAGTCTTCTTAAAAAATAAACCCTTTCTAGGATTGGCCTTCAAGTATCTCAGTATTCTATAAACTGCCTCAAGATGTTCCTCATAAGGAGAATGCACAAAATGACTCACTATACTGACTGAGAAGGCGACGTCAGGTCTAGTGTGAGACAATTAATTAGCTTACCCACCAACCTTTGGTATCTTCCGGTGTCTACAGGAACATTTCTTTCTCCTTAAAGTTTTGCATTAGGATCCATGGGGGTGTCGGCTGGTCGACAACTACTCATTCTATTTCTCGTAATAGATCGAGAATATATTTCTGCTGTGAAACCATAATTCATTTCTTCGATCGAGCAACCTCCATACTAAGAAAGTATTTTAAGGACCCTAAGTCCTCGATTTCAAAGTCTGTAGCAAGTCTCTCTTTTACTCTTCTCATTTCAACTGTATCATCTCCAGTGAGTACAATATCCTCTACATAAACAATCAAGGCAGTAAATTTTCCATCAGAGGAGAATTTGGTGAATAGAGTGTTATCAGCTTGTCCTTGAGTGTACCCTTGGTTCTTCATAGACTGAGTAAATTTTTCAAACCAAGTGTCACGCCCCAGTCCCAAAATGCCGAGGGACTGGAGATGCGTGGCAATGGCCAGCAGCACTCACCGATGGATAACCCAATTTAATGGAACCATCAGGGCGTACTTAAGCTGTAAGTAAGGTCTACTACACAAGTCACACTAATCTCATCCATAAAGATAAAGAAATAAACTGCATAATCAAATGGAAATAATGTAGCAACATCATCACAGCAAGTCAGTCAGAGAAACAATCCGACTTAAGTCTGAATAACTGGCTCTATAGGCCAGGAACAAAAGATGTAAACATAAAATAAATACTGAGTACTGGAACAAGCACTCAGGAGAAGTCCTCGGCAGTCACCTCGTCTTCGGTGTTCGGTTCAGCTCCAGCAATAGCTTCAGCTCCTGTCCCGTATATCTCGGGATACTGCTCCTCAGCTAAACCTGGGGACATAATCCATTCCAGGTCCTCAGTGGACATAGCAAGGCACAAGATAAAAATAAGCCAACTGAATAAGCAGTGCAATAAATAAATGAACAGCAGGGTAAACTAAGTAACTAACCATCTATGTGATATGCAAATGAGAGCAACACTAGTACTCAGGCTGAGACCGCTACAAGCTCTGCTGGAGAGTCTACAACCTCACAATAATAGTAGATACATATATAGAACAGCCTGTAGCCTGTGTGTCTCTCCCCACCCAATGTAAGCACACAAGCCATGACCATAACGTCTCATGTCCATGTCAGCGGGATTATAACTAATGCAACTGTCTATAAATAAATAACTCTGTCAAGTCCTGTATCCTATTCAGAATCCCCACGAATAACTCAGGAAGATTCTGTCCATGATAGTGTCAAGTGTCCTGGGTTGTAGGGTACTTGATAGGTCAAGTACAAAGTAAGGGGATCGTAAATCCATCTCTAAATGACGAACCCAACACCGCGTACGGTGTCGGCACCCGACTATGATCGGACACTAGGTACGTCATACGTTCCCTAGGTTAAGCAATTTTAAATCAGTTTATATGAATTTGCATAAGATATCCAACAGAGTATTTTTACAGAAAATATGAAAATAATGACTGCAAGTTTGGCAAGGTGCACTTGCCTGATGTTTGAATTTCACTTAGGTCCTGGTTTCGAAAATTTCTAGAGATGTCTCCGAAAGCTGAAATAAACAGTACCATCACACTCAGAAGGTGTCAAACAGCTAGGATCGCCTGTCCTTGGGTCCAATTTGGAGACAAGGGCAAAAACGGCAATTTCGGGCCAAAATGGGGTCCACCGGTGGGCCCGCTTTGCACCGAAAAACGTGTCAGGGTCAATGGTCTCCAAATTCACCAAACTTAGTGTCAACAGGTCAGGAACGCTGATACGAACCCAACGGAACTTTCAGATTTGAATTCCGATGAGCCGATCACGAAATCGCCCGTCGAGCGGGGCCTGTGGGGCCCACGACACGCGATTTCGTCAACGTTCTCAGAATCGGACCAAACTTGACCCACAGGACCAGCGTATCGATACGAGTCCGATGGCGCAAGTTTCGTCTCGATCCGACGTGTGTGCACGAAGTTAGGGTAAATTGCAGAAAAGGCGGATACGGAGCGAGGTCCGCGGATACGCGTTGATTCCGGTGTGCACGCACACCCGAATCAGCTTCCGCGAAATTCCACACGTCCGTATCAACGAGGCGCACGTATCTGTGAAGACCGTACGCGACCAAGTCGTCCCGTTTGGCGGGGCGTACTCAGTTCCGGGGTAAAACAGGGTCTGATTTTTTCTGTTTTTGGATCGCGGTGTGCTATCACCACAGGACGCGATGTCCCGAGCGGTTTGTCCGGGCACCGAGAGGGTCATACAGGCTTCGCGTACAAATTTACGGAATCGAATTCCGAGCTACGAGGAGGAAATTATGGGTACTAGAACAGAGCTTCACGAAACGGGGTTTACCTCGTGTCCGACACGACACTGTCGTGTCCGAATCCTGCCTGAGCTGTGTCCGCGTCCGGCGGTGCCTGTGTCCGGCCTAGGGTCTGCTGGAGGACACGCTGGAGGATGGTCGACCGTCGACGAGGTGGCGCCGGGCTAGGGCGGAGCTGGCAGGGGGTCGGGGAGCTCGGGATGGCCGGCGGAGAGCTTTGGAGAGGGAGGCTGGCCGGCTCTCGGCTCCGGCGGAGGAGGGGGAAAAGGCTGGGGGCGGAGGAGGTCATGGCGGGGAGGAGGACGGCTGAGAGGGAGGTGGCGTGGGGGTCTCGGTCGTCGGAGGGGCTCGCCGGAGATCGGGGTAGTTAGGGCTAGGGTTTGGGGGGAAGAGAGGCGGAGGAGAGGCTATTTATAGGGGGCTGCGGGGGCTCGGTCGGGGTCGACGTGGCCGCGGGATCCGGAGGGGAGCGACGGGTCGGGGCGTCATGGGGAGGTTCTCCGGCCACGTCGCCGGAGAACGCGGGTTCGAACGTGGGAGAGGGTGGGGGTGATGCGGGTCCGGGTCGGGCGCGGATCCGGACGGGGAGAACCCGCCCGACCCGTTAACAGGGGACTGGGCTGGGCTCGCTAACGGGCTTGGCCCACTGGGCCGGGCCGGGCCCTAAACCGAAAATAATAGAAATAATAATAATAATATTAATTAATTAATTAATTTATGTAGAAAATAGTTTTTAGGCTTTTAAAATTAGGTCCGATGCCCAATAAAATTCCAGAAAATTACCCTAAGTCCGGTTTTCTATTTTACACCATAAAATCATATTTTCATTTCATTTTAATGTTGTTTATTGGCAATTAAAAATTATAAACTCACTACATGTCCTATGTAAATTGCATATAAATTCCAAAAATTGATTTTAAAAATCTGAAAAAATTTAGGGTGTTTACAATCTACCCCCTTAAGAGGATTGCGTCCTCGCAATCGAAGGATAAACTATAAAGGCAAGATTTTACAGAATTTAAAGAGTTGTTCAGGTTTTACCTGCATCAGCAAATAAGTGCGGATAACGCTGCCGCATAACATCTTCTCGCTCCCAGGTCGATTCGCCTGGAGAGTGCTGTTTCCAAGCTACTCGAACCAGCCTGATTGTCTGCCCACGCAGTGTCTTCTCGCTGGTGTCGAGTATCCCCACTGGCTGCTCTTCGTATCTCAGGCTAGGTCCCACTGAAATCTCAGAATGATCAACTATATGGCTTGGGTCCGTCACATATCTCCTCAATTGCGAGACGTGGAATACGTCATGCACTCCCTCTAAGGATGGAGGTAATGCAAGACGGTAAGCCACCTCACCAATGCGCTCCAAGATATCAAATGGCCCAATGTACCTTGGGCTTAACTTGCCTCTGCTGCCGAATCTGATAGTACCTCTAGTGGGCGAGATCCTCAAAAATACATGCTCTCCTTCCTTGAACTCCAGGGGTCGTCTGTGTGCATCGGCCCAATGCTTCTGTCTATCCTGGGCTGCACGGAGATGGTTCTGGATCTGCTTTACTTTCTCCACTGTCTCCGTTACCAACTCTGGACCCAGTATTTGACGTTCGCCAACGTCGCTCCAGCATATTGGAGATCTGCACTTCCTTCCGTACAACGCCTCGAAAGGTGCCATCTGAATGCTTGCCTGATAGCTGTTGTTGTAGGAGAACTCCACTAAGTGCAGATGATCTTCCCAAGATCCTCCGAAGTCCAGTATACAAGATCGCAGCATATCTTCTAGGATCTGAATTGTGCGCTCTGACTGTCCGTCTGTCTGAGGATGATAGGCAGTACTGAACTTGAGCCTGGTGCCGAGACTCTCTTGCATGCTTCTCCAGAAGTGAGATGTAAATCGTGAGTCTCGATCTGATACGATACTAACCGGCACTCCATGTAATTTTACGATCTGACGCATATACATGTCGGCTAGTACTTCTGTGGATTGTCCGACTCTGAACGGCAAGAAGTGAGCCGACTTAGTGAGCCGATCCACGATGACCCATACTGCATCCTTTCCACTAGGGCTTCTTGGAAATCCAGTGACAAAGTCCATGGTAATATGCTCCCACTTCCATTCAGGGATGGGAAGTGGCTGCAACATACCTGCAGTCCTTTGGTGCTCGGCCTTCACCTGCTGGCAGACTAAGCATTTTGCCACAAAGCGGGCTATCTCCCTTTTCATTCCATGCCACCAGTAATATTGTCTCAAGTCCCGGTACATCTTGGTTCCTCCTGGATGAACCGAGTATATGGAGCTATGGGCTTCTGTCATCAACTCCTGCCTTAATTCTCCATTTGGAACACATAGACGATTTCCGTACCTTAATGTTCCGTCCTCGTGGATGCGAAGTCCCGTCTGCAAGCCTGCTTCTGTTCTTTCTCTCAGCCTTCGAAATCTGGCATCATTAGGCAAAGCTTCCTTGATTCTCTCCACTAGCGATGACTTCACTTCGAGGTTAGCCAGCAAACCATTTTGTCCAGGTAGAACAACCTCTATCTGAAGATCTTGCAAGTCTTGTAATAGCTGAGGCTGCTCCGTCAAGAAATAAGCCGAGGGTTTTCTGCTGAGGGCGTCGGCTACAACATTTGCTTTCCCCGGGTGGTACTGCAGATCGATGTCAAAGTCCACCATTAACTCAAGCCAACGCCTTTGCCTCATATTGAGCTCCTTCTGTGTATAAACATACTTCAAGCTCTTATGATCAGTGAATATCTCGACCTTTTCTCCATACAGATAATGTCTCCAGATCTTCAATGCAAAAATCACTGCAGCTAGCTCCAGGTCATGTGTTGGGTAGTTCTTCTCGTGGACCTTCAGCTGCCTCGATGCATAAGCGATAACCTTGCCATGTTGCATCAAGACACAACCTAGTCCACTACCGGACGCATCACTGTAAACAACAAAACCTCCTGACCCTGAGGGAAGAGTCAAGACTGGTGCTGTCGTTAGACGCCTCTTCAATTCTTCAAAGGCATGCTGGCATTCTTCCGTCCATATGAACTCCTGATCCTTCCGTGTCAGCTTAGTCATCGGCTCTGCGATTCTTGAAAAATTTTCTACGAACCGCCGGTAATACCCAGCAAGTCCAAGAAAACTTCTCACTTCCGCAACAGAGGTAGGGGTAGGCCAGGTTTCTATAGCAGTGACTTTCTCTGGGTCCACAGACAGTCCTTCACCCGAGATAATATGCCCTAAGAATGGCACCTTGTCCATACAGAACTCATATTTGCTGAGTTTGGCATACAGTTTCTCCCTTCTCAAGGTTTCTAGCACAATTCTAAGGTGTTCCTCGTGCTCTTCGTGGTTCTTAGAGTAGATAAGGATATCATCAATGAACACCACCACGAACTTATCCAAGTACTGATGGAAGACCCCGTTCATCAGACTCATAAATACGGCGGGTGCGTTGGTTAAACCAAACGGCATAACTAGGAACTCATAATGTCCATACTTAGTTCTGAAGGCCGTCTTTGGGATATCTTCCTTCTTCACCCTAATCTGATGATAACCGGATCTAAGGTCAATCTTTGAGAATACCTTAGCACCACTCAATTGGTCAAACAAATCATCAATGCGTGGTAATGGGTACCGGTTCTTAATAGTTACTGCATTAAGGGCTCTGTAATCAATGCACAGCCGTACAGATCCATCCTTCTTGGGTACAAAAAGTATAGGTGCTCCCCATGGTGAAACACTAGGCCGGATAAATCCTTTCTCCAGAAGGTCGTCAACTTGTGTTTTCAGCTCCACTAACTCCTTAGGTGCTAGCCGATATACCGATGAGGTGATAGGTTCGGCTCCTGGAGTTAGGTCTATTATGAATTCTATCTCCCGATCAGGTGGTAAACCTGGAAGGTCGTCGGGAAATACATCCACAAATTCCGTTATGACTCTTGGGTAACTTGAATCTTCTTCTACAGTCAATACCCTAAGAGTTGGCTGGACCCCTTGTTCTACAGCTCCTCTAAGAAATTCAAACTCAGGAAGGCTAGGGGGTCTAAATATCACTTTTCCAAGCCGACAATCCAGTGTCGCATGGTACTGACTTAACCAGTCCATACCAAGTACAACATCGTAATCAGGCATAGAAAAGATCAGGAATTGGGCTCGCATCTCTCGGCCACAGACTACTACCGAACATGATCTACAAGTATCACTAACCGGGATAATTCCACCTCCCGTTAGTATTCTCTTCATCTTCGAGAGAGGTGCGGTAGCTATTCTATGTGTGGCTACGAAGCTAGCAGCAATAAATGAATGCGAAGCTCCAGAATCAAATAATGCTACAGCAGAAATTGAAGCTACTAATATGGTACCTGCTATCACTTCGCCTGCAGTAGCTTCCTCAGTGACTGCTAGTGCATATGCCTGACCTCGTTCCTGAGCGGGACCCCTTTGCTGACGAGCTTGTTGGAACAGTGCTGCCTGAGGTGGTAGAGGTGGCCTGGCTCCTCCAGGCCCTGTCTGTGTTGCTCCCCCAGCTGGAAGAGCTGCAGGTGGAGCTGGTCGATTCGGAACTCCCTCTCGATGTTCCGAGCAGTCCTTTGAGAAGTGTTGTCCAGATCCGCAAACCAGGCAGAGTCCCAGCTTGCGTCGACATTCCTTTTCAATATGTCCTACCTTGCTGCAGTAGTGGCAAGTAGGCAGGTTCTTAGTTGCTGCTCTTGGAGGCGGGCTCTTCTGGGGCCGTTTAGCAGATTCCCCTGGTGATGACTTGGACGGTGCTGAGGAGAAGGGACGTTTCAGGCTTGATTCCCTCCGAGTAACGCTCTCCAGCCGACGTGCTGCAGCTAGGACGTCGGTGTAAGAGGTGGGCGCGACCGATCCGATTAACTTCTGAAGCTCGAACCTGAGCCCATCAAAGAACTTTTCCGCCTTCTCCTCTTCGGTGGGAATTAGCGAAGGGGCGAAGCGGCTCAGGCGAATGAATTCGGCGTTGTATTCCTCCACCGTCATGTTGCCCTGGATCAGGCGGTTGAATCTGTCTCGGAGTTCTGACCGAGCCACAGCAGGGATGTACATTTCCTGGAAGAGTCTGGAGAACTCCTCCCAGGTAATTTGATCATGTCCGAGCCTTCTTTCTTCGGACAGCCACCAATGATGCGCGTTGTCCGTCAGTTGCATCCGGACGGCAGTCATCCATTTGTCCCTTGGTAGTTCAGCGGCCTCCAACTGATGCTGCGTGTTCGTAAGCCATTCATGCACTTCAGTTGGTCCTTCCTTGCCCGAGAAGGTACGGGGCTTGAGTTGACGGAAATCCGTAATAGATCCCGTCGTTGGCCGCCTATTTGGTGGATTTGCATGCTCCAATGCTGCGACCAGGCTGTTCCTTAGGTTCTCGGCCTCTCGGCGTTGGGTCTCCTGTTGAATCTGTTGTTGTGCCTGCATCTTGGCGTAGAACATCTGGAACATTTGCTGGCCGTCCATTGCCTGTCCTGGGGGAAAGACAGGCATCGTTGGAGGGAACTGGGGAGGAGGCGGGATGTCATCACGCCTGAACCTGGAACTTGGTTGGCCAGTTTGATTGCTCTGAGAGGATTGTCCTCTAGTATCTGGCGTCGTTCCAGCCTCGCAGGTAAACCCTGCTTCAGTCGGTGTACCCAAGGGGGTCTCGTCACCACGTCTGGGATCCATAACTCTGCATCAAAAGAAAACAATGAGAACGCACAGAGGAATCAAAACAGGATGCAGTTCAAGCAATTTAATTGAATTCGACATAGAGTTCAAAAAATGATTAAATATATGGATGAGATCCTATAACCTATCTTATTGCAGGCCTGTTCGGTCCCTAAGTTGAAACCGAACAATTTAGTTTGGACCTGCATGGGCCACCACAAAAACTATGTCACGCCCTAGTCCCAAAATGCCGAGGGACTGGAGATGCGTGGCAATGGCCAGCAGCACTCACCGATGGATAACCCAATTTAATGGAACCATCAGGGCGTACTTAAGCTGTAAGTAAGGTCTACTACACAAGTCACACTAATCTCATCCATAAAGATAAAGAAATAAACTGCATAATCAAATAGAAATAAGTAGCAACATCATCACAGCAAGTCAGTCGGAGAAACAATCCGACTTAAGTCTGAATAACTGGCTCTATAGGCCAGGAACAAAAGATGTAAACATGAAATAAATACTGAGTACTGGAACAAGCACTCAGGAGAAGTCCTCGGCAGTCACCTCGTCTTCGGTGTTCGGTTCAGCTCCAGCAATAGCTTCAGCTCCTGTCCCGTATATCTCGGGATACTGCTCCTCAGCTAAACCTGGGGACATAATCCATTCCAGGTCCTCAGTGGACATAGCAAGGCACAAGATAAAAATAAGCCAACTGAATAAGCAGTGCAATAAATAAATGAACAGCAGGGTAAACTAAGTAACTAACCATCTATGTGATATGCAAATGAGAGCAATACTAGTACTCAGGCTGAGACCGCTACAAGCTCTGTGTCGGGGAGCCGGTAGCAGTAATAACACGTAAAGGGTCTAGCTCTGCTGGAGAGTCTACAACCTCACAATAATAGTAGATACATATATAGAACATCCTGTAGCCTGTGTGTCTCTCTCCACCCCATGTAATCACGCAAGCCATGACCATAACGTCTCATGTCCATGTCAGCGGGATTATAACTAATGCAACAAGTCATACTGTCTATAAATAAATAACTCTGTCAAGTCCTGTATCCTATTCAGAATCCACACGAATAACTCGGGAAGATTCTGTCCATGATAGTGTCAGGTGTCCTGGGTTGTAGGGTACTTGAGAGGTCAAGTACAAAATAAGGGGGTCGTAAATCCATCTCTAAATGACGAACCCAACACCGCGTACGGTGTTAGCACCCGACTATGATCGGACACTAGGTACGTCATACGTTTCCTAGGTTAAGCAGTTCTAAATCAGTTTATATGAATTTGCATAAGATATCCAACAGAGTATTTTTACAGAAAATATGAAAATAATGACTGCAAGTTTGGCAAGGTGCACTTGCCTGATGTTTGAATTCCACTTATGTCCTGGTTTCGGAAATTTCCAGAGATGTCTCCGAAAGCTGAAATAAACAGTACCATCACGCTCAGAAGGTGTCAAACAGCTAGGATCGCCTGTCCTTGGGTCCAATTTGGAGACAAGGGCAAAAACGGCAATTTCGGGCCAAAATGGGGTCCACCGGTGGGCCCGCTTTGCACCGAAAAACGTGTCAGGGTCAATGGTCTCCAAATTCACCAAACTTAGTGTCAACAGGTCAGGAACGCTGATACGAACCCAACGGAACTTTCAGATTTGAATTTCGATGAGCCGATCACGAAATCGCCCGTCGAGCGGGGCCTGTGGGGCCCACGACACGCGATTTCGTCAACGTTCTCAGAATCGGACCAAACTTGACCCACAGGACCAGCGTATCGATACGAGTCCGATGGCGCAAGTTTCGTCTCGATCCGACGTGTGTGCACGAAGTTAGAGTAAATTGCAGAAAAGGCGGATACGGAGCGATGTCCGCGGATACGCGTTGATTTCGGTGTGCACGCACACCCGAATCAGCTTTCGCGAAATCCCACACGTCCGTATCAACGAGGCGCACGTATCTGTGAAGATCGTACGCGACCAAGTCGTCCCGTTTGGCGGGGCGTACTCAGTTCCGGGGTGAAATGGGGTCTGGTTTTTCCTGTTTTTGGATCGCGGTGTGCGATCACCACAGGACGCGATGCCCCGAGCGGTTTGTCCGGGCACCGAGAGGGTCATACAGGCTTCGCGTAGAAATTTACGGAATCGAATTCCGAGCTACGAGGAGGAAATTACGGGTACTAGAACTGAGCTTCACGAAACGGGGTTTACCTCGTGTCCGACACGACACTGTCGTGTCCGAATCCTGCCTGAGCTGTGTCCGCGTCCGGCGGTGCCTGTGTCCGGCCTAGGGTCTGCTGGAGGACACGCTGGAGGATGGTCGACCGTCGGCGAGGTGGCGCCGGGCTAGGGCGGAGCTGGCAGGGGGTCGGGGAGCTCGGGATGGCCGGTGGAGAGCTTTGGAGAGGGAGGCTGGCCGGCTCTCGGCTCCGGCGGAGGAGGGGGAAAAGGCTGGGGGCGGAGGAGGTCACGACGGGGAGGAGGACGGCTGAGAGGGAGGTGGCGTGGGGGTCTCGGTCGTCGGAGGGGCTCGCCGGAGATCGGGGTAGTTAGGGCTAGGGTTTGGGGGGGAGAGAGGCGGAGGAGAGGCTATTTATAGGGGGCTGCGGGGGCTCGGCCGGGGTCGACGTGGCCACGGGATCCGGAGGGGAGCGACGGGTCGGGGCGTCGTGGGGAGGTTCTCCGGCCACGTCGCCGGAGAATGCGGGTTCGAACGTGGGAGAGGGTGGGGGTGATGCGGGTCCGGGTCGGGCGCGGATCCGGACGGGGAGAACCCGCCCGACCCGTTAACAGGGGACTGGGCTGGGCTCGCTAACGGGCTCGGCCCACTGGGCCGGGCCGGGCCCTAAACCAAAAATAATAGAAATAATAATAGAAATAATAATAATAATATTAATTAATTTATGTAGAAAATAGTTTTTAGGCTTTTAAAATTAGGTCCGATGCCCAATAAAATCCCAGAAAATTACCCTAAGTCCGATTTTCTATTTTACACCATAAAATCATATTTTCATTTCATTTTAATATTGTTTATTGGCAATTAAAAATTATAAACTCACTACATGTCCTATGTAAATTGCATATAAATTCCAAAAATTGATTTTAAAAATCTGAAAAAAATTTAGGGTGTTTACACCAGCCGACGTGCTGCAGCTAGGACGTCGGTGTAAGAGGTGGGCGCGACCGATCCGATTAACTTCTGAAGCTCGAACCTGAGCCCATCAAAGAACTTTTCCGCCTTCTCCTCTTCGGTGGGAATTAGCGAAGGGGCGAAGCGGCTCAGGCGAATGAATTCGGCGTTGTATTCCTCCACCGTCATGTTGCCCTGGATCAGGCGGTTGAATCTGTCTCGGAGTTCTGACCGAGCCACAGCAGGGATGTACATTTCCTGGAAGAGTCTGGAGAACTCCTCCCAGGTAACTTGATCATGTCCGAGCCTTCTTTCTTCGGACAGCCACCAATGATGCGCGTTGTCCGTCAGTTGCATCCGGACGGCAGTCATCCATTTGTCCCTTGGTAGTTCAGCGGCCTCCAACTGATGCTGCGTGTTCGTAAGCCATTCATGCACTTCAGTTGGTCCTTCCTTGCCCGAGAAGGTACGGGGCTTGAGTTGACGGAAATTCGTAATAGATCCCGTCGTTGGCCGCCTATTTGGTGGATTTGCATGCTCCAATGCTGCGACCAGGCTGTTCCTTAGGTTCTCGGCCTCTCGGCGTTGGGTCTCCTGTTGAATCTGTTGTTGTGCCTACATCATGGCGTAGAATATCTGGAACATTTGCTGGCCGTCCATTGCCTGTCCTGGGGGAAAGACAGGCATCGTTGGAGGGAACTGGGGAGGAGGCGGGATGTCATCACGCCTGAACCTGGAACTTGGCTGGCCAGTTTGATTGCTCTGAGAGGATTGTCCTCTAGTATCTGGCGTCGTTCCAGCCTCGCAGGTAAACCCTGCTTCAGTCGGTGTACCCAAGGGGGTCTCGTCACCACGTCTGGGATCCATAACTCTGCATTAAAAGAAAACAATGAGAACGCACAGAGGAATCAAAACAGGATGCAGTTCAAGCAATTTAATTGAATTCGACATAGAGTTCAAAAAACGATTAAATATATGGATGAGATCCTATAACCTATCTTATTGCAGGCCTGTTCGGTCCCTAAGTTGAAACCGAACAATTTAGTTTGGATCTGCATGGGCCACCACAAAAACCATGTCACGCCCCAGTCCCAAAATGCCGAGGGACTGGAGATGCGTGGCAATGGCCAGCAGCACTCACCGATGGATAACCCAATTTAATAGAACCATCAGGGCGTACTTAAGCTGTAAGTAAGGTCTACTACACAAGTCACACTAATCTCATCCATAAAGATAAAGAAATAAACTGCATAATCAAATGGAAATAATGTAGCAACATCATCACAGCAAGTCAGTCGGAGAAACAATCCGACTTAAGTCTGAATAACTGGCTCTATAGGCCAGGAACAAAAGATGTAAACATGAAATAAATACTGAGTACTGGAACAAGCACTCAGGAGAAGTCCTCGGCAGTCACCTCGTCTTCGGTGTTCGGTTCAGCTCCAGCAATAGCTTCAGCTCCTGTCCCGTATATCTCGGGATACTGCTCCTCAGCTAAACCTGGGGACATAATCCATTCCAGGTCCTCAGTGGACATAGCAAGGCACAAGATAAAAATAAGCCAACTGAATAAGCAGTGCAATAAATAAATGAACAGCAGGGTAAATTAAGTAACTAACCATCTATGTGATATGCAAATGAGAGCAACACTAGTACTCAGGCTGAGACCGCTACCAGCTCTGTGTCGGGGAGCCGGTAGCAGTAATAACACGTAAAGGGTCTAGCTCTGCTGGAGAGTCTACAACCTCACAATAATAGTAGATACATATATAGAATAGCCTGTAGCCTGTGTGTCTCTCTCCACCCAATGTAATCACGCAAGCCATGACCATAACGTCTCATGTCCATGTCAGCGGGATTATAACTAATGCAACTGTCTATAAATAAATAACTCTGTCAAGTCCTGTATCCTATTCAGAATTCCCACGAATAACTCAGGAAGATTCTGTCCATGATAGTGTCAAGTGTCCTGGGTTGTAGGGTACTTGATAGGTCAAGTACAAAGTAAGGGGATCGTAAATCCATCTCTAAATGACGAACCCAACACCGCGTACGGTGTCGGCACCCGACTATGATCGGACACTAGGTACGTCATACGTTCCCTAGGTTAAGCAGTTTTAAATCAGTTTATATGAATTTGCATAAGATATCCAACAGAGTATTTTTACAGAAAATATGAAAATAATGACTGCAAGTTTGGCAAGGTGCACTTGCCTGATGTTTGAATTCCACTTAGGTCCTGGTTTCGGAAATTTTCAGAGATGTCTCCGAAAGCTGAAATAAACAGTACCATCATGCTCAGAAGGTGTCAAACAGCTAGGATCGCCTATCCTTGGGTCCAATTTGGAGACAAGGGCAAAAACGGCAATTTCGGGCCAAAACGGGGTCCACCGGTGGGCCCGCTTTGCACCGAAAAACGTGTCAGGGTCAATGGTCTCCAAATTCACCAAACTTAGTGTCAACAGGTCAGGAACGCTGATACGAACCCAACGGAACTTTCAGATTTGAATTCCGATGAGCCGATCACGAAATCGCCCGTCGAGCGGGGCCTGTGGGGCCCACGACACACGATTTCGTCAACGTTCTCAGAATCGGACCAAACTTGACCCACAGGACCAGCGTATTGATACGAGTCCGATGGCGCAAGTTTCATCTCGATCCGACGTGTGTGCACGAAGTTAGGGTGAATTGCAGAAAAGGCGGATACGGAGCGATGTCCGCGGATACGCGTTGATTCCGGTGTGCACGCACACCCGAATCAGCTTCCGCGAAATCCCACACGTCCGTATCAACGAGGCGCACGTATCTGTGAAGACCGTACGCGACCAAGTCGTCCCGTTTGGCGGGGCGTACTCAGTTCCGGGGTGAAACAGGGTCTGGTTTTTCCTATTTTTGGATCGCGGTGTGCGATCACCACAGGACGCGATGCCCCGAGCGGTTTGTCCGGACACCGAGAGGGTCATACAGGCTTCGCGTAGAAATTTACGGAATCAAATTTCGAGCTACGAGGAGGAAATTACGGGTACTAGAACAGAGCTTCACGAAACGGGGTTTACCTCGTGTCCGACACGACACTGTCGTGTCCGAATCCTGCCTGAGCTGTGTCCGCGTCCGGCGGTGCCTGTGTCCGGCCTAGGGTCTGCTGGAGGACACGCTGGAGGATGGTCGACCGTCGGTGAGGTGGCGCCGGGCTAGGGCGGAGCTGGCAGGGGGTCGGGGAGCTCGGGATGGCCGGCGGAGAGCTTTGGAGAGGGAGGCTGGCCGGCTCTCGGCTCCGGCGGAGGAGGGGGAAAAGGCTGGGGGCGGAGGAGGTCACGGCGGGGAGGAGGACGGCTGAGAGGGAGGTGGCGTGGGGGTCTCGGTCGTCGGAGGGGCTCGCCGGAGATCGGGGTAGTTAGGGCTAGGGTTTGGGGGGAAGAGAGGCGGAGGAGAGGCTATTTATAGGGGGCTGCGGGGGCTCGGCCGGGGTCGACGTGGCCGCGGAATCCGGAGGGGAGCGACGGGTCGGGGCGTCGTGGGGAGGTTCTCCGGCCACGTCGCCGGAGAACGCGGGTTCGAACGTGGGAGAGGGTGGGGGTGATGCGGGTCCGGGTCGGGCGCGGATCCGGACGGGGAGAACCCGCCCGACCCGTTAACAGGGGACTGGGCTGGGCTCGCTAACGGGCTCGGCCCACTGGGCCGGGCCGGGCCCTAAACCGAAAATAATAGAAATAATAATAATAATATTAATTAATTAATTAATTTATGTAGAAAATAGTTTTTAGGCTTTTAAATTTAGGTCCGATGCCCAATAAAATCCCAGAAAATTATCCTAAGTCCGGTTTTCTATTTTACACCATAAAATCATATTTTCATTTCATTTTAATGTTGTTTGTTGGCAATTAAAAATTATAAACTCACTACATGTCCTATGTAAATTGCATATAAATTCCAAAAATTGATTTTAAAAATCTGAAAAAATTTAGGGTGTTTACACCAAGCTCTTGGAGATTGCTTTAAGCCATAAAGAGACTTCTTCAACTTATATACCTTTGATCCAAATTTGTCTTCAAATCTAGGAGGACTATCCATTTATACTTCTTCTTCTAGATCACCATTGAGGAAGATATTTTTAACATCCAACTAATGTAGAGGCCAATCCAGGTTAGCCGCAAGAGATAAAAGTATTCTGACATTGTTCAATTTTGGAACATGAGCAAATGTCTCTGAGTAATCTATGTCATAGGTTTGAGTGAAATCCTTAGCCACCAAGCGAGCCTTATACCTTTCAACTGACCCATCTGAATTGTACTTCACAGTAAACAACCACTTACATCCCACGGTCTTCTTACCAACTGCTAGTGTCATAAATCTCCAAGTTTTGTTCTTTTCAAGAGCTTTCATCTCCTCAAATACAGCTTTCCTCCACAGTGGAACTTCTAGAGCATCATGTACATTCTTTGGAATCTCTATACTATAAAATTGGGAGGTGAAGGCAGAAAAAGATGAAAACAAGTTTGAATATGATATAAAATCGGGCATAGCTAGGGTATTTAGGGCAAGATCTAACAGGTTTTCTAACAACTATGAAATCATCTATATCAGGATACATGATATGACTCTCAAAAACAGAGATAAACTTAAAATTTCTTTTCTTAGGAGGTTGATTATTCTCCGGTTCAGATTCATGGCAGTGTTGAGATGTGGACACATCCCCTTCTTTATGGTTCTTCCTCACAAACACCTTTTCTTTCCAAGTTTTGTTTCCTACGTCGAACATGTTCTCTTTAGACGACTCATCATTTTGTGGCATTTTAATTAGTTCATCATTATTATCATTTTCAAGATTCTTATTATTTTTTCCATGAGAAAGTGTAGGCTCGGATTCATCGAGTTCCTTACTCATAGCATGAGTAGGTTCAGATAATGAATCATGATCATTTTCTGTTGGTGCAGAAGTACAAGTCTTAGAATTTTGTAATATAGGCAATGACAAGTTATTTAAAAAAAAACTTATGTTCTCAGTTTGAGAATTTTGTGATATAGGCAACGACAAGTTATTTAAAAAATTATGTTCTCAGTTTGAAATGAGTCTTCCTTTAAGTTTCCTCCCTGAAGATGAGTATCATAAAAAAAAAGTTTGTTTTCAAAGAATGTAGCATCCATAGTGACAAACATTTTCTTGTTTTTTGGATCAAAATATTTATAACCCTTCTGGGTTGGAGAGTACCCTAAAAAAACATATTTTATAGCATGTGGTTCGAGTTTGCCAATATTCTTATGTTCATGAACAAATGCTATGCAACCAAATTTTTTAATGTCAAATCAATTGAAACACGAGTAACAAGAAAACATTCTCTGAAAATATGAATTAGAGTTTGAAAATTAAGAACTTTGGAGGACATTCTGTTAATTAAATATGCAGCAGTTAAAATTGCTTCACCCCACAAATAATTTGGTACTTTATTTGAGAAGAGTAAATCTCTAGACACCTCTAATAAGTGTCTATTTTTTTCTGTAACTCCATTTTGTTGGGAGTATTAGGGCATGAGCTTTGATGCACAATTCTATTTTGAAGAAAAATCTCCCAAAATTGTGTTAAAGTATTCCCTGCCATTATCACTTCTAAAGACTTGAATAGTTGTCTGAAATTGGTTTTGCACCATTTAAAAAAAATCCTTTACAGCTTGACAAACATCGGATTTTTCCTTTAATGGGTACACCCAACATACTCTTGAATGGTCATATATAAATGTGATAAACCATTTTTTGTGAGAAAGTGTACTTGTATGATTAGGGCCCCAAACATCACTGTGAATAATAGAAAAATGTTTTGATGGTTTATAAGGTTGTATTGGAAAATGGGAACGATGATGTTTTACAAATTCACATGCTTCACATTTAAACAAAGACAAACCTTTATTACAAAATAACTTAGGATACAAGTATTTTAAATAACGAAAACTAGGATGATCTAATCATAAATGCCATAATATAATGTTGTCATCATTATTCGAAATAAAACAAGACTCAAAGCAGAAACTTATCGGTTTGGAAGGTAGTTGTGATTTAGGTCCAATGTCGAAGTAGTGGAGTCCTCCATTCTCCTTAGCACTGCCAATCATCTTCCTCGAGTTCAAATCCTAAAAGACACAGTAAGAACGAAAAAATTTAGTTTGACAATTTTTTTTGGGGCTAATTTACTGACAGACACTAGGCTACAAGATAGGTTTGGAACATGAAGCACATCTTTAAGAGTCAACATTGGAGACAACACAACTGAACCTTTACCTGTAATGGCTGAAAAAGAGCCATCTGCGACTTTTATTTTTTGATTCCCTGCACAGGAACTATATGAAGAAAATAGAGTAGATTCACTTATTATGTGATCGTTGCACCTGAATATCTACTATCAAAGTGTGGTTAAGACTGACGCTAAGAAGAGCATAATTACCTTTTTGTGCTATAGAGTAAGAAGGAGTTTGAGATTCGAGAAGTTTGAACAGTTTGTCTAGTTGTTCCATCGTGAGTGAAAGTTGAGTTGAAGAAGATTGCTGTCCTTGATCTGAATTACCAGCCTAGAATGCACGACCCTCATTACCATATTTCTTCTTCTAGTTCAGAGGCTTGCCATGGAGCTTCCAACATGTTTTACGCGTATGCCATACGCGTTTGCAGTGATCACACCAAGGTTTATCCAATACCAAATGAACGATTTGGGCTCATTCATTATAATTTTTCCCATTCATCTTAGGAACATTGACCTTGAGGGAATTTGAGGATCCCTCCGATCATTGAAACCTGTGTTGAAGTTGCTGTCTCCGAAAGACCTTCCGTCTTCATTATTGTCGCCATCACCATGGCCAGTACCGCCGCCAGCACCGCGACTAGCGCCTCCTCCAGTACCACGACCAGTACCTCCGCTAGTGCCAGCACCGCGACCATCACCACCACCATCGCCACGGCCTGCTCCGCCTTCTGTTTTGGAGGAGTCGTCATAGTTTGTTGAGCCGGTGAGGGCTCATTGCCATCTATTAAAATCGTCCTTTTGAGAGCTGTAAACACCCGTAATTTTTCAGAAATTAAAAAAATAAAATTTTAGGAATTTTTTGCTATTTTTAAATAATTAAATAAATATTCTTCTGAATTAAATAATTTTAAATAATTTTATTAAATATTAAAATAATATTTTTGGGTGTAAAATAAAATATTAGACATAGGTAATTTTCTTGGAATTTATTGGACCTCGGAACTATTTTTAAAGACCTAAAAACTAAGTTTTTATTTAAATCCAAATTAAACCAACTTAAACCAATTAAACCGGTTTAAACCCTAAAATAAACCAAACCGAACCATGCTGAACCGACCCCGAACCCAACCCAAATCTTAGTGGGTCGGATGTGGACCCGCATCCAAACCCGACCCGAAATTGACCCGACCATTGCTACAGTAATTTCCTAATTCACCCCGATCCCCGCGGCTATCCGCATCCCCGACTGTTCACCGGCTGCCGACCATTTTGATACTGCCATCTCCCCGCTGTCCGCTCGCCTTCCCAGCGCCGCTCCACCTCCAGCAAACCACCGCCGCTTCTCCTCCTCGGCCTTCCTATAAAACCCCGGCCTCCCCCAACCCGATCATCACTACCGTAAGCCACTGCCACCACCACCGCCTCACCATCGACCCCGATCTCCGGCCACCTTAACCCTCGCCATGACCAGAGGACTCCGGCGATGCCTCCCCACAGTCGTCGTCATGTATTATAATTAGATTAAATAGTATTTTAGGGTACTTTATTTAGAATTAAATAAATTAGAAAAAAAAATCTATTCTACCACTTTTGTAGATCTAACTTGTTTTATTTATGTGACGGGATAGATCAGACGTCTTGAGTTAATTTCATCCTTTTTTTACAGCAAAAAAGTATCACTATGACCTATATTGCTGGTATTTTATGCTGCATGTATTCTTTCCTGAATATTGTTGGCTTACTTCTTATTGTGATGCACGAGAGTTATATTAGTTATCATCATACATGATCACCTAATGGTTCTGCTGTAATGTTCAATATTTTATGTTCAATATTTAAAGTTGAAGTTAATGTAAAATAATCATGTCTAATTATGAGAGAGTCGGGAGGAGTAATACAATTAGTTTGCATATGGTCTACGAAATATTCAAATCCAGAATATCAATGTTGATAGCAGTCGTTGCACCTCACGTACCGATTGCCGTATGTCCTAACCCGTCCACATGCAGAAAACTTGTATTCAAAAATATACTGTACTGTCACTCCCCGTTCCCGATATACGTATTTGGAACGTATTTTAATTTAACATTGTGTATGTGCATGAAGATTAGACCTATTCCTTGGTTTAATCTGGTTCATGGTTTATTTTGTGGGTTGGTTCAAGTCTTGAGAACCTTTGGTTCAACCCTCAACCCTACCATATATAATCCAATATCTCTCTCTCTCTCTTTTTACTTCTTTATTTTCTCACCCTCTCTTTAGTGTTCTTTCTCCATTTCCATAGGCAAGTACATCTTGCATGATAAATGAAAAAAACTCTCTATATTATTCTTCTATTGTGTTTATTTTGAGTTTCTAAGCACTTTTAGTTCTTGGAGTTTTCTATTTTGATTGATAGATTAGTGTAGATCTATATTTCTAACTTAGGGTTTTATGGATTTCATGAGTTTTTCTTGATTTTGATCTATTAAACTTGTGTCTTTGAAAACCAATTTTCCTACATGATAGAGCTTTCAATTTAGAGCATTTTGGCTTTTGGTTCACCCGATTTGGACTTAAAATGAGAATTTTATTGACAAAACAAGATTTCAGTTTTTGGATCTTTTTTGCCATGGCTGAACTTGCTGTTGGAGAAGAAGCAGTTCCCATGCGGCCAGTGAGCATATACGGCTGAGGGTGCCATGCGGCCTAAACTCTTGCCGCATATTGACAACATGCGTCCATCTTGTTGGATGCATGACTGCTGATTTATACAAGTGTCCTTGAATACCTTGTGCTTTTACTCGCTGAACGAATAAGAAATTCACTAAATCCAAGAGAACTCCATGCAGCATTGAACCCCATGCGACACCGATACCCATGCGGCCTGGAGAGCATGCAGCCACTATTTTCTTGGACGCATGGCTCTGAACCGTTGGCACTTATTTCTACGGTTTTATCTTTTCTTCCTGACACACTTTTTGGCTTGTCACATCAGTCACTTTATGTCACATCACTGAGACTTTATTTATTGTCCGTCACTTTATCACTTGTCCCAAGGAGTAGACCTTAACCCTGAGCATGCTTCCAAGTGGTTCATGAGGCCTGACTTTATGCGACCTAATTTTTCATGCGGACTGACTTCATATGCGGTATGACTTCATATGCGGCTAGGATTGTCATGCGGCCTAGAGACCCATGCAAAGTCAGGCCAAAAAGTTAGGTCGCATAAAGCAGGGTCGCATGGGTCTCTAGGCCGCATGGGAAGTCAGGCCGCATGACAATCCTAGCCGCATATGAAGTCATACCGCATATGAAGTCAGGCCGCATGAAAAATTAGGTCGCATAAAGTCAGGCCGCATGAACCACTTGGAAGCATGCTCAGGGTTAAGGTCTACTCCTTGGGACAAGTGATAAAGTGACAGACAATAAATAAAGTCTCAGTGATGTGACATAAAGTGACTGATGTGACAAGCCAAAAAGTGTGTCAGGAAGAAAAGATAAAATCGTAGAAATAAGTGCCAACGGTTCAGAGCCATGCGTCCAAGAAAATAGTGGCTGCATGCTCTCCAGGCCGCATGGGGTTCAATGCCGCATGGATTTCTCTTGGATTTAGTGAATTTCTTATTCGTTCAGCGAGTGAAAGCACAAGGTGTTTAAGGACACTTGTATAAATCGGCAGTCATGCATCCAACAAGATGGACGCATGTTGTCAATATGCGGCAAGAGTTTAGGCCGTATGGCACCCTCAGCCGTATATGCTCACTGGCCGCATGGGAACTGCTTCTTCTCCAACAACAGGTTCAGCCATGGCAAAAAAGATCCAAAAACTAAAATCTTGTTTTGTCCATAAAATTCTTATTTTAAGTCCAAATCGGGTGAAGCAAAAGCCAAAATGCTCTAAATTGAAAGCTCTATCATGTTGAAAAATTGGTTTTCAAAGACACGAGTTTAATAGATCAAAATCAAGAAAAACTCATAAAATCCATAAAATTCTAAGTTAGAAATATAGATCTACACTAATCTATCAATCAAAATAGAAAACTCCAAGAACTAAAAGTGCTTAGAAACTCAAAATAAACACAATAGAAGAATAATATAGAGAGTTTTTTTATTTATCATGCAAGATGTACTTGCCTATGGAAATGGAGAGAGAACACTATAGAGAGGGTGAGAAAATAAAGAAGTGAAAAAAGAGAGAGAGAGAGAGAGAGAGAGAGAGAGAGAGAGAGAGAGAGAGAGAGATATTGGATTATATATGGTAGGGTTGAGGGTTGAACCAAAGATTCTCAAGACTTGAACCAACCCACAAAATAAATCATGAACTAGATTAAACCAAAGAATAGGTCTAATCTCCATGCACATACACAATGTTAAATTAAAATACGTTCCAAATATGTATATCGAGAACGGGGAGTGACAGTATAGTGTATTTTTGAATACAAGTTTTCTGCATGTGGACGGGTTAGGACATACGACAATCGGTACGTGAGGTGCAACGACTGCTATCAACATTGATATTCTGGATTTGAATATTTCGTAGACCATATGCAAACTAATTGTATTACCCCTCATGACTCTCTCATAATTAGACATGATTATTTTACATTAACTTCAACTTTAAACATTGAACATTAAACATTGAACATAAAATATTGAACATTGCAGCAGAACCATTAGGTGATCATGTATGATAATAACTAATATAACTCTCGTGCATCACAATAAGAAGTAAGCCAACAATATCCAGGAAAGAATATATGCAGCATAAAATACCAGTAATATAGGTCATAGTGATACTTTCTTGCTGTAAAAAAGGATAAAATTGTAACTCAAGACGTCCGATCTATCCCGTCACATAAATAAAACAAGTTAGATCTACAAAAGTGGTAGAATAGATTTTTTATTCTAATTTATTTAATTCTAAATAAAGTACCCTAAAATACTATTTAATCTAATTATAATACATGACGGCGACTGCAGGAAGGCATCGCCGGAGTCCTCTGGTCATGACGAGGGTTAAGGTGGCCGGAGATCGGGGTCGATGGTGAGGCGGTGGTGGTGGCAGTGGCTTACAGTAGTGGTGATCGGGTTGGGGGAGGCTGGGGTTTTATAGGAAGGCCGGGGAGGAGAAGCGGCGGTAGTTTGCTGGAGGTGGAGCGACGTTGGGAAGGCGAGCGGACAGCAGGGAGATGGCAGGATCAAAACGGTCGGCGGCCGATGAAGATTGCACGAAATACCAGTCAGCATTGTATCGGACAGAGATTCGCACTTTACATCGTACTTTTGGAGGAGCATGCAAGAGAGTCTTGGAACTCATCTGAAGTTCAGTACATCTTACCATCCGCAGACAGATGGGTAGTCAGAGCGTACCATTCAGACATTAGAGGATATGTTGAGGGCTTGCATGTTAGACTTCGGAGGATTATGGGAGGACCACCTACATCTTGTGAAGTTTTTTTACAACAAAAGCTGTCAAGCGAGTATTCAGATGACTCCGTTTAAAGCATTGTATGGAAAAAAATGTAAGTCTCCTGTGTGTTGGAGTGACGTGGGAGAACGTCAAATTCTGGGACCAGAGTTGGTGGTCAACACCGTAGAGACAGTCAAGAAGATTCAGGGACACTTGCGAGTAGAGCAAGACAGGCAGAAGCAGTGGGCAGACCTTCATCGTCGTCCCTTGGAGTTCAAAGAGGACGATCATATCTTCTTGAGGATATCACCGACCAGAGGCACCATTCGATTCGGAGGGCGCGGCAAGTTGAGTCCAAGGTATATTGGACCATTTGACGTGCTCGAGAGAGTTGGAGAAGTGACATATCGACTTGCGCTACCACCTTCACTTGAGGGAGTACATGACGTATTCCATGTGTCGCAGCTCAAGCGATATGTGGCAGACATCAGTCATGTTCTCGACCATTCGGAGATCACCATTGGGCCGAGCTTGTCATACCAAGAGCAACCCGTGGGAATCCTTGATCTTCGAGAGAAAGTGTTGAGGAACCAGTCTATTCCCTTGGTTCGCGTAGCATGGAGGCATGGCGCGTCAGGAGAATCAACTTGGGAGCGCGAGGACGACATGCGCAAGCGTTTTTCGAACCTATTCGCAGACCAAGGTATGAATTTACTTTGTTAATTTATATCTTATACCATCCTTGATTTCTACCGTGGCTTAATTTTAATTTCGAGGACAAAATTTTTATAAGTTGGGTAGAATGTAAAACCCCTATCCTAGAAATCGTATATAGCCTTTTAATTATTAATTATTATTTTAATTATTGTAATTAGTGGCTAATTAGGAAAAATAGATTTTTAATAATTTTTATTTTAGGTGTTGGTGCACTTAGAGGATTTATGGGGCCATTAAGAATTTTTCAAAATTTATTTCATGTAGGAGACCCCTTGAGCAGTTGCTAGCTTAATAGTGTGCATTAATACAATCTAAAATTTTTCTATGAGTATATATATATATATATATATATATATATATATATATATATATATATATATATGCATATATATATTTAATTAGAAAAGAGTTGAAACGAAAAGAAAAGAAAAGAAAAGAAAGAAAAATTAAAAACCATTACTTTCCCTAAACTACTACCAAACTCCTTAGCAATTAGCAGCCACCAACCCATCCATGCTTTATCCGCTGGAATAACTAGCAAGCACATGCCTTTTTTTAGCAAAGTAGACCCACAGCCCTTTGTAAGCAAACTCCACGTTAGCAACCCCCGCAGCTTTTAACTCGACCCGCCCCTTCTCCCACTTATATATTCATATATATATCATTAATTCATTTAAAACCCTAACCCTAAATCATCCAAACCCTTCTTCTTCCCATCTAGACCTAGAGAGCGTCGCCACCGCGGCCGGAGAACCCCGTCAGGCCGTCCAAACTGATCCCGATGACCGTGATCCCGCGCACTATAGAATTCCGCAGCGAGGTACCTGTGTTCCGGAGTTATTTTCCGTCACCTCGCTCAACCAAATGCCACCCCGTCTTCACCGGTATGCTCACCCCTTAACCCTCTTACATATCTGTATGATAGTAGACCTCGAACAACGCATAACCATAGGCAAAAATAGCGCCAAAGTTGGCAGAAATAGACCAAATTCTGGGATCGCAGAAAACTGTGGTGACCACCCATGTTTCCGAGTTCGTATCTCCTACCACAGAGATCCGAATTCGATGATTCTTTTTGGTATGCATAGACCACTTGACCTAGTTTAATTTCTGTTAAATAACCCTAGATTATTAACTACTATAGACAGAATTAAATTCGTTGGAAAACCCTACGAACCTACTTTTTCCAGATTTCCAAAAGTTGTAAAATAGAGCGCGCCCCGCCAAACGGGACCGTCCCGCCATGTACCAAGTGTACTGAATGGTGAGTGCAGCGTAACCGGACACGTAAAAGTTCGCAAAAACTGATTCGGACGCATGTGCGCGCCGGAATCAGCCCGTATCCGCGGACAAATCTCGTGTCGCAACTTTTGCGAAAGTCGTACGCATTTTCTGCAA
Organism: Iris macrosiphon; assembly: GCA_036927795.1. Lineage (NCBI taxonomy): Eukaryota > Viridiplantae > Streptophyta > Magnoliopsida > Asparagales > Iridaceae > Iris > Iris macrosiphon. The sequence continues at coordinate 45,522,686 of JAYESA010000012.1, forward strand.
GCTCATCAGATTATGACGAAACTTGCGTCACTGGACTCATGGCAACGCGCTGGTCCTGTGACCCAATTTTCACGTATTTCTGAGACAGTTGACCAAGTCGCCAATTGGCGGGCCCCATAGTTGACTTTTTGGACAAAATTATCTTCGGCCCATCGGAATCCACATTTGGACATATCGTTGGGTTCGTATTGACATTTAGAGTTGTTTGACCTATAATTTGTCCCATGTAGAGACCATTACCCTTGGCACGCTTTTCGGTGCAAAGTGGGCCACTTGCGGACCCCACTTTTATCCAAAATTACCGTTTTGCCCCTGTGTCCAAATTGGACGAAAGAGAAGTACTTTTTGGCTATTTTGCTCATTTCGAAATTGTTGATGATGTCTATTTCAGCATTTGGAGACGTTTGTTTGGAGGCCATTAGTTCCAGATCCCGTGTCCTTGACATTGGACGCTTACACTTTACAGATTTTTTGCCAGGCAAGTATACCTTGCCATTGTACTATATTTACATTTCATATGATGCATGCATATTTATTTCTGTTTATTTAGTTCATTTATTTTAACTGCTATATAAATTGCGCGTCCAAGGAAACTTGGGTGCAACGACGGTGTCGTCGTACTATGTTTTTATTTATGTATATGCATTGGACCTACTTTATGAGACTACCCCATCTTTATGAGGCATTTATGTTTCATTGGCCATGACACTATTCTTACACGAGTGTGAGTCACATGTAGGACACGGACTTGCGTACTCGGCTGGCCACTGGTACGTATAGGTCGTACGACGGATAGAGATAACTGCCAATAGAAACTTTGCATGCTAGTAGACCTGGCGGTTATTAGAGGTTTTATCGTATCATGGACATGACATGCTTAGAGCATTAGGTGGAGAGAACAACAAGTAAGGCATTTGGGCTCCTTTACACTTTTTTCTTCTGTAACCCGGAAGCTCCGCTGGAGATACGGGCGGTGATGACCCCTATACTACTTGGCGGCCTCTGCCGTTCAAAATATGATATGCTTTGAGGCCCCTGATTCTCTAAGAGAGTCATGCCAATCCCAGTTTTCATCCAGATAGCCCACTTGGTGGAAAGTTGTTCTCAAACTGCATTCACATAGATGATTAGGCGATCCTAATGGATGTTTATATTTCAGTACTTTATTGGTATGTTTATATGTATCTTGTTACGTCCCTCTGAGGACCTGGTATCTTTCCAGATATAGATGGGCAGGAGTACCTGCAGGAGTATGGACCTGGACCTGACGCTACCTATCAGACTGAGGAGGTCTTACCTTCGAATTATATGTGATTCATTGCAGCTGTTTAGAGATTCTAGTTGCTATTCTTTTCGAGATATTTATTCTTATATTAGAGTTTATTCTCTTCTCTCTTTAGTAGTTTATTATAGTCGATTTGTAGTAGATTTGTTTCCATTCGACTATCATACTTTGAGACTACTTATTTGATATTCAGTTATTGGTTTTCATTTATCTATTATTTGTGCTGTGGATGAGATATAGATTTACGTGTAACTTGTTGTGACAGTATATGGTTTTCATATATTGGAGTTCGTACAACGTACGTGTGTGGATTGGATATTCATGTACAGCATACGTGTGTACATGGTTTCCATATATTGGAGTTCGTATACATATGGCTGGCGTATTACGTATTCCTAGTCCTACGTATTTTGGGACTGGGGCGTGACATATTTTTAGTGGTGGCCCATGCAGGTCAAGAATATATTGTCTCGGTTACGTAACTGTACCGAACAAGCCTGCGTATAGGAATAGAGTATAAGGATCTCATCCACGCTTGACTAAAACTCATCCTTCCTATTTAATACTTGCATCCTATATGATTTCTGTACTTTTTCTAATTGTTTCGTACATCACCTGCAGAGAGATGGATATGCAAAATGGATGTACTGCCATCGATGATGACACAACTTCTGGAGTCAATGGTCAAACTCAAGGAGGGACCCCAACGATTCCTAGGCTTCCAGGACCAGATGGACAGACTCACACTCCAATTCCATCTGATCTTCCCGCTTCACCTATTGGGAACCATCCAGCTTTCCCAGTACCACAAGATGGCCAGGCGCAGCTATTCCAATTCTTTCAGATGATGATGCAGGAACAGAGGCAGCAGGCAGCAGAGCAGAGGTAAGAATTTTTTGCAGCACTTGAGAGGATGGCTGCACAGGCTACTGTACCAGCCCAAGCACTAGCTCCAGTACCTCAAGCTAGAGTGGGTTCAGTAAAGGACTTTATTCAGATGGGTCCGAGATCGTACAAGGGCACTGAGAGCCCAGAGGAGATTACCAACTGGATCACTCACACGCAGAAGCTTTTGGAGGAATCGCAGTTACCTACGGACCTATGGATGACGGGTGTACGGACGCTTTTAGATGGTAATGCTCATCACTGGTGGGAATCCATGGAGCGCCAGTTGGGTACATACCAGACTTGGGAGCAGTTCTTGGAGTGCTTCGAGAGGAAATACTTTTCGGACACCGTTAGAGATACATTGTACGATCAGTTTCTTCACTTGGAGCAGGGCAACCGAACAGTGGACGAGTATGATGCCAAGTTTAGTCGACTCAGCAAATATGGTACTGTTTTGATACCAGATGACTTGGCCAAGGCTAAGAGGTTTCATTGAGGACTGACCCAAGAGCTACAATATTATACAAGCTCGCAGTCCCGAGTCTCTTATGCTGAACTACTGACAGAGGCCAGATTGCAAGAAACCATTAACAGAGGAAAATGAGGTCAGCTGAGGACACAACAATGATCGACAAGGACACAGCAGGGACCGGCAAGGACACAATAGGGAGGACCTATCAGACGTCCCTTGGCACAACAACATCAGCAACACAGAGCCGGACTGTACCAGATTCCGAAGAAACCCTAATGTAATTATTGTGGGAAAATCAGACACATTTTAAGAGATTGTCGAGGCCGCTTGGGACAGTGTTTACGATGTGGTTCCGGACAACATTTGGCAAGAGACTGTCCAAAACAGCAGACATTGACACTACCACCGCCAGCACAGAGACTAGCGCTTCCAGCACTAAAGGCAACTCAGCAGATGACTGGACCGGGAGCACCTCGACCCCCGACAGCAGGAGGATTTCAGAGAGGACCACCGCTACCTACCCAGGAGGATCAGTATACGAGGGCCAGGCATGGACAGCCGCAGAGGAACGGGCGAGCTTTTGTATTGGAGGTAGATGACATAGATTATGAGGTGAATGTCATAGCAGGTATTACTCTTGTTTTTACTTTTTCTGCTGTGACATTATTTGATACGGGAGCTATCCCCTCATTCATATTATCTAGTTTTATTGCCAAACACAACATTGCCTCTACACCTTTATCTAGTTGTGTTAGAATTTTTATCGGAGGAGGAGTTGTACCAGTTAGCCGAGTTTGTAGATCGGGCCCTATAGTGATACGTGGCAGAGAGATGAGCGCCCAACTCTTAGTCCTTCCTATGCCATCTTTTGATATTATGCTTGGAATGGATTGGCTAAGCAAGTACCATGCTTTCTTCGATTGCTTTGGAGGAAGCATTCTTTTTAAGGTACCAGGCCAGCCTGAACTTGAGTTTGCAGGAGGTTCTACAGAAATCCTTGATGGTATGCAGCTCGCAATGGACGATGTTGTCTATCATCCTATTATTTCAAAAATTTTAGACGTCTTTTCAGAGGAATTGCCAGGACTACCCCCAGATAGAGACGTAGAGTTTTTAATTGAACTAGCACCCGGAGCAACACCTATAGCATCACATGTTTACAGACTGGCGAAGAAGGAGATGGATGAGCTGAAGGCACAGTTGAAAGAACTAGAAGAGAAAGGTTTCATCCGACCAAGTGCATCACCCTGGGGAGCACCAGTGTTGTTTGTACCAAAGAAGGATGGGCCAGTGCGTATGTGCATTGACTACAGAGCCTTGAATGCAGTGACAGTGAAGAACAAATATCCATTGCCACACATTGATGACTTATTTGATCAACTCAGTGGAGCTAAGGTATTCTCGAAGATAGATTTGAGATCGGGATATCACCAGGTGAAGGTACGAAAGCAGGACATTTTGAAGACCATATTCAAAACAAGATATGGGCACTACGAGTTTTTGGTCATGCCATTTGGATTGACCAATGCTCCAGCGATCTTCATGGACTTGATGAATCGAGTCATCCACCAGTACTTGGACCAGTTCGTGGTCGTCTTCATAGATGATATACTTGTCTATTCGAAGAGCCACGAGGAGCACGAGAAGCATCTGCGGATTGTTCTAGAGACTTTGAGGAGAGAGCAGTTATATACAAAGCTCAGCAAATATGAGTTCGGACAGAGTTTTATTTCTTGGGCATGTTGTTATAGGAGATGGTATTTTTGTTGATCCAGAGAAGATCTCAGCAGTTGAGACATGGCCTGTTCCTAAATCAGCAGCAGAGGTGAGGAATTTCCTTGGACTTGCGGGATATTATCGACGGTTCATGGAAAACTTCTCAAGGATAGCGACACCTATGACTCGTTTGACCTGTAAGGATCAAGAATTTATATGGACCGACGAGTGTCAAGCCGCTTTTGAAGAGTTGAAGAAGCGACTGACTACAGCACCATTATTGACGATTCCGTCAGGATCAGGAGGTTATGTGATCTACAGTGACGCATCAGGGAAAGGCTTGGGATGCGTATTGATGCAGCATGGCAAGGTGATTGCATATGCATCTAGGCATGTCACGCCCTAGTCCCAAGATGTCGGGAACTAGGCCACGTGGCATTGGCCAGTTGACACATTACTAAGGGTTTAATCCATTTTTATGGACCCAAAGGAACGTGCTACGCTGTCCTAAAATGTAACAAGTCTAGTACAGGTAAATCTATCTCATCCACAGAAATATCAGGAAATAGTGGTGAATATATATAATACTGAGTCTGAAAATATCATAATACACATCTTGTGGGAACAAACCCACTACAAAATATAATAATAATGCAGAAAACATGATAGACTGAGTATCGTCTATCTAGCAAAACATCTCCATCGCCAAGAGAGCATCTCCTAGAATCAGGTAGATTCTGATGGTGTCTCTTCCAATTCTTCCTCGGTAGCACACCTGGTCTCTTGTCCTGGGCCATACACCGTGGGATAGAAGGCCTCGTCTAAATCTGGAAGGGAACCAGGTCCTCAGTGGGACATAACAAGATACAGGAAACAATATGCCAGGTATGTAAATACTGAATAAATAAATAAATACTGGGTGCTAACCATCTAAGTGAAATGCAAATAAAGACCTTGTAGTACGCATGGGAATGTGTAGGTTAGACATATGCTGACTTAATTCACCAATCGTGGTGACTGGCTAGTATATGTGTCATATGCCCCCAGACTCATGGGCACTCTACAATCGTCCATCTCCGAGGAGCATGGTACGAAGGATAAAAACATCAAGGAGGGGGGTGTCCCATACGTCTACTAGTTATCTTTCCCGTCCAATATAACTAAATGCCAAGTCGTACTGTTCTGAGTTTTCCTGATTTTAGGCTAAGCCGTGATGCGTGTCACACGTATTGGTAGCTAATCAAATACGCAGCTCGCATCCCAATATGTATTACAACTATGTTGCGTGTTCCCGTGATAGGGTCTAGGAGGATATTAGGATACCCTCACAGATGTTGGTAGGTCTAAAAAGACTAAGTTAATTATGCTACAAGTCAACGTATCTGTTGACTGTTCCTGAGGCAAACTCAGGTACTCACAGTTATATAGAATTCAGGAAAACATAGCATATAACAACATTTGAATTTAAACAGTAACTTGACAAGGTATACTTGCCTACTTCCTGATTGTGTTGGAAACCTGATCCCACTGTCAAGACTGAGGGTCCTTGTGACAGGGGGTCACTGACTGTGCTAGAGATATTTTCTGTTTAAGACGTACAGGTCTCGTAAATATAATTTAAATAAAGGCATAATAATATAATATATACTTATGTAATTCTATACATATAAGCCAATATATATGTATATAGGGTTCATATATATATATATATAGAGTATATATATATATATAGTATATATAGTAGTAGGTATATATATATATATAATAGATATATTTTATGTAATACATATAGATATAAAAAAAGAAAATAAAGCTGAAATTGAAATATATATATATACATATTTATGTATACTAATATATATATATATATATATATATATATATATAATTAATAGATAGATATATATATAGATGTATATATTTACATATATACATATATATATAAAAGAAAAGAATAAAATGCAGGAATTTGAAATATATAAATATATACATATTTATATACAAATTTATATGTATATAATAATATATAGATAGATATATATATATATATATATATAGATATATATATTTTTATATATATATATATATGAAAGAAAAGAAAAATGCAGAAATGTAAATACATATATCTATATACTGTATATCCAGTATTATACATAATATAAATATATGTATATATAATACATATATAGATAATACATACATACATATATATATATATATATATATATATATATATATATATATATATATATATATATATATATATATATATATATATATATATATAAAATTAAAAGGAAAGACAAGTGCAGAATGTAAATGTATATATATAATATACTGTATTATCCAGTATAATAGTATTTATATATAGATAATGTATATATACATAGATATATTATATATATATATATATATATATATATATATATATATATATATATATATATATATATATATATATATATATATATATATATATATATAATAAAATAAAAAGACAGTGCAGAAATATAAATACATATATAAATACTGTATTATCCAGTATTAGATATATATAAGTAATATATACGACATTATAAATAATATATATATACATAGATATATATATATATATAAATAAAAAATGAAAGTATATATAATAATAAAGAATAATGCATAGTACATATACATATTATATATATACTTATATATATTTATTATACAATATATAATATACATATAGATATATACATATATAAACATATATACATAGATATATATATATATATATATATATACATAAATATATATATACATACATATATAATAATAATAATAATATATATACATTATAAATATACTATATATATACAGTATATAATAATATAATATATATTATATATTATAATATATATACAAATATATATATATATATATATATATATATATATATATATATATATATATATATATATATATATATATATATATATATATATATATATATATATATATATATATATATATATATACATATATACATACATATACAATATTATACGTATATACGTATAGAGAGGGTCAGGGGGTATACCTATCTGACAAGTGGTGTAAACCCCCTGAATCTTCAAAATTATTAAAACTTGGATTTTTCCCAACTTTCTGGAATTTTCTGGGAATTTTCTGAAATTAAAATCAAGGTTCTTAATTATTAAATAAATTTTAATTATTAATAAATAATATTAAAATATCATGGAAATAATATTTTTAGGTGTAAATGAAAAACTGGTTTTAGGGTAATTTTTCTGGATTTTTCTGGGCCTCAGACCTATTTTTTAAATACCTCAAAACTATTTTTAATTAATTATTTAATTAACTGTTTATTTATTATTAGTATTATTATATTTATTATTATTCTTTTTCTCTTGGGCCGGCCCGGCCCAGTGGACCGGCCCAGCCCGCCAGCCCTCAACCCGCTCCCTTGCGAGTCGGGCGGGTCTGCCCGGACCCGTTAGCCGCCCGACCCGACCCGGCTACACCCATCTCCCCCACGCACGACCCCCCCCCCCCCCCCCGCGTTTCCCGGCCGCATTCTCCGGCCACGTCGCCGGAGAACCGCCCCGTTCTCCGCACGACCCCCACGTCCCTCTCAGCGCCACCCCGCACCCGAGCCCTATATATTCCCCTCTCCTCCGCCTCCTTTTCCCCCCCAAACCGCAAACCCTAGCTCCGGCGACTCTGATCCCCGGCGACCCTCCGTCCCCTTCCCTAGCCGCTGCTAGCCGCCCGGAACCCGCCGACCAGCGCCCCTCCGGTGGCCAGCCCCTCTCCAGAACCACCCTCCTCCTCCTCCCCTCTCCAGAAATCTCCTCCGCCACCGACGCCGGCCATCCCCAACTCCCCAGAACCCCTCTGCCGGCACAGCCCGCGTCCCGAGCCCCGGCGCCGCGTGTCCCCGAGTCCAGCCGCCCGAGTCCGGCCAGCCAAGACACGGCAGAGCCCAGCCCTAGGCCGGACACAGCGCGGACACAGCGTCCAGGACACGAACTCGTGTGTCGGACACAGGAAACCCCCATTTCGTGAAGCCTCGTTCAGGTACTCGTATCCCACACCTCGGATCTCTGTTTCCGATTCTGTAAATTGCTACGCGAAGCCTATATGACCCTCTCGGTGCCCGGACAAACCGCTCGGGGCATCGCGTCCTGTGGTGATCGCACACCGCGATCTAAAAACAGAAAAAAACAGACCCTGTTTCACCCCGGAACTGAGTTTGCCCCGCCAAACGGGATGACTTGGTCGCGCGCGGTCTTCACAAACACGGGCGCATCGTCGATACGGACGTGTGAGATTTCGCGGAAGCTGATTCGGGTGTGCGTGCACACCGGAATCAACGCGTATCCGCGGACATCGCCCCGTATCCGACTTTTCTGCAATTTACCCTAACTTTGTGCACACCCGTCGGATCGAAACGAAACTTGCGCCATCGGACTCGTAGCGATACACTGGTCCTGTGGGTCAAGTTTGGTTCGATTCTGAGAACGTTGACGAAATCGCGTGTCGTGGGCCCCACAGGCCCCACTCGACGGACGATTTTGTGATCGGCTCATCGGAATTTAATTCTGAAAGTTCCGTTGGGTTCGTATCATCGTTCCTGACCTGTTGACACTAAGTTTGGTAGATTTTGAGACCGTTGACCCGGACACGTTTTTGGGTGCAAAGCGGGTCCACCGGCGGACCCCGTTTTGACCCGAAATTATCGATTTTGCCCTTGTCTCCAAATTGGACCCAAGGACAGACGTTTCTAGCTATTTGATATCTTCTGAGCGTGATGGTAATGTCTATTTCAGCTTTTGGACTCACCTCTGGAAATTTTCCCGAGTGCAATTAATCGGATCCAAACAACAGGCAAGTACCTGCACTTCAAGTTAAATCTTTATATTGTGATAATTAATTCCCTGCTTTACTAGTCCCCTTGATGATTACACCTGGTGTTAGGAGTACTGGATTTCATGTCTTGAATATTGGAGTTCATGTCTTATTTTTCATGTCGGGTGGGAGAATACTAGAAGGCATGTAGTTTACCCTTTCCCCTGTCATGTTTAATAGCTGTCGGTACGCGACTGTACCTCAGCCGGATCTCGATTTTCCCTGTTTAATAGCCGTTTATGACGGCCGGATTAGCCTTATAAACCCCTACATGCCAACTATGTATTCTAAAACAAACACAAGTTCACACAGATAGTTTCTGGTCTTGTTATATTTCTTGTTGACTGTTGTAGTTTCAATTCCTGTCTCATGTATTTATGTTTTCTCATATTCCTGTTTATAGCTTTAACTCTGAGATATTTATGTTTCCTTTATGCAATTTTCTCAATATGATACTCAATTTAATTGTCATAAATATTTAGTTTAATCTTGTTGTGCACTGTGTACTTTGCTCCTTTCCTGACTGGATCCGTTGTTTTTGGCGATGATGAGAACCTTGCCCCTATCTATTATGGTCCCTATGAGGGAACATATGAGACTTATGAGGAGCCAGATCCCACCCAGGAGACCCCTGCTGCAGAGTAGATAGCAGTAGCTATTTTATTTTATTGCTCTTTATCTTAGTAATCGGGTTTGTCCCCGATTTCATTCTGATTTCTGTACTAAACATTTGAATCTGTTGTCGCAATTATTTTATTTGAAATCTTAAGTATCTGTTTCCCATTATTATCTTGCCTATGTTGTTTGTGAATGAGCTAGATTAGTTAACTGTGGATATGACCTAGACAGCGTACTACCGCCGACTCTGCGGCGTAGGCTGGACGTACCCACGCACTCGTGCCCGAATTTCCGGGTGCGGGTCGTGACACGTTTTTATGGTGGCCCATGCAGGTCCTATCCTTAAATAGGGTAATATCCTAGGACATGTATGGAATAAGATTGAGGATTCTAGGAAAAGCTCATTCACAGTATATGGTCCTTATTTCAATTCTTGATATCATTTCTGCTCAATTTTCCTATCGCCCTTGATTTCCAAGTAATCTATTCTGATCTTCCTATCCCTTAATCTTTCAGAATGGTCCAGACAAGGAACACAGTAGGAGGCACGTCAGAACCAGCTGAGCAAAATGTGCCCGAGACTCTTGCACTCCCACCACCTCCATCTGTTCCAGCAGTTACTCTGGATGGGGCACAGCTACTTGGAGTGTTCCAGGGACTGGTAGAATCCCAGAAAGAACAGACTGCACTTCTGCGTACCTGCCTCTCAGAAGCTATTAGGTCCCAGGAGTCGCCACTCAAGAGGCCAGGGAGTGCCAAAGACTTCAAGAATCTTAGACCCCTGGAATTCTACGGAACTGAGGGCATTCTCTATGCCGATGAGTGGATAGAGAATGTCGAGAGACTCCTGAAGACTGCTCGGGTTCCTGATGATCTCAAAGTGGAGTCCGCAAGCCTGCAACTGTTCGACATAGCTCGAACCTGGTTCAGAGATGAACCCCAACTATCTGCTCCTGACCTCACCTGGGAGGACTTCAAGAGGCTATTCAAGGAGAAATTCTACCCCGAAGTGGCTCGGGAAGCTCTCGAAAGCCAATTCGAGAGACTGGAACAAGGTAACCTATCTGTTGATGAGTACACTGCTGAATTTAGCAGGTTGAGCCATTTTACAGAGTACATGGTTCGTACCCCGGAGGACAGAGCCCGTAGATTCAAGAAGGGGCTGTCTCCGGATATTCGCCTTGTTGTCACCACTAGCCGAGCTCGCACATATAAGGAAATTTTGAGCGTGGCACAAGGTGTTGAGAGAGACATGGGACATAGACTGAAGCGGGAGAGAGATACTGGAAGTACGGGACCCCACAAACGCCCATTTCAACAACAACAACAACAGAGGGCCCCGCAGCAAACTCAGCGTCCTCTCCCTCGAGCTCCAGCACCCCAACACCAGGCTCAAGGACAGAACCAACAAGCTGCTGCTTGTAACTTTTGCCAAAAACTAGGTCACACTTGGCAAGTCTGCAGGAAGAGGCTAGGTGCCTGCCTCTACTGCGGCTCAGCAGCGCATCAAATGAGGGACTATCCTGCTGCTCAAGGATGCACCGCTGCACCAAAGGCTCCAGTCCAGGCCAGGGCCCCAGCAGCACAGCAAAGGGGACCCCCGCTTCCAACACAACAACAACGCTTTGCTCAGCACCAACAGAGGGGTGCACCGCAACAAGGCCGTGCTTATACAATGACTCTGGAAGAAGCTGAAGCCACAGCAGACGTGATCACAGGTTCTGTGCTTATAAATTCAATACCAGCCATTACTTTATTTGATTCTGGAGCTTCACATTCATTCATGTTAGTAGATTTCCTTATGAAGCATAGCTTAATCACTGAACCCCTTAGGAATTGTTATAAGATCATTACCGGTGGAGGAATTATCCCGGTTAGTGATGCCTGTAACAACTGTCCTATTACATTATGTGGAAGAGAACTGTATGCTAGGCTACTCGTAATGCCAGTTCCCAGTTTTGATATTATACTGGGTATGGATTGGTTAAGTCAACATCATGCCACTATAGACTGTCACAGAGGTAGTGTAATCTTCAGGCCCCCTGACAAGCCAGAATTTGAATTTGCTAGAGGTTCTAGAGAAATAAGTAATAACAAAATTTGTGGAGCCCGAGTAACAGAAGAATTGCCACTACCTATCATCTCTGAATATCTTGATGTCTTCCCTGAAGATCTCCCAGGCTTACCCCCAGACCGAGAAGTTGAATTCTCTATTGACTTAGTGCCGGGAGCAGCACCATTATCTCAAAATCCCTACAGAATTAACAAGAAAGAGATATTAGAACTAAATGAACAGATAAAAGAGTTAGAAGACAAATGCTTCATTAGGTCTAGTGTCTCACCCTGGGGAGCTCCAGTATTGTTTGTACCCAAGAATGACGGAACATCCCGGATGTGTATTGACTATAGGGCCTTGAATGCCTTAACAATTAAGAATAAGTATCCCCTACCCAGGATAGATGACTTATTTGACCAATTAAGTGGAGCTCGGGTATTTTTAAAGATCGACTTGAGGTCTGGTTACCACCAAGTAAGGGTGAGGAAGGAAGACATCCCTAAAACTGCTTTCAATACCCGGAACGGACACTACGAATTCTTAGTAATGCCGTTCGGGTTGACGAATGCTCCAGCAGTTTTTATGAACTTAATGAACAGAGTCTTTCAGCAATATCTGGACAAATTTGTAGTGGTCTTTATTGATGATATTTTGATCTACTCCAAGACCCCCGAAGAACACGAAGAACATTTGAGGCTAGCATTGGAGACTTTGAGGAAGGAAAAACTTTATGGAAAATTATCTAAATGTGCATTCTTCCTAGACAAAGTAGAATTCTTGGGACATGTCGTGACTGGAGATGGAATAGCAGTAGACCCTAAGAAGATAGCGGCAGTAGAATCCTGGCCCACTCCAGACTCTGTAGCAGAGATTAGAAGCTTCCTGAGACTAGCTGGCTACTATCGGAAGTTTGTGAAGGACTTTGCTAGAATTGCTGAACCCATGACAAAATTAACAAGGAAGGATGAAGAGTTCACCTGGACTGATGAATGTCAGCATGCTTTTGAGGAGTTGAAGAAAAGGCTGACTACTGCCCCTATTCTGACCTTACCTTCTGGAACCGGAGGTTTCGCTATTTATAGTGATGCTTCTGGAAAAGGTCTAGGTTGTGTATTGGAGCAGAACAAGAAAGTAATAGCATATGCCTCTAGACAGCTTCAACCCCATGAAAAGAACTATCCAACTCATGATTTAGAATTGGCAGCTGTCATTTTTGCTCTTAAACTATGGAAGCATTATCTTTATGGAGAAAAGGTGGAAATATTCACAGACCATAAAAGTCTAAAATATATCTTCACCCAGAAAGAGCTGAACATGAGGCAAAGAAGGTGGCTGGAACTAATGAAAGATTTTGATATCACCCTTCAATATCATCCTGGGAAGGCCAATGTAGTTGCTGATGCTCTAAGCAGGTACCCTATGGCAATGTACTTGACTATGGACCGACACTTGCTCGAGGACCTGGAAAGTTTAGGTATTGAGGTAATTATCCCAGGAAAAGAAGGCCAAATGATGAACTTACAGATTCAGTCTACCTTAATAGACAAGATCAAGGGGACTCAGTTTCAAGACGAAGGCCTGCGAAGCCTTCGAGGTCAAGTGCAAGCTGGATTAGTGGAAGATTTCAGAATTCATGAAGATGGATCACTGAGGCATAGCGATAGATAATGTGTACCTCAAGGAGACATAAGAGAAGAAATTATGCAAGAGGCGCACAGGTCACAATACTCTATACATCCAGGAGCCAACAAGATGTACAAGGACCTGAGGACGCATGTTTGGTGGCAAGGCATGAAAAGAGAAGTAGCCAGGTTCGTATCTCGTTGCTTAGTATGCCAACAAGTCAAGGCAGAAAGACAAAGACCTGGGGGATTGCTTCAACCACTACCCATTCCGGAGTGGAAGTGGGAACATATTACAATGGATTTTGTTTCTGGACTTCCAAGGACACCTAGTGGAAAGGATACAATTTGGGTGATAGTAGATAGACTGACCAAGTCTGCACATTTTCTACCTTTCAAAGTAGGGCTATCTACAGAAAAGTTGGCAGATTTATATATCAGACATATTGTTAAATTGCATGGAGTTCCAGTAAGTATTGTCTCCGACCGAGATACAAGATTCACCTCTCATTTCTGGAAGAGCTTACAAGCCAGCTTGGGGACTCAACTCAAATTCAGCACAGCTTATCATCCCCAAACCGATGGACAATCAGAACGTACAATCCAGACACTTGAAGATATGCTTCGTACATGTGTTCTGGATTTTGGAGGATCCTGGGAAGACTATCTACATCTTGTGGAGTTCTCTTATAATAACAGTTACCAAGCAAGTATTGAGATGACTCCATTTGAAGCTCTGTATGGACGAATATGTCGTACCCCACTATCATGGGACGACGTTGGAGAAAGAGCCCTACTGGGACCAGAGATGGTGATCGACTCAACTAAGAAGGTAAAACAAATAAGGGACAGACTTCGAGTGGCTCAAGACAGGCAACGACATTGGGCAAATAGCCACCGAAGGCCCTTCGAATTTGAGGTAATTAAATTTATGAAATTCAAGTCAATTTAAACATTTTTGATTATGGAACTAAGACTTGAGTATGACTCTATTTGAGGTTGGAGAACTGGTATTCTTGAAGATTTCTCCGACACGTGGCACCATTAGGTTCGGAAGGAGTGGAAAACTCAGCCCAAGATTTATTGGACCTTTTGGCATTCAGGAGAAAATCGGAGAAGTGGCATACCGTCTGGCATTGCCACCCTCTCTGGATGGAGTCCATAACGTCTTCCACGTGTCGCAGCTGAGAAAGTACGTGTCAGACCCCAGCCACATTTTGGATCACTCAGAGCTCGAAGTAGGCCCAAGTTTGACTTACCAAGAGCAACCCGTGGAGATACTGGATCGATCGGAGAAAGTTCTACGGAACCAGGTCATTTCCCTGGTTCGCGTAGCTTGGAAGCACCATTCTCCCGGCGAATCCACCTGGGAGAGAGAAGACGAGATTAGAGAGCGCTACCCCTACCTTTTTGAACCCTGAGGTATATTTTAATTCTCGGCTTTTCCTTTCGTTCCTTTGTTATTTTTAAATTTCGAGGACAAAATTTTTATAAGTTGGGTAGATTGTAAACCCCCTGAATCTTCAAAATTATTAAAACTTGGATTTTTTCCAACTTTCTGGAATTTTCTGGGAATTTTCTGAAATTAAAATCAAGGTTCTTAATTATTAAATAAATTTTAATTATTAATAAATAATATTAAAATATCATGGAAATAATATTTTTGGGTGTAAATGAAAAACTGGTTTTAGGGTAATTTTTCTGGATTTTTCTGGGCCTCAGACCTATTTTTTAAATACCTCAAAACTATTTTCAATTAATTATTTAATTAACTGTTTATTTATTATTATTCTTTTTCTCTTGGGCCGGCCCGGCCCAGTGGACCGGCCCAGCCCGCCAGCCCTCAGCCCGCTCCCTTGCGAGTCGGGCGGGTCTGCCCGGACCCGTTAGCCGCCCGACCCGACCCGGCTACACCCATCTCCCCCACGCACGACCCCCCCCCCCCCCCCCCCGCGTTTCCCGGCCGCATTCTCCGGCCACGTCGCCGGAGAACCGCCCCGTTCTCCGCACGACCCCCACGTCCCTCTCAGCGCCACCCCGCACCCGAGCCCTATATATTCCCCTCTCCTCCGCCTCCTTTTTCCCCCCAAACCGCAAACCCTAGCTCCGGCGACTCCGATCCCCGGCGACCCTCCGTCCCCTTCCCTAGCCGCTGCTAGCCGCCCGGAACCCGCCGACCAGCGCCCCTCCGGTGGCCAGCCCCTCTCCAGAACCACCCTCCTCCTCCTCCCCTCTCCAGAAATCTCCTCCGCCACCGACGCCGGCCATCCCCAACTCCCCAGAACCCCTCAGCCGGCACAGCCCGCGTCCCGAGCCCCGGCGCAGCGTGTCCCCGAGTCCAGCCGCCCGAGTCCGGCCAGCCAAGACACGGCAGAGCCCAGCCCTAGGCCGGACACAGCGCGGACACAGCGTCCAGGACACGAACTCGTGTGTCGGACACAGGAAACCCCCATTTCGTGAAGCCTCGTTCAGGTACTCGTATCCCATACCTCGGATCTCTGTTTCTGATTCTGTAAATTGCTACGCGAAGCCTGTATGACCCTCTCGGTGCCCGGACAAACCGCTCGGGGCATCGCGTCCTGTGGTGATCGCACACCGCGATCCAAAAACAGAAAAAAATAGACCCTGTTTCACCCCGGAACTGAGTTTGCCCCGCCAAACGGGACGACTTGGTCGTGCGCGGTCTTCACAAACACGGGCGCGTCGTCGATACGGACGTATGAGATTTCACAGAAGCTGATTCGGGTGTGCGTGCACACCGGAATCAACGCGTATCCGCGAACATCGTCCCGTATCCGACTTTTCTGTAATTCACCCTAACTTCGTGCACACCCGTCGGATCGAAACAAAACTTGCGCCATCAGACTCGTAGCGATACGCTGGTCCTGTGGGTCAAGTTTGGTTCGATTCTGAGAACGTTGACGAAATCGCGTGTCGTAGGCCCCACAGGCCCCACTCGACGGGCGATTTTGTGATCGGCTCATCGGAATTCAATTCTGAAAGTTCCGTTGGGTTCGTATCATCATTCTTGACCTGTTGACACTAAATTTGGTAGATTTGGAGACCGTTGACCCGGACACGTTTTTCGGTGCAAATCGGGTCCACCGGCGGACCCCGTTTTGACCCGAAATTATCGATTTTGCCCTTGTCTCCAAATTGGACCCAAGGACAGGCGTTTCTAGCTATTTGATATCTTCTGAGCGTGATGGTAATGTCTATTTCAGCTTTTGGACTCACCTCTGGAAATTTCCCCGAGTGCAATTAATCGGATCCAAACAACAGGCAAGTACCTGCACTTCAAGTTAAATCTTTATATTGTGATAATTAATTCCCTGCTTTACTAGTCCCCTTGATGATTACACCTGGTGTTAGGAGTACTGGATTTCATGTCTTGAATATTGGAGTTCATGTCTTGTTTTTTATGTCGGGTGGGAGAATACTAGAAGGCATGTAGTTTACCCTTTCCCCTGTCATGTTTAATAGCTGTCGGTACGCGACTGTACCTCAGCCGGATCTCGATTTTCCCTGTTTAATAGCCGTTTATGACGGCCGGATTAGCCTTATAAACCCCTATATGCCAACTATGTATTCTAAAACAAACACAAGTTCACACAGATAGTTTCTGGTCTTGTTATATTTCTTGTTGACTGTTGTAGTTTCAATTCCTGTCTCATGTATTTCTGTTTTCTCATATTCCTGTTTATAGCTTTAACTCTGAGATATTTATGTTTCCTTTATGCAATTTTCTCAATATGATACTCAATTTAATTGTCATAAATATTTAGTTTAATCTTGTTGTGCACTGTGTACTTTGCTCCTTTCCTGACTGGATCCGTTGTTTTAGGCGATGATGAGAACCTTGTCCCTAGCTATTATGGTCCCTATGAGGGAACAGATGAGACTTATGAGGAGCCAGATCCCACCCAGGAGACCCCTGCTGCAGAGTAGATAGCAGTAGCTATTTTATTTTATTGCTCTTTATCTTAGTAATCGGGTTTGTCCCCGATTTCATTCTGATTTCTGTACTAAACATTTGAATCTGTTGTCGCAATTATTTCATTTGAAATCTTAAGTATCTGTTTCCCATTATTATCTTGCCTATGTTGTTTGTGAATGAGCTAGATTAGTTAACTGTGGATATGACCTAGACAGCGTACTACCGCCGACTCTGTGGCGTAGGCTGGACGTACCCACGCACTCGTACCCGAATTTTCGGGTGCGGGTCGTGACACGTGGGGCCCTTGGCTCGTCGTCGGCGGAAGGACGGCGGCGGAGGCTGTAAACTCCCTCACCCAAAATAGGTATTTGTGTATATTTTATATTATTATATTTATTATAGATGTTAAATTTATTTAGAGTATTCTCTTAGTTAATTAGAAAATAATTTTTTCTTTAGTATATTTACTTATATAAATATTCATTTAGAATTATTTTAGGTTATTTTAGATTTTTGGAGATTTTTCTAGAATTTTTGGTAATTAAAACTTAGAAAACATAAATTTCTAGGACTTCTATGATTTACTATATGACCATACTTGCATGTCGTTCCTACCAAATATTTATTTTAGTTTAAAATATTTAATTATATTTTTTTGTACTTTATTTAGAATTTTAAGAAATTTATTTAGATTTTAAAATTATTTAGGATTTATTTGGATATATATAGTCTTAATATTAGATAGATGCTAATTTAGTGTTAATATATATTAATAAGATTTTATAAATTATTTGTATTATCTTTAATTATATTTAAGATTATAAATTATTGAGATAAATTCAAACTCTAGTTTAAATTAAATCAAATCCTGAACCTACTAGAAAATCAACTTCATGCATATCCTATCCTTATTTAAATTCATCATAATCCCATCCAAATTAACCAATCCTAGTCCTATTTAATTAAGTAGTGTCTTTCACTAGTTATGACAAATTAAAAAGACGATATCTCCTAGCTCCGGACTCCAAACATGCTCCAGTTTTTTTGTTAGAACGATAATGAGGTTAGCTTTTTGACTATATAAATTGTTTTTCTAAATTATGAGTATTAAATTCTGTAAAATTCGTAGAGCATAGCATGTCCGAAAATAGACGTATTTCGATGTTTTCGTGATTCTGGGAGAACCAGGAGTCTGAATCACGAACCGTTTAAAGTTTCGGAAAGCTAATGTGGATATCATCGACATAAATTTTTCCCAGAATTTATTTCGAATTATTTACATACTGTTAATTCTGTAGAACTTCTAGGTTAGAATTTAACCATCGGTGCACAATACAAAATTTGTATGTGTCATAATTCCCAAACGAATTTGAATTCGGACGAGCCGTAAATTCTAGCATATTTTTGACGCTGAAATCTATAGGAAATCATGTATGAAAGTTGAGTTTGTGTCGGTTGACTTTTTGGTCAACAGATCGCCTCGATTTGCGTGCCATGAGACTCGAGTTGATAAAATTCAGTTTCTTTGGACAAAATTTAGGAATTAACATAAAAATAAGAATAATAAGATTAAAATAGGATTTTAGAGTAATTATTCCAGAATTAAATAAATTAAAATAAATTATCTTTTGACGTGATAAATTTGTAATACATAGGCTATTTGGACTGTGACTTGGACTCTGATTCATACCAGCAGCAGGACCCCAGGCAAGATACCTTGCCAAATTGTTACAGTACTTTTGCATGCTATTTATATTTCTTTATATTTATTGCATTTCTGTTTATTCTTGCATGTGTAGTTTTCTTTCAGTCATTACTATATATTAGATATGTTGACACACACTTGACACTTAGTATCATAGAGGACAATCATTAGGCGTATGGGCTTTAACCACTCTGGTAACACCGTAGTCACTAGCACGCACTATGGTGGGTCGTGTCCGATGGTCGCTACCCCCGAGGTATGTCGATTGATGGAGTCCGATGGTCGCTACCCCCGAGGTATGCCGGCTGATGATGTTCATGGACGAGTGCATGAGTTATGAAGATTAGATCGAGTAGCCTACCCTTGCCCATGCGTCAAAAAGTTGTCCTCATTTGCATTCATATAGATTGTCTTGTACAGCGTACTTATTTATTTTCAAACCATATGCATGTTTACTGTATTCAAATTGGCTCGTATTTTCTGTATCTTGTTACGTCCCTCTGAGGACCTGGTCCGCTGCCAGGTGTATCTTTTCTTGAGTATTTGCAGGAGCGCAGATTTGGATGGTTACATGTGATCCGAGGATGTCTTCTCTTCGAGCTGTGATGGATAGTTGGTATTCTTATATTGTGTTGTGGTGTTGTACTCATATTGTATTTGCTCTTATATTCGAGTTGGTAGTGGATTTGTTTCCATCCAACTATTATCCTTAGATACTTCTTATTGAGATCTAGTTTCATAGATACTGGTTATTTATTTCTACATGATTTTGGTGGATGAGATTTAGATTTTACCCTGTGACTTGTATTACATTTTATACCACTTATGGATTTTATATTCATATTACAGCGTACGTATGGATTTGGTTTTCATATATTGGAGTTGCCATATCCATGCGGCTGGCATGCTTACGTGTCCTAGTCCTACGTATTTTTGGGACTGGGGCATGACATGTTTTTGTGGTGGCCCATGCAGGTCGAGAGCATATTGTCTCGGTTACGTTATTGTACCGAACAAGCCTGCACCTAGGACTAGAGTATAGGATCTCATCCATAATTGACTATGATTCATCTTCCTCCTATCTGTTCTATTTGAACAATTGTATCTTGCTTGATTCATGTACTTCCCTAATAATTCTTTGAGTATAGCCTTCTGCTAGAATATAGGAACCCTGTTATTAGGATGATAATTAGAGTAGCACACATATTAAGAATACAACGAGAATATAGACACCACTAAGTTTAGAATATCTAGTGAACCCTAGAATTCCTTAGCTATAGATTGGTTTACCATTACCCCTGATATATTATGAAGACTGGAGGGTAGTATAGATACTACTAGAGTAGTTAGAAGTTTTACCATAATGTTTGACACCTAGTATCACATAGTCTTTTGACCTATTAATGGAGTGTGACTGAACAACATTAATTGTATGCTAGCTTAGGAGACAGTATTTATTCAGACAATAGAATTTAGAGGTCCTTGCCCCCATTTGGTCGACTAGCGACACAGACAAGGAGGTTATATTATAACTATAGAGATTTGTAGAGTCTTTATTATTATTGCTTATTCTATTTTTTGTTTTGTTTTTGTGAACTTGAATTGACTTGTACCTCCTTTCATCATCATCTAGCGTACCTATAATTGTTGTACCACCTTGACTCATGCCGCTATTATAGCCTAGTTTTGCAAGCTTATTCTTTCATCAAGCTTGTTCACTATATATGTATTAGTGGATGCATACATTAATACATTTCAAAATTAGTGTACTACGGTCTGATCAACCATAGTGCGCGTGGTTCGCCCTTCGTATAACTACTTTACGTGGATTGAGATATCTAGTAATTAGTAGATGAATGAACTTGCCCTCTAGATATGTCTAAGTATATCATATCCGTTACATAACTGTACCGATGCGAGCATGTGGATAGGCATTACCAAAATAGGACTTCAATCCACAACTGCTTTGACAATTCCTATTTGAATTCTTTAAACGTCTTGATCCCGATACTTCTATTCTATTACCTCGCCCTTGAACTCTTTATTATTGATCTCCGTCTTCCCTTATTTCGGAAAGACGAAACCTCATGCTTGGTATAAGTTTGATACACAGAGAGTACTAGATATACCCCATAGGCCGATCACATACTTGAGGATTATTCTTTCGTAATTAAGGACATATCATAAATGATATAATCGGCGTTGAAGTTTTGAGGATTGAATGACATGAGTAAATAAATTAAGGAATATTTTTCTTAAAGTATATAGCCTTCTGTGATAGATTGGTAAATTCTAAGTTGGGTAGCAGTGCATTGGCAACTCGAGAGGAATTTCTTTTAGATTGTGATCGAGTAAGATTAGATTGGGAGAGGTTCAAGCCATTCAATTTTGAGAATTTTAGAAGAATGACTAAGATGATGAGGATTAATGAATTTTAAAAATCTTGATATTGAGGACCCAATATTTATACCTTAAGTACATAATTTAAATTTTTGAGTATTGAAGGTAAAATCATCAATTTGAATTTGAAGGATAAATATATAATTTCAGACTTGAACATTGGTGGACTGCAATTAAATTATTTTTCAATTTGATGATTTAAATTAAGAATTAAAATTTGATGGTTGGACTACCTATTTGAAATATTGAGGATGTGAATGGAATTTAAAAAGTTGAAGAATACAAAAAAAAAATTTATAAGTGGAAATAGGAATAATATTGGACTCGAATTACTTCTAGAGGAGATTATGATACTTGGAGATCGTGAGGTAAAATTTGATATGGGTTATTTAAATCTTGAAGATATTATATGGATTCAATTTAAATTTGGATATTGATGAGTTGAAAAAGTGAGAAGAGATTACAATAGGTTGAATTTTGATTTAAACAATAATTATCTTAATTTTGAAATGATCGCGATAGATTTGAATAGATTTTGTTATTTAAATTTTTGGAAGAGATTACGATTGACGTACCTTATGTATGAATGTGAAGGATTTAACAAATTATGTCTTATTTTAATTTCGAGGACGAAATTGTTTTAAGTTGGGTAGATTGTAAACTCCCTCACCCAAAATAGATATTTGTGTATATTTTATATTATTATATTTATTATAGATGTTAAATTTATTTAGAGTATTCTCTTAGTTAATTAGAAAATAATTTTTTCTTTAGTATATTTACTTATATAAATATTCATTTAGAATTATTTTAGGTTATTTTAGATTTTTGGAGATTTTTCTAGAATTTTTGGTAATTAAAACTTAGAAAACATAAATTTCTAGGACTTCTATGATTTACTATACCACCATACTTGCATGTCGTTCCTACCAAATATTTATTTTAGTTTAAAATATTTAATTATATTTTTTTCTACTTTATTTAGAATTTTAAGAAATTTATTTAGATTTTAAAATTATTTAGGATTTATTTGGATATATATAGTCTTAATATTAGATAGATGCTAATTTAGTGTTAATAGATATTAATAAGATTTTATAAATTATTTGTATTATCTTTAATTATATTTAAGATTATAAATTATTGAGATAAATTCAAACTCTATTTTAAATTAATTCAAATCCTGAACCTACTAGGAAATCAACTTCATGCATATCCTATCCTTATTTAAATTCATCATAATCCCATCCAAATTAACCAATCCTAGTCCTATTTAATTAAGTAGTGTCCACCATTATAAATATCTCATCCTTCATATTTTTCTTCCCCAAATTCCTCTCTTTTTCGTCCAAAAAATAGTCAAAATTCGTCATAAATTCAGCCTCATTTTCCACTAGTTATGACGAATTAAAAAGACGATATCTCCTAGCTCCGGACTACAAATATGCTCCAGTTTTTTTTCTTAGAACGATAATGAGGTTAGCTTTCTGATTATATAAATTGTTTTTCTAAATTATGAGTATTAAATTCTGTAAAATTCGTAGAGCATAGCATGTCCGAAAATAGATGTGTTTCGATGTTTTCGTGATTTCGGGAGAACCAGGAGTCAGAATCATGAACCGTTTAAAGTTTCGGAAAGCTAATGTCGAGATCATCGACATAAATTTTTTCCAGAATTTAATTCGAATTATTTACATACTGTTAATTCTGTAGAACTTCTAGGTTAGAATTTAACCATCGGTGCACAATACAAAATTTGTATGTGTCATAATTCCCAAACGAATTTGAATTCGGACGAGCCGTAAATTCTAGCATATTTTTGACGCTGAAATCTACAGGAAATCATGCATGAAAGTTGAGTTTGTGTCGGTTGACTTTTTGGTCAACAGATTGCCTCGATTTGCGTGCCATGAGACTCGAGTTGATAAAATTCAGTTTTTTTGGACAAAATTTAGGAATTAACATAAAAATAAGAATAATAAGATTAAAATAGGATTTTAGAGTAATTATTCTAGAATTAAATAAATTAAAATAAATTATCTTTTGACGTGATAAATTTGTAATACATAGGCTATTTGGACTGTGACTTGGACTCTGATTCATACCAGCAGCAGGACCCCAGGCAAGATACCTTGCCAAATTGTTATAGTACTTTTGCATGCTATTTATATTTCTTTATATTTATTGCATTTCTGTTTATTCTTGCATGTGTAGTTTTCTTTCAGTCATTACTATATATTAGATATGTTGACACACACTTGACACTTAGTATCATAGAGGACAATCATTAGGCGTATGGGCTTTAACCACTCTGGTAACACCGTAGTCACTAGCACACACTATGGTGGGTCGTGTCCGATGGTCGCTACCCCCGAGGTATGTCGATTGATGGAGTCCGAGGGTCGCTACCCCCGAGGTATGCCGGCTGATGATGTTCATGGACGAGTGCATGAGTTGTGAGGATTAGATCGAGTAGCCTACCCTTGCCCATGCGTCGAAAACTTGTCCTCATTTGCATTCATATAGATTGTCTTGTACAGCGTACTTATTTATTTTCAAACCATATGCATGTTTACTGTATTCAAATTGGCTCGTATTTTCTGTATCTTGTTACGTCCCTCTGAGGACCTGGTCCGCTGCCAGGTGTATCTTTTCTTGAGTATTTGCAGGAGCGCAGATTTGGATGGTTACATGTGATCCGAGGATGTCTTCTCTTCGAGCTGTAATGGATAGTTGGTATTCTTATATTGTGTTGTGGTGTTGTACTCATATTATATTTGCTCTTATATTCGAGTTGGTAGTGGATTTGTTTCCATCCAACTATCATCCTTAGATACTTCTTATTGAGATCTAGTTTCATAGATACTGGTTATTTATTTCTATATAATTTTGGTGGATGAGATTTAGATTTTACCCTGTGACTTGTATTACATTTTATACCACTTGTAGATTTTATATTCATATTACAGCGTACGTATGGATTTGGTTTCCATATATTGGAGTTGCCATATCCATGCGGCTGGCATGCTTACGTGTCCTAGTCCTACGTATTTTTGGGACTGGGGCGTGACAGAGGCAGCGGTGGCTGGCCGGAGAAGCAGCAGCAGCAACTGTTGCTGTCAGCAACAGCAGCAGCAACAGCAGCTTGTAGCAGTTGCAGCGGCGGCTGCGGTGGCGGAGGCGGCGGTGCAGGGTGGGGGATCGACGGAGGGGGTCGAGGCGGATAGGTTGGTGGTGGTGGCGGGGGTCTACGGTGGTGGTGGTGGTGGCTGGAGATGATCGGAGTGGAGGGGGTGACTGTTAGGGTTAGGGAGCTGGAGGTGCTGCGGGGGTGAGGGCGGCCGGAGGGATGGTCGTGGGCGGTGGGAGGGTGGTGGTCCGGTAGAGGGGGTCGGGGCGAGGCGAGTGGGGGTGGTGGTGGTGGTGCACGATGGCCGGAGGCAGTGCTGGGGGTAGCTGCTGTTGGCAGGGTCGGGGTGGGGTTTGTGGCAGCTGCCCACGGCGGAGCAGGCGGCCGGAGGTGGTGAGGTTTGGTCGGAGGGAAGGTGGGGTAGGGGCGAGGGCTTCGCCGGAGTTTGGTCGGAGGCGGTGGCCGAAGGTGGTGGCTGTGAGGGTTGGAAGGGGGAGGGGTAGTGTATTTATAGGGTTTTAAGGGGATGGCATAGTTGTAAATAGTTGGAACTCCAAGGGTATTTTGGTAATTTGGTTTTTAAGATATTTATCTGATATTTTTCAGATATTTTGTGGGTCCCACTTGACACGTGGACGGTCCATGTTCACCAGCCAATGAGGGGGTGACACCTCGCACTGTAAATTTGCATAAAAACCCCTAAAATTTTCTAAATTGCAAATAGGTCCCAAAATTGGTATTTTGCGTAATTACGCAATTTGTCTGATAAAATATCCTGTTCCCAGAAAATACTAAAATGCTCAGAATTTAGAGAGAAAAGCTGTGGGAGGGTCCTGAGGGGGTGGGGGTGAGTCTGGGCAGGGGCAGGGCCTGATTTCTGGGTGATACGGGTCATCGTATTTATTATTTAATAAATACTGCGCACGATGTTCTCTATTTATTTAGAGGCAGGTAGGGCCATAATTTTTCTACGGTGTCAATATACTAATTGTAGTATATTCAAAGTAGAATATTATCGTATTTTTATTTGGATAAAACAGATGCCTGTTGGTCCTCAATCTCTAGGGGTACAGAGATGGATAAAGAGAAAGAAATAAAATAGAAAATAAATACGGACTTTTGTAACGATATTTCTGCGTCTCAAACGAGGCTCATAATAAAGCATCTGGGAGTTGCACCAAATTCAAAAAAATAGTCTAATAAGTCTAGGGCAGGTATGTGAATTTTGTTTGAGAAAAACAGCTAGTGTAATATTCTAATTAATTGTGTAAGGTACAGGTGCACAATCAATAGGATATGTAAACAAAATAAACTTTAAAAAGTTGCAGTAATTCTAATTAGCTAAAATAAATTCTAAATTACTGAAATTTGGTCGAGGAAGTTTACAATCTACCCTCCTTAGAATATTTCGTCCACGAATAAAAACAGACATATAATGAAAATGAAAGATTGTTTTGAAATATTAGGACATACCCTGGTTTGGAAATAGATGAGGGAAATGCTGTCGAATATCCTCTTCTCGTTCCCAGGTTGATTCACCTGGTGCATGATGTCTCCATGCAACACGAACTAGAGGGATAGTCTGGCCTCGCAATACCTTCTCGCTACGATCTAAGATCTCTACAGGTTCCTCCTGGTACGATAGGCTTGGGCCGACGGTGATCTCTGAATGGTCCAGTACATGACTCGGGTCTGGAATGTACCTCCTCAGCTGAGATACGTGAAAGACGTCATGTACTCCTTCCAGGGTCTGAGGTAGAGCTAGCTTGTAGGCAACTTCTCCGATGCGTTCTAGTACATCGAAGGGTCCAATGTACCTTGGACTCAGCTTTCCTCTTCCTCCAAATCTGATAGTTCCTCTGGTAGGTGAGATTTTCAAGAATACATGTTCTCCCACTTGGAACTCTAGAGGTCGTCGATGAACGTTGGCCCAGTGCTTCTGTCTGTCTTGTGCAGCTCGTAGGTGTCCTTGTATCTTCTTTACTTTCTCCACCGTACGAACAACCAATTCTGGTCTCAAGATCTGTCTTTCGCCAACATCGCTCCAGCATACTGGGGAACGACATTTCCTGCCATACAATGCTTCAAAGGAAGCCATTTGGATGCTCGCTTGATAGCTATTATTGTAGGAAAATTCCACCAGGTGCAAATGATCCGCTGAAATCAAGCATGCAGGCTCTCAGCATATCTTCAAGTGTTTGGATGGTGCGTTCTGATTGGCCATCTGTCTGCGGATGGTACGAGGTGCTGAACTTAAGGCGGGTACCAAGACTTTCTTGCATACTTCGCCAAAAGTAAGATATAAATCTCGTATCTCTGTCAGACACTATGCTGACTGGTACTCCATGCAAACGCACTATCTCCTTCATGTACATGTCTGCCAAGACTTCGGTAGATTGTCCAACTCTGAAAGGTAAGAAATGTGCAGCCTTTGTGAGTCTATCTACGATCACCCATACAGCATTACGACCACTGGGACTTCTTGGGAAGCCCGTCACAAAGTCCATCGTAATGTGTTCCCATTTCCACTTGGGTATTGGGAGGGGTTAAAGTAGACCGGCAGATCTCTGATGCTCAGCCTTGACTTGCTGATACACCAGGCACCTTGCCACAAAGCGTGCTATCTCTCGCTTCATTCCATGCCACCAGTAGTTTTGTCGCAGATCTCTGTACATCTTTGTGCCTCCAGGATGTATAGAGTATGTTGAGCTATGAGCTTCTGACATCAGCTCCTCATGAAGTTCTCCATTTGGAACATAAAGACGTTCTCCACATCTTAGAGTCTCATCTTCGTGTATGCGGCATCCTGTCTGGATTCCAGCCTCTGTTCTTTGTCGAAGCCTCTGAAATCTTGCATCTGTTGGCAGTGCAGCTTTGATTCTTTCGACCAATGTTGATTGTAGTTGGTAGTTTGACAATTGGCCGTCAATTCTTGGCATAATGACATTTATTTCCAACTTTTCTAGATCTCTCAATAGACCTGGTTGGGTGATCATAAAGAATGCCGAGGGTCTTCTGCTTAGTGCATCAGCTACTACATTAGCCTTCCCTGGATGGTACTGCCGATCGATCTCGAAATCCGTCATCACTTCGAGCCATCATCTTTGTCTCAGATTTAGGTCCTTCTGGGTGTAGACATATTTCAGGCTCTTGTGATCGATGAATATCTCTACTCGTTCGTCGTATAGATAATGTCTCCATAGCTTCAGGACGAAGATGACTATGGCAAGCTCCAAGTCGTGAGTGGGGTAATTCTTCTCATGAGTCCTCAGTTGTCTTGAGGTATAAGCTACAACCTTCCCATGTTGCATTAAGACACAACCCAATACTTTTCCGGATGCATCGCTATAGATTACGAAACCTCCGGATCCAGATGGTATAGTCAAAATGGGGGCAGTAGTCAAACGCTTCTTCAATTCGTCGAAAGCTGTCTGGCATTCCTCAGACCAGATGAACTCCTGATCCTTGCGGGTAATGCGGGTAAGACGGGTAATTGGCTCCGTGATTCTTGCAAAGTTTTCTACGAACCTCCGGTAATATCCGCCAAGTCCTAGAAAGCTTCTCACCTCTGAGACGTTGGTAGGGGTTGGCCACGTCTCGACAGATGAGATCTTTGCTGGGTCTACTGAGATGCCTTCTCCTGTGATAACGTGCCCAAGGAAAGTGACACGATCAAGGAAGAATTCGCACTTGCTTAGTTTAGCATAAAGGCTCTCATGTCTCAGCGTCTCTAGCACTAGCCTCAAGTGCTCTTCGTGCTCCTCGTGGCTCTTCGAATATACCAAGATGTCGTCGATGAAGACTACCACGAACTGATCCAGATATTGGTGGAAGACTCTGTTCATCAGGTTCATGAATACGGCTGGTGCATTAGTCAGTCCAAAAGGCATCACCAGGAACTCGTAATGACCATAGCGAGTCCTGAATGCTGTCTTTGGAATGTCTTCTCGCCGTACCTTGACTTGATGATAGCCAAATCTCAAGTCTATCTTTGAGAATACCACAGCTCCCGTCAGTTGATCGAACAGGTCATCGATCCGTGGCAAGCGGTACTTGTTTTTGATTGTCAAAGCGTTGAGGGCTCTGTAATCAATACACATGCGATATGTTTCGTCCTTCTTGGGTACAAACAACACTGGTGCTCCCCAGGGTGATGCACTAGGACGAACAAATCCCTTGATTTGCAATTCTTCCAGTTGCAGCTTCAGCTCGTCAAGTTCCTTCTTCGCCAGTCGGTACACATTTGAGGATACCGGTGCAGCTCCGGGTATCAGCTCAATAGTGAACTCTACTTCTCTGTCAGGCGGTAGGCCTGGCAATTTCTCCGGGAATACGTCTTCGAATTCTGCAACGATCGCTGGGGGTTCTATCTCCATCGCCATGTAAGCTCTAGGAGTCTGGCCTACTCCTTGCTCGATGGTACCTCGTGCGTATTCGAACTCCGGGTGTCCTGGTGGTCTAAAGATGATACTACCTTTTCGGCAGTCTAGGATAGCATTGTTCTGGATTAACCAGTCCATGCCTAAGACGACGTCGAAATTTGGCATAGAGAGTACCAGAAATTGCGCTCTTAGCTCTCTACTACAAACAACTATTGAATATGTTTCAATAATGTTGGTAACTGGAACAATACCTCCTCCAGTAAGAATTTTCCAGCACTTGGGTAGCGGGGAAGTGATTAGTTTGTGCATGGCTACGAAACTACTAGATATAAATGACAGGGTTGCGCCAGAATCAAATAATGTAGTTGCAGGTAATGATGCAACTAAAATGGTACCTGTGATGGTTTCACCTTCGGGTTCTTCGGCAACTGCAGCTAAAGCAAAGGCTTGCCCGTGCCTTTGTCCTCCAGACTGTTGTCTGGCCTTGTTGAACTGGGCCTCTTGTGTAGCCAGGGGTGCTCCCCTCTGATATCCTCCAGATGTTGAAGGATGTGTACCTCCAGTTGAGGTCTGCGTCTTCTGGCCCGGGGCTCCATCTTTGCGTTGTGGGCAATCCCTAGCCATATGCTGGCTAGCTCCACATACTTGGCAGAGTCCTTTCTTCTTTCTGCAGTCATTGGCAAAATGCCCCTTTTTGCCACAATAGTGACAAGTCGGGAGCTCCTTCTTCTGGTAGGGCCCCGTCGTCTGCTGCGTCTGATTTTGTGGACGACGGATAGGGCCTCCTGCCCCTTGCTGGTTTTTGGCCGGGAAGGTTGGATTAGAGCGTCTCGCTCCTCGGCCAATAGCTTCTTGCACCCTTGCTTCTGCAAGAACCTCCTCGTAGGAGATCCTTGACTGTGATGTCGTATACCTCTGGAGCTCGCAGGTGAGGCCATGGTGGAATCTTTTGGCCTTCTCCAACTCATTCGGTATCAAGATGGTACCGAATCGACTTAGTCTGCTAAACTCCGCGTCGTAGGCGTCAACAGTCATGTTTTCCTGTTCCAAGTGCAGGAACTGGGAGTATAAGGCATTTTGGACTATTGCAGGGAAGTAATTGGCATTGAAGTATTCCAAGAATTATTCCCAAGTCTGATCTTTGCCGACGCTACGCTATATCGAATCCCACCAGTGGTGGGCATTGCCTAAGAGTTGAGCTCTTACGGCGGTCATCCACAGATCGGGGGTAAGTTGCGAGCCTTCTAGCAATATTTCTGTGTTGGAGATCCAGTCTAAGATCTCCTCTGGGGTTTCGCTGCCTTTAAAGGTTTTCGGGTTCATCTGGCGGAAAACTTTGACTGTGCCTACTGGTTGGACATGTGCTGGTGCTGGTGCTGGGGCAGTGGTTCTCTCCAAAGCCGTCATCAAAGTCTGTCTCAAGACTTCAGTCTGTTGCCACTGAGACTGTCTCAGGGCTTCAGTCTGTTGCCATTGAGTCTGCATCATAGCTTGGAGGAACTGGAACATTTGAGTTTGTCCCTCAAGCTGAGACATCTGGGCAGGGAAGGCGGGAGGTGGAGGTAGAGGTGTCTCCGCCTGCAGTGTTGGGGCCTGGGAGGTTTGCCCTTCATGCTGGACTGGTGTTCCTGTCTGGGCAGGATTCTGGTGGATGTACGGGGTTGGCGGGTAGACCAACATCCTTCTAGGGGATTGGTCTCTCGGGGTGGACGGGGTTTCTTGGACATCGGGCGAGGGGTCTGTTGCTTGGTCAGCCCTATCAATCGCATGTCCACCGGGTATGTCCATAATTCTGAAGAAGATAGAATAAGAAAAAGTATAAGGAATTTATAATTGATAATCAAGCAGGATGCAAAAATTTGATAAAGTCAGTGTGGATGAGACCCAGTATTTCTATCCTATAGCAGGCTTGCTGGGCATGTCATCATACCACTAGTAATAAACTAGACCTGCATGGGCCACCACTAAAACCATGTCACGCCCCAGTCCCAAGATGTCGGGAACTAGGCCACGTGGCATTGGCCAGCTGACACATTACTAAGGGTTTAATCCATTTTTATGGACCCAAAGGAACGTGCTACGCTGTCCTAAAATATAACAAGTCTAGTACAGGTAAATCTATCCCATCCACAGAAATATCAGGAAATAGTACTGAATATATATAATGCTGAGTCTGAAAATGTCATAATACACATCTTGTGGGAACAAACCCACTACAAAATATAATAATAATGCAGAAAACAGGATAGACTGAGTATCGTCTATCTAGCAAAATATCTCCATCGCCAAGAGAGCATCTCCTAGAATCAGGTAGATTCTGATGGTGTCTCTTCCAATTCTTCCTCGGTAGCACACCTGGTCTCCTGTCCTGGGCCATACACCGTGGGATAGAAGGCCTCGTCTAAATCTGAAAGGGAACCAGGTCCTCAGTGGGACATAACAAGATACAGGAAACAACATGCCAGGTATGTAAATACTGAATAAATAAATAAATACTGGGTGCTAACCATCTAAGTGAAATACAAGTAAAGACCTTATAGTACGCATGGGAATGTGTAGGTTAGACATATGCTGACTTAATTCACCAATCGTGGTGACTAGCTAGTATATGTGTCATATGCCTCCAGACTCATGGGCACTCTGCAATCGTCCATCTCCGAGGAGCATGGTACGAAGGATAAAAACATCAAGGAGGGGGGTGTCCTATACGTCTACTAGTTATCTTTCCCGTCCAATGTAACTAAATGCCAAGTCGTACTGTTCTGAGTTTTCCTGATTTTAGGCTAAGTCGTGATGCGTGTCACACGTATTGGTAGCTAATTAAATATGCAGCTTGCATCCCAATATGTATTGCAACCATGTTGAGTGTTCCCGTGATAGGGTCTAGGAGGATATTAGGATACCCTCACAGATGTTGGTAGGTCTGAAAAGACTAAGTTAATTATGCTACAAGTCAACGTATCTGTTGACTGTTCCTGAGGCAAACTCAGGTACTCACAGTTATATGGAATTCAGAAAAACATAGCATATAACAACATTTGAATTTAAACAGTAACTTGGCAAGGTATATTTGCCTACTTCCTGATTGTGTTGGAAACCTGATCCCACTGTCAAGACTGAGGGTCCTTGTGACAGGGGGTCACTGACTGTGCTGGAGATATTTTCTGTTTAAGACGTACATGTCTCGTAAATATAATTTAAATAAAGGCATAATAATATAATATATACTTATGTAATTCTATACATATAAGCCAATATATATGTATATAGGGTTCATATATATATATATATATATATATATATATATATATATATATATATATATATATATATATATAGTAGGTATATATATAAAATAGATATATTTTATGTAATACATATAGATATAAAAAAAGAAAATAAAGCTGAAATTGAAATATATATATATATATATATATATATATATATATATATATATATATATATATACACATTTATGTATACTAATATATATATATATATAAGTAATAGATAGATATATATATAGATGTATATATTTACATATATACATATATATATATATATAAAAGAAAAGAATAAAATGCAGGAATTTGAGATATATAAATATATACATATTTATATACAAATTTATATGTATATAATAATATATAGATAGATAGATATATATATATATATATATATATATATATATATATATATATATATATATATATATATATATATATATATATATAAAAATAAATATATATATATATATATATATATATATATATATATATATATATATATATATATATATATATATATATATATATATATATATATATATATATATATATATATATA
Source organism: Iris macrosiphon (assembly GCA_036927795.1). Classification (NCBI taxonomy): domain Eukaryota; kingdom Viridiplantae; phylum Streptophyta; class Magnoliopsida; order Asparagales; family Iridaceae; genus Iris; species Iris macrosiphon. Next base: position 45,555,648 of record JAYESA010000012.1, read on the forward strand.
TATATATATATATATATATGAAAGAAAAGAAAAATGCAGAAATGTAAATACATATATCTATATACTGTATATCCAGTATTATATATAATATAAATATATGTATATATAATACATATATAGATAATACATATATATATATATATATAATATATATATATATATATATATATATATATATATATATATATATATATATATATATATATATATATATATATATATATATATATATATATATAAATTAAAAGGAAAGACAAGTGCAGAATGTAAATGTATATATATAATATACTGTATTATCCAGTATAATAGTATTTATATATAGATAATGTATATATACATAGATATATTATATATATATATATATATATATATATATATATATATATATATATATATATATATATATATATATATATATAATAAAATGAAAAGACAGTGCAGAAATATAAATACGTATATAAATACTGTATTATCCAGTATTAGATATATATAAGTAATATATACGATATTATAAATAATATATATATACATAGATATATATATATATATATATATATATATATATATATATATATATATATATATATATATATATATATATATATATATATATATATATATATATATATATATATATATATATATATAAATAACAAATGAAAGTATATATAATAATAAAGAAAAATGCATAGTACATATACATATTATATATATACTTATATATATTTATTATACAATATATAATATACATATAGATATATACATATATACATAGATATATATATATATATACATAAATATATATATACATACATATATAATAATAATATATATATATACAGTATAAATATACTATATATATACAGTATATAATAATATAATATATATTATATATTATAATATATATACAAATATATATATATATATAGATATACATATATATTCATATATATATATATATATATATATATATATATATATATATATATATATACACATATATACATACATACATATACAATATTATACGTATATACGTATAAAGAGGGTCAGGGGGTATACCTATCTAACAGGTGGGGCCCTTGGCTCGTCGCCGGCGGAAGGACGGCGGTGGAGGCAGCGGTGGCTGGCCGGAGAAGCAGCAGTAGCAACTGTTGCTGTCAGCAACAGCAGCAGCAACAACAGCTTGCAGCAGTTGCAGCGGCGGCTGCGGTGGCGGAGGCGGCGGTGAAGGGTGGGGGATCGACGGAGGGGGTCGAGGCGGAGAGGTTGGTGGTGGTGGCGGGGGTCTATGGTGGCGGTGGTGGTGGCTGGAGATGATCGGAGTGGAGGGGGTGACTGTTAGGGTTAGGGAGCTGGAGGTGCTGCGGGGGTGAGGGCGGCCGGAGGGATGGTCGTGGCGCGGTGGGAGGGTGGTGGTCCGGTAGAGGGGGTCGGGGCGAGGCGAGTGGGGGTGGTGGTGCACGGTGGCCGGAGGCAGTGCTGGGGGAGGTCGGGTGGTGGGGGTAGCTGTTGTTGGCAGGGTCGGGGTGGGGTCTGTGGCAGCTGCCCACGGCGGAGCAGGCGGCCGGAGGTGGTGAGGTTTGGTCGGAGGGAAGGTGGGGTAGGGGCGAGGGCTTCGCCGGAGTTTGGTCGGAGGCGGTGGCCGGAGGTGGTGGCTGTGAGGGTTGGAAGGGGGAGGGGTAGTGTATTTATAGGGTTTTAAGGGGATGGCATAGTTGTAAATAGTTGGAACTCCAAGGGTATTTAGGTAATTTGGTTTTTTAGATATTTATCTGATATTTTTCAGATATTTTGTGGGTCCCACTTGACACGTGGACGGTCCATGTTCACCAGCCAATGATGGGGTGACACCTCGCACTGTAAATTTGCATAAAAACCCCTAAAATTTCCTAAATTGCAAATAGGTCCCAAAATTGGTATTTTGCGTAATTACGCAATTTGTCTGATAAAATATCCTGTTCCCAGAAAATACTAAAATGCTCAGAATTGAGAGAGAAAAGCTGTGGGAGGGTCCTGAGGGGGTGGGGGTGAGTCTGGGTAGGGGCAGGGCCTGATTTCTGGGTGATACGGGTCATCGTATTTATTATTTAATAAATACTGCGCACGATGTTCTCTATTTATTTAGTGGTAGGTAGGACCATAATTTTTCTACGGTCTCAATATACTAATTGTAGTATATTCAAAGTAGAATATTATCGTATTTTTGTTTGGGTAAAACAGATGCCTGTTGGTCCTCAATCTCTAGGGGTACAGAGATGGGTAAAGAGCAAGAAATAAAATAGGAAATAAATACGGATTTTGTAACGATATTTGTGCGTCTCAAACGAGGCTCATAATAAAGCATCTGGGAGTTGCACAAAATTCAGAAAAATAGTCTAACAAGTCTATGGCAGGTATGTGAATTTTGTTTGAGAAAAACAGCTAGTGTAATATTCTAATTAATTGTGTAAGGTACAGGTGCACAATCAATAGGATATGTAAACAAAATAAACTTTAAAAAGTTGCAGTAATTCTAATTAGCTAAAATAAATTCTAAATTACTGAAATCTGGTCGAGGAAATTTACAAGGCAGTTACGAGTACATAAGAAAAATTATCCGACTCATGACTTGGAACTTGCAGCCGTTGTATTTGCTCTGAAGCTATGGAGACATTACTTATACGGGGAACGAGTGAAGATCTATACAGACCACAAAATCCTCAAGTACGTCTTCACACAGAAGGAGTTAAATATGAGGCAACGTCGATGGCTCGAGTTGATGAAAGATTTTGAGATAGAGCTACATTATCATCCAGGCAAGGCTAACGTGGTAGTAAACGCGTTAAGCCGAAAACCAGCATCTTACTTCTTGAAAGCACAGAGGGAACTATTGGAGGACTTGTAAGAGCTTGGTATTGAAGTGATATTACCCGAAGCAGATGGGATACTAGCCAACTTACAAGTACAATCATTATTGATAGAGAGGATTAAGGCAGCTTTGCCTACAGACGCCAGATTCAGGAGACTGAAGGAAAGGACAGAGGTCGGAGAGCAGACCGAATTGCGCATTCATGAGGATGGGACATTACGATGTGGTGATCGTCTTTATATTCCAAATGGAGAGATTCGATAGGAGCTGATGACAGAGGCTCATAGTTCGATATATTCTATTCATCCTGGAGGCACCAAGATGTATCGTGACATTACGACAACACTTTTAGTGGCATAGAATGAAGAGAGAAATAGCTCACTTTGTAGCTAAATGTCTGGTATGTCAACAAGTAAAGGCGGAGCACCCGAGGACAACAGGCTTATTGCAACTACTTCCGATTCCAGAGTGGAAGTGGGAGCACATCACTATGGACTTCATCACAGGTTTTTCCAATAGTCCAAGTGGAAGAGATGCAGTGTGGGTGATAGTGGACCGACTCACCAAGTCAGCCCATTTCATACCTTTTAGAGTGGGTCAGTCTACAGAAGCTTTGGCTTACTTATATATGAGGCAAATTGTAAGATTGTACGGAATACCAGTCTGTATTGTATCGGACAGAGATTCGCGCTTTATATCGCACTTTTGGAGGAGCATGAAAGAGAGTCTTGGAACTCGTCTAAAGTTCAGTACATCTTACCATCCGCAGACAGATGGGCAGTTAGAGCGTACCGTTCAGACATTGGAGGATATGTTGAGGGCTTGCATGTTAGACTTCAGAGGATCATGGGAGGACCACCTACATCTTGTGGAGTTTTCTTACAACAATAGCTATCAAGCGAGTATTCAGATGGCTCCGTTTGAAGTATTGTATGAAAGAAAATGTAGGTCTCCTGTGTGTTGGAGTGACGTGGGAGAACGTCAAATTCTGGGACCAGAGTTGGTGGTCAACACCATAGAGACAATCAAGAAGATTCAAGATTCAGGGACACTTGCGAGCAGCGCAAGACAGGCAGAAGCAGTGGGCAGACCTTCATCGTCGTCCCTTGAAGTTCATAAAGGGCGATCATGTCTTCTTGAGGATATCACCGACCAGAGGCACCATTCGATTCGGAGGTCGCGGCAAGTTGAGTCCAAGGTATATTGGACTATTTGACGTGCTCGAGAGAGTTGGAGAAGTGGCATATCGACTTGTGCTACCACCTTCACTTGAGGGAGTACATGACGTATCCCATGTGTCGCAGCTCAGGCGATATGTGGCAGACAACAGTCATGTTCTCGACCATTCGGAGATCATCATTGGGCCGAGCTTGTCATACCAAGAGCAACCCGTGGGAATCCTTAATTGTCGAGAGAAAGTGTTGAGGAACCAGTCTATTCCCTTGGTTCGCGTAGCATGGAGGCATGGCGCGCCAGGAGAATCAACTTGGGAGCGCGAGGATGACATGCGCAAGCATTTTTCGAACCTATTCGCAGACCAAGGTATGAATTTACTTTGTTAATTTATATCTTATACCATCCTTGCTTTCTACCGTGGCTTAATTTTAATTTCGAGGACAAAATTTTTATAAGTTGGGTAGAATGTAAGACCCCTATCCTAGAAATCGTATATACCCTTTTAATTATTAATTATTAATTTAATTATAGTAATTAGTGGCTAATTAGGAGAAATAGATTTTTAATAATTTTTATTTTAGGTGTTGGTGCACTTAGAGGATTTATGGGACCATTAGGAATTTTTCAGAATTTATTTCATGTAGGAGACCCCTTGAGCAGTTGCTAGCTTAATAGTGTGTATTAATATAATTTAGAATTTTTCTATGAGTATATATATATTTAGAATTTTTTATGTAGGAGACCCCACGTTAGCAACCCCCGCGGCTTTTAACTCGACCCGCCCCTTCTCCCACTTATATATTCATATATATATCATTAATTCATCTAAATCCCTAACCCTAAATCATCCAAACCCTTCCTCTTCCCATCTAGACCTAGAGAGCGCCACCACCGCAGCCGGAGAACCCTGCCAGGACGTCCAAACCAATCCCGACGACCGCGATCCCGCGCACTGCAGAATTCCGCAACGAGGTACATATGTTCCGGAGTTGTTTCCCGTCGCCTCGCTCAACCAAACACCACCCCGTCTTCACCGGTATGCTCACCCCTTAACCCTCTTTCATATATGTGTGATAGTAGATCTCGAACAACACGTAACCATAGGCAAAAATAGCGCCAAAGTTGGCAGAAATAGACCGAATTCTGGAATCGCAGAAAATTGCGATGGCCACCCATGTTTCCGAGTTCGTATCTTCTACCACAGAGATCCGAATTTGATGATTCTTTTTGGTATGCGTATACCACTTGACCTAGTTTAATTTCTGTTAAATAACCCTAGATTATTAACTACTGTAGACAGAATTAAATTCGTTAGAAAATCCCGTGAACCCACTTTTCCCAGATTTCTAAAAGTTGTGAAATAGAGCGCGCCCCACCAAACGGGACCGCCCCGCCGTGTACCAAGTATACCGAACGGCGCGCACAGCGTAACCGAATACGTAAAAGTTTGCAGAAACTGATTCGGATGCGTGTGCGCGCCGGAATCTGCCCGTATCTGCGGACAAACCCCGTGTCGCAACTTTTGTGAAAGTCACGCGCATTTTGTGCACGCTCGTCAGATTACGACGAAACTTATGCCATTGGACTCGTGGAAATGCACTGGTCCTGTGACCCAATTTTTTTGTAATTCTGAGATAGTTGACCAAGTCGCCAATTGGCGGGCCCCACAGTTGACTTTTTGGACGAAATTGTGTTCGGCCCATCAGAATCCACATTTGGATATACCGTTGGGTTCGTATTGATATTTAGAATTGTTTGACCTATAATTTGTCCCATTTAGAGACCGTTACCCTTGGCACGCTCTTCGGTGCAAAGTGGGCCACATACAGACCCATTTTTATCCAAAATTACCGTTTTGCCCCTGTGTACAAATTGGATGAAAGGGAAGTGCTTTTTAGCTATTTTGCTCATTCTGGAAACTTTGGTGATGTCTATTTCATCATTCAGAGACGTTTGTTCAGAGGCCATTAGTTCCAGATCCCGTGTCCTTGACATTGGACGCTTACACTTTACAGATTTTTTGCCAGACAAGTATACCTTGCCATTGTACTGTATTTATATTCCATATGATGCATGCATATTTATTTCTGTTTATTTAGTTCATTTATTTTAACTGCTATATAAATTGCGCGTCCAAGGAAACTTGGGTGCAATGATGGTGTCGTCATACTATATTTTTATTTATGTATATGCATTGGACCTACTTTATGAGACTACCCCATCTTCATGAGGCATTTATGTTTCATTGGCCATGACACTATTCTTACACGAGTGTGAGTCACATGTAGGACACGGACTTGCGTACTCGGTTGGCCACTAGTACGTATAGGTCGTACGACGGATAGGGATAACTGCCAATGGAAACTTTGCATGCTAGTAGACCTGGCGGTTATTAGAGGTTTTATCGTGTCATGGACATGACATACTTAGAGCATTAGGTGGGGAGAACAACAAGTAAGGCATTTGGGCTCCTTTACACTTTTTCCTTCTGTAACCCGGAAGCTCCGCTGGAGATACGGGCGGTGATGACCCCTATACTACTTGGCGGCCTCTGCCGTTCAAAAGACGACATGCTTTGAGGCCCCTGATTCTCCAAGAGAGTCATGCCAATCCCAGTTTTCATCCAGATAGCCCACTTGGTGGAAAGTTGTTCTCAAACTGCATTCACATAGATGGTTAGGCGACCCCAATGGATGTTTACATTTCAGTACTTTATTGGCATGTTTATATGTATCTTGTTACGTCCCTCTGAGGACCTGGTATCTTTCCAGATATAGATGGGCAGGAGTACCTGCAGGAGTATGGACCTGGACCTGACGCTACCTATCAGACTGAGGAGGTCTTACCTTCGAATTATATGTAATTCATTGCAGCTGTTTAGAGATTCTAGTTACTATTCTTTTCGAGACATTTATTCTTATATTAGAGTTTATTCTCTTCTCTCTTTAGTAGTTTATTATAGTCGATTTGCAGTGGATTATTTCCATCCGACTATCATACTTTGAGACTACTTATTTGATATTCAGTTATTGATTTCTATTTATCTATTATTTGTGCTGTGGATGAGATATAGATTTGCGTGTGACTTGTTATGACAGTATATTACCACTGTGGATTGGATATTCATGTACAGCGTACGTGTGTATATGGTTTCTATATATTAGAGTTCGTATACATACGGCTGGCGTGTTACGTATTTCTAGTCCTACGTATTTTGGGACTGGGGTGTGACAGAGCAGCGTGATTATCTAGGTAAAAATCGACGCAAACTTTTGGAAAAACCAATTTTAAACAACTATAAAACTGCCCTATCGACCTATGTTCCGAGATCGATATCTCCCAACGTAAAGATCCAAATCGAGATCTACCTTTTTTTGCGTAAAGACCATATAACCGAGATTTTTTTTATCAATTACATTATTTTATATTGTGTTAAAATCAGAAATAAATTAGGTTGAAAAATTATGAAAAACTGTTTTCGAAATTGATAAAATTTGTGATACGAAGTGCGCTCCGCCAAACGGGACAGCCCCATCATGTACCAATTGTAAAGAAAGGTGCGTATGGTATTTCCAGACGTGTGAACTTTCGCAGAAACTGATTCGGACGCGTGTGCGCGTCAAAATTAGCCCGTATCCGCAAAAAGTTTCCGTATCATGACTTTTGTAAAACTCTGCGCCATTTAGTGTATGCTCGTCAAAATATGACGAAACTTGTGCCACTGGACTCATGGTATCACGGTGGTCTTGTGACCCAAGTTTCACGCAATTCTGAGACAGTTGACCAAGTTGCCTATTGGCGGGCCCCACGGTTGACTTTTTGGGCGAATTTGTGTTCGGCTCACCGGAATCCAAAATTGGACGTATCATTGAGTTTGTATTGACGTTTAGATTCGGTTTGACCTATAATTTGTCCCTTGTAGAGGCCTTTATCTCTGGCACACTTTTTGGTGCAAAGTGGGCCACATGTGGATCCCACTTTAACCCAAAATTATCGTTTTGTTCCTGTATCCAAATTAGACGAATGGGTAGTATTTTCTAGCTATCTCGCTTTTTCTGGAAATGTTGGTGATGTTTATTTCAGCATCCGGAGATGTTTATTCGGAGGCCGTAGTTTCTGATCCCGTGTGCTTGACTCCTGGACGTTACACTTTGCAGCTCTCTTGCCAGGCAAGATACCTTGCCAAATTTCTTACAGTACTTTTCATGATTATTATATTTTTGTATATTCATTGCATGTGTATTTTTTTTTAGTCATAATTATATATACTATACATATGTTGACACACACTTGACACATAGTATCATGGGAGGGGAGGATAATCAGTAGGCATATGGGCTATAACCACTCTGATAAACCGTAGTATCTAACACGCACTACGGTAGTGTGTCGCATTGGTCGCTACCCCCACGGTATGTCAATTTTTGGAGTCGCGCTGGTCGCTACCCACGCGGTATGTCAATTTCTGATGTCCCTGCCGTGTGTGTGAGTTGTGAGATTTAGATCGAGTAGCCTACCCATGCCCAGACGTCGAAAATTTGTCCTCATTATCTATTTCATATAGATTGTCTTGTACAGCGTACTTATATATTTTTTACCTATTATGCATGTTTACTGTATTCAAATTGGCATGCTTCTATGTATTTGTTACGTCCCTCTAAGGACCTGGTCCCTTTCTAGGTATAGACGTTCTCGACTATTTGCAGGAGCATAGATCAGGACTTACTACTTATCTCTTTTGAGGAGGTCTTCTCTTCGAGTCTCATGGTTCATTAGATGTACCTATTTTGTCTCTCTTATATTCTAGTTTGGCAGTGGATTTGTTTTCACCCGACTATCATTCTCTGATACTTCATATTGAGATTTAATTATATAGTAGATTGGTTATTTATTTCTATTTGATTATGTGGATGAGATTTAGTTATGCCCTGTGACTCGTGACAATATTTATACCACATATGAGTTATTATTCTTATTACAACGTACGTGTGTATTATGGTATCCATATATTTGAGTTGTCATATACATACGGCTGGCATGCTTACGTGTTCCTAGTCCTACGTATTTTGGGACTGGGGTATGACATATTTTTAGCGGTGGCCCATGCAGGTCGAGAGCATGTTGTCTCGGTTACGTTACTGTACCGAGCAAGCCTGTGCATATGATTAGAATATATGATCTCATCTACTTAATTATCACCTCCCTTGATTTTTTTTTGCATTCTTATTTGATTACTTGCATTGCATCTTGCTTGATCCCTTCTCAACGTCAATCTTCTCTTTTTTTTCATGCTTGATAGGGGTTAGGAAGGTGCCTTGTACCAGGTATATACACTCTAGTATTCAATAACACTATTAGTTAAATCTTTGTAAGTTTGGTAGTATGTCTCATAACCTAGTATCACGTAGTCCTTCTGACCAATTAATAAAATATAAATAAATGACACTAACTATAGGCTTGCATAAGAAGATAGTGTTTATCTAGACTATAGAACTTTAGTGTTTATCTAGACTGTAGAACTTAGAGGCCCATACACCTATTTGGTTGACTTTAGACTTAGACAAGAAATTAGTATGGCAACTGTAGAGGCACAACACCGATCTTTTTGGTGAACTTAAATTATTCTGTACCTTCCTCCATCATAATCAAGCGTACTTATATTTTTTTTATACTACCTCGACTTATGCTGCTATTATAGCCTAGTTTTGCAAGCTTATTCTTTTATTGAGCTTGTTCATGACATATGTATTATTGGGGGCCCACACTAAAACAATGTCTAAATCAGAATCAGTGCATTATGGTCTGATCAACCTTAGTGCGCTTGGTTCATTCTTCGTATCACTACTTTATGTGGATTGAGATATAGTTGACTCAACTTGTTAGACAAATATACTTGCCCTCTAGACTGGTCAGAGCATATCATGTCAGGTACATAACTGTTCTGATGTGAACATACGAATAGAAATTTACCAAATTAGGATTTTAATCTACAACTGCCTTGACAACTCCCTTTCAAATTCTTTAATCCTTTTGAATCCCGTACTTGTATTCTATCACCTCCTCCTTGAATTCTTTATTGTTGTTTTCCGTCTTCCCCTATTTCGAAAAGACAAATGTTCGTGCTTAGTATAAGTTGATATACGGATAGTACTAGATATACCCCATAGGCCAAGCACTCATGATGACAAATAAGGGAGCGCAGGCACAGAAAGTCGTAGATACATGTACGAACTTTAGTTATATTTGTCATTTCATACTCATGACCCCCCTATATGACACGAGATCTTAGGTGCATAGTAGACGTAGAATTATATATATGGTGGTTTAGCAGTTATGAGAATATATTGATATTCTATCCAGATGACATACACGCGATGCTAATAGATGACGCGAGTAGCAGTAGTAGTATTCTTTCCCTATCCCCATCTCGCCCCTTGGGGTAGCTCATCTTCTCTTCTATATCCATTCCTTATCTCATGCTTAACTCTTCCTATCATAGTTGTATCTTTTTGTGCCAATATAAATTATTTGAATTACTTTAAACTCACCATTATTTTGTTAGTTAAAAACATAAATGGTTTAGTAAATGATTAATAACTAAAAGATGAGTACTTAATAATAACCCTTATGTATATGCACTATAGCAATATCAGTATCCTCTTATTATTTTAAAAACCATGTATAGCATCCCTTAGTCTAACATGAATTAGTTGGATTGTTAAAATAGTTCATACTCCTCATAGATTTATAAAGTTAGTCAAGACCTTAATTGTTGCCCTAAAACCTAGACTAAGCCTAGGAAAGAGTTGAAGACACTTGTTATGAACTGACAACTATGACAAATTTCTTGTGAAGTAGCGACAGTTGCAGCTAGACCGTTATAGTAGAGTAGTCAAAGTATTTGCAAACATACTGGTCAGGTGGCATGGCAGTATTAGACTACGATACTTGACGATTACAAATTTTTTTATAGTTATGAGATTCCAGACAGGTATTCCAAGATTCTCGACCCAATGAATAAAATTTGTCCTAGCACCTAGACAATAGCCTCAAGAGTCTGTGACTACTAGTAGAACTCCTGTAAGTTCGGTAGTCTAGACGAGTTAGAGGATAATAGAATAGTAGTAGAATGGCTGACCATGACTTTTAGGAAGCACTGCTAGATAGCAATGAGGTGTAATAGCTATAGTAATTTATTATGAATATGGGTTAGTGTCAATTTCGAGGACAAAATTTTTATAAGTTGGGAAAATGTAAAACCCCTAATTTTAAAAACCGTATTAATTATTTAATTTATTTATAGTATTTATTAGTTAGTTAGAAGAAATAGAATTGATTGGATTTTAATTATTAGGTAAATATTTATTTAGAGATTTATGGAGCAAACTATTATTTTACCTTATTTTATTTTATATAGGAGACCTTGTGGAAGGATAAAAGATTATTTTTATGTATAAATATAATTTTCTAAAATTATATATATATAATTTTTTGGAATTATATATATATATAATATATAATTTTCTGGAATTATATATATATATATATATATATATATATATATATATATATATATATATATATATATATATAAGTAATTGATTTATAAATAAATAGAAAAAGAATAAAAAGGAAAGAAATGAAAAGAAAAGAAAATGAAAAGAAAAGAAAATGAATGGAAAAAGAAAAGAAATCAAAACTTTTCAAACCCCAAACCTGGCCCTAAACCAATAACCCGCTAACCCTTAACCTATTTCCTAAACCCTACCCACATAATACTAAATCCCCAGCAACAGCGGCTGTAGTATCCCAACCCCGCGCGACCCTATTTCACAGCGCCCCCTCTCTCTCGCTCTCACTATATATATATAAATAGGACCCTAACCCTAAATCTCCATCACCCCATCTCCACCCCGTGCTGACCAGACTGCCGCCTGGCCCCACGCCCGCCGCCGGCGACGTCGCGGCCGCCGTCCGCCCGAGCAGACCGCGCAGATTCGCAGCAAAGATCTCCTTCGCGCGTTGATTCCCGCCTTCTCACTCAACTAAATTTGACCCCGTCTTTACCGGTATGATCCTCACTTATCCCTCTTTAAATTTCGTAAATTAGTTCCCATCGAGCAGCATGATTATCTAGGTAAAAATTGACGCAAACTTTAGGAAAAACCATTTTTAAACAACTATAAAACTGCCCTATCGATCTATGTTCCGAGGTCGATATCTCCCAACGTAGAGATCCAAATCGAGATCTACCTTTTTCTGTGTAAAGACCATATAACCGAGATTTTTTCTGTCAATTACATTATTTTATATTGTGTTAAAATCAGAAATAAATTAGGTTAAAAAATCATGAAAAACTATTTTCGAAATTGATAAAATTTGTGATACGGAGCGTGCCCCACCAAACGGGACAGCCCCATCGCGTACCAATTGTACAGAAATGCACGTATGGTATGTCCAGACGTGTGAGCTTTCGCGAAAACTGATTCAGACGCGTGTGTGCGTCGAAATGAGCTTGTATCCACAAAAAGTCTCCGTATCATGACTTTTGTAAAATCTCGCACCATTTAGTGTACGATCGTCAGAATACGACAAAACTTATGCCACTGGGCTCATGGTATCGCGCTGGTCCTGTGACCCAAGTTTCACGCAATTTCGAGATAGTTGACCAAGTTGCCTATTGGCGGGCCCTACGGTTGATTTTTTGGGCGAATTTGTGTTCGACTCACCGGAATCCTAAATTGGACGTACCGTTGAGTTTATATTGACGTTTAGAATTGTGTTGACCTATAATTTGTCTCTTTTAGAGACCTTTACCCCTGGCACGCTTTTTGGTGCAAAGTGGGCAATATGTGGACACCACTTTGACCCAAAATTACCGTTTTGCCTCTGTGTCCAAATTGGACGAAAGAGTAGTATTTTCTAGCTATTTCGGTTATTCTGGAAATGTTGGTGATATTTATTTCAGTATTCGGAGATGTTTATTTGGAGGCCGTAGTTTCTGATCCTGTGTGCTTGACTCCTGAACGTTACACTTTGTAGCTCTCTTGCCAGGCAAGATACCTTGCCAAATTGCTTACAGTACTTTGCATGCTTATTATATTTTTGTATATTTATTGCATGCGTATTTTCTTTCAGTCATAATTATATATACTATACATATGTTGACACACACTTGACATATAGTATCATGGGAGGGGAAGATAATCAATAGGCGTATGGGCTATAACCACTTTGGTAAACTGTAATATCTAGCACGCACTATGGTAGTGTATCGCGCTGGTCGCTACCCCCGCGGTATGTCGATTTTTGGAGTCGTGCTGGTCGCTACCCTCGCGGTATATCGATATCTGATATCCCTGTCGTGTGTGTGAGTTATGAGATTTAGATCGAGTAGCCTACCCATGCCCATACGTCGAGTTGTCCTCATTATGCATTTCATATAGATTATCTTGTACAGCATACTTATATATTTTCTACCTATTATGCATGTTTACTGTATTCAAATTGGCATGCTTCTATGTATCTTGTTACGTCCCTCTGAGGACCTGGTCCCTTTCCAGGTGTAGACGTTCTCGACTATTTGCAGGAGCACGGATCAAGACTTGCTATTTATCTCTTTCGAGGAGGTCTTCTCTTCAAGTCTCATGGTTTATTAGATGTACCTATTTTGTCTTTCTTATATTCTAGTTTGGCAGTGGATTTATTTTCACCCGACTATCATTCTCTGATACTTCATATTGAGATTCAGTTATATAGTAGATTGGTTATTTATTTTTATTTGATTCTGTGGATGAGAGTTAGTTATGCCCTGTGACTCGTGACAATATTTATACCACATGTGAGTTATTATTCATATTATATCGTACGTGTACATTTTGGTATCTATATATTGGAGTTGCCATATACATACGGCTGTCATGCTTACGTGTTCCTAGTCCTACGTATTTTGGGACTGGGACGTGACATATTTTTAGTGGTGGCCCATGCAGGTCGAGAGCATATTGTCTCGGTTACGTTACTGTACCGAGCAAACCTGCGCTTAGGATTAGAATATAGGATCTCATCCACTTAATTATCACCTCCCTTGATTTCATTTAGCATTCTTATTTGATTGCTTGCATTGCATCTTGCTTGATCCCTTCTCAACGTCAATCTTCTCTTTTCTTTCGTGCTTGACAGGGTTGGGAAGTTGCCTTCTCCGTGCGTGCGGCTGAGAAGAGCCGTGCCATCGCCACCTCCCCCTACAGCGTCCCGTTCCTGCGGCGTTCCAAATAGCAAAATTGTTTTGGAAATTAAAGAATAAATAATTGATTTATTTTCCTTTAACCAGGTTTTTGTTTTATCTACTTGAATTTTTTTATCTTTTTTCTCAACCTGAATTTTTCATCTAAAATTCTTGCGTATATGTTTTTGGGTTTTTTTTAAGTTTAGTCCCAATTAATATTATAATTTTAGACTTATATTTCATATTTTATATTTTTATGACAAAAAAATGAAATATAAATCTAGTAAACAAAAAAGTGTCAAATATAAGTCTAAAATTATATGGGACTAAAGTTAAAAAAATTCCTATGTTTTTAGTAATTGGTTTGTGTATGGCCATAAAATTCTTGACCTTTATGTTTTTTAGTAATGGGTTTGTGTACGGCCATTGCCGCAATCTCATGTTGATATGCGGATAATAAAGTTCCTATACCCAAAATACACACATGATCATTAAACTAAATAATGAATTAAGAAGAAAAACCAATTTATTGATTTACGCACAGAGAGAGAGAGAGAGAGAGAGAGAGAGAGAGCTACATTAGAAGAGTTCCAAACCAAAGAGCACCCCAGCGTACTCCCTACCCCCATCCCTCAAACCGAACACCTCCTTCATCCTCAAGAAGGACTGCCATGTCAGCAGGCTATCGGATCCCGCCTGGTGGCACTTACCCGCAACCCGCTCCACCCGCAGCGTACCCGCAACCCGCTCCAACCCGCCAAACAATCCATCACAGTACCTCATCATATACTTCACATCCAAGAAACCCTTCTCCCCAAAGTAAAACCCAACATAGCTCATAAACCCCCCCAAAGTATGCGGCAGTTTCTCGCCGGTCAAGATCTTGATCACGTATCCGAAGTCGTAGGCGCTGTGGAAAGTGATCCAGTTCACCGAGTCGTTGCACAGCAGCGTCGACCGCATCAGAAGCTTCGCGAACTCGCGGGAGTCGACGCCCTCCTTGACGTTCTTCTCGAAGTCGATCCCGGTGGCCCTCAGCAGCTCGATCGAGTCGTGGGCGTAGCGGTCGCGGTGGATGTCAAAGTCCGAGAAGTTGAACTCCCAGATGTAAACGGAGTTGTCGGGTCCTCCGAGATCGGGAAGGTTGCCGTTGGAGTCGGACATGGTGAGCCCCAGTTGGACGAGGTTGAGGGAGTCGACGTTGGACTTGAGCAGGGAGTAGCGGTCCGAGAGGGAGAGGAGGCTGTGGTGCTTGCTGGGGCGGTAGATGACGCCGGGGAACTCGGTGTCCATGGAGGCGAAGGGGTAGCGGTGGACGCAGCCGGCGATCAGCTCGAACTCGGATTCGAGGTTGTGCGCCCATACGGATCGGATCTTGATGTCCGGTTTCCGGCTCTCAGAATCAGAAGGCATGCTTGGTTGGTCTTTTCCTACTTTTCTTCTCCTACTATTGTCTCTTCTTTTTCTTTTTCTTCTTCTATATTGATTAGGGTTTGGGTTCTCTTTATTATATACGGGTTTAGAGGCGGTCAATCAATGTGGCAGAGAACATAAAAGGAAACCTATTGATTGGGTAGGGTTAATCTTTTAGCCGGAGGCTCGGCATTTGGACTTTCCAAGTGTGGAAACAATGAAACCTACGTAGTACCCATATAAGGTTACTTAGCTGTATTTATATTTATAACTTTATTTAGGATTTTCTTATTAATGCGCAACCTTAGGGGGCCAAGGATTTGGACCCCAAGATGGCAAGACCTACGTACCATATAAGGTTACATACCCATACATACACATGGGTCAAGATCCTCTGACCACAACTGACTATATATATACCCTAATAATTGTAGAGATAGTTGTCAGAGGCGGCGGAAAGTCCACTTAGTCATCAAGGTTAATTATTTGTTGCAGGACTCAAAGTCTACTTAGAGTCCGTTTAGTTTGCAACGCAATATTTTTTGTTTATTATGTTGTCAATCTAATTCGGATATTTAATTGGACAAAAAAAAATTTAATGTAATGTAATTACGATTACAATTTTGATTATATTACATAATTTTTTTTAAAAATCAATTACGTCATAAAACCTATATAATTGTGATTACAATACAACTTAAAACTTAAAAGTTTAAATTTCTTTTTTTAAAACTATTTTATTTTTTTAATATTTTTATACTGATTTTGTTTTGATATTCATTTTTATGTATATTATATTTTTTTAATTTATAGCATTGAAGGGTTCAATCACTAAAGAATTCATCTCACAATCTCTCATATCTCTTACATGGCGTTTGGATGAAGATTTTGTATTCCTAGGAATCCCCTTTCTATTCCTTTTTCATGGAAAATGAATTTATCATTCTCATATCTATGCTTAGTTAAGATGGAAATATGTAGTATGAAAATTTTGATTTTTCTATTCCTATGTTTGGTTCAGACATGAATATGAATCTTAGTTTGTTTAGTTTTTCATAATATGTTTTCATTAATTTTATGATGATATTATTACCTAAATTCAGTTGGGGTCATTGAGGGTATTAATGTCCAGAAAAATTATAATTAATATACCCAACCAACATTTTCAAGAAAGCAATTTTTTTTTCCAAAGGGACGTAGGGTTTTACTTTTTCACATATGTGAAAACACCCCATATTTCCTCCCAAGAAGAATAGAAGTTAGTTGTCTTAATTATTCTAAATTTATTACTATATATATTAATATACATCTCTGCAACACTATTTAGGAATAACGCCCGTAATTACATAGCTGCACCTATTAACTTTAGTGAATAATTTTAATTAGTAAACATATGCAAGGATTGTTGACACAAGATTGTTGACACAAAGTACAAACAGTTGTCAAGTTGTACAAATTATTAGTCAAAGTCAACCTGATTATGATAATCAATAAACACCAAAGTCAAAAGATCAGCTACTAGATGCAAAAGCATGCCAACTGAAGTAAAGTCTCACTGCTACCAAGGACAAACATCTGCACCAGCTTTTGTATCTTCTATTGTCTAGTCTTTGATATTTCAGTAATATAATTTTATATTTTATTGAGTCAGTTTTCCATTTAAATCAAAAAGAGAACTGGAAGAACTGGATTTGATTAACAAACTAAAAAAAATATACAGAGAAGTCCTAGAAGATAATCTAAGTACAAATTTGTTTTCTGTGGGGTAACGATGGAGGATTAGGACTGTAGCAACTCTCTTTACTTCGTGGACGATCCGATGCAGAAGCTCTTCTCTCTTGCTCGAGTGTAAATTTGCAGATAGCCAGCTTGGTCTCTTGGTCTGGTCTTTCTCTGAAGCAGAAAAAGTGGACCTTTAGAACGTGCAAGTTGCTCCTATTTATAGCCATCGTGCTGATAGACTATGGGTGCCGCATATGCCTCTGTTTAGTGGCCGCATAAGGCTCCTTCAACAGAATGCGATTGCAACTGTTGCCGCATGCCATGGGCAAATTGTCACGTGGTCTTGGTTGAGATATGCTGTTGAGGAGATCTCGGGGTTGTTATCAACCCGTTGTGGGCGTGACTTGGTCAGCTGGACACGTAGTCAGCACCAACTGTGCGAAGATGTCTGCAGTTGTAACAGAAAGATCTTGTGAGCTGGAGGCCGCATAACAACTAGGCCGCATGTTGGCGAGGCCGCATGGGTCATGTAGCAGGATACGTGCTCTAGTTTGGGCCTTGGTCCAATGGACACTCTAGCCGCATGTTGGCGATGCCGCATGGGTCGTGTAACCGCATACGTGCTCTCATTTGGGCCTTGGTCGAATGGACACTCCGGCCGCATGTTGGTGAGGCCGCATAGGACGTAGCTGCATACGAAGGAACACGCGGCATATCACTTTTGTCGAAGCAATTATGGCGCTGATGTGACCCATTGTCTTCTTCTGAGGTATCGTCTTCATGAGTCTCGAATCGTCTCAGAGTGATGAGTGATGTGTCAGAGCCTCTGATAGACAAAATATGTGTTAGGGGGTCCTTATGTAGCCTCCCTATTCTGTTGTCGTTCATGCCGTATATAGTATACTATGCGGCTTCTTTGCGACTTAGTTGATCCGGCCGCATGTGGCTTCTCTACAACATGATTGTTCAGGCTGCATGAAGCATATTATACGGCTTTCGTTTGCCGTATTTATCATGTTTTATGCGGCATAATCTCTATGTAGCCTGTAGTATTTTTATGCTTCTACAAGACCACCTTTAAAGTTTTTAAAATGACAAGTTTAGATACTTTGAATAAGAAGCATGGTCGAGCACTTTTTGCCGCATAGGAGCGATATGCCGTATAACCATGTTGTCGCATGACTCTGTATTGCCGCATAGCCCGTTCTGCCAGGTTATCAAGTCATTAATTGAGTGGATTTGGTTCGATCTCCGAGGAAATTTGATGGGATTCTGTGCCATCAGGGGATAAAGTGTCCCAATAACCGAGGAGTCGCCGTCATCCGTGGCTGTTAAGGGGATCGAGACGACTCGAGATCTGAACAGCTGCTGTCTCATCTTAAGCCGCATGCTTCTGTCTATATATATGGGGACATATGAGAGAGAAAATCCTTCTTTCATTCTCCCATCTTCTTCTTCCTCTTCTTTTAATTGCTATTTCTGTCATGGTTCCTAAAGTCGTTCCCTCATCCACCACCGCCGCCAAGGGCAAGGGCAAGGCCAAGGCAGCAAGGGGAAGGGCCGCGCCGCTGCGGTGGATCCTCCGTCGTTCCTCGTCGACGTTCAGCGGCATGTCAAGGGTAGGTTGTCGAGGAAGACAAAGTGAAGTTCTGAACACAGAGACACTTTTGAACAGTTGGACACATGGATTCGTCGATGCGCCAACTTCTCACTACCGCATGGGTAGCTCGGCCGCATGACCACCTCTGCCGCATAACTGACCAAGCTGCATGATCCATCATGTCGCGTGGTTTATTCGGCCGCATAGATAACTATGCTGCATGATTGACTATGCCGTATATATACTACAGCTGCATGGTCTGCTCGACATCATATGTACCTAGGCCGCATATGATGATTTTGATGATCTGACCGTGTTCCTTTGTTTGATTTGTAGTGACATTGCCTACTATACCCTCTGGCGAGTTGGTACTTGGGCAGAACGTGATACATCTAAATATGAATCTGAGGGACTTGGTTGCGACTGTCCAGAAACAGATTGATAACGATCTTCCGCTTGGGCGATAGCAGAAGGTTGGCGAGCAGAGTCCTTCCTTCCTGGTGAGCCAGATAAACGAAAGGGAGATCCCTGTCGGGGATGGCATCGACACTTTTAAGAAGTCGTACTTCTTGTTTGATGATGCATTGGAGTCTTCTCAGTCTGGCATGGGTGCGACTGGAGAGAGCTGTTTATTTATGTTCCGCGAGACGGAGATGTCATTTCCCTTCTTTAAATGTCACCTCTCTTTATCAGACTTGAAGGTGATGATGGGTCAATGGCGGATGGACTGAAACCTGACCCCTGAACCACATAGAGCGCTCATCGACAATTTTCGATGTGGTGCCGGTAAGAACAAGGGGGAGTTTTATAGAACGAAGGAGTCACCCTCGTACTGCTTGCTGGGACTGAAGCCTGGTCTTGTTGGAACGGAACTGGGACGAAACCTCAGCATATACGCGGCGGACACCTTCCTTCATCGGGTCGCCAAGAAGGGAACTTACCCCCGGGGCAGCTGTAGATTCTCAGCTGGGCTCATTATAACGTTTCTTGGTGTCGTCTGACCTAGTGGATTCTGAAGAAGTTTGAGCGGGTGCTCAGGGTTACAGACTTGTTTTTTGCTGTGAGGGGCACCTGCTATGGTTTGGAGATGAACCATCCCCTATTTGTTGCCCTGATGGAGCTGTACAATCTTTGTACAAAAACCTTTTTTACATCTGGCGGCGAGATAGGCCTAGCTTTGCATGAGATGTATGCTGTCTCCAAGCTTCCTTGGGGCGACAAGCCCTACGAAGAGTATACCCCGAGCAATAAAAACTCTGAAAGTTAGCAGCGAAGAACCCTGAGATCCTAGCGGTGTACCAGGAACTGCTATGCCACTACGGCATTTGCCAGATATCATTGAAGAAGAGAAAGAAATCTACTGAGGGGTCTTCTTCCCACATCACAACTTGGACTTGCTACCTCTTCCCGGAGCAGAAGGAGTCCAATAAGGTTCATGTTCGGCCCCCATGGTCCAAGCAGGAAGTAGCTAATTTCATCCGGGAGTAGAGGGAACTGGCCCCCGAGGGTGAGGAAGCTGGAGGTTCTTCGGAGGAGGAGGAAGAACCGTTGACGAGTTGAGTGGCCTCGAGGAGGAGCTCAGTTACTTTTATATGGATACCCACAAGCTATCCTCAAAGGCCGTGTTGGCGGGATATCTGATGCTCTGGTTGCACAATTGTGTAGTCCTGGGCTGGTCTGGCACGACAGAGCGGATCAGCCGCACCTTCATTTTACCGGCTGTGAAGTTGGCCTTCGGCTATAAGCTGGCCCTCCTACCTGCCATGGTGTGCTGCATTCATCGCAGTCTCTGTACCTTTGCTGCGAAGTTCGAAGATCACCCTGGTAGAGGTCATTTCAACCGAATTGAGCTTCCCTACAATTACCTGATGGGGTGGCTTCCCTACAATTGTGATAATCAACAAACACCAAAGTCAAAAGATCAGCTACTAGATGCAAAGAATGCCAACTGAAGTAAAGCCTCACTGCTACCAAGGACAGATATCTGCACTAGCTTCTGTATCTTCTATTATCTAGTCTTTTATATTTCAGCAATATAATTTTATATTTTATTGAGTCTAGGACTGATGTGAGTCGAGTCGCACTGGCAACTTAAAATACCTGATCACTCACAAACCTACCTCAGTTCACTTAAAAAAAAAATTACCTTAGTCCAAAGCCTAAAACCTATCCACCCAAAATTAGACCAAACACAACCTGATTCAAACTTGGACCTATCTAATAGGCAGACCGAACTCGGACCGAATTCTGATAAAATTTTAGCCGAACTCGGTCGTGCCAATTTAAAAACATAGGCCAGTTATAATATCCCTGATTTTGTGGCCTCCAACGTTCGAAAATTTGAATATCCCCTATCGAATTCTGGCCAAATTCTGTCTAGTAACAACCTATAAATAGGCATGGATTTCTCTCATTTGAGATAATCCCAACTAACTCTCTTCTTCATCTTTCTATCTTATAGTGAGCTATACCATAAGCCTAAACCTTCCCATTCCCAAGATCAACTCCCTAGTCTTCTAAGTGCTAAGTGCGATCTCGATTAGAAGTATACTAGAGTTGTAATAGCTTGGTTCATCAAGTCTCTGTTATGTTGTGAAGTCATCAAGCTCTTCATATCAAAAGCTTAAGGAAGTTAGCAAGCCTTTAGATCAAAGTTTGTGGTTGTAAGAAGTGTCAAGCCTTCGGATCAAAGCTTATGATTCACTATTTATGATTATTGTAGATACAACTCCGAGCAAGAATTCTCAGGCCTGGACTAGTCCTCTTAGAAAAAAACCAGGATAAAATTATGGTGTTTGTGTTTGTGTTTGCTCTCTTCTCTTACTCAACTATATATTTATCTGTCTTGGTAGCTACCACTGTTTTATATATCTGCTTCACTTGCTATTAGTTGATTACTATTTACACATCATATAATTTTTAACTGGTGATTTTATTCTGCTTCATACACACACTCTATTCATCCCCCTCTAGAGTTGCCATCACGATCCTTCAATTGGTATCAGAGAGAGTTCTTTTGTTACCGAATTAACATCCTAAGAGTAAGACACATGGCAACGACACGATCACTCTTTTCCTTCAATGGAGAAAGTCAACATCCCGACAGACTACCCCTATTTGATGGCACTGACTATACTTTCTGGAAAGCACACATGAGTATTTTCTAAAAATCTCTTCGCTTTGATTTATGGTCGTGTGTTACTAATGTTTACAAAAAGATTGACAAGATAGAAGAAGAGTATACCGAAGAAGAAAAGAAAGCAATAAGCTATGATACAAAAGCAATGTATGCTCTTTACTGTGCTCTGGGCAAAGATGAGTTTCTATATAATTTCACATGTAGCACATCACATGAAATATGTAAACTACTAGAAGCAACCTATCAAAGCGACGAAAAAGATGAAGTAAGCAACTTCGAGGAAGAAGAAGAACCTCATGATACTGCAAGCTAATGCTCAAATGAGAAGACAATAAGCTTGGAGAAAGATTCAAGTATCTTGTGCGGGACTGAAGCAAGCAACTCAAAAGAAGAAAATCCTCAACATATTACAGATCTGTGCTTAATAGTAAGCGAGGTAAAAGATGATTCTTCTGTTAAAGAATTTTCTTATGACGAATTACCAGATGCTTTTAATAATTTAATTGAGGATTATAAGAAGCTTAGAAATAATTATAAGCTAGCTAAAAAGGATATCAAATTCTAGCAGCTTAAGAATGATTGGCTTATTTGTTTACTAAAGGAAGCTAGAGACAATTCCTCTCCTGATGACTCCACTGAGAACTCCAAACTTAAGCTTAGCTTACAAGAATTACTTAAATGCTTTGATGAAAGTAGTCAAGAAAATGCTAAACTTACGGAGGATTTAAAACAGGAAAAGAAAAAGTACTCTAATGCCTCACTTAGAATTGATGCTCTTACTGCTAAATATGATGAGTTGTGTACTTGCTACAAGAAATTAGAAATCAGATTGGGCAAGCAAGATGTTCAACCTGATGCTCAATCAAGCACAAAACACTTGCGACATGTGACTCAACAAAAGGTCACTAACAAGGAATTTTTTTAAAAGAATAATAAGAAAACTAGAAAGTCACACAATCACGCTTTCATCTATACAAAACAATGAAAGAATATTCATGCAACAAATCAAGCTTATACACCCGTTACAAACACGAATAATCATATTACATGTCACTATTGCTGATTGAAAGGACACACCTACTTTTGTGTAATGCTAGAAAAATGGTAAATATGAATATGTTTATGTGGGTTCCTAAAACTAATCACTGTGGATCCAAAATGTGGATACCAAAGTCTTTTCATAATCATGTAGGTAAATGCTCTACGCCAAGACATAATATCAAGGAAGATGTTGGCGAATGCAAAAAGCTACAAAGGACATCTTCATGGCAATTACACCATCATAAATATGACTAATAAAGTCATTCAGTAACATGCTTACAATCTTTCATTTATTCAGTTTACTTTATCGTCTAGCTGTTAACTATTTCTATATGGTTGCATGCATATTCTGCTTAGATTCTGATATTATACGAAGAAATAATTTGTCAAAATTCTTTTAAGTCTAAGCTCTTTAAAAGTTAAAATTGTTATCGGATAATAGCCGAAAGGGTCCTTTGGTCAACAAAGGTGTAAACAACCTTAAGCAACACGGAACTTAAGCGCCTTCGGATGATCGCTAGCTGGGAACCGGCCCCTATAGATAATCCATGATTTTTGTGAAATTACTGAGCGACGATGTACAAAGAATTACTTACAAACTTTTCTAAAATATAAATATCATTATTAAATTCCTTTGAACTTATTAGACAATGATTACACTATTAATTACACCCATGATTACACTTTTAAATGATTTACAGTTATACAATTTGAATTCCTGTAAATGATATGGTTTTACTCTATCAGGAATTCAATGCTCTTTATAAATGCTTAGATATTTTTTCTAATATCCTTGCATACAGTCCAATTTCCTACATGATACTATTATTAACACACTTGATACTTTGTATCCCTGTCTACTTATTTTCTTATAAATAATTATGTATTAGATACACATCCTTACTACTCTTAAATTGCTTTAAATTTCCTAGTCATTAGAATGTGCTTTTAGAACCTAGGTGGGGACAGAACTCGGGCCGAGTTCGGTCCCTAACCGAGTTCGGGATGAACTCAGTCTGGATATTTCCAACAGCAGCAGCAGCTCTCGGTTGGTATTATAAACCCTTTATATCCCTCTTCTTTCCTATCCAAACAAACCCCTTTCTTCAAAAACCCTAACCCTTGATTGGTGTTCTTCATTCCTTAAGTCTCTCTCCTCTCAAAACTTTGGATCTAGGCTCATCTCTTGGTTCTCCATCATCCTAATCCATCTCCTTGAGGTATATCTTTTCCATTCTCATCTATTTCATCGCTCCTATATTTGTGAAAAAGAAGAGAAAAGCTAACGAAGTTTCCACTTCTCATCCTCCTCATGAGGATATTCAACACTCCTTATTTTCTCCTATTATTTCCAACCCCGTTGAATTTGATGAATTCATCTTCACATCATGGAATCTTTAAATTCTTGGTTTAGTGATTTTGTTAAAAGAAATATTTGCAAGGGTAGTCCTATCAATTTTACTACTTTTCATGAACAAAAACCTAAGTTTGTTGAATTTCATCTTGATCAACTAGGTACCACTAGAAGACCGATATAACTTAATGCAATTGGAATTTCTATTGCAATATTTTTCATGATAAGGGGACAATCTATTCAAGGGTCAGTGGCATAGACATTGAGTTTAACGATGTAAATTTAGGTAAAATCCATGAGATCCCAAACGAGGGTGACGCCATAGTTAGCATTGATAAACTTAATTTTATTAATGACATGACCATCGATTCCATCAAGGATATTTTGTGTCACCCTCATCATTGTCCCTCCAAGATATTCCATGTTCACTAACTCATCCAATACTTCTATGAACTTCATTGGATTGTCTACTCTACCATTCTACCAAAGCAATCCTCCAAGGATGAGGTTTCCTATAGGGAAATAGCCGTTTGTATCATTTTTATACCTCCACTTTCTTTAGCCTACCCAAGACCATCATCAGACAGATAATAAATTATTGTGTGGCCAAGTGCCAACTTTCTTATGCTATGTACCAAACCATCATCTTTGAGCACTTCCAGATTTCTATGGATGAGCCGGCTTATCTTTATGAGTCAGCCTACCTGTCCAAGGCTCACAGGACTGAGCCGACGTTTCTCTTTGATGATGACTCTGCATCTGATTCTGATGCACCTACTTTCCAGGCTGATCCCACACCCCCTTTTGTACCAACTCCAGCAGCATCTGCACCACCCTCCTCTGTACCTCCTGCCACCTTAGACTCCATCCATGAGATATTTTGCGAGCAGTTTCGACTGTAAAATGAGTTAATGACTGCTCAGCATCGTGAGCATAACGCCTTCTTAGTTGCTCACCTCTGGAAGCAGAACAATATGTATATTACTCTTCTCTGCGATCAACATTATTGTACCACCATTTAGGCCCACTCCCTGGCCAATTCCATAATAGACCTGCACTACCATCAGGCTCATCATCCCGTCACTCTATCCCTAGTGGTTCGTGATCCTTCTCGTACAGGCTATCGAGTCGATGATCCTTTCGTCTAGTAGTACTTCGATCCGACGGGAGCATACTTTGACGACCACCCACCTGCTAATGACCCTGTAGATGATGACGATCTGTGATTGCTGCTATGATTGAGATGACTAAGGAGATATTATCTTTTATGCTATTTTATGCTATTTTGGTTATTGTATGGATCTATATTATTTTAGTTTTATGGTTGTATTAGAAACCTTTATGCTCTACTTATGATATTGCTCTATGTCTGATGAAAATTCTCTATATATTGTCATTAACTATGCATGTTAGGTTTATTAAATGATCTTCATGTTCTTTACTCATGATATGGCTCTCAGGATGAAAATATTCTTTTACTATGTTGTGTTGTTATCTTTCACACACATCTATTTGGTTATTTCTTTTCACTTCGTCATTTATTTTGGGGGAGTCTTCTTTACCATCTTATGATAAAATGACAAAGAGGAGAAAATGAAATACATGATATAATACACGAGATACTAGATTTATTTATTTTATACTCGATTTATTGATTTATTCCAAATAATAAAAAATAAGATACTTGATTGTTGAGAAATGACAACTACATGAAATACTAGATTTATTGATAAAAAATAAAGATAAACATTTACTCTTTTTCAAGATCCAATAGCTTTTCAGGTTTACAGATCAATCCTCTCAGCTCTCATTGCATTTCAAATGAAATATTCTCTTATGGGGGAGCTCTTTTCAAAATTGCATCAAAGGTTATCCAGTATCAAATGTGTATTTGTTTTGGTTTGTCAATTATCATAATGGGGGAGATTATTGATACAAAGTACAAACTGTTGTCAAGTTGTACAAATTGTTAGTCACAGTCAACCAGATTCTGATAATAAAAAAATACCAAAGTCAAAAGATCAGCTACTATATGCAAAGCATGCCTACTGAAGTAAAGTCTCTCTGCTACCAAGGACAGACATCAACACCAGCTTCTGTATCTTATATTGTATAGTCTCTGATATTTTAACAATGTAATTTTATATTTTATTGAGTCTAGGACTGATGTGAGTCGAGTTGCACTGACAACTTAAAATACATGATCACTCACAAACCTGCCTCAGTTCATTTACAAAAAGATTACCTTAGTCCACTCAATAAGCCTAAAACCTATCTACCCAAAATTAGGCCAAACACAACCTGATTCAAACTTGGACCTATCTAATAGGCAGACCAAAATCGGACAAAATTCTGGCAGAATTCTGGCCGAACTTGGTCAGGCATATTTAGAAACATAGGCCAGTTGTAATATCCCCGATTTTGTAGCCTCCAACGTTCGAAAATTTGAATATCCCCGACCGAATTTTGGCAGAATATGTCTTGTACCAACCTATAAATAAGCATATATTTCTCTAATTAGAGATTATCCCAACTAACTCTCTTCTTTATCTTTCTATCTTATTTTGAGATAAACCCTGGGCCTAAACCTTCCTATTCCCAAGATTAACTCCCTTGCCTTCTAAGTGCCAAGTGCGATCTCGATTAGAAGTCTACTAGAGTTGCAACAACTTGGATCATTAAGTCTCTCTTCTGTTATGAAGTCATCAAGCTTGTCATATCAAAAGCTTGAGGAAGTTAGGAATCCTTCGGATAAAAGCTTGTGGTTGTAAGAAATGGCAAGCCTTCGGATTAAAGCTTGTGATTCACTATTGGTGATTATAGTGGATACAACTCCGAGCAAGTGTTCTCGGGCCTGGACTAGTCCTCTCAGAGGAAAATCAGGATAAATTTACGGTATTTGTGTTTGCTCTCTTCTCTTACTCAACTGCATATTTATCTGTCTTGCTAGCTATCATTGTTTTATATATTTGCTTCACTTGCTATTAGTAGTTGATTACTATTTTCATATTACATAGTTTTTAACTGGTGATTTTATTCCACTGCATACACACTCTATTCATCCCTCCTCTAGAGTTGCCATCACGATCCTTTAATTGGTATCAGAGAAAGTTCTCTTATTGCCGGATTAACATCCTAAGAGTAAGACACATGGGAACGACACAATTACTCTTTTCCTTCAAAGGAGAAAGTCAACATCCAGATATGCCACCCCTATTTGATGGCACTGACTATACTTTCTGGAAAGCACACATGAGTATTTTCTGAAAATCTTTTAGCTTTGATTTATGGTCGTGTGTTACTAATGGTTGCCAATGCTCAAATGAGAAGACAATAAGCTTGGAGAAAGATTCAAGTATCTTGTGCGAGACTGAAGCAAGCAACTTAAAAGAAGTAAATCCTCAACATACTACAGATCTATACTTAATGGTAAGCGAGGTAAAAGATAATTTTTATGAATTTTCTTATGATGAATATCAGATGCTTTTAATGATTTATTTAAGGATTACAAGAAGATTAGGAATGATTATAATCTAGCTAGAAAGGATATCAAACCCTACCAGCTTAAGAATGACCAGCTCATTTATTTTCTAAAGGAAGCTAGAGAGAAATCCTCTCCTAATGACTCCACTGAGAACTCCAAACTTAAGCTTAGCTTACAAGAAGCTCTTAACTGCTTTGATGAAAGCAATGAAGAAAACACTAAACTTAAGGATGATTTAAGACATGAGAAGGAAAATTATTCTAATGCCTCACCTAGAATTGATGATCTTACTACTAAATATGATAATTTGTGTGCTAGCTACAAGAAGTTAAAAATCAGATTGGGCAAGCAAGATATTCAATCTAATGCTCAATCGAGCACCAAAAACGTGCAACATATGACTCAACAAAAGGTCTCTAACACGAGAATTTTTAAAAAGAATGACATAAAAACTAGAAAGTGACATAATCACGTTTTTATCTATACAAAAACACAAAAGAATAATCATGTCACACATCACGCTATACACCTGTTATAAGCACGAATAGTCATATTACATATCACTATTGCGGATTGAAATGGCATACCTCACATTTGTGTAAAGCTAGAAAATGGTAAATATGAACATGTTTATTTGGGTTCCTAAAACTAATCACTATGGATCCAAAATCTTGATACCAAATTCTTTTCCTAATCGTATAGGTGAAACACTGTGCGTCAAAACGTAATATCTAGGAAGATGTGGGTGATAGCAAAAAACTACAAAGGACATCTTCATGGCAATTACACCATCATAAATATGACTAATAAAGTCATTCAGTAACATGCTAAAACTAATAAATTCATTCGGTAACATGCTAATGTGTTTGATGATAAACAAAAGAATGAAACTAGGTTTATACAAAACCCTTTCTTTGTTTACAAACAAGAAAAAAGAGTACAATTAATCCTATACGAGGATGTTAAGTACAAAAAAAATAATTCTGGGGAAATATTGCTATAGGAGTCTGATCTGCGGTCGATCACTTTGTCCCTTGGACCACACGATGATGAAGAAGTACTGTAGAAGAAGAAGAAGCTTCAAAGATTATAAGTGAGATTAAACTGTCAACCAACACTCTCTGTTTTATGCTCTCTCTCTCTCTTTTGATTTGATCTCTGATCTTGGTCTCCTCTCCTGATTCCGTCCTCCTTCTCTCCTGTGACCGGAAGTCTCTATTTATAGAGCTCAGTCACAATAACTGTCCAGTCGGCGTAGAAGCCAAACTGTGAAGAGAGTGGCGCTCTTTATGCGACGGTTACAATAACTGCTACCCACGTCTAAATGATCTACTGAATCCGCGTGTGACACGTGTCCCAATATAAGGTAACGTGTATAATCGCTCATCGAAGATCACGGCATGCAAGCCACGTAGGTAACTGCCCCTCGCGTAAAGATGGTTGGCATAAAAGCCAAATAACTGTCTTGTTGGTGTAAAAAGACAAGTAGCTATCTTGTTGGCATAAAAGTCAAGTAGTTATCTTGTTGGCGTAAAAGCCAAATAGCTGTCGTGTTAGCGTAAAAGCCAAATTCTGCGTAAAGCTTGATGCTACATAAATAATAGGTAACCAGCTTAAACTAGCCAATTATCCTTTTTGACTGAGGTCTTAGGCGTATTCTGGGCCAAATAGCCTTATCACGTACCTTTGCAAATATAGCCTGAGTTGGCGTATTTCGAGGAGATAACATACGGCGTACTCCTATAGTTAAAAATAGCCTGGTAGGCGTAACATGCAGGGATAGTGATGTGAGCGTATTAGCCATAGTTTTAGCTCTCACAGTCATTAAAAATAGGACAAAATCTCATGCATTAAATGCAGAGATCTGCCCCCATCTCGCGCATTAACTGCAGAGATATGCCTCGAGTTCTGTACGAAAAATAGCTTTTGACGTAGCGTCTGATTTCGTCTCATCTTGAGCGTAAAAACTCATCTCTGCCTGTGTAGAATAGGCAGCGTATTCCTTGAAAGCATAAAAATGACTTGTATCATGGATTTGCCACTAAACAACAGTCTGGGCCTCTGTGTAGAATCATTATTACAGTCGTCTTCTCGATCGTCGTGCAATACTCTTTGTCAGGAGTCAGGTTCACTGTTTTGTCTGACAGGTTCATTCGAGGAATACGAAGAGTTTCTCGTACAACTTTATGCTGCATTAAAAGCAGACATATTTTACGTCAGAGGGAGGTGTAGCAACCTTTTACGCCAAAACAGCCTTGAAGCGCTGCTTTACGCGGGCAGCTCTGAAGTTATGTTTTACGCCACACAGCGCTGAAGCTCTGTTTTATGCGTGCTTCATGTATGTTGGGGGTTTTACACGTATAATTCTCCAACGTATTTTTCATGCTTCTACAAGACCCCCTTCAAAGTTTTCAAATTTCTCGTAATTTGAAATACTTTGAATAAAGCATGAAACGGTCAAATTTGACTCGTTCTGCGAGGCTGATTTTTCGGAGATATTTAGGAAGTTGTTGGGATTTGGTATGTTCTCTTCTGCCTATATAAAGGCGAGTGAGTAAACCTGTTTTTCCATACTTCCTTCACCAAAAAGATGGCCGCTGAGATCCATCGGGCTGACCTGAGGAAGAAGAAGATCATGCTCTTCCAGCATGTAAGGAGCCGTAAAAAAGGCGTCTTCGAGCAAATATCCTCTGCAACGATGGATCATGGAGGGATATCATAGCTTCCTTTGCTCGGGATGATCAGCAATTTTATATGGCGATTCGTCCAGGAGAGAGGAAGGGTCTCATCGGACCACACAACTTGCTAGCTGTATTTTCTCCTATTATGAAGCTGGACGTAGGTAGGCAGTTTGTCCCTGTCTTCCAATATTATGTTGGGTCTGAATCCCTAACAAAATTCTAGGGCATAGCCACCATGGCGTATGGAGGGTGGGCTTGAATAATTTACACAAGCCCAGTTCTGTATCCTCCCGCCATTAATCATTTTCTTGTTCATCGGCCGTAGAAGTCGATGAAGTGCCATAGAAGAAGAAAAATATCTCCATCAAATGAGAACCTGGCGCAATAGATTCCCATCGTGATCTTGAATGTTAATGAATAATCCTTTATAAAAAAGGATTTCCATCATATGTAATCATGAAAATAAAAAATCCTTTGTAAACGAAATTTTCATCATATGTAATCATGATTAATAAACTTGTCTTCTTTTACGCATTGCTGATTTGCCATATTTGCTGATAATGTGCAGCTTTGACACGTCTATGTAATTTTACGCTGATTCTGGTAAACGCTTATCCGGTCACGTCCCGACTTTTATGCGTAACGGAAGATGCATAAAAAGCTCTTTAGCATTAAGTTGTCTTGAAGATCCAACTGTCATGCTATTTTTGGACGAGGAGTCGCATAGAATTCTGAACTGTCACTTCTTTGATACGAATAATTTTTTGTTCAGAATATCATCTTCAAGGATGGTTTCCCGAAAATTCCCCTAAACATGGCAAGGAATGTCTGCCGAACAGGCCATACTCGAACTTAGATGTTAAGGATTCTGGCTAGACTTCGAATAAACTTCCAATGGCCTAAGAAGAAGAGTCATCTTCAATGCTGACATTTGTGTGTTTCAGGTACTTGGAATATTTTGTAGCCAAAGAGGAGCATTTTCTGTGTAAACCCTTGTAATTGGCCATCTGTAGCTTCTGAGAGTAGAAAAAGCTTCTAAGCGTAAAATTATAGATTTGTAGCTTCTGAGCATAAAATCGTAGATTTGTAGCCTCTGAGCGTAAAACCGTAGATTTGTAGCCTCTGAGCGTAAAACCGTAGATTTGTAGCCTCTGAGCGTAAAAGCTTCTGAGCGTAAAAGCTTCTGAGCGTAAAACCATAGATTTGTAGCCTCTGAGCGTAAAATCGTAGATTTGTAGCCTCTGAGCGTAAAAGTTTCTGAGCGTAAAACTATAGATTTGTAGCCTCTGCGCATAAAATCTGGATCCGTTTACGCAGCATGACTGTCCGTCTTCCTTTTTAAATGATAGGCTGACATGGTCCCAAATTATAATCGACTATTAAAAATCGGATTTGGGTAGGGATTCGAAGAGTTATCTGAACTCTATAAATAGCCGAAGGTCTTGAGAGAGAAAAACCCTTCATCTGTCTTTGCAAAAACCTTCGTCTCTTTGAGAACTCTTCGTTTTTCTGTATTTTCTGAGAACTTCGAACTTCGTCATGGCACCGAAACAGGCTTCCAATGCTAAAGGAAAGAAAGTCGCTTCTTCATCTCGCTCCTCTGCTCAAGCACGAGAAACTCCCATTAGGCTGAGCGAGCCCCGTTCTGAACGAAGTACTCCGCCGTCGAGCTACGCTCCGGGTATCACAGGTAAAGACTTCGGATGAATAGAGAACCCTCCGCACACGTTGTACGTATATGCGCAATAATACGCCCATATTTTTAATGTGTCAACGTAAAAACTCCATATTTTTACAGTCTGGCGTAAAAACTCAGACTGTCAAAATTTGATGTATACTACAAATTATGAGGTTTACGTGCTGGATGTAAATTCCAGCGTAAAAACTCAAATTTTGGCAGTCTGGCGTAAAGACTCAGGCTGTTAGATCTTGAGTTTTACGCGCTGCAAATAGATTCCAGCGTAAGACTCAAATTTTTGCAGTCTGGCATAAAAGCTCAAACTGTCAGGCCTTGGCGTATACTGCCAGAATGTAGCGTCTAGCGTAAAACTGACTTGTTTTCTCGCTTTTTGCAGTGGATTTACAGATCCCTCCTCTGGCTGAAGTGATGGGCTCTGCTGCTGGAATGCTGAATTCCAACTATCTGGAGGACTTGTCCCATGTGACTTTCCCTATCTCCGGGAGCGAGTATCCTTAGGAAAGGGGAACACTGATCTCTGGCCAAGGAGAACGAATATTGCTGAGTATAATCAGTGGGGAGCCCCTGACGTATATAGACGGCACTGAATATAAGAAACCAGGTTTCTTATTTGGGGATGTTATCGATAAACAATCCCAGACTAAGCCCAAGAAGGAAGATTGGGTATTTTCTGCTGAGGGCACGGTCATGTACCTGCCAAGGATGCCTAGAGATTATCCTATCTCAGCGTTCTTCCATGCCACCCATCGCAGAAAGATGGTGTGGACTCTGACTCCCGATCTTCACGGCCAGTCGGGGAAGTTTTTTATAAGAAATGATTGAACCGAGGGTCCTTTGTGAGCAGTCCTTCAGGCCATGTCATGCCTTTCAGAGGATTACTGCCGGACAGCGTCCCGAGTGAAGATACTTCGCTCATCCAGCCGATTCAAATAGCGACTTTTTGTAATGACTTTATGGGGCAGGGAGGAGTATACCCCAAGGTTAACCCTCGCACCAGTAGATGAATTAGCCCCCAGAATATTCGATGGGCCAGTTTAACTGCTTGGGCCTTGAAGCACTTCCAGATGGAGCTGGAAAGTATTGGTTTATTTCTGGCCGTGAGTGCCACTAGTGTTGGGTTGCCTCTCAATACCAACTTGTTCTTATCTTTGATGGAGCGATATAATTCGCTCACTGGGACTTTCGCCACTCCACTAAGTGAGTTGGGCTTAGCCCTTCATGAGATGACAGAGATTTCAAGTCTGCCAATGGGAGACACTTCTTATGAAGAGTACGTCCCACAAACAGGGAGCTGAGGGATACAAACCCTCGGGCAGTGGCAGTGTACCAGGAGCTGATGAGCCATTATCTTGCCTGCACCACCTTCTACAAAGAGCGCTCTGATTTGGCCCATATCAACAAATGGGTATCATACCTCTTCTTCCATCAGGCCAGAAATGCCAAGCCGGACATGGTTGTAGATAGCAGAGATAAGCCTTTGAATCTTCTGAGTATGCTTAATGCCAATACGGTCGATGATCTCATTGAAGACGCAGGAGCTTCAGATTATGTTCTCGATGAGGAGATATGGGGTTATCCTGCAGGCACTAAAGCCTTTAGTTATATGAGGCATTGTCGCAAGCCTCTGTCAAGGGAAGCTCAACTGGCTGGCTTCCTCTCTGTCTGGCTACGCCGATGGGTAGTGCTTGGCATCGCGTCTGCGGATCGCATTCATCGCAACACCTTATGGCCTGCAGTGCGTTTGGTGTTCGGAGCGAGGTTGGGCCTGCTCCCTGCCATGGTGTACAGAATTCAAGCTGGCTTGAGGGCCATTACTGAGGGACTGCTGGCTGATGATACACAGCGTGAAGGATTTCCCAGAGTGGAATTGCCATTCTTATATCTGATGGGATGGTTAATCCTTCACAACACCAAAGTAATGTCTCCCGGATTGGCCAGTGGTTCGGGCAATAACTTCCTGTTGAATTACAGGAATTCTTCTTGGAATATGACTAGCGTCATAGACTGTCGGCTAGCACTAAATTTTGCCCATAGTTGGAAGTTCTTCTACATCGTCCCCCCTGTACATATCAATCAACGAGGGGTGAAACTTCAGGATGCGGGTCAGGGGAAGACTATTCTTTCTCCTGAAGCCTTTTACTGGTTGGTCTGTATTAGACCTTCCCACCTACTGTACAGAAGTGAGGACCACTGCTACTTGGAGCCTTATCTGCCCAGCCAGTTCGCCAGGCAATTTGGGTACGACCAGTTGCACGTGGGGAATCCCATCACCAGCTTCAAGTTCAAAGGTGGACTTATTGATGGAGCTAGAGGATGGCGGTACTTTATAATGGGTTGTACTGGAGCAACCTTTGTTGTGCCCGTGACTTCTCTCTCCATGGAGTTGTGCATTCTTCATTCGTATACGCAGTTTTATGCGTCCATCAATACCTTCCATCGTAATTTTGATGTACATGGAAGTTTCAGGATGCCCTCCCATTGGTCCACTGGGAGAGAGGAGATACCGTCTGTTTCCTTGGATGAAGGTGATAAAACCATCGGTGCAGACGACTATTTGCTGATTGTACCGAGAGGCATAATAGCTCTGCCAGCAGTGCCTCTCATAATCTCCAATAAACGAAAGGCTTCCACTCTGAAAGAGCATTCCCCCCACAAGAAGAAGACGGTCAGAGGTCCTAAAAGGACTTCCACCAAGGGGGCATCTAGGAGCGAGCATGTTGTTTCCCCTGTTGGGGATGATTCTTTGATCAGAGGTCCTTCGCCTTTTAGAGAGGGAACCTCCACAGTTCCGGCTGACAGTGCTGGAGATTCTTTGCTCGCGATCGCTGCCTCTACTACCGCTACTGGTAGTGCTTCGAGATCGCCTTCGAGACCGAGCATATTAAGAATCAATATACCTTTATCCAGACAAATAATGAGAATAACCCCTCCTTCGTCTGTAAGTATTTCCAGCGAGATTCCACCCGATGAATCTCGAGTGGATCTGGGTGATGACTGGGATAACTTCCCTCAAACGTCAGTCGGTGCACCCTCTTCTCCAGGTATGACAGCTTGTTTAGCATCATTAAGAAATGATTTAGCTATACAGGCTGCAGATGCAACATATATACCATCGGCCATGGGTAAATATTATCTTCACGCTTTCTTTAGGAAAATTAACATCAAATTGATATTAACTTTCTCTTATCTTATTTTCAGGCGAAGACATCTCTGGGGAGGGCAGAGTTGACACAACTTCTAATTTTGTTGCGGATCCAGCCAATGAAACGGCGGCACCTGACGTCGACGAAGTATATTTTGAAACTGCCGATATTTTATCCGAAACATTCTCGGGTGTCATCCCGCCAGTGGCAGTTCAAATAACATCAGAGGAGGATGAACCTACCATCTCGACCGCGCCTCTTTCGTCAAGCATGCCAGCAACTCCAACCGTTGTTGGTGTCTCTTCTTTTGTCGCACCATCTGTTGAAGCAACGACTGTGGCGACATCCTCTACAGTCCTTCCGGATAGGAGATTTATAGATACGGCGGCCACTCCCAGCGTACATTCGATCTTTGCTACGCTAGTTGAACAATATACTAGCATATTCTACCGCACTTTGAAAGAATTGATATCCATGGTGCTAGAGAAGAACCTAGGCTTTGATGCTCTGAAGATGTCCTCCAAGCTTACTGTAGCGCCGATTAGAAATTTTAATGACGCTGAAAGAGCTGATGCGCTAGAGCAAATAGTTAATGGTTTAGAATAACCCATTAACGAGTATTTGCAACTATCCCAAGGCAGTATCGACGATCTGGTTCAAGCTGAGTATGACTCTCTAACTGCGAAACTTGCTCAGCAGATAGAATCTCTAAACAAATCCATCCAGGAACAGCAGCAAAAGATGGATAAAGAGCAGGCTGTCTTGGTGGAGGTTATTCCTCAGCTAGCTGAGTGCCAGGCCGAATTTGAGGGAAATGAAGCGAGGGTTCGATATTTGGAAGCTGAACTCGCTCAGGCAAGGGAGAGGCTTCTCAAGACATCGGCAGTCCGCAATGTGCTGAAGGGCCAAGTGGATACAGCTAAACAGAACTTGACACATGCGGGTGTCATCCACGCAAGTTTTATTAATTCTCTGTCCGAACTATCTTGCTTGAGCAACGACGAAGCAAGGCTGGAACGGGCTCGCAATAATATTTTGAACTCCAGGAATGAGAGGATGGCTGCTTTGGCGCAACAGATCCGAGATTTAACGGCTCCTCCCCAATAATGTACTTTTTTGCTTCTTTTGTAATCTGCTATTCCCAGAGATAATAAAGATACTTCTTCTGACTTTGTGGACCCATCATTTTATAATATAAATGATAGGCTAGGATGAAAGTGATATCAGAGGTAATATGGACGTGATATACTTTCGGTAAGTTTCAGTTGGATATATCTATTCAGAGGTTATATGGACATGATAGAATATGCTCCAACTGAATTTATATACATAACACTATCAGAGGTAATATGGACGTGATAGGTTTTGAAGTTTCAAATTAGTCAAATATATCTATTCAGAGGTTATAAGAACATGATAGAATATGATCCAACCAGTCTTTGTGCGTAGCATCGTCAGAATGAAATCTTCACCATACCCCTTTGAGCAAAGGAGATCAAGCATAGTACTTCTTCGGGAATTTGCCGTTGATAGGAGCCATTATCAAGTCTCCATTAGGCTTGGCTAATCTGTAAGCGCCATTTGAAAATGTGGTTTCAATCATATAAGGGCCCTCCCATTTGGGCTGGAACTTGCCCTTACTTTTGTTTGTAATAATCATTGGTCTTTTTACAGCTAGAACTAGCTTGCCAACTTTGAACACTCTTTCCTTCACTTTTTGGTTAAAAGCTCTGGAAACGCGTGCCTGGTAGAACGCAATGCGCTGTTGAGCCTGAAGGCGCTTCTCGTCTAATCCTTCTAGCTCTTGAAGCCTTAATTGATCATTATTTTCCTGAGTCAACTCATTAGCCACTGCTATTCTAAGTGATGGAATTTGGACTTCAATGGGGAGAACTGCTTCACACCCGTAAACTAACAAAAATAGGGTACAACCCGTTGGTGTTCGTACCGTTGTGCGGTATGCCCAGAGACATTCTTCCAGTCTCTCGTTCCAATCTCTTTTGTTCGAAGAGACAAACTTTTTCAAGAGTTTGATGATGGTTTTGTTGAAGGCTTCCGCCAAACCATTAGCAGCAGGATTGTAAGCCGTCGAGGCCATATCCTGTATCCGATTCTTATCGCAAAATCGGTGAAACTCTTGGCTGATGAATTGAGGCCCATTATCATGAATTATCCTTCGGGGTATCCCAAAGCAATAAATTACATGGTGCTTGATAAAGTTGATCACGTTGGATGTCTTCACCTCAACAAGAGGGATCGCCTTCGCCCATTTGGAGAAATAATCTGTGATAGCCAATATGAACCGATGTCCTCTAGAAGACGAAGGATGAATAGGACCAATGATATCCATACCCCATGCTTCAAAGGGCCATGATGCAATAGTTGGATGTAAATACTCAGAAGGCTGATGTATGAAATCCGCATGAACTTGACAGGCTTTGCATTGTCTTGCATATTTCACAGCATCTGCAATCATAGAAGGCCAGTAGTAGCCCATCCTCCTGATACGATCCTGTAACTTAGGACCGGGTTGATGTGCTCCACATACCCCATCATGAGCTTCTCGGATAACCCGCCTTGCATCATCATCAGAGAGACATCATAACAATAGTCCATCGTAAGTTCGGCGATATAGACTTTGTGAAGAAGCATCAAAATAAAAACGTAATGATCGTCACTTGATAGATACTGCTTCTTTAGGATCCTCTGGTAAGATTCCGTATGACACGAAGTCTATAAAGAGACTTCTCCAGTCTCTCTTAGGAGGATCCATGTTTATAGCGTAGCTGCGTTCTATGTGAAAATTATTTTTCACACATAATAAGTCTCTGTTAAGAAGGATCACCGAATTCTGCCTTCTTATAGGAATAGCTAGATCTGCAGCTAGGCTGGCCAGAGCATCAGCTTCCAAATTTTGAGATTGAGGCACATGCTCTAAAAAGAATCCTTTGAAAGACATGGCAATCTCGATCGTTGTTTGGAGATAAGGAACGAGGTCTGGATTGCAGACTTCATATATTCTTCTGACCTGATTGACGTTCAACTCAGAATCACCAAAAGCTTCCAGGTATTTATCCTCCAATTCTTTAGAGACTTAAAGCCCGATTAGTAGAGCATTATACTCTGCCACATTATTAGAGCAGGGTTCGCTAAGAGAATATGCTCGATAGATAACGAGTTTATCAGGAGTCACCAGAACAATCCCTACTCCTAAAACCATGTTTTCCTTGGGACCAGTCCTGGAGGCACCATCGAAGAATAGCTGCCATGTATCACCTTCCATTGTCGAATTACATTCTGTAACTTCGTCGGGAATGTCCTCATATAATTTGGAGGTTTCCGAAATTTGATGGGCAGCTAAGAAGTCAGCCAAGGCTTGACCTTTCATGGACTTCTGAGGGACTTCATATATTCTTCATGACGGGAGGCACCAGAACTGGAGGATTAATAAGATAGCGTTTGATATCATTAAACGCTTCCTGACAAGCTTCATCCTATACGAATGACACACCTTTCTTCATTAGACGAGAAAAAGGTTGACATCTCCCAGAGAGGTTGGATATGAATCTCCTGATGTAAGCTAGACGACCTTGAAATCCCCTGAGTTCTCTCAGATTACGGGGCGATCGTATTTCTAGGATAGCTTTTACTTTATCAGGGTCAACTTGAATGCCTTTAGCGGTAATGACAAATCCCAGAAATTTACCACTAGATACACCAAGAAAGGACTTTGTGGGGTTCATTTTGAGTTGATGTTGGCGCATCAACTCGAATACTGTCTTTAAGTCTTGGATGTGATTATCCTTGAGGCGACTTTTGACAGCAATATCATCCACGTAACATTCCACCATTTTGTGCAGATGCTCATGGAATATGTTACTCATAGCTCGTTGATACGTAGCCTCGGCATTCTTCAATCCAAAAGGCATAACCGTATAGCAATATACCCCCAGTGGTGTACGAAAAGCAGTATGCTTTTCATCTTCAGGATTCATCTTAATTTGATTATATTCTGAGAATCCGTCCATGAAAGACATGCGCTCAAAATAGCACGTATTATCGATCATGACGTCTGTAATAGGAAGAAGAAACTCATCTTTTGGGCAGGCCACATTTAGATCTCGGAAATTGATGCAAACATGCTCTTTTCGGTTTTTCTTCATAACCGGGACAACATTACCCAATCAGGATGTTGTTCTTCCCGAATGAACCCACAGGCTATTAGCTTCTTGATTTCAGCTTCAATGGCATCCATCATATCCGGGCGGAACTGGCGTTGGTGTTGCTTTACAGGCTTTGAATTGGGCAATATGTTGAGTTTATGGGTAGCCACTTTAGCATCAAGACCTGGCATATCCTCATAATTCTATGCAAAGACATCGATATATTCTTTTATCAGCTGGATCATTTCTTTCTTTTCTTCTTCGGAAAGATTGTTACTGATAAATATCGGCTTTGGTGAAAATTTATCCCCAATATTGACTTGGATAACTTTATCTTTAGTGGGTGGTTCTCTTTGCTCGAACCGGAGTTCCCATTATGTATCCATTTGTTGTGCCCATAATTTATTTTCAAACGGTTCAGATTCTTGTTCCTCTGCTTCGAGAGAATCTGTCAATACCGTATTTACTAATAATGTCTGTTCGAGTTCACCATCTGAATCGGGGGATGACAAATCGTCTTGAGAAGAGGAAATGGTCTCCTCACTTGACTCAGAGTCGTTGGAAGTTGCAAGATGTGTGGTATACACTAACCCAAAATGAGTTTGTTGACAGTAGGGATCATCATGCAACGGCATTCGTCTGCCTTTTCCGTAGTTGAGTCCTGGCTCCAACTTCAAATCATAACCCATGATTTGCATAATCTTCAAAGCTTGTGGGCTATATCTGTGGACTTGCATTTTTTCAGCATCAGATTCGTGAGAATCTTCTTGTACAATTGGTCTATTCCGTATGCGACCGAAGACTATTGGATGCTGATCGTTGCGAGTAGGTGGAACAACAAAGATAGAATCTTCATGCGGCCCATATGTCGTGACAACATTAGATGTTGACGCTACTTCCCACACATATGGATGATAGAAGTCTATAGCTTCCAAGAATTTTTGTGCTATAGGTTCTATATCGTTATAAGGGAAAGATTTCTAATTAGGAAATTGAGCGTCAGTATACTGGAAAAGTGAATCTTTATTATCGTCAGAAACCATGTTCCCGGATATATTTACATTGTCCGACTGCTTGTTGCGCCTAAGGTCAATGACCAAAGGTGGAGGCTTCTTGTTCAGACTGATCACTAGGGGATCATTTCCTCCTCCCGCTTTGGTTTTGCCTAAGTGGATAATCACAGGTTCCATTACTTTTGGACGGGTAGTCCGCCCTTTCACCTTGATTGACAGAGGTTGCTCAGCAGATGGTTCTTCTGGCTCCCGGTAGGATTCCTCTTTCGTCCCGCCTGACACCTCCTTCATATAGTCTTGGGTGTACAATATGGCATCAGAATAGTAGGATTCAACTTCTTTGAAAGGATTGAGATCAGCAAACTCTGTTTTCACTGTCCCTTGGACGTCTATATATTTGAAGCATTGATGTAGAGTTGAGGGAACAATATTGTGATCGTGGATCCATGGTCTGCCCAACAGAATGTTGTAAGGCACTTCTGAATCAATGACGTAGCATATGGCCATTGATCTAAGGTCACCGATCTGGACCCTCAAACGAATCTTTCCCAACGGTTTGCTCTTCCTGGCATTAAAGCCCACGATCGTAGTGGTAGTGTAAGCTAGTTCGCTTGTAGGAATTCTCAATGGTCTTAACAGACTATGAGGGATAATACTGATCGACGATCCTGAATCTATGTGAATTCGGTCTACCTCCATGGAGCCGACGTATCCGGTATAATAAAGAGGCCTATCATGCTTGTTATGTTTCAACAACATGTCCTCTTGAGTGAATGTGATATTGGGGACCACTTCCATCACACTATGGCATTGAGGACATGCCACAGGCTCTTTATCAGGGGACTTGAGCTGAGTCAAGCATACATCCGCCTGCATTAACGCTTCACTCAAGGCTTGACGAGTGTCTTTGGATAGCCTAAGTAGCTCGAAAATGGATAATCTGGCTGGAGTATTAGCCAACTGAGCCAAGTTGTCGAAGTTATATGGTTTGAATATTCTTCAAAGGTTTTTCAAAACGAACTTCTTTTTGTTTGCCCTTGTCCACCGAAGTTGGTTTAGACGGACCTGCCTCTGGTACAACAGGTTAAGGCTCTGAAGGTTTGGCAGCTGAAGTGTCTGCCGTTGATTCCCCCTGGTTCCCTCTATAGTCCTTGAGGTAGGCTTTGCCTGACCG
Source organism: Iris macrosiphon (assembly GCA_036927795.1). NCBI lineage: Eukaryota > Viridiplantae > Streptophyta > Magnoliopsida > Asparagales > Iridaceae > Iris > Iris macrosiphon. The sequence continues at coordinate 45,597,529 of JAYESA010000012.1, forward strand.
GGTTCCGGTTGTTAAAGCCTCTTCTTCTGATGTCGGGGATATTGCAACCATATGGCATGGTTTGTATCTTGAGTTCTTTTTAGACTTAGCTTTAGCAGCTTGAGTCTCTTCCTCAATTTCTGACACCAGGTCAGGGTGGACCCACATTATTTCTCCATGCTTGGTAGTTAGGGGTACTAAGTCATGATTTTGACCCCTGGTAGGAGGGAGATTAACAATGTTCATCATTGCCCGTGGAATAGGTACCATACCATCCGGGATTTCCTGAGGGGGCAGATTGCCAAACTAGAGAGAGATCATGTTGGCAGTGACCGTCTTCTCGCTATTACGCAGAGTAATGGCCTTGGCGTCGATCAACTCCTGGATTTTCCTTTTTAGTACATAACATGCCTTTGTGGGGTGATGTACGTATCTGAGGAAAATGCAGTACTTAGGGTTATTGGTACTGTCGACTTTATTTGGCCGCTTTACCTCGGGGAGAGTAAGCTTGCCACTTTTGACTAGACAATCGAATATGCTCGGAATATCGTCGTCGTCAAAAGAATATTCTTCTTTAGGCCTGGAAGTCCCAGGATTCGTCTGCGTAGTCACTGGAGTATGTTGCCTGGATGTGTTGATCGCCAGAGCTTCTTTTCTTTTGGAACTACGAGTATGGTCATTATTGGAGGATGATCGCTTTCCTCTATCAGAGGTAGAGATCATGATTCCATTGTCACGAGCCTTCCGACTGTTATCTTCAGCGGCTACCGCTGATATGATAAATGAGGACCAGTCATGGAACTGATATGGTCCCGTGAATACTGAGATCAGCGGGAGAAGGTTCTTCCTGCAAATATCCACCAAGGTAGAATCCGGAACTCCGGGAGGCATCTGCAAAGTAGCCTGACGAAAACGTTCGATAAAAGTACGAACGCTCTCATTCTCCTTCTGTTTTACTTCGATAAGTGATGACATAGACATGTCCATTCCTCCTTCGTAGAATCGAGCGAAGAACAGAGTCTTGAAATCTTCAAAAGAAGTAATGCAGTTGTCCGCTAGACTACGGTACCATTGATAGGCCACTCCAGACAGACAACCTTTAAACACTCGAGTGAGAAGGACGTCATTCCCCTGTAACAACACTGTCATCATGCTAAAGTAGTTCATATACCGGCTTGGTGACGTCTTTCCCTCAAACAAAACCATAGCCTGTGGTTTGTATTTTGGTGGGAAAGGGATCTCGTCCCAGATAGCTGGGTATGGCTGGTTGATTCCCAACTTCTTGAGCTGATCCTTATGCTTCAAGGCATCAAATTGGGCTTTTAATTCCCGAACTGCCTGTATCGGATCTTCAGTTGGGAAAAGGACAGCAGAGAGGTGAGAAATCAGTTGCATTGTAACTCCCACAGGAGGTAATACATTCTTCGGGTTAAGGGGTCGAGGAGCAGCTGATTCTTGATTTTGAATAGGCTCCTGGCTTACATTGGATGGTGGCATGTCTACCCCCACACGTATTTGAGTCGGAGGAACATGTGCTTGAGCTACCGCAGCTGTATATTGAGTCACCATTATTTGGTGCATACTCTCCATCATGGTATGCATCTCTTTAAGCGATGCTTCCAATACAGCGATGCGTTGTTCAGTACTTCATGATGGAGAAGCTTCTTCATGCTCATCTCCAACGGCATAAACTCCCATTTCTCTGGATGCTACTGAGGGATTAGTATAGATCTCTGTAGAGATCGAGTCTATACTTTCAGCATCAGATTCAGAAAGCTGGCGACCCCCAGCGTCGGAATCAGAAGAATATGAAGCCGGTTGTCGTGACCTCGAGCGGGTGTTTCGAAAAACACCTGCCTCAATATTCTCAAGGAGTTTCAAATCTTCTTTGACTTGGAGTTCTAAAGGGATGACGTCTTGAACTTGAACTTCCTCTAGGAATGTGTGAAACCATGTTTACTGATGCGAATGTCGGCTCATCTTCCTGTAGAGACAAAGAGTAGTTCAACCGGTCGAAAACTGACCGTTTTGCCTTAGAACAGCAGTAGTTAACTACAACTTTATAAATATTACAACAATGCTCCCTAGGGGGTATGATGGACATGTTAGAAGATCCCCTGTCTTTACGCTTCTGGATCAAAAAATTACGCAAATCAGGGGGATTAACAGAAGAAGAGGGTTTATTATGCCTTTTTACATCAGTAGGGACGTGGAGATTGGGAACCATGACCCTCTCTCTCCCATAAGTATACAACAGTTCGCCCATGTGAGTAGCATACGATCCATCATCCGTCTGAGGAGCGTATTTTCTCGTAAAGCGGGTCTTCTTTACGCGGATGGGCTTATCCTGGCGTAATCTGGAGCTTTGCACAGGTTCGTATAAAACAGGAGGAGTCCTCAAACGGCCTCCAGCGTCACGCGTAATCTGAAGAGCGGGCAACTTCTTCTCTTGTGGGCGTACAAACCTAGCGGTTGAGAGATTTGCCACTCGTTTTCCCTTGATGTGATCAAAAGGTCCACCTGCCACATCGCAGATGGGAGATATATTTTTACGCACAGGGCGCGTTTAAAATTTTCGCGCGGGCACTGAGGCCTTGCTAGGAATTTTGTCTGCCACGTCACAGACGGGAGACGAAGTTTTACGCGTAGAGCGCGTTCTAAACTTCTAGATTGGCACTGGGGCGTTGCCAGAAGCTTTGTCTGCTACGTCACAGGCGGGAGACGAAGTTTTATGCGCAGAGCGTGTTCTAGACTTCTGGATTGGCACTAGGGTGTTGCCAGAAGCTTTGTCTGCCACGTCACAGACGGAAGATGAATTTTTATGCGCAAGGCGTAAGGTTGTGTTATCACAACCTTGTTGATCAGAGGAGGAGAGCTTGCAGGAAGGGTAGAGGATGTTTGGGCATCCACACTTTACGCAGCTTCCTGTTGTCCTGGACAGAGAGGGAATGAGAGCTACCCCCTGCGCGAAGCATGTCTTCATAAGCAGATTGGTCGAATTGGACGACCAACGTCTTCTTCGTCGATCCGACGGATGCAGCATCGTGTTGAGCAATGGCTTTCTCGTCAGATGAGAAAGTAATCCCCAGTAGAGACGCCATCTTGTGTTTGATGATAAACAAAAGAATGAAACTAGGTTTATAGAAAACCCTTTCTTTGTTTAGAAACAAGAAAAAAGAGTATAATTAATCCTATACGAGGATGTTAAGTACAAAAAAATAATTCTGGGGAAATATTGCTATAGGAGTCTGATCTGCGGTCGATCACTTTGTCCCTTGGACCACACGATGATGAAGAAGTGTTGTAGAAGAAGAAAAAGCTTCAAAGATTGCAAGTGGGATTAAACTGTCAACCAACACTCTCTGTTTTATGCTCTCTCTCTTTTGATTTAATCTCTGATCTTGGTCTCCTCTCCTGATTCCGACCTCCTTCTCTCCTGTGACCGGAAGTTTCTATTTATAGAGCTCAGTCACAGTAACTGTCCAGTCGGCGTAGAAGCCAAACTGTGAAGAGAGTGGTGCTCTTTATGCGGCGGTTACAATAACTGCTACCCATGTCTAAATAATCTCCTGAATCCGCGTGTGACGCGTGTCCCATTATGAGGTAACGTGTATAATTGCTTTTCGAAGATCACGACATGCAAGCCACGTAGGTAACTGCCCCTCGCGTAAAGATGGTTGGCATAAAAGCCAAATAACTGTCTTGTTGGCGTAAAAAGCCAAGTAGCTATATTGTTGGCGTAAAAGCCAAGTAGTTATCTTGTTGGCGTAAAAGCCAAATAGCTGTCGTATTAGCGTAAAAGCCAAATTCTGCGTAAAGCTTGATGCTGCATAAATAATAGGTAACCAGCGTAAACTAGCCAATTATCCTTCCTGACTGAGGTCTTGGGCATATTCTGGGCCAAATAGCCTTATCATGTACCTTTGCAAATATAGTCTGAGTTGGCGTATTTCGAGGAGATAGCATACGGCGTACTCCTATAGTTGAAAATAGCTTGGTTGGCGTAACATGCAGGGATAGTGATGTGAGCGTATTAGCCCTAGTTTTAGCTCTCCCAGTCATTAAAAATAGGCCAAAATCTCATGCATTAATGCAGAGATCTGCCCCTATCTCGCGCATTAACTGCAGAGATATGTCTCGAGTTCTGTACGAAAAATAGCTTTTGACGTGGCTTCTGATTTTGTCTCATCTTGAGCGTAAAAACTCATCTTTGCCTGTGTAGAATAGGCAGCGTATTCCTTGAATCCGTAAAAATGACTTGTATCAAGGATATGCCACTAAACAACAGTCTGGGCCTCTATACAGAATCATCATTACAGCCGTCTTCTCGATCGTCGTGCAGTACTCTTTGTGAGGAGTCAGGTTCACTGTTTTGTCTGACAGGTTCATTCAAGGAATACGAAGAGTTCCTCGTACAACTTCACGCTGCATTAAAAGCAGACATATTTTACGTCGGAGGGAGGTGTAGCAACCTTTTATGCCAAAATAGCCTTGAAGCGCTGCTTTACGCGGGCAGCTCTGAAGTCATGTTTTACGCCACACAGCGCTGAAGCTCTGTTTTACGCGTGCTTCATGTATGTTGGGAGTTTTATGCGTATAATTTTCCAGCATATTTTTCATGCTTCTACAGCTAAAATAATATTTTATTTATTCAGATTACCTTACCGTATAGCAGTTAACTATTTCAATATGGTTGAATGAATATTCTGCTTAGATTCTGATATTATACGAAGAAATAATTTCTCAAAATTCTTTTAAGTTTAATCTCTTTAAAAGTTAAAATTGTCATCATATAATAGCCGAAAGGTCCTTCTGTCAACAAAGGTGTAAACAACCTTAAGTGACACAGTACTTAAGCATCTTCGGACCACCGCTAGCTAAAAATTGGCCTCTACAGATAATCTATGATTTTTGAGACATTACTTAGCGACGATGTACACATAATTACTTACAAACTTTTCTAAAATACAAATTTTGTCATTAAATTCCTTTAAACTTATTCGACAAAGATTACACTATTAATTACACCTATGATTACACTTTTAAATGATTAACAATTATATAATTTGAATTCCTGTAAATGATATGGTTTTACTCTGTCCGGAATTCAATGCTCCTTATATATTCTAAGACAAATTTTCTAATATCTTGCATACAGTCCAATTTTTTACCTGTTACTGTTATTAACACTCCTGATACTTCGTATCCCTGACTACTTATTTTCTTATAAATAATTATGTATTAGATGCATATCTTTACTACTCTTAAATTGATTTAAATCTCCTAATCATTATAATTTGCTTCTAGAACCTAATAACTTGGGCCGAGTTCGGCCCTAATCGAGTTTGGAACGAACTCGGTGTAGGTATTTCCAGCAGCAACAACAACTCTCGGTTGGTATTTATCACTACCATATTTCTAGATATGGGTAATTTTGTCATTACATTTATTTGTATTTAGTGGTTATATTTTATATATTGTGTTATTTATTTATTAGTTGGTGGACTAGCCTATTTCTTTGGAATTGAAACAGTGGACCTAATTAGACTAGACATGACACAATGAACCCAACAATTAAGCTAGGTCCATTAGAATCATTCATTTTTATTAATTATGAGATTATAATTAGTCTTCTTTTAGAATTAGAAGCTTTCCTAATATAGCTCTCTTAATTAAATATCTCATGACTAATTAAGTGGTGATATATTTGACATTACATATTGCTCGGGAGAGGGGCATAGGGCCAACCACTATTAGAGGGAGAAATTCTCTCTCCTCTTCATCATTCAATTCATTCTTGATCCCCATTTATGTTCTTTACCAATTTACTTCATCCCTCCATCAATTTTACCTCAAATCACTCTTATTTCCTTCTATTTTCATCATCTAAGAAGCATTGTAGCTTGGATTACAAGGAGCATTTGGCGAAGAAGGATTTGGCTAGGAGGTTGTGTCCTAATTGTGTTTATTTGAGCAATTCATTGGAAATCCATCTTCCAATAGGTATATTTCTAAATTTTCCCTTCAATTAGATTCTAATTCATGTATTTAACCATTAGAAACCCTTTTATGGCATATGACTACCCATAGGAAGAAGAACTAGGTTTATTTGACCCATATTATGACTTCTACATTGAGATTTGTGTCCAATTTGAAGAAATTCTGAGATTGGTGCACCAAGTATTTATTATTAGGAAATTAGATCAAATTAGACTTAGATTGAGTATGTAAGGATAGCTACGTGTCCACAATTTGATACGAGTAGGCTGTATCATGGTACACCATGACGCGGGAGTTGATTTTGGGGATTTCTCTTCAATACTTGTGATGCACATGTTAATTTATCTAATTTCATGATAGATGGTATCGAATAACTATATTTGGATGTGTTTAATGTATTTTGAGGTTTTGTTTCACACTGAGTTGGCAAATTAGAGGGTGTATCATGAATATCAATAGTATCTTAATATTGCATTTGAGGTATTTGTTTAATTGCCATACTTATATATATATATATATATATATATATATATATATATATATAAAGTGTGTTTTGTGTGTGTGTATACTTGTGGACAGATTTGGGACTGACTGTATCTGTGTAGTAAGGTAATAGTGAGGACTGTGTGTCTATGTGGTACTCGAATGAGTGAGTATGTGACATTATACTGAACAATAATGGCTTGTGTTTTTGAGTGTGTTTGTGGGTGATATGAGCAACTGTGTTTGTGTTCATGAAGGGGGGATCATGAACTTGAGTATATGATACTCTTGAGAGTATCACATACTCAAGTGACTTTGAACTGATGAGAACTCAGTACAGACAATGGGTTAGTAGGCAGGCATTGTACTATTGAGTGTGGAGTTCGGGTAAAATAGGAACAATGGGGCAACAACAACAGCACCCAGGCACAACAATATATATCATCAACAACAACATCAGGTTCACTACCAGAATAAGTCAAATTAGCGACATCTGGAAATGTCGCTAAATGGCATAAAAATGTTGCTAAAAAATTTAGTGATATAATTAGCGACATTTCATTGAAGTTGCATTTAAGCCAGTCTCTGAGAGGGAAAACATCGCAAATTGTTGCTATAACGACGTTTTCTAGCGACGTATTTACGTCGCTAATATTTTTTTATTTAGCGATATTTTACAACACATTTAGCGATATTCTGCTGACCTGATAAATACTGCCATGTCAGCAATTTAAATTTAGCGACGTTTAGTGACATAATTAGCGACGTTCTGATACAGTTAGTGGCGTATTTAGCAACGTATATAAACATCCCTAAACGTCGCTAAATAAAGCTAAATTACAAATTTTTAAAAAAAACCCCCTAGAATAAATATTTGCTTGCAGTTTGTCATATATCCCTGCAATATCACAGTTCATAAAAATAGACAGACACGGAGCAACCCTTCGTTGATTTTTTTGGTTTCGCCGACCCCTTCGGTGGAACACTCAACGTCGATAAATTTCCATACATTCAATATAAATAATAAAGTAAAATTAAAAAATAGACACATTCTCAATAAATAAAGTATAAAAATAAATATCTAGTAAATTCACATACATCCTACAAACTAAGGTCTACTAAATATCCAGCAAATTTATATACATCATGAAAATAAATAAAGTCTAAAAAAATCCAATAAGCATCACAACTAGTACTGGATATGAACAAATAAAGTCTGAAATACTATCTCAATACATAAATGACCCAATATCATGGGCCAAAAGTTTAAAAATAAATAAACTGTCCTAACTGGGACTACTACTGATCCGTAGGGGGAGGAGCACCGCAGTGACCCTAGAAGATGAGCCTGTCCAAAGAAAAACTACTGGTGAGCAGGAGGAGGAGGAGGAGGAGGAGCACTACCGCGAATCTGGGATATCAGCGAGGCCCACTGCTCCGGTGAAATCATCATGGCACCCGATGGTGGAGTCTGTGCAGTTGATGTAGATGTCGATACCGACGGACCAGGAGGACGTATATGATCCAATGCTGTCAGTCGAGCGTTGTAAGTATACGACTCTCCTTGAGTCAAGATCTGTATCTTATTGTACACGATACCGATACCCAAGGCTGCATCTAATTAACTCAAACAACTAACTAGAAGAGAGATAGGGTTAGGGTCTGTGTCATATCCTATGTCGTATCAGTGCATGTGTCTGTGTCGTATCCCGTATCGTGTCTATATATGTGTTGTGTTCGTGTCTGTGTCATGTCCATGTCAAATAGCTATGGTTAGGGTTTACCTGATCTTGGGAGTTGACCGAAGAAGGGGATGGACGAGAGGAAGAGAAGGTCGGTGTAGGCCGTTGAGGAGGAGTCGCCCGGAGAGGAGGAGTCCGGAGAGGATAAGGAGGAGGAGCTCAGTGGAGGAGGAGAAAGGGTTCATCGGCAGTAGAGCACGGTCGGAGGGGGCTCGTGTAATGCCCCGCTTCTAGCGGGTTACTTATGGAGCACTTGTTACTTTGACTCGGTTGAGAATCGAGTCTCGGGAAAACCTTACCGCCAAATCAACACGGATGAAATGTAATGAACCTTTCAAATTGATGGAACACCTTCTATTGAAATAAGTCCAAGAGTTTTCGTTGGTTATTTTACAGCTTGGTTTTGTGTTGCTTTATGTTTTGTCTTGCTTTCGATGACTTGGTCTTCATGATTCGCTTTTTGAATCGTAAGAGAAAGAGATCGAAGGATGCTAACCAATTATTTTTGCAATTTCAGAATGCATAACCAAGGAGTAACCGTTGCATAAGGCTTCCCCATCCTCTCGTTCGATTCAATCGGTGAGTAGCTTTGGCCCTTCGATGAATCATTTAGTCTGTACGCCTTAATAAAAGAATCTCTAGTCCACTCAAAATGCCTGTCCCTATGCTCAATTTGATACCCCAGTTACAAGATAAGTTAATAAACATGTTTTATTTGTTAACTTAGAATTTGCTACTACTTATTGCATGATATAGAAATTGTGATATTTAAATCATAGAATACACTGTAAACCGTTCGAGTTATTGATGCACATTACTCATCTTATGCTGTGCATTGAACCTATTGAAAACCTCTTGTGGTTTGATTTGATCGATATTGAACTCATTGAAGAGACACGGCTCTATCGAAAAGAAGATACTCCATATAGAAGCTTTTTGTTCAAATATTGCAATAGAACTGATTAATTGATAGAATACATTTATTGCATCGGTCTTTGGACAACTTGTGCATAAGGCCAGTCTCTCGAGCGGTTCCTGGGGCACTAGAGATCGTTCGGCCTGGGAGAGATAATCGAAACACCCTGAGGCTTGTAGTCCTCACGAATAGGGGGGTATCTTGTCAAATAGTTAGTTTGGGTTTGTAGTCCCAGCTTCTATTCATGGGTTTTTCTATGGACCATCGTGTAGTTAGGGCGCATGCTAGGTTTACCTTCTTACATACCTAATACTTGATGCCAAGATTGATTCATAAGTTTATTCATATATGCAAATTGTGGCTAACTTGTGTGTCTCCTGAAGGGATAATCGTTCGGCCGTGGGTAAGAATTATCATATGCATGGTTCAATTTAACGTTTATATTTCTTTGCATAAATTATTTAAAAGAAACTAGACAACCAGAAAGATTACCTAATAATGTCTGCTTCACATGCTTACTTAGTGTAGATTTCTAGGTGAGTTTGGCCACAGTCGCTCACCAGTACATGTTGTAGTACTGACCCACGTTTGTGGACAAATCTCCAGGTTCTGGTAGCGAGAGCTTGGCGAGCATTTTGAACCAGTACTAGGGCATCCATCTAGTAGAACTATGCTCGTGTTGCTTCCTTAGCTTTCCTCTCCTGTGTGCAAACTGCTCTTCTGTTAGTTGTTTTAATTTTGTTCCTACTACAAGGACATGATGTATGTGCGTTGTGGCTAGTTTAGGTTTGTAAAAAGAGTTGTAAGCCATCTGTGGCATATTTTGTAACTCAGCCAAGCAAGTACATTGTAATCCAATCTTCAAGTATTCAATAAAGAAATTATTTTATGTTCCTATCAAATATGTTCAACTTTGGTTCTCTGCATTTTGAATCATGTGCCTATATATATGTATATTTTTGTCTAACTTGTGTCTTGTGCAGGTACTATACCTGGTGCAAGCGCAACTGAGGCTTTTAAGACATCGTGCCCAAGCGAGGACGATCGATTCCGTAGGGACCAAACGAGGACGATCGGCCCTTACGGGTTCGGGGCGTGACATGTGGTATCAGGGCACGACTTTACGCCCTTGGCCTCTTCAATTATCATTTTAAAAAATAATATAAGTTTTCAAGCGATTTCAAGCGTCCCGAATTTTGAAAATAATTGCGAATCTATATAAGTAAATCGAAGGTGTTATTGTCCCGATCTTAAAAAGTATAAAAATCCAACGTCCCATGCAATAAGTCCATAATACGTTATGAGACTAATGCAAGCTACTCTATTTGCTGCAAGATGACTAAAACAGGTAACCAAGGGACATCACGCGCAACAAGCGTGAATGATGACCAAATCGATAGGCTGATTGCTATGTTAAAAAATCAGAATGATCGACATGAGGCATAACAGGAAAGGTTCGAAGCTCAGCAGCAATGAGCTGATGCTAGAGCCTTGGTACAGCAACAACAGCTTGACTCACTGAGTCAAATAGTGACAACATTAGTGGCCAACAGTGGTGCATCAGGAACCGCCATGACACCTGTGACAGCCACACCCGCGCTTCGAGAAGCTGGCCTAGCAGAAGCAGACGAACCTCTGGAAGCAGCCAGGAAGTCTACCTTTAAAGGCGCCGAGTTCCTGAAGTTGAACCCTCTAGAGTTCGAAGGCAGGGCCATGCCGGATAAGGTGATGGACTGGGTCGCCAAGTGGGAGGGTTTGTTTGAGTTTATCGGGATACTTACGGATAAAACAGTGGCGTGTATAACCATGCATTTGTGGTTACGTGCAAACGATTGGTGGAAAATCAAGAAGCTAGATCTTGCCACAAGGTGCAGAGACGGCAAAATTACTTGGGGGATGTTCAAGAATGCATTCATAGAACAATACCTCCCTTCAGCCGTCAGACAAAGAAAGGAAGATGAATTTATCGAACTTAAGCTAGGGAGCATGTCCGTCGAAGATTATGATTCAGAATTCTCTAAGCTTGCTAAGTTCGCTAACGAAATAATTCCTAACGAGAGGACCCGCAAGTACCGATTCATAAGGGGCTTGAATAATGGACTTAGAAAGGATGTGATGAACCGGGAGTGCACTTCATACATTAAGGCCTTTGAGACAGTGGTGCAAACTGATCAATTCACACTATGAAGTGTTCCAGAGAAGGCACCAGCTGCTCGAAACCCTCATACCAAAAGATATCACGATGGAGGAAAGAAGACAGAGGGCGAGCAGCGCCCTAGACTTGAGTGCAGCTATTGTGGCAGACCAGGGCAGGTAGTGGAAACTTGTCATATTGCTAGAGGAGAATGTTTCAACTGCGGCCAAAAGGGCCATCTTCTGAGAAACTGTCCAACCAAAATATCTGCGCCTCATGACCACAACAAGAATGCCGGACGTGGCCACTATCAGAATCCCGTGCCAGACCTAGGTCAAGCTAATAGACAAACTGATCAAACTAGAAGGCCTAGAGTTTATGAGTTGAATATTGAGCGTGATGCGAGCGAACACGATATTGGTGAGTCTGATTTCTTTGAAGTCTTGATGCCTTGATATTCGACTCCTTGATCTCTTAAGTTTGACGAAACTTCTTATCAGTATGGTATTATGTAATGTCCCGCTCCTAGCAGGTTACTTATGAAACACTTTTTACTTTGACTCGGTTGAGAATCGAGTCTCGGGAAAATCTTACCGCCAAATTAACACGGACAAAATGGAATGAACCTTTCTAATTGATGGAACGACTTCTATTGAAATAAGTCCAAGAGTTTTCATTGGTTGTTTTACTGCTTGGTTTTGTGTTGCTTTATTTTTTGTGTTGCTTTCGATGACTTAATTTTCATGATTCGCTTTTCTCGCTTGTGCATTCTTTTCGTATCACAAGAGAAAGAGATCGAATGATGTTAACCAGTGTTGTTGCAATTTCAGGACGCATAACCAAGGAGTGACCATTGCATAAAGCTTCTCCATCCTCTCGTTCGATTCAATCGATGAGTGGCTTTGGACCTTCGATGAATCCTTTAGTCTGTACGCCTTAATAAAAGAATCTCTAGTCCACTCAAAATGCTTTTCCCTATGCTTAATTTGACACCCCAGTAACAAGATAAGTTGATGAACATGTTTCACTTGTTAACTTATAATTTTCTACTACTTATTGCCTGATATGGAAATTGTGACATTTGAATCATAGAATACACTGCAAACCGTTCGAGTTATTGATGCACGCTACTTATCTTATGCTGCGCATTAAACCTATTGAAAACCTTTTATGTTTGAATTGATCGATATTGAACTCATTGAAGAGCCACGGCTCTATCGAAAAGAAGATAGTCCATATGAAAGCTTTTTTGTTTAATTGTTGCAAAAGAACTGATTAATTGATAGAACACATTTATTGCATCGGTCTTTGGATAACTTGGGCATAAGGTCAGTCTCTCGAGCGGTTCCTGGGGCACTGGTATCGTTCGGCCTTGGAAAGATAATCGAAACACCCTGAGGCTTGTAGTCCTCACGATTAGGGGGTGTCCTGTCTAATAGTTAGTTTAGGTTTTTAGTCCCAGCTGCTATTCATGGGTTTTTTCGTGGACCATCATGTAGTTAGGGCACATGCTAGGTTTACCTTCTTGCATACCTAATACTTGATGCCAAGATTGATTCATAAGTTTATTCATATATGCAAATTGTGGCTAACTTGTGTGTCTGCTGTAGGGATAACCATTCGACCGTGGGTAAGAATTATCATATGCATGGTCAAATTTATCGTTTATGTTTCTTTGTATGAATTGTTAAAAAGAAACTAGACAACCAGAAAGATCACCTAATAATGCCTACTTCACATGCTTACTTAGTGTGGATTTCTAGGTGAGTTTGGCCACGGTCGCTCACCAGTACATGTTATAGTACTAACCCACGTTTGTGGAAAAATCTCCAGGTTCTGGTAGCGAGAGCTTGGCGAGCATTTTGAACCAGTACTAGCGCATCCATCCAGTGGAACCGTGCTCTTGCTGCATCCTTAACTTTCTTCTCCTATGGGCAAATTCCTCTTCTATTAGTTATTTTAATTTTGTTCCTACTACAAGGACATGATGTATGCATGTTGTGGCTAGTTTTGGGTTTGTAAAAAAAGTTTTAAGCCATCTATGGAAAAATTTGTAACTCAGCCAAGCAAGTACTTTGTAATCCAATCTTCAAGTATTCAATAAAGAAAGTATTTTATGTTCCTATCAAATGTGTTCAACTTTGGTTCTCCGTATTTTGAATCATGTGCCAATATATATGTATATTTTTTCTAACTTGTGTCTCGAGCAGGTACTTTGTCTGGTGCAAGCGCAACTGAGGCTTGCACGACATCGCGCCCAAACGAGGACGATTGGTTCCGTAGGGACCAAGCGAGGACGATCGGCCCTTACCGGACCGGGGTATGATAGGTGGTATCAGAGCAGGGCTTTACATCCTTGGTCTCTTCAAATATCATTTTCATAAATGATATAAGTTTTCAAGCGATTTCAAAAGTCCCGGATTTCAAAAATGGTTGCGAATCTATATAAGTAAATCGAAGGTATTATTGTTCCAATCTTGAAAAGTATAAAAATCCAACGTCCCATGCAATACGTCCATAATACGTTATGAGACTAATGTAAGCTAGTCTATTTTGCAGCAAAATGACTAAAACATGTAACCAAGGGACATCGCGTACAGCGAGCGTGAACTATAGCTGCACACTCCACCCTCCATAGCATCATCCTGAAGTTGAACCCTCTACAGTTCCAAGGCAGGGCCGCACCGAATAAGGTGATGGACTGGGTCGCCAAGTGGGAGGGCTTATTTGAGTTTGTCGGGATACCTGCGGATAAGAGGGTGGCGTATGCAGCCATATAGCTACGGTTACGTGCACACGATTTGTGGCAAATCAAGATGCTAGATCTTGCCACAAGGCGCAGAGATGACAGAATTACTTGGGGGATGTTCAAGAATGCATTCATGGAACAATACATCCCTCTAGCCGTCTGAAGAAGAAATGAAGACGAATTTACCGAACTTAAGCAAGGGAGCATGTTTGTCGAAGATTATGATTCATAATTCTCCAAGCTTGCTAAGTTCGCTAACAAAATAATTCCAAACGAGAGTACCCGCATATACCGATTCATAAGGGGCTTGAATAATGGACTTAGAAAGGATGTGATGAACCGAGAGTGCACTTCATACATTAAGGCCTTTGAGGCAGCGGTGCAAAATGAGTAGTTCACACCACAAAGTATTCCAGAGAAGGCACCCACTTCTCGAAACCCTCCTACCAAAAGATATCACGATAGAGGAAAGAAGAAAGAGGGCGAGCGGCGCCCTAGACTTGAGTGCAATTATTGTGGCAGACCAGGGCACATAGTGGAAATTTATCATATTGCTAGAGGTGAATGTTTCAACTACGGCTAAAAGGGCCGTCTTCTGAGAAACTGTTCGACCAAGAGGTCCGTGCCACATGACCGTAACAAGAATGCCGGACATGACCAGGATCAGAATCCCTTGCCAGCCCCAACTCAAGCTAATGGACAAACTGATCAGACTAGAAGGCCTAGAATTTATCAGTTGAATATTGAGCGTGATACGAGCGGACACGATATTAGTGGGTCTGATTCCTTTGACCTCTTGATGCCTTGATCTTCGACTCCTTGATCTCTTAAGTTTCGAGGACAAAACTTCTTCTCAGTGGGGTATTATGTAATCCCCGCTCCCAGTGGGTTACTTATGGAACACTTGTACTTTGACTCGGTTGAGAATCGAGTCTCGGAGAAACCTTACCGCCATATCAACACGGACGAAATACAATAAACCCTTCAAATTGATAGAACGGCTTCTATTGAAATAACTCCAAGAGTTTTAGTTGGTTGTTTAGCTGCTTGGTTTTGTGTTCCTTTATGTTTTGTTTTGCTTTCGATGACTTGGTTAACGCCAACATGACCCGAGTCATCAACCCAGAAGAGGTAATGAGTCCAAGATCTATATGGGGAGAATTTCCTTCTGAACTCTTATCCTTCTTCTTAGAGAGCTGATGGCAAGTGCTGTGATGGCACAATAATTCCTTGTACAGGACAAAAACTCATGTTTCTTCTTTTCTAGTTTCCCCAACTATTCATTGCTGGGAGTATATTCTTCTTACGGCTCCTCACCCCAGGGTAGTCATGAGTCATCATACATCTCGTGGAGTGCAAGCCCCATCTCCTCGCCAAGAGTAAAGAATGTTCTGGTACGACAGTTGTATAGTTCAGCTAAGGCAAGGAACAAAGTCGAGTTTATCTCCCAGCCATAATAGGATCCCTTTATGGCGTAATACAGATTAGCTGCTCTGAGCTCCCGCTTGTACTTGTAAAAGATCCACAAGGTTAAGTTAATCCAAGGGGGGAGTAAGGCACCCAATTGAGCAGGCGTAGTCTCCCTATTGGGTAGGACTCCTTACTGGCCAAGCAATTCAGGAAAGTCTCAATACGTTAAGGACGAATGTTTGGTCCTTTTTCGCTCGCAATAGCACCATGTGCCAAATCACGTAGCGCATAAGAGGGCAACTCCTTATAAACTATGATATCCTTCTTCAGTTTTGATTTTGGATGAATACAACCAGCCTGGGTTCACTTTTGATCCAGGATTAAAGATCCCTTCGTCTTTCTCTGAACTGTTAAAAGCAGACCATGGCAGTTGCCGTTCCATAGTGGGCATGTGAACCTCTAGTCCACCAGAAGTAAAGTCCCGGGTCTCTTTTATCTTTACCACCTCGGGGTCCGAGGTAGTAAGGGCATCCCCAAACAGAAAAATGGGCTTTAAGAAGCAACCACCACCATCAGCTTCAATCTGCCGAGAATTCATTTGGCTCAGCAGGAAAAGCCAAGTTTGGTCTGCTACCATCTTCTGCCTGGCCGAAGGCTGATCTTTGTCTATCTGGACCCGAATATTTGCAACTATGCAACTGAACATCACGCCCAGCACGGCCTGAGCCCGCCCAAAAAGTACTTTCTAGGAAAGGGCCACGGGCAAAGCACTACAAAAGAAATTCAGAAAAAGAGAAGGTGGTCAGAACCTGTAAAGAGATTAACTACTAAACAAATTGTATCACCTATGCAACCAAGACACAATTGGCGCATGTCATAAATAGCCATGCGGCCAAGTCATAGTAGGCACATGTGGTATTATCCATGCGGCAGAGTCATGTTGGCGCATGTTTCCCTAGCCATGCGGCCCAGATATGACCGATGCAGGATCCATGCAGCCAAGCCAAGTCTAAGAACCCTTGCTTATTCATGATGATCTCTCATCCATGCGACAGGGTTATATGAGAAAGTATGCGCATGTTCTAGACGATTACTCGTCCATGCGACAGGCTGTGCACAAAGTGTCCATGCATCCAAAAGCGGTCTCCTCGGCTGTCCTTACCCTTGATCTGTACTTGGACGTCCGGATGAAACGTCGGTGCCGGAAGTAGAATATTTTAGGGCCATAGCGAGTAAGCAAAAGAGGAAATCGGAGGAAGAAGAAGAAAATAAACAAGTAAAGGTTTTTCTCTCTCCTTCAGAGTCCTTATATATAGGCAACAGTCGGGGCTAGGGATAATGACAGCGCCTCGAAGGCCGTATCACCTTTATCCACGTGACCATTGGTGATATTTGGCCTTTCAAATTTGCCTTTATCCTTGGAAACTGTCCTCAACTAAGAATTCCAAGAGATCTCCTAGAAGATCAAATCAAATCCCTCATTAAATAAATATCTGACAGCCTGTCATACTCATATATGCGGCAGCGTATCCATGCGTCACATCACCTATACGGCCCTAGGTGTTCGCCCATGTTTCTTGTTCAAAGTATTCTAAAGTTATCTGTTTGAAAACTTTGAAGGGGTTTTGAAGAAGCATGAAAAATCTGAAGCCTTGTGCCTAAGCAAAAAAGAGCCCTCAGAACTCAACTTTGTGAAGACGGACCACATAGAGTCTATGCACCCAGATGGAGGCCTTTAAAAACTTAACATGTTGAAATCGAGCCACATAGAACCTATGCGGCCAAGCCTATCGACTAGTCTATAAAAGAATCCATGCGGCCCAGATCGAAGGAAGAAGGAGCCGCATAAGATCTCTGACATCATATTTATTGCCTGTCATATAATTCTGACATGGTATTTATTGAACCGAGTGCTTCGAGAAATATAAGAAAGCGACACGCTAAAAGACAAAAATTCACATTAGCCCATTAATAACTTTGTCAGGCGTGCAGTGCCACGTGTGTACTCGTATACAGCCAAGGCTCCATGTGTCACAATCTTTATATGGACAAATTGTTCGATAAGACCTCGTATGCGGCTACGACTCTATGCGACCCTCTGCTTGCAGGATTTTTTTGTTACAACTGAGAAGATCTCCAAACCATCAATGTTGACCATGTGTCAAGTTGACTAAGTCACGCACACAATTGGTTGAAAATAACCCCGATATCTTATCAACAACATATCTCAACCGAGGCTATGTGGCAGCCTACCCGTGCTATGCGGCCATAGTTGCAACCGTATTCTGTTGAAGAAGTCCCATACGGCCACCAAACAGAGGCATATATGCGATACATATAGCCCGTAAGTAAGATGGCTATAAATAACAAGGTAGCTTTCCCATAACAGACACACAGATAGACACATAAGAAAGAACATAAGAAAGCATTTTCATTCTCTCATCGGACCATCAACGGAGTAAAGGAGTCACTACAGTACTCGATCTCCATCGTCTCACTCCCCAGAATAAAAAATAATTTTACTTAGATTTTATGTATAGAATTTCTTTGTACTCTTTTGTTTGTTAAACACACAAAATTTGTTTCAACTTTTAATCAATGGAAAACATGTATGTTAGCATTGGACTCTAATTAGACCGATCTGGTTCAGTCTAGACTGGGTCTAATTCACTAGGTAGTCGGTCATAAGGAACCAGATCCAATATGGATAGTGTCTCCATATTAGGGTGCATTCACTATGGCTCCTACTTGCCTATAGAAGGAGGGGGTGTTCTCTTGGGAGAACCATAATTTTGAATCCTCGTAACTCACTCCAAAGTTATTTCCTCCATCACCTTTTTTTTATCTCACATAGGAGATTTATTGTAGAAGGAGCATCATCTTTTTTAAACAAATTTTTTTATAAACTATCAGAACAATTAACAATTAGCATTCATATCTTTACAGATATTAACAATTAACCATGGTGGTGTAATGAGAAGTAAACTAATAAGAATAACACTTGGTACTTAATAAGAATAACATTGGGTACTTAATATATCAGCTTCGTCATTATCTTCCTCCCTTAGGCAATGGCGATTCCTCCACCCCCAAACACTTGTGTTTACATATCTTTATTTTCTCAATAGAATCTCCTTCCTTGTCACCTAATGCTCCTTATTATGTGACTTTCTCTGTCTGCCCCAGTACCAGAATACGGAGACAAGACAGACATGGCCAGTTATCCCATACTAGGTATAGAACGTCGTACGACGATCACGATTGTAGCAAGACAAGGGGGTGCATGCTATAATCAAGTTACTTAGGGTCACACACATGATTTATTATCTTAATTAATCAAACAAGAAACTATAAACATAGAACATATATGATAAAGCAGAAAGGCATCCCAAATGCTGTCCAGAATATTCTAGAAACTAGCTGCACAAAAAGATGAGCTAGTTGAGTAACGAAAGTACATGACTATGATCAGCTGTAGTCTGATTATACATAATCATGTAAAGAAAACTGATGTCCAGACATGCCGGCTAACAAATATCGTGGCTAAACGCTCAAAAAAGTAAAAATATACGATGACGAACAGGGAAGAAGAAAACCCATTCGTGTCCCTCAATGGCCATCCCCCTGGTGCACGCCATTGTTCAAGGGAAAGTAAGCTGGATCCTCAGGTGTTGGCTCTAAACCTGACCAAGCAAAACCAGTGGAGTTAGAACCCATATAGCAAGTACCACAAAGGAAGCACGAATAAAGAAACAAAATTAGTAATATATATATATATATATATATATATATATATATATATATATATAGTTTTGTCTCGTAGTTTCGGTCCATAGCCTTTCGTGATAGCATAATCTAACCCTACAATCAATCAAGGACAAGGGTTAGACCATTGCATCATGATAGTCCATGTCCCAGGCCAACTTAACAGAAGATACAATACACAATCAAGTACAGCTACATAATCGGCCAATCACTTGTACGGCATACTAGGTGGAGTCCAAATTATCCCAAAATTAATGCATAACTAGAAATCCTCAGATCGTACTTATAATCGAGCAAAGGCTAGTCGAACCCATAGTAACGCATAACAAGTAGTATAGGCACCGGTCCCTCGTAAGGTCACAGTGCTAATAGATCATAATAACGTATTGCACATAGAAGCCAGATACCGCCCTTCACTATTGTGACTGATATACGGTATCCGGGGGTTGCAAGCCTGGCATGTCAAAACTGGTGTTCGTGAGGTGGCCGACGTGCACAATCTCGGGATTCTGTTCCCTCCTAATGCTTCTACCAGTTTTATTTGCTTAATTAACCCTACGATTATTTGGAATCACATGGCGTGGTAACATGTTATTCCCCTTATATGTCACATTGTAGTACGTGTACGCCTGATACGAATCCACATTGTCATCCTCGACAAATTTGAATTCACCCAAGCGTAATGCAACAATTAGCAATTGCTAACCACACTTTGGTTATTGACTAAATGTCAAGCCCGTGCTGGGCAAATTGTATCATATCATATATCACGTAACACATAGGTATACCTTGGTGTAAAATATGTAACAAAATCACGTAGGAACACTTAGCATGTAGTAAGTGTATTAGCACGGATATGAGTAGTAGAGTCAAGTTACTAATCATTAATTTAGCTCATGAGTTTTATCATACTGCAACACATAGGTCAATTCATGTACATGGGTAGTATAATCACTTGGTGCTTGGTCTTATTCTACACATAGTCGGGTCAGGCGCATAGTCAGGTCCACTTGCCTTACTGACAACTAGTCTGATGGACAACTTGCCTCATATATAGCTTGCCTCGTAGACAGCTTGCCTCATAGACAGCTTGCCTCGTAGACAACTTGCCTCATAGCCAATTTGCCTCATAGACAGCTTGCCTAATAGACAATTTTTCATATGGAATGCTCACCACATAAACATCTTGCTATATAACATGCACGCCGCAAAGACATCTTGCCTCATAGACAACTTGCCTAATAAAAAATTTGCCTCATAGACAACTTGTCTCATAGGAAATTTGCCTCATGGAATGCTCGTCGCATAGACAGCTTGCCTCATGGACAACTTGCCTCATAGAAAATTTGCCTCATGCAATGCTCGCCACATAACATGCTCGCCGCATAGAGTTCATCGTCCCCAACTCATAAGGGTCCGAGAACAAGAAAAAATCCAAAAATTATTTTGGCCATAAATCTTTCAATTTAACTCCAAATTAAGCGATTCAAAAGTCAAAATCACACAAAATTAAATGCTCTATCACATAGAACAACTAGTTTTCAAAGATACCAAGTTTAAAGAGATCAAAACCAAGAAAAAAAAAATCTTAGAACCCCTTAAAACCCTAATATTAAAATATAGATCTACTCAAATTCACCCATCAAAACCAAAAATTCCAAGTACTAAAAGTTCTTAGGAACTCATGGCACACATATTAGACTAATAAAATGTAAAAAAATAAAAAAATTAAAATCTAAGTATTTCTCAATGTCATGAAAGGTGTACTTGCCTAAAATGAAGAAGGAGAGGAAATAAAGAGAATGAAGTAAGAGAGAGAAGAAGATGGCTTATATAGCTCGGATTTAAAGTTTAGACCATGGGTTCAAATCATGACTAAACCCAACCACACAATTAAATCATGAACCAAGTTAAACCAAAGAATGGGGAGTGACATCTCTACCCACCGTAGAGAATTCAAATCCAAGGCTAGTTAGTGAAATCAGAACAATTATTACACTAACCACAAGCACATCTACACATGCAATCAAATTCAATCATATAATAAAGAAAAACAACATCAAACTGCATGGGTGAGCGAATCACGAGATTCGAGATACGAAGGCATAAGGACAAATATACCTTTTGAGTTAAATTGGTACGGATGTCGAGTCGGATATCGTCCTCGTACTCCCACGTCCATTCTTCCAAAGGGTGATGACCCCAAAGAACTCAGATAGGATGGATAGTCCGATTCTTGAGCACCTTCTCCCTACAGTCCAAAATGGATATAGGTTGTTCTTCGTAAGACAAGTCGGTACCAACGACTAGCTCAGAATAGTCGAGAATATGACTCAGATCTGGTACATAACTACGCAACTAAGACACATGGAATACATCGTAAACCTCATGTAGTGAAGGCGAAAGGGAAAAACGATAAGCAGCATCGCCTACCCGCTCGAGGATATCGAACGAATCAACGTATCACAGACTAAGCTTCCCTCGAACCCTGAATCTAATGACTCCATGGGTCGATAAAATCCGCAAGAACACATGGTCACCGATAAAAAACTCTAAAGGCGTACGATGCTGATTCGCCAAATGACGATGCCTATCTTGCGCAACTCGAAGTCGCTATCTGATCTGCCTCATGACTTCTACTGTTTGCGTAATCATTTTTGGGTCCAACATCTTCCGTTCACCAATATTATCCTATGCCAATGGTGACCTACACTTTCTTCCATATAACGTCTTGAAAGGTGTCATCTGAATGTTCTCCTGATAACTGTTGTTGTACGAGAACTCGACTAGGTGAATGTGATCCTTCTAAGACCCTTCAAATTCTAAAGTATAAGCTCGCAACATATCCTCCAACATCTGAATGGTTCTTTCTAAATGTCCATATGTTTACGGATGGTAAGTGGTACTAAATCTTAACTTGGTGTCCAAACTTTAGTGTAAGCTTTTCCAGAAATGTGAAGTAAACTGAGTATATCGATCTGATATGATACTAACTGAAACACCATGCTGCCTCACTATTTGTCGCATGTACATATCTGGCAACTGCTCTGTGGACTTCCCTACTCAAAAAGAGAAAAAATGGGCTACTTTCATGAGACGATCTACTATTACCCAAACTGCATCACGACTAGTCGGGGATCTAGGTAAACCGGTCACAAAGTCCATCGTGATATGCTTCCACTTCCACTCCAGGATATAAAGCGACTGTAATAATTATGTCGGTCTCTGTTGGTCGGCCTTCACTTGCTGACATACCAAACATCGAGAAATGAATCGTGCTATCTCCCTCATCATCCCATTCCTCCAAAAATATTGCTTGATAGCTTGATACATCTTGGTACCTCCTGGTCGACGTTCACTTGCTGACATACCAAACATTGAGAAATGAATTGTGATATCTCCCTCTTCATCCCATTCCACCAAAAATATTGCTTGATATCTTGATACATTTTGGTACCTCCTGGATGGATTGAATATTGGGAGATTTACACCTAGGTCATAACTTCCTACTGGATATCTTCGCTCGGTACATAGAGACAGTTCAAACCTAAGAGTTCTATCTTCATGAATTGTCAACTCCTTCCTGAGACCAGACTCACATTCTACCCGAAGCTTCTGAACTTTTGGATCCTCTACCTGAGCTGCCTTAATCCTCTCAACCAAAGTAAACTGAATCTGTAAAATGGCCAAAACTCTGGCATCCTGCGAAAGTACTATCTCGATCCCATCACTTGAATATCCTCTAAGATATGCATTTTTGTCATCAACAAAAATATACTGCCCTTTCTACTAATAGCTTCTGCTACCATATTAGCCTTGCCTGGATGGTAGTGGAGCTCTACATCATAATCCTTTAACAACTCTAACCACCTCCTCTACCTCATATTCAAGTCTTTTTGGGTGAATGCATACTTCAAGCTCTTGTGATCTACAAATACTCTACCCGATCACCATATAAGTAGTGCCTCCAAAGCTTAAGATCAAATACTACCGCCGCCAACTCCAAATCATGTGTCAGATAGATTTTCTCATAATCTCGAAGCTGCCGAGATGCATTATCTATCACTCTTCCATGTTGCATCAATACACATCCCAGTCCCTTGCCAGATGCATCATAGTATACCGTAAACCCTTTGAAACCTACTAAAAGTGTGAGAAATGGTATAGAAATCCACTTTTTCTTTAACTTCTCAAATTCTATCTGATATTATGTAGACCACACAAACTTATCCTTCTTGTACATCAAACGGGTCAATGGTGCTGAAATCCTTGTAAAGGCTGCCACAAACCTCCTGTAATATCCTGCCAAACCCAGGAAAATATGCACATCGGCTACTGTCTTAGGAACTGGCCAACACTCTACGGCCTCAACCTTCTTCGGATCTATCGACACTCCTGCTCTAGAGATGATGTGCCCCAATAATGATACAAGATCTAACCAAAACTCACACTTGCTGAGCTTGGCATACAACTGGTATTTCTTAAGAATATGTAAGACCTTCCGAAGATGCTCTTCATGATCCACTTCATTACTAGAATAGACAAGAATGTCGTCTATGAAAACCACCATAAACTGATCTAAGTACGATATGAAGATGTGGTTCATCAAATCCATAAATACCGTCGGACCATTAGTTAATTTGAATGGCATTACCATGGATACGTAATGTTCATATCATGACCTGAATGTTGTCTTGGGTATGTCTTGTTCTCGAACTCTCACTTGATGATATCCTGACCGGAGATCGATCTTGGAGAAAACCTTATCTTTACTCAAATGATCGAACAAGTCGTCTATCCTTGTTAATGGATACTTTTTCTTCACTGTTACCGCGTTCAGCTGTCTGTAGTCAATACACAACCGTGATGACCCATCCTTCTTCTTTACTAAAACTACTGGCGCTCCCCAAGGTGATCCAATGGTCCAGATAAACTTCTTTGCCTTCAGTTCTTTTATGGGTTGATACATATTATCCAATTATGATGGTGCCATTTGGTAAACTTTATAATATATTGGTCATGCTCTGGGAGAATTCTATGCAAAATTCTATCTCTCTCACTAGCGTTAACCTTGGAAGTTTTTCTAGAAATACGTCTAGGTACTCCTTGACTATCTCGGGAAGCCGTCCTTTTGCTATTACTGCCGCTGTGATCCCCTCTTCATGTTGGTCTCCCACGGATCTCTCAAAGACAAAGTCTTTCATGCCTGGGACACTAAACAATGGCCTATCCCTATGGTAATCTATTATGGCATGACTCTCTCTCAGCTAGTCCATCGCTAGGATAACTTCAAAGTTACCAATATGAAACTCGATCAACCGTGCAGGTAATGAATGTCCACACCTTACGATCGGATATATTATACATACTCTACTAACTCCTACAAGCCTATTACCAGTGAGTATATTTAACCTCTCTAGAAGTGCCTCACACTCCAATCCAATGAGTATTATAAATCTTATAGATATAAATGAATGGGATGCACCCGAATCAATTAATACTACATCAAGCAAAGATGCGACAGAGATGTTACCTGCCACCACCTAGCCTTGCTGAGCTTCTTGCTGCTGCCTCCCTTGGAAATGTTGTTATGGCTTCTGCTGGCCTTGCTGCTAATCCCGTTGTCGGAATATCTGAGTCTGCATCGGTAACGGACGTTGAGTTAATGGCCGCACTACTATTGTCGACCCTCTATGCTGAGCTGTCCTTGGTGTTGGCAATGATGGAAACTGCTGAACCGGCCCTCATGGCCTCTACATCAAAGGACAATTGACAATCTGGTGGTATAGACTACCACACCTCATACACAGTCCATTGGCTGTCCTACATACATCTCTAGTGTGACCTCCCTTGCCACAGTAAATGCAACTCATCGGTGCTCTCTAGCGTTGTTGCTATTGTTGTTGTTGCCTTGGCTGCTGCCGAGCCGGTGTCGTCATTGTTGAAACTACCGCCCTCTGCGACGCTGAATCATGGATACGAACGCCAGGGGGTGGTGTTGACGTTCGAGGTACTGCTCCTCCTCTTCCTCCTCCGCTTTGAGCATGAGACCTCTTATGGCCTCCTATCCTTGCTAACAACCTTTGCATGGTAAGCTCATGCCTCCTTGCCGCTATTAATAATAACCCATAATTTTGGTAGTCGTGTCCTCTACCAGTTGCAAATTTTTTAGGTGAAGTACTTTCTGGAACCTCATCGCTCTATCCGACTCTGTAGCCACCATCGTCGGAGCTAATCTGCTCAGCCTAAAGAATTCTGCTACATATTCGTCCAAGTTCTACCTGTCATGACCCGCACCTGCTTTTCGGATACGAGTACGTGGCCAAGCCCAGCCTACGCCGCAGCATCGGTGGTAGTACGCTGTCTATGATAATAACGATCCATCAATCCAAATAGATAATATTTAATCACAAATTCATATATATTTCTTATTCACAACATTTACATAGTTTTACAAGATTCTCAATTTATAATTAAATCATAACTCGGAAATAAACCAGCTAAACATCAAATCCAAAGAAGTTGCTAAACTATCTAAATTCTAATATTGGCCTCCAAAAGCATCTCGATCTCCAACAAAATCTAATGAGTAAGATAGCAAGTCACATAAAAATGTTTACCCAGTCAGGATGGAACGAGTACAACCCAATAGCAGTTCCAGTTAATTGAAAAGTACTATAAATAGTAAATAGTTATAAAATACTTGATGAGCATATAATAATATAATATAGTACATCATAAAGGAACAATTAAATAAAGAAATAATGGAAGACAAGAAAGAAGAACAGAGAAGAATATAAATTCTACCATATTGAAAGTTTGGGACATTTTTAATTATGTTTGACACTAAAATGAATTCTTGAAAGCCCTAGAAAATTAGTGTTACTAGTTTTAATTAACCAAAAATTGTAAAAAAAAAATCTCAATAGCCCCAAATTAACCTAATAACAACATTTAAGCTATAATTTCAGGATATGGAGGTTATAAGTTTACCCCCTTAAAAAAATTTCATCCTCGAAATTTAAAATACTCAATAGTTTTTTTTTTACCATCAAAATTTAAATTCAACAAACCATATAATCATGAAGTAAATCTATATTATTATTTCACAAATTTTTTAAAATTCTAAAAATATTATATTCCTGAAAATCCTCAAATTTAAAATCAAATTTCATTCTTATCACAATCTCTTCCAAAATTTTAAGTTAATAACAAAATACTACAAAAATTAATACCCAATCCATTAATTTAAATCCAATCAATGCATATTTATAAAATTAAAAATCCCATCCATATATTTGAATTCAAACACTAATCCATTAATGATCTTACTTCTTGATTCTTTTTTCACATAATACTCAAATAATATAATACTTACGAAATCTTCAAATCCAACATTGAAAATATAAATTTTAAATTTATATCTTGTAGTCAAATAAATATAATAATAATATTTTTAAATTTCTTAAAATTTAATGACAAATCCAATCATATCATAATCTTCACAAAAATTTGTGATTGAACAAAATCGTTAATTCTTCCATATTAAATTCTCAACTCTTTATTTAAATTAATGTTTATCCTCGAAATTTAAAATCCTTAATAAATTTTTTTCAGCCACCATCAAATTTCAAGCAATATAATCATGAAGTCAAACCACTATTGTTATTTAACAAAGTCCTTAAAATTAATTTCATCGTCACAACTTGAAATTTTAAAGTAAATCTTCAAAAATTGAATTTATCTTCAAAATTTAAAATATAATATAAATTTTCTCTTAAATCAGATTCACAAGTCATAACTCTTAAATACAATCTAAAATTATTTCTTTAGAATTTAAATCTCATTTATAACTGGTTTCAAAATTTTAATAATTAAATCCTTCAAATTTAATCTCATATCCAAACTTAAAAATTAAATCTAATCTTGAAGTTTAAAAAAATTGTATTTCCATCCCTTAAAATTGGAATCTCATATTGTAGTCATTTTTCACAATAATTTAATTTGTCCCTATAGCCATAATTTGTTTTGTCCTCACTGCTATTACGTATATGAATTCTGATTAATGATTCAATCCTAAAAAAATTAAAATTTAAATCCAATCATCAAAGTAAATCCTACTAATATATATTTCATGAATAAATTTAAAAAAAATTAAAATCTCATCCTCAAAATTTGAATACCTTAGGGATATGGGACTAGATATGGGGTGAGGAGCATTTTCAAGACTTTGTCGAGACGAGAACCCATCCTTTCGACTGGGGAGTCTGTTTTGTGGGGCATCTAATCCCATTTGCTCTCCATGCTTTCGCACCCCAGCTTACCGGATTTGGTCTCGGCAGTAATGAAGGCCCCTTTACCCACTCTTCTTTCTTGCTCGCCCCCACGGAGCAGTCGTCCAATCCCGATTAAGAAAAGATAACATCAAGCAATCAAGACAAGCAGCAAGCGCCTGATTGTGAAGCTGGGGAAGAGCAGGGCTCCACTCATCGACATGCAGCAAAGATAGGACCAATATACTTCACAAAGCCATAGCCTTTGCTCAAACCAGTGCTCTTGTCATTGATCACCTTCATTTTACACTTCAATTTTGACTGTTTGAAACTAATTTCACCGGGTCCATGTCGGAGACAGCGGGGCAGGGATGGAGGATGGAAATTGACCCAAAGAAAGAACGATTATCGAGATGCCGCTGCCGAAAACAGATAAATCGATTTCAAGCTACGCCCTCGTTACTGCCCATAGGATAAGTAATGGGTAGGGATGACAGGATTTGATTAGATTTTTGACCCCTCGCGCTACCAAGCTATATCCCTTTTCAAATTTGACAGTGTCATTCATTGTACAAAATCCCTGCCAGCTCCTTTCCTATAACTTACCTCGGACTGCCTCTTCATCTCGCTCATGGCGGAAAATGACCATAGTGAAGCGTATTTCGAGACTATTCGACTGTAAGGAGTATGATGAGGGAAGACAAAAACAATCTCGTTCAACAGAATGCGAGTATCCAGAACCTAAAAAGGCGACTACGCCTTTCGGCCTGATCTTAGGCCTCACCCTCCATGGACGAACCTTGCGGAGGAACCCTTAGGTTTTTTGGGCATTGGATTCTCACCAATGTTTGCGTTACTCAAGCCGACATTCTCGCTTCCACTTCGTCCACACCTGCTTGCGCAGGCGCTTCCCTCTAAGGTAGAATGCTCCCCTACCGATGCATTTTAACTCAGTCCCTTCCTAACCACTTTCCTTGGCACATGGCTTTCTGTACAATCTCTTGTGGCTTAATGTTTTAACGATCT
This sequence comes from Iris macrosiphon, assembly GCA_036927795.1. Classification (NCBI taxonomy): domain Eukaryota; kingdom Viridiplantae; phylum Streptophyta; class Magnoliopsida; order Asparagales; family Iridaceae; genus Iris; species Iris macrosiphon. The sequence goes on from JAYESA010000012.1 coordinate 45,626,006, forward strand.
CACTATGGATGTCGAGGCGCTGTTTAAGCCCACGATATCGACTTCTGGTGCTCTGACTCTGGAAGGCGGTGACAGCATTCCTACTTTTATTATCACTTCCGGTACTGGCAGGGGCAATTACAATGTTATTAACCGATCGAAACTTTAATACAACCTTTTTTGATCCTACAGGAGGGGGAGACCCAATATTATACCAGCATCTCTTTTGGTTCTTCGGTCGTGTTGCGTCACTCGTTCCTTTCTCATTTCCCTCACTATCGCTCGCCTTTTTCATCTTCAGGGATTTCATCACCCTTATTTGATGTGAGTAGGGGTCGCGAGAGAGCAGAGCGTACCGCCCATTGCAGGCTTAGCATCTATTTTTCGTATATCGCTCCACACCGCGAAGCGGAAAGGACTTTGTCGCGGACTGACCGAGGAAGAAGAAAGGGGAAATCTACCCGGGTCAGTACTCAAGCGCTGGCGCCTTCTTTTTAAGGTCAAAAACTACAGGGCTAAGCTTCAAAACGGATGCGTTAACGCGCTACGAAAAAGAAAACGGCTGCGCTAATTCCAAATCTACTCCATCAATCACATCTCTCAAAAAGAATTAAAATTTTGAATTCAAATTAATTCCTTAAAAGTTGAATTCAACAAGTTATAAAATTAATCTTTGTATTGTTATTGTTTTGGTCTAACTCAACCCATAAACCAAATCTCAATATTATATTAAAATTCTAACACTCAAATTCTCAACATTATTCTTGAATTTCTTGAATTAAATCCCAAAACTTTCAAGATTATCCTCAATTTCAAAAACATCAACATTATCCTCAATTTTTTTTGTCAATAATCAAATATGACAACTTATACCCACCTTATAATTTTATCCTTAAAATAAAATTCTTAAATTTTAACTCTTTGAAAATTAATAAATTGTATCATATTTTCCTAAAATTTTTACAAATTTAATTAAATAAAATAAAATTTTAATCACTTCTAGATATCTTTATAGCTATGACTATATTTTTTGAATTGGATTTTAATCCTCAAAAATCTTCAAATCGACAAAATCTCAACTCCCCAAAATTCTGAAAACTTAAAATTTAATTTCAAAATTTTAAGATATAAAGTTTAAATCAACATCTTATATGCCAATAGCGCTAATGTTAATCCTTTTAAATTCCTCAAAATCATAAATTAAATAACCAATAGTCTGAAATTTTAAATCAAATCTTCAAAATTTAAATTCTTCAAACTTAAACTTAAATCCACTATAACAATCTACAAAAATCTAAATTTCAATAAATCTTCAACTTCTTATCTTTATCATCATTTACGTTGAAAACTATTTTTTCTAAAACAAGAATTTAACCTTATTTTAGCAAGAAAATCATAATCATCAAACTAGATAGAAATTTAAATCTCAAATCACAAAATAATAATGATAATTCTTATCTTCAATAATTGATTAATCCCAAAGAAATAATTCGCCAATCGAGAATTCTACCCCCACCTTTGGTCACTCCTGCTTATCAAAATACCATAATATATAATACTTAATTTTCTCAAATTCATCTACTAGGGTTTTCCTCAAAATTTAATATTTATACATACCTCAATCATAAGTTGTGAATGAGCACTTTCTCCTAAAATCTTATTACTAGTCGCAAGCTCGCAGTTGTATGACTAACTTAAGTACTACCACGAGTTCACACTATTTGTGAAACCGGACCTGCATGGGCCACCATAAAAACTTGTCACGATCCGTACCCGCTTTTCGGATACGAGTACGTGACCAAGCCCAGCCTACGTCGCAGCATCGCCGGTAGTAAGATGTTTATGATAACAATGGTCCATCAGTCCAAATCGATAATTTTTAATCACAAATTCAAATCTATTTGTCATTCACAACATTTACATAGTTTTACAAGATTCTCAATTTATAATTAAATCATAACTCGGGAACAAACCAGCTAAACATCAAATCCAAAGAAGTTGCTAAACTATCTAAATTCTAATATTGGCCTCCAAAAGTATCTTGATCTCTAATAAAATCTAATGAGCAAGATAGCAAGTCACCTAAAAATGTTTACCCAGTCAGGATTGAACGAGTACAACCCAATAGCAGTTCCAGTTAGTTAACAAGTACTATGAACAGTAAATAGTTATGAAATACTTGATAAGCATATAATAATTGAATATGGTACATCATAAAGGAACAGTTAAATAAAAAAATAATGAAATACAAGAAAAAAGAATAGAGAAGCATGTAAAGACAAACATCTATGTGAACTAGAAAATCTGTCATACAAGTGTACAATCAGCAAGTATAGATTAATCCAGAATGACTATATCTAACTATTGTTTTGAAATACTAAGTTGATATGTGAACGACTAGGGGGTAATATCCGAAAAACTACACGTGTCGTGTGTGGCTGATATTATTCTAGTAAGACTATAGGATATAAAGGGAATGTTCACGCGTCTCATAGGTATTTTTCCGCCCGACTAGTACTCATGGATCCAAATCCAGACACGAATAATCTTAATAGTCCATAAGATATCAACAAGCCAGAAAATACATTAGTCCAATAATTTATTAGTCCAGTAATTCATTAGTCCAGAAAAAAGCCAATAGGCCTGAAAATACGTATCTCACGAAAATAAATCCATACAATACCAATCCGTGTATCCATCGTGTCAGGAATGAGGTAAAACACTACTATAAACATGCATCATAAAAAATATCAAATAATGGAAACTATCAGAGAAAGTACTCGCCTGTGGCCTTAGCTGGTACGAGTCAGAATCTATGTCAAAGTCCAAATAGCCAATGTATTACGAATTTACCATGTCAAAAGATATTTTATTTTAATTTATTTAATTTGGAATAATTACTCTAAAATTCTATTTAATTTTTATTCTGAATTTTTAGGTAAATTCCTTAATTTTGTGCAAAGAACCCGATTTTATCAACTCGAGACTCATGGCACGCAAATCGAGACGATCTTGTTGACCGAACAGTCGAATGATACAAACTCGACTTTCATACAATATTTCCTATAGATTTTAGTAGATTTTAGTGTCATAAACATGTTGGAATTTACAGCTCATCTGGATTCGAATTCGTTTGGAAACTATTGCTCATACAAAATCGTATAGTGCAACAATGGTTGATTGCTAACCTAGAAGTTCAACATAATTAATAGTTCAAAAATAATTCGAATTAAATTCTAGAAAAAACATATTTCAACTGTCTTGATGTTAGATTTTAGAAATTTCAAATGGTTCAGGATTCGGATCTCTGGTTCTCCCTGAATCGAGAAAATATCGAGACACATCTATTTTTGGATATGCTGTGCTCTATGAATGTTTTAGAATTTAATACTCAGAATTTTGTCAAACAATTTACATATTCAGAAAACTAATCTCAATACGGTTCCAACACAAGAAACATGGACACGTTTGGAGTCCGAAGCTATGAGTAATGACTATTGGAAGATCGAAGAACCCTAGATGACAATCCCCCAACCCATTATCTCTCTCTCTCTCTATAAAATTAATCGACTAATTAAGGTTATTATAATATATATATATATATATATATATATACATATATATATATATATACATATATATATATACATATATATATATATACATATATACGGTTGAAAGAAAAGGGATAGGATGGACACATGTCAGAATCTAGTTGGGTGGTTTGTTTATATAATTTGTTTTTTGATTTGCCTTTATCAAAACATTATTTAAGTCATTTTAAATCTAAATAACTCAAAATAAATACTAAAAATAATCATAAAAATCTAGAAAAATTATAGAAAATATATTTTGAACCCACAAACCCTAGAAAAATACTTGAAAAAGTTTTATGTTCATAGGTTTTCTACTATAATTTCTAGAAGCTCTAAGAAAATATATAATAATATTATAAACCCTAGAAAATTACTTGGGTCTATTCTATGTTCCTTGGCTTGCACAATAAATTCTAGAAGTCCTCGAAAATTAGTTATTAGCCTAAATAACTCCCAATAAATACTAAAAATACTCAAAAAAACTCTAAAAAATATATTTGATTATTTAGAACATAAAATAAAAGTTTAGAATATTTTTAATTATGTTTGACACTTAAATAAATTCTTGAAAGCCCTAAAAAATTAGTGTTACTAGTTTTAAGTAACCAAAAATTATGGAAAAATTTTAATAGCCCCAAATTAACCGAATAACAATATTTAAGCTAGAATTTTAAGATATGGAGGTTGCACTAGCGGCCTGCCTAAGATCGATAAACCGCTGTTGGAGTTCATATTATGCTACGACTCTGAAATACTTAGTTCTGAACCGGGTCCTAAAACTGTCCCAAGAGATAGGGTGCCTCAAGACAACCTTTACAGACGTCCACCAATCATAAGCAAGGTCCTAAATCTGCAGTCGGACCTGGTCAACTTGTTCATCAACCGAAACCTTCGCCACCGCCAGAATAACCTCAATGTCTTGCAACCATACGTCTGCTGTGATGGCGTCCTCCGTGCCATTGAATTACCTCAGATTAAGTCGGCAAGATCTACCTACGCCCCCTGAATCTATTCTTTTGCCTCTCTCTAGAGCCATCTGCAACCCTTGATTCAGTAAGATATTTTGTTCATGTTGCTGAAACATCTGGTGCTATTTTGAAGCCATCATTCCTCTGATGAACTCTAGTAATGTCGGGGTATCAAGTGTTGTTGGCATTGCTGGTACTATTGAGGGTACTAAAATTTCTGGGAGCTTTTGCTCCATATGTCCAACTACCGTTTCCACTGGTTCAACTTGCTCAACCACTGGCTCAACCCCTATCTGACTCAGAGCAGGTGCTGCCAAATATTGCCCTGGAAAATCCTGACTCGCCAAGACTGCTTCTTCAGCAACTGAAGAAGCCCTAAAGAATAGGACAAGAGACATCAAGAACATGATGGGAAGGATCAAGAAAATAATTGATTTGATAGTCAAGCAGGGCTTCGAGAAGAACGAATTCAGGATTTCAAAGGCATTTATTTCATTGAGACTCATAGGACCATGACACCCCACAAGTATAAAATACAGACCTCCATAGGCTACCACTAAACTTTGTCAGCCCCATTACCAGAATACGGAGACGTACATGACCAGCTACCCAGTATAAGGTATAGAACGTCATACGACGATCACGGATGTAGCTAGACAAGGGGGTATATGCTACAATCTAGCCACTTAGGGTCACACATAGAATATATTATCTCAATCAATCAAACAAGAAATAGTAAACATAGAAGATGTATGATAAAGCATAAAGGCATCCCAAACGCTCTGTCCAAAATATTCTAGAAACTAGCTGCACAAAATGAGGAGCTAGTTGAGTAACGTAAGTACATGACCGTGATCAGCTAAAATCTAAATAAATATAATTATTTAAAAGAAACTGATATCCAGATATGTCGGCTAGCAAATGTCAGTGGTAAAATGCCCAAAAAAAGTAAAAAATGTACATTGATGAGCAGGAAAGAAGAAACTCACTTGTGTCTCTCAACGGCCATTAGCCTGGTGCTTGCCATTGTTCAAAGGAAAGTAAGCTGGATCCTCAGGTGTTGGCTCTAAACCTGGTCATGCAAAACCAGTGGGGTTAGACCCCAAATAGCAAGTACCACAAAGGAAGCATGAATGAAAAAACAAAACCAGTAAAAAAATAAATATACATATATATAGTTATGTTTCATAGTTTGGGTCCATAGCCTATCGTGATACCACTTCTATTCCCACAACCAAACAAGGACAATGGTTAGACCACTGCACCATGATAGTCCATGTCCTTAGGCTACTTAAGCGAAGATACAATACACAATTAAGCTCAGTTACATAATCGGTCAATCACTTGTACGACTTACTAGGTGGATTCCAGGTTGTCCAAGAATTAATACATAAGTAAAAATCCTCATATCATACTTATAATAGAGCAAAATCTAGCCAAACCCATAGTAACACATAACACGTAGTATAAGCATTGATCCCTTATAAGGCCACCGTGTAATAGATCATAATAACGCATAGAACATAGAAGCTATATACTACCCTTCACTATTATGACTGATATATAGTATCCGGGGGCTGCCAGCCTAGCACGTCAGAACTAGTGTTCATGAGGTGGTTGTCACGCCCCGATTTTTGCTAAATCAATAATCGTCCCCCGGGCGTGATGCCGTGCACGCGTAAGGCGCGCGCGCACAAGGCCTAGGCATAATGATATACTTTAGAACAAATGCAACAGAGTACGCAAATAAGATATCACACTTTGAGATATAGAAAAGTTCTCTTTATTGATAATGAATATCTGTTTGCAGACCCTTGACCCAAAAGTAATAAAGATGCCGCACGGTCTTACAACTTTGACGCAAAATGAGATAGCCGATCCATACATTACATCCCTTACTAATATTTCAAAAGCATAAAATACCTTGGGTGCGAGTCAGCACCATCGCCAAGGAGCTTCAAAAGAGAAGTGCGAGCTCCTCATCAGCTCAAGATCAAACCAGACGACGTGCCAAAGTCAGCCTTTCGCACTCGCTACGGCCACTATGATTTTTTGGTAATGCCATTCGGATTAACCAATGTCCCTGCCGCCTTTATGGACTTAATGAATCATGTATTTTGGCCATATCTTGATAAGTTTGTAGTAGTGTTCATTGATGACATCTGGGTGTGACAGTAGCCTACATGCACGATCTCGGGATTATGTTCACTCCCAATACTTTTACCAGTTTTAGTTGCGTAATTATCCCAACGGTTATCTGGAATCACTTGACGTGGTCACATGCTATTCCTCTTATATGTCACACCGTAGTACGTGTACACTTGATACGAATCCACATTACCGTCCTCGGCCCAATCCGGATTCACCCAAGCGTAATGCAACAATTAGCAAGTCCTAACCACGCTTTGGTTATTGGCCAACTGCCATACCTGTGCTAGGGAAATTGTATCATATCACATGTCATGTAGCACATAGATACACCTTGGTGTAAAATATGAAACATAATCACGTAGGAACACTTAGCATGCAGGAACATAGCATGTAGTATATGTATCAGCACGGATACGAGTAGTCGAGTCAAGTTACCAATCATTAACTTAGTTCATGAGTTTTATCACACTACAACACATAGGTTAATTCATATACATGGATAGTATAGTCACTTGGCTCATGGTCTAATTCTAATCATAGTCGAGTCAGACGTATAGTCAGGTCTGACACATAGCTACTGAGTCTAATATCATTTACAGCCATTAAGATCACTCGTGCAATAATAAAATCCAATGAAATATCCAAACCAAGCAAAATAATAAAACGTGTGCGCATGAAAATAGCTCACCTCATAAAATTCCTTATCTCATAGACAGCTCACCTTGTAGACAACTTGCCTCATGGACTGCTTGCCTCATAGACAACTTATCTCATAGACAACGTACCTCATAGACAGCTTTCCTCATAAAAAACTTATCTTATGGGCAGCTTGTCTCATAGACGATTTGCCTTATGGAATGCGAGTCGCATAGACAGCTTGCAGCATAACATGCTCGCCCTATAGATAGATTTCCTCATAGACAACTTGCCTCTCGGAGAACTTACCTCATAGACAACTTGCCTCATAGACAGCTTGCCTCATAGACATCTTGCCTCATAGACAATTTGCCTCATGGAATGCTCGCTGCATAGACAGCTTATCATATAACATACTCACCGCATAGACAACTTGTCGCATTGACAACTTGCCTCATAGACAATTTGCCTCATGGAATGCTCGCCGCATAGGTAGCTTACCTCATAGACAACTTGTCTCATGGACAATTTGCCTCATAAACAACTTGCCTCATAGACAATTTGTCTCATGGAATGCTCGCTGCATAACATGCTCACCACATAGACAGCTTGCCTCATAGACAACTTGTCTCATGGATAGCTTGCCTCATAGACATATTGCCTCATAGACAATTTGCCTCATGGAATTCTTTCATCATAGACAATTTGCCTCATGGAATGCTCGCCGCATAGAGTTCATCGTCCCCAACTCATCAGGTTCCAAGAACAAGAAAAAAAATCCAAAATTTATTTTGGCCATAAATCCTTCAATTTAACTCCAAATTAAGCGATTCAAAAGTCAAAACCATACGAAATTAAATTCTCTATCACATAGAATAACTATTTTTTGAAGATACCAAGTTTAAAGATATCAAAACAAAAAAAAACTCATAGAACCCATAAAAATCCTAATATTAAAATATAGATCTACTCAAATCCATCCATCAAATTGAAAACTCCAAGTACTAAAAGTGCTTAGAAACTCATGGCACACATATTAGACTAATAAAATACAAGAAAAAAGTCAAGATTTAAAATCCAACTGTTTCTCCATGTCATGTAAGGTGTATTTGCCTAAAATGAAGAAGGAGAGAAAATAAAGAGAATGAAGGAAGAGAAAGAAAGAAGATGGATTATATAGCTAGGGTTTAAGGTTTAGACCATGGGTTAAAATCATGACAAAACCTAACCACACAATTAAACCATGAACCAAGTTAAACTAAAGAATGGGTCTAGTCTCCATGCAACCTAATTATCATGCAAGCAAGAAATAATATTTTCTAAAATATGTATCAGGAACAGAGAGTGACATCTCTACCCACCTTAGAAAAATTTTATCCTCAAAATTCAAACCTAAGACTAGCTAGAGAAAATAGAAAAAGCACTACATTAACCACAAGTACATCTATATATGCAATCAAATTCAATCATATAATAAAGAAAAGCAACATCAAACTGCATGGGTGAGCAAATTACGAGATTCGAGATACGAAGGCATAAGGACAAATATACCTTTCCAGTCGAATAGGTGCGGATACCGAGACTGGATATCTTCCTCGTGCTCCCACGTTGACTCTCTCAAAGGATGATGACCCCAAGCAACCCTGACAAGATGGATAGTTCGATTCTTGAGCACATTCTTCCTTTGGTCTAAAATGGATATAGGTTGCTCCTCGGAAGACAAGTCGGTACCAACGACTAGCTCAGAATGGTCAAGAATATGACTCATATCAGAGACATACCTACGCAATTAAGATACATAAAATACATCGTGCACCACATGAAATACATCGCATACCCACTAGAGGATATCGAATGGACCGACGTATCATAGACTAAGCTTCCTGCAAACCCAGAATCTAATGACTCTCCGGGTTGGTAAAATTTGTAAGAACACGTGGTCGCCAACAAAAAACTCTAGAGGCATATGATGCTGATCTGTCCATTGACGATACGTATCTTGCGCAACCCAAAGTTGCTCTTTGATATGCCTGATGACTTTTACTATCTGCGTAATCATTTTTGGGCCCAACATCTTTCGTTCACCAATATTATCCCATGCCAATGGTTACCTGCACTTCCTCCCATTTAACGCCTCAAAATATGCTATCTGAATGCTCGTCTGATAACTGTTGTTGTACGAGAACTCGACTAGGTGAAGGTGATCATCCCAAGATCCTCTAAAATCTAAAGTATAAGCTCGCAACATGTCCTCCAACATCTGAATGGTTCTTTCTGACTGTCCGTCTATTTGTGGATGGTAAGCGATACTAAATCTCAACTTGGTGCCCAAACTTTGGTGTAAGCTTTTCCAGAAATATAAAGTAAATCGAGTATCTTGATCTAATATGATACATATTGGGACACCTTGTGAATCACTATATGTCAAATGTATATCTCTGTCAACTGCTCTATGGACTGCCCTACTCGGAAAGCAAGAAAATAAGATACTTTTATGAGATGATCTACTATTACCCAAACTTTATCATACCAGCCGAGGATCTAGGTAAACTGGTTACAAATTCCATCGTGATATGCTCCTACTCCCACTCCGAGTTAGGAAGCAGTTGTAATAATCATGTCGGTCTCTGCTGGTCGGCCTTTACTTGTTGCATACCAAACATCGAGAAATGAATCGTGCTATCTCCCTCTTCATCTCGTTCCACCATAAATGTTGTTTGATATCTTGATATATCTCAGTACCTCCAAGATGTATTAAATATTGAGAGATGTGTGCCTCGGTCATAACTTTCTGTCGGATAACTTTCTGCCGGATATTTATGATAAAAATCTGGAAAGTCAAGGGTAGTATCAATTTTCTTGAATATTATGATGGTTCTTATTCGGTTAAATTTGAGCACATTGAGGACCTCAAGTTTATCATGAATGGTGGCTTATGGAAGATCAATAAACACCTATTGCTCCTGGAAAGTTGTTATCCCAATAAACTTCCATCTGAGTAATCCTTCACCGAGGCAGACTTTTGGATTCTGTTTCATAGATTACCGGTGAACTTATTGACTTTCGACTTCATCACCACCCTTGGATCAAGAATTGGCATAGTCATTCCCCCCACCATCCAGGATGCAAGAACATGGAGTCTTTTTGCTTGTATTAGGGTAAGATTTAATATTGTAGATCCTCTTGTTCGAAAGCTGAAAGTGCCATTGGGCAATGAAACCAATTTCTTGGTTACTCTGAAATACTAACGACTCACCAAATTTTGCCTTTTGTGGTCGTCCGAGCTATGGGATATTGAAATGCAAATATCATAAAGACTGTGCTACTACAATCGATGATAACTGAACATCTGACCAAAAGTCTCATATTTTGTCCCTTCTTGATAAAAGACTTCACACGTCAATCTCCGCTAACAATTCGGCTAGGTTCAAAGGCAAATCTGGTATTCTAATGAAGATAGGAAATATGGCTCTTCTTCAAGGAAACCCACCTCCTGCTATGGAAGTTCAGAGATCCAATGATATCAGTGTCTTATACAATAATCACCAAAGGCCTGTTGTCTCTCCTTTTACCGGCTTAAAGGATATGGTTATGGACTCTAGCAACCCGGTTGATGATAACTGCAATAATGATGGAGTTATGATTGTTCATTCCATTATCTCAGACTCGGCAAAAATTGGGTGTGCACAATTGGACAACGGATCACGGCGAGACTCTGGCTAGTGTTTGACACAAACCTTCCTCTACAATGGCTCCACCCACGTCCCCACCTTTCCCGTGCACAAATTTGAAATCGTCATTCACACCTATAACCTACCCCAATCCATATCCAACCACCACTTCTCCCCAATCAGAACCCGATTACCCTTACCTCCACTTCTTGCAATAGTAACCAACTACCAAACCAACTCCAACATCATCTCATGTGATCATTCCCACAATGTTACCTTATGTACCTCCTTTCTATCTGAACCCATATATGTCTGATTACTCTTTCCACTCAACTATTCGCCCTATCCATCTGGACCCTTATGTCACTCAACTATCCTCTGAGCCTGCTCACAATACTGTAACCAAGTGTCTACTAAATATATATATACCAGACTCTCTAGTACAAACTAAGCCCATAGATGTTAAGTTAAACAAAGACATTTCTTCTCCCTCTATTTAAAAATTCTTTACTTCCCTTTTGGTTGCAATAACTCCAAACAACTCATCCCCTGATTCCTCTCTTCCTCTCCTATCTCAACAGAGATTCTGGAAAAGAATTAATCGAGACTTTTCTGAAGTATCTACTGGATAACCCTCGGATAATAATGTCAAATGCCCTCTACCATCAGACTCCAACAGATAAAGAGAAATCAAACTCACATGGCCATATAAGAAGATGTTGGCTACTAAGATTGTACCTCAGGCTGGATGGCCTTGAACAGCCACAAAGGAAATAATTTTATCCTAGAATTGTCAGGATTTAAGAAATGACCCGATAATTCGATCCTTACAATCATTTCTTAGGGGGACGAGACCCTTCATTGCCTTTCTCTCTGAGACTATATGCTCATCTATAACTGCTAAAGATTTGACTAATTAGATGGGGTTTGATAATAATGTAGCTCATTCTTTGGTTGGTAGAGCAGGCAGCCTACTCATTTTATGGTACTCTCCACCAAATTGGATATCATATCTAAATCTGTTAACTGCATTCACCTATATATTCATCAGAGTGATTCGACCAAGGCTTGGCATCTGATTTGTGTCTACGGTCCTCATGTGGTCAATGATAGAATAGCCATTTAGGAAGCCATGGCTACCAAAACCTCATCCATCTCAAAACTTGGGCTTGCATCGGTGATTGTAATTTAATTCTTAAGGCAACGGATAAACAAGGTGGACTAGGCTTTCATCGACAGCATCACAAACTATTCATCAAGTGGGCACATCAATCTGCAATGATGGATCTGGGGTATACCTGTCCAGCATTTACATGGACTAATTGACTCTCTCCTCTCTTTCATATTGGTGAGCGGCTGGATAGGGTCCTGGTCAATACCTCATGTTATGCCCCAATACCGGAATACGGAGACAAGCATGGCCAGTTATCCCATAAAAGGTATAGAATGTCGTACAACGATCATGACTGTAACTAGACAAGGGGGTAGACAAGGCAGACGTGTCATGCCCCGCTTCCTAAGATACGGTGAGTTGGGTACGTAACTGCATCCCCAGGCTACGCCCCATACGAATACTATTATATTCGTATCAGAGATTGTCGCCTGTAAGTCTTTTAGAATAAAATGCAAGTCATGCTAAAGCAATCAAGCAATTACATCTAAACCATACTATTCTGATTTATACACAACTAGATAAGTCTTTACAACGACTCCTTGTTAAAGTTACATAATTACAATTACAACTACTAGGTACTATTCTTCCTGAAATCACTTGATGATTACCCCTCGATCTCGTCTACGTTGTAGAGAGGTAGCATTTCTCCATTCCCTTCTTCAATCCCTAGTGAACAATACTAGGTCGTCAGAACGACAAGCAAGTCCTCGGCCAAGAATGGTAAATAAATGAAAGATATGATTATTAGAGTAAAAGAATAATATAAAAAAAGAAATAAGAAGATAAACATAATTTGGTGTTCAGAACTTGAATAACTCCTAATTTAATACTCCTATAGTGTCTACTAATTCAATTATCACAAATCCTATGTCACTATCACAATACGCAAACAAATTTTTAAATAATGATGCAATTTGGAGAACAAACTTAAATAAGCACTTCACCTAGTTTCCCGCCAACAAATCCCGTTGTGAAGGATTATGTGGTGACTTGAATGGAACAGTGCTTAGAATCCGGCCCTGCCCTCATGGCTTAATCTTGAATTCACCTTTTCGATGGTTTTAATTCGAGATAGGTGTGTTTTTAGTCAGGTGACTTGAATAGAAGGGCACGGGGTTATAAATCCGGCCTAGCCCCTTTTGGGCCAATCTTGAATTCACCCATTCGATGGTTTTTCCTTTTGGATCAAAGTGGGTGTACTTTATAATTCAGTGACTTGAATAGGATGGCACGGGGTTATGATCCGTCCCAGCTCCTTTTGGGCATAATAAAGTGAGCTAAGCCTCACCCGCTCACTTCGCAAGGCCTTAAGAGAGAGCCTAAACCGCTGAATTCAGCCAGACTTAAAGTTATGTGGCAGAATTTCGTAGGTGGTTATTTATGCTGTTCTCCCCTGCCCAATGCTTCTAGCCTAAATCTACAATCATTCCTTATTCTATTTTCTTATATTCAGGTTTCTGCTCTGGTATTGTCTTAACCATTGTTTAAAAAGGGATGCATGTCCAGGATAATGCAAGATACAAATATAACCTTGAGTACAAGTATTTAGTCATCCACACTATTTCAAGGATATCGACTTACACAGAGCAGATTATCAGATAGTCTAGATTTTGTTAAGTACCTCGTGTCCGTGTCTTATGTATCCTAAACTTTCACTAGTTGCTCCCTAATTAAATATAATCGTTGGTGGTCCGTTGTGTGCGAATCTAGGGTTTAGAGTATTGAAATGCTGGCGATATTTCGGAATATCAAAATATTGGTTAACTCCCGAAATTCTTGAAAATTTTGGCAGAGTTCCCTTTGTATTTTGGCTCCTGGAATTTTAACAGTTTATAATTTCCACCCAGAGCAACCCTCCGTAGTATCCCCGGGCTCGCCGACCCCTTCGGTGGAGCAACTCTCAACACCGGAACACACACAATTTATATTTTAGACAATATTAATATCTTCTAAGTAGGTAAGGAAATCTTCTCACCTTGGTGAATTAATTTAGTCGTATACCTTAGCTCTGCAATTCGCTAGCTATTTGCAAGACAATAAATGTAACTATCAGAAACATAATGATTCAAAACATGACTTTGATTAATCATTTTAACAAATCCAAATATCATATGTACTAAATGTTCTTTAGAGTTTAAATCATATATCTTATAAAGCACAATATACATATATACATAGCTGAATTCATTTATACAGTCTTGGAATTCTTCTCCTACACATAACACAGATAGCATAATTCAACTCTAGATCCTTTATGTAAATTCAAATGTATGTAATTACTTCTACCTCAACATGTCTTTGTGGGTGTAAAGTCCTATATGTGTCTATAACTATATATATATCTCTAACTATTTTACTTATGAAAACTTCTATTATTTCATGTAGTCAATGTACTTATCACTTGAACCGTCAATGTTTCTAACATAATTAATAATCGTAGACTAAATCTGAATTTCATTATCCATATCACGTTTTTGCTAGAGTTCGTATCGTATCTCAATAACCGAACTTAATCTATGTTATACCAAACAATTCCTATGTCTTAGCTCGTGTACTCCACTCTCCGAGTTGATTGTAACTTAATCCCCATAGATATACACAACATAATTTATGTATTACATTTATATATATAGGTGTACACCTAGACATGTAAATATAACATTGATACTTAACATTCCAAAGAACACATATGTACACACATGTCTACATATATATATATATATATATATATATATATATATAGGTGTACACCTAGACATGTAAATATAACATTGATACTTAACATATCAAAGAACACACACACACACACACACACACACACACATATATATATATATATATATATATATATATTAGAGATGTATATATGCATATATGATTTTACAAATGCAATTTATGATTTTTATGTCTCCTAGGACATCAAAATATACGTAAGTGCACATATGTATAAATATACCTAGACGTACGCATTTGATTGTATACACAATGTTAATCATTTCCAAAACCAAATACTCCTCTAAAAGACTCCAAATTAATTCTAACAGAGAGAAAGTGTAGGTGAGGACTTGCCTTGGTTCCGAAATTCTAGGGTTCTCCAAGTGTTGATGTTTGATTCCCTCTCTTGTATTCCTAATTCCAAAAAATTAATAATAATTATGACCTAAGTTGAATTCTGGAAAGAGAAATTGGGGAAAATAATGAATACCTAGGTTTTTCTTGGAAGAAGGAAGGGGAATGATATTGTGGTGGTGGTGTCCGGCGAGGGGGTGGCGACGTTCGCCTGCGGGGAGCGTCGGCGTCGGCGGCGTGCGGCTCAGACAGCAACGGCAGCAGCAGCAGTAGTAGCAGTAACCACAGTGGTAGCAACGGCGGTAGCGGTGACTTGCGACGGCAGCGGCGACTCACGACGGTGGCAGCGGCGGCTTGCGGCGGTGGCAGCGGCAGTAATAGTAACAGCAGTAGCAGTGGTAACAGTAAGGGAAGAAGGGAGGGTTGAGGAAATAAGAAGGAGATGAAGATAGAAAAAGATTTACTGCTGGTCAGTTATTTAATGGGTGGGGTTAGGTCTCATGGAAAGGAAGGATGGAGGAAATGGAAACATGTGTTCCATTGGAAATAAAGAAGAAAGAAGAAGGCTACATGTGGAGAGATGGATGGTGAGTCAGGGAGAAGCTGCTGGTTTCTTCTCTTCTTTCCCATGGATTTTGGGAAAATTTGCACAAGACCCCTCCCAAGTTTAGAAATTCATATAAGACTAGCCCTTTTTGCAATTGGGTATTTACACAAACCTAAGTTATTAAATTCATATATATATATACCTATATATATATATTGGAGAGACAAAAATGAAAAATAAAATTAAATAAATAGGTAGTAGCTATGACACTCTATCCTCCTTAGAAAAATTTTATCCTCAAAATTTTAAATCAAATAATAGCTAACCTTGGTTAGTAAACAGATATGAAAATTGGTTTCGCATGTCTTCTTCTTTTTTTTAAGTTGATTCCCTTGGAGAATCCTTGCTCCAAGCTACTCGAACTAATGGAATGATCCGATTCTGGAGTATTTTGTCTCTACGATCCAGGATTCCAACAGGTCGTTGCTCGATGCGTAAAGTTGGCCCGATAGTGATCTCTGAATGATCTAATATATGGTTTGGATCCGGTACATATCTTCGGAGTTGAGATACATGGAATACATTATTTATTCCTTCTAGTGTTGGAGGTAATGCCAGTTTATAAGATACTCTCCCGATTTTCTCTAGTATATCAAATGGTTCGATATATCTTGGACTCAGCTTCCCTCTAGTCCCAAATCTAATTGTCCCCTTTGTTGGTGAGATCTTTAAGAATGCATGATCGCCAGGTTAAAATTCTAACATCCTTCGATGTTTGTCAGCCCACATCTTTTGTCTATCTTGGGCTGCTTGCAAATGATTTCTTATTGCTTTAATCTTGTCAACAGTCTGTGTTACTAGTTCCGGGCCCAATAACTGCCTTTCTCCTATATCTGTCCAGCACATTGGTGAGCTACACTTCCTCCCATACAATGCTTCAAAAGGTGCCATCTTAATGCTAGTATGATAACTATTGTTATAAGAAAATTCTACCAAATGTAAGTGGTCTTCTCATGATCCTCCAAAATCTAATGTGCAGGCTCTCAACATGTCCTCTAGAGTTTGAATCGTTCTCTCTGATTGACCATATGTTTGTGGATGGTATGCTGAGCTAAATTTTAACTGAGTGCCGAGGCTTTCTTGCAGACTTTTCCAGAAATGTGAAGTAAATCTGGTGTCTCTGTCTAAAACTATACTTACCGGTATTCCATATTGACTGACAATCTGTTTCATATATATGTCTGCTAATACTTCGATTGTTTGTCCTACTCGAAATGGTAGAAATCGAGCTGATTTAGTAAGTCTATCTATGATGACCCAGATAGCATTGTTACCCTTTTGGGTCTTAGGTAGCCCGGTCATGAAATCCATTGTGATATATTCCCATTTTCATTCGGGTATTGGTAAAGGTTGAAGAAGACCTGCTGTCCTTTGATATTCTGCCTTTACTTGCTGACAAACAAGGCATCTGGATACGAATTTAGCAATCTCTCGTTTCATTCCATGCCACCAAAATTTTTGTTTTAGGTCCTTATACATCTTAGTACTTCCCGGATGGATGGAATATTGAGAGTTATGGGCTTCTGTCATGACTTCTGTTCTTAGGTTTCCATTGGGTACACACAATCGATCTCCGAACCTTAGCGATCCATCTGTATGCTTCCTCATTCCATTCTGGAGTCCTTCCTTGGTTTGTTTTCATATTTTCTGGAGTTTAGAGTCTCCTTGTTGAGCCTCCTTAATTTTGTCTATTAGAGAAGACTGTACTTGTAAATTTTTCCATAATCCTTCTGATGTTGGATATATTACTTCAATTCTCATCTTACTTAGGACTTTAAGAATTTCCTTCGAGGTATTCATAAAGAATGCCATTGGTTTTCTGCTCAAGGCATCTGCCACTTTATTTGCTTTGCCTGGATGGTATTCTAATTCCATATCAAAGTCCTTAAGTAATTCCAACCATCTTCTTTGTCTCATATTGATTTCCTTCTGAGTGAACACATATTTCAGACTTTTGTGATCTGTATATATCTTGATTCTCTCCCCGTATAAGTAGTGTCGCCATAGTTTAAGTGCAAAAACTACAGCCGCTAGTTCCAGATCATGAGTTGGGTAATTCCTCTCATGCTGCTTTAGTTGTCAAGAGGCATAAGCTATAACCTTTTCGTTCTGCATCAGTACACAGCCTTGCCCCTTACCTGATGCATCGTTGTATATCTCGTATCCTCCTGATCCCGACGGTAAGGCTAGCACCGGTGCTGAAATCAATCTTTCTTTTAATTCATCAAAGGCTGTTTGACATTTCTCTGTCCAATTGAATTTCTCCTCCTTTTGGGTCAGCCGAGTGAGTGGTTCTGCAATTCTTGAGAAATTTTCCATGAATCTTCTATAGTATCCCGCTAATCCCATGAAACTTCGAATTTCTGCTACAGACTTTGGCGTTGGCCAGGATTTAACAGCTTCTACCTTCTTTGGATCTACTGAAATACCTTTTTCGCTGATTACATGGCCTAGAAATGATATATGACTTAATCAAAATTCACATTTACTGAATTTAGCATACAATTACTCCTGTCTTAGGGTTTGCAATATCACCCTCAGATGTTCTTCATGTTCTTCTTCATTATTTGAATATATGAGAATGTCGTCAATGAATACAATCACGAACATATCCAAATATTGGTAAAATATCTAATTCATCAGGTCCATAAATATAGCAGGAGCATTAGTTACCCCAAATGGCATGACCAGGAACTCGTAATGTCTATAACAAGTCCTAAAGGCTGTTTTCTGAATGTCTTCCCTCTTGACCTTTACTTGATAATATCCAGACCTTAAATCAATCTTCAAAAACACCTTAGCTTCCCCTAATTGATCAAATAATTCATCAATTCGGGACAAGGGGTACTTATTCTTGATTGTTACTTCAATCAAGGCTCTATAATCAATTACCAATCGTAGGGTCCCATCTTTCTTTTTCACAAAAAGTACTGGTGCACCCCACGGTGAAGCGCTGGGCTGAATAAATCCTTTTGATAATAACTCATTTATTTGTTTGTTTAGCTCAGCCAATTCTTTCTTATTCATCGGATATATTTTCTTAGCTATAGGTGCTGCTCTAGGCACCAAATTGATGGAAAATTCTACTGCTCCATGCGGTGGCAATCCCGGTAACTCATCATAGAATACATCCTTGAATTCTTTCACTATCCTCGGAAATTGTTTTTCCTCTAGTTCATGAAATCTTCCTTGGACTGGTAGTTCAAATTTTTCTAATTCCTTAGCATCAAATTCTTTCTGATCTCGAATAAATTCATATAGCTCTACATTGGTAAGCTGGAACTGGACCTTTCCTTGGCCACAGTCTATACTTGCCAATGTTTTGGTTAACCAATCCATTCTAAGCACTACATCATAATTGTTCATTGCACAAACTAACAATCTTACTTGGAAAGCTGCACCGCCTAACTTAACTGGACAAGCTTCACAAACCCGATTAACTTCTACCGTACCATTACCCGTAAGAATATTTAATTTCTTAAGTAATGATTGCGATTCGATTTCATGAAGAACTATAAATGCTGATGATATAAATGAATGGGTTGCCCCAGAATCAAATAATACTGATGCCGGACAGGCTGAAACTAGAATAGTACCTGTTACTACATCTCCGGCTAGTTCTGTTTCATCAATATTCATCATAAATGCCTGCCCTTGCTTTTTCTTTTTTCCAGTCTGAGGCTGGTTTGTTCTCTGAGCTTGCTGGAATTGGTAGGCTTGAGGTGCAAATGGCAGTCTCCGTTGATTTCCATAAGTCAGCATGGCTTGAGGCGTTGGTGCTTGTATCTGAGGTCGAGAACCATTTCCTCGAAGCATAGGCCTGATATTGTTTCCTCGGAACGGGGGCCGTGATTCTTGGTGCTGCTTTTGTATCATTGGTCCAGAGGTTCGTTGTTGTGGACACTGGCCAGTCTGATGCCTATTCGATCCGCATCTTAAACAGAGACCCAGGAATTTCCTGCAGTCAGCCTTCATGTGCCCTGGTTTCTGACAAAAGTGGCAAATAACTAGTCTTCCCAAGATACCAGTTTGGAAACGTTTGGACGATCCTTGCCATGAATGCTTCGAGGATGGATTTTCTATTTCCAAGGTCCTCTTATGAGGCTGGTATCGAAGCGGTTGCTCTTCATTTAGCATTATTTCCTGACTCATTGCTGCTTCAGTTACCTCAGGATAGGTTTGGCATCGATAAGCAGCGACTCTACTCTTCAGCTGACTTCCTAGTCCTTCTAGGAACCTAGATACCTTGGTCTCCTCGTAAGCTATTAGGTTTGGAGAAAAACGACTAAGTCTGGAAAACTCTGCAACATACTCATCTACTATGAGTCTTCCTTGCTTTAAATGAGTGAACTGCCGTTCTAACTCAATTCTAGCTGATTTTGGGAAGAACCTTCCTTCAAATTTTCTTTTAAATTCACCCCATGTTATTTTTTCCTACGAATCCTCTGGGTGTTCAGCACTCCACCAGTGTTCAGCGATATCTTCAAATTAGATTCGAATTGTAGACACCATATCTTCAGGACTGATTTTTGCTGCTCTAAACAGCCCTTTTATAGTTCTAATCCACTGCCCGACTTCGATTGGGCTCTCTGTTCCCTTAAACTTGGGAGGATTTAGGTTCCTAAAATCCTTCAGTAAACCATTCCTGGGGTTGACAGATGTTTGCAAGTGTTCTAACATTGTGGCAGTTGTGGCCAAAGCCGTATCTGCACGCCGATTGTTGGATTCCAGAATTTGTTGGAATAACTTATACATATCTCCGATAGAGGGTTCCGTTTGAGTTTGCGAGGACGAAGCATGAGATTGATCGTGTTTAGACATTATCCTGAAAAAAATCCAAATACAATTTCTTAGGAATAATCCTGAGATTGAAGGATAGAAAAAGATGTTGAAATGTCTTAAGAATTCATTGGAAAGTAGAAGGACATATAGGTACATGAAAAGCATATTTTATTCACTTAGAGTCAAAATGTGATACAAATATGCTGCTAAAGTCACTTGCACATAGGCATACATACATACTTAGACTATTTACATTCCCATATTTCCTCACTTCCTAATTTCTGTACATATACACATACACCTTGCTGTTCACAAGGACACCTGATAGATAGGAGATCATTACACATACGAATTCTAGTCCAGTTTTTCCATGATACGGGTCCATTCTTGAGTAAGGATTGTGGCTTCGGGATATAATTCTCGAAAGTCAGTTAACGTCCCTTCATACCCTTCTAGCTTAGGGTAATCATATTCATGTTCTGGGTCCCGTACGTAGATATAATAGGTTTCTCTTTCATGGTCCACTTCAGCACCATCTTCTAAATCTCTAATGACGAGACGCATAATACCATAATGTATTTCATAGAGGGGTATGTGATACCAATCTGGTAAGTTCCATAATTCCCTTACGTGTTGTTGATAGCCGTAGAGAGTGCGGTCACTTCCATCCCACCAGACGCTTGGAAGGAATAGATCCATGTCCTATACCAAAATAAGAATTTTAGTAACAATTATAATAAGGAAACCAAAGTTTCTTAAAATACCTTTGCTCTCTGTTTTCCCAGTCTCTAATATTTCCTATCTTAGGGCGTTCTTATGGGTTAAGGAGTCCTGCGTTCTAATATACCAGCTCCTAACCTAAACTCTGTAATACCTAGACTTGCACCTTATCCTAGGTTCTTTATCTTCAGGTCCTACTTAGGTTTTCTAAAAGCATGACCTGCACCTTATCCCATGCTCCTAACTCTCAATACGTCTTTTAGTGGTGGCCCATGCAGGTCATGCTTTTAGGAAACCTAGGTAGGACCTGAAGATAAGAACCTAGGATAAGGTGCAAGTCTAGGTATTACAGAGTATAGGTTAGGAGCTGGTATATTAGAACGCTGGACTCCTTAACCCATAAGAACGCCCTAAGATAGGAAATATCAGAGACTAGGAAAACAGAGAGCAAAGGTATTTTAAGAAACTTTGGTTTCCTTATTATAATTGTTACTAAAATTCTTATTTTGGTATAGGACATGGATCTATCCCTTCCAAGCGTCTGGTGGGATGGAAGTGACCGCACACTCTACGGTTATCAACAACACGTAAGGGAATTATGGAACTTACCAGATTGGTATCACATACCCCTCTATGAAATACATTATGGTATTATGCGTTCCGTCATTAGAGATTTAGAAGATGGTGCTAAAGTGGACCATGAAAGAGAAACCTATTATATCTACGTACGGGACCCAGAACATGAATATGATTACCCTAAGCTAGAAGGGTATGAAGGGACGTTAACTGACTTTCAAGAATTATATCCCGAAGCCACAATCCTTACTCAAGAATGGACCCGTATCATGGGAAAACTGGACTAGAATTCGTATGTGTAATGATCTCCTATCTATCAGGTGTCCTTGTGAATAGCAAGGTGTATGTGTATATGTACAGAAATTAGGAAGGGAGGAAATATGGGAATGTAAATAGTCTAAGTATGTATGTATGCCTATGTGCAAGTGACTTTAGCAGCATATTTGTATCACATTTTGACTCTAAGTGAATGAAATATGCTTTTCATGTACCTATATGTCCTTCTACTTTCCAATGAATTCTTAAGACATTTCAATATCTTTTTCTATCCTTCAATCTCAGGATTATTCCTAAGAAATTGTATTTGGATTTTTTTTCAGGATAATGTCTAAATACGATCAATCTCACGCTTCGTCCTCGCAAACTCAGACGGAACCCTCTATCAGAGATATGTATAAGTTATTCCAACAAATTCTGGAATCCAACAATCGGCGTACAGATACGGCTTTGGCCACAACTGCCACAATGTTGGAACACTTGCAAACATCTGCCAACCCCAGGGATGGTTCACTGAAGGATTTTAGGAACCTAAATCCTCCCAAGTTTAAGGGAACGGAGAGCCCAATCGAAGTCGGGCAGTGGATTAGAACTATAGAAGGGCTGTTTAGAGCAGCAAAAATCAGTCCTGAAGATATGGTGTCTACAATCTGAATCCAATTTGAAGATATCGCTGAACACTGGTGGATTGCTGAACACCCAGAGGATTCGGAGGAAAAAATAACCTGGGAAGAATTTAAAAGAAAATTTGAAGGGAGGTTCTTCCCAAAATCAGCTAAAATTGAGTTAGAACGGCAGTTCACTCATTTAAAGCAAGGAAGACTCACAGTAGATGAGTATATTGCGGAGTTTTCCAGGCTTAGTCGTTTTGCTCCAAACCTAATAGCTTACGAGGAGACCAAGGTATCTAGGTTCCTAGAAGGACTAGGAAGTCAGCTGAAGAGTAGAGTCGCTGCTTATCGATGCCAAACCTATCCTGAGGTAACTGAAGCAGCAAGGAGTCAGGAAAGAATGCTAAATGAAGAACAACCGCTTCGATCCCAGCCTCATAAAAGGACCTTGGAAATAGGAAATCCATCCTCGAAGCATTCATGGCAAGGATCGTCCAAACGTTTCCAAACTGGTATCTTGGGAAGACCAGTTATTTGCCACTTTTGTCAGAAACTAGGGCACATGAAGGCTGACTGCAGGAAATTCCTGGGTCTCTGTTTAAGATGCGGATCGGATAGGCATCAGACTGGCCAGTGTCCACAACAACGAACCTCAGGACCAATGATACAAAAGCAGCACCAAGAATCACGGCCCCCGTTCCGAGGAAACAATATCAGGCCTATGCCTCAAGGAAATGGTCCTCGACCTCAGATACAAGCACCAACGCCTCAAGCCATGCTGACTTATGGAAATCAGCGGAGACCGCCCTTTGCACCTCAAGCCTACCAATTCCAGCAACCTCAGAGAACAAACCAGCCTCAGACTGGAAAAAAGAAAAAGCAAGGACATGCATTTATGATGAATACTGATGAAACAGAACTGGCCGAAGAAGTAGTAACAGGTACTATTCTAGTTTCAGCCTGTCCGGCATCAGTATTATTTGATTCTGGGGCAACCCATTCATTTATATCATCAGCATTTATAGTTCTTCATGAAATCGAATCGCAACCCTTACTTAAGAAATTAAATATTCTTACGGGTAATGGTACGGTAGAAGTTAATCGTTGTGAAGATTGTCCAGTTAAGTTAGAAGGTAGAAGCTGTTAAATCCTGTCCAACGCCAAAGTCTGTGGCAGAAATTCGAAGTTTCTTGGGATTAGCCGGATTTAATAACTTAGGTTTGTGTAAATACCCAATTGCAAAAAGGGCTAGTCTTATATAAATTTCTAAACTTGGGAGGGGTCTTGTGCAAATTTTCCCAAAATCCATGGGAAAGAAGAGAAGAAACCAGCAGCTTCTCCCTGACTCACCACCCATCTCTCCACATGTAGCCTTCTTCTTTCTTCTTCATTTCCAATGGAACACATGTTTCCATTTCCTCCATCCTTCCTTTCCATGAGACCTAACCCCACCCATTAAATAACTGACCAGCAATAAATCTCTTTCTATCTCATCTCCTTCTTATTTCCTCAACCCTCCCTTATTCTCTTACTGTTACCACTGCTACTGCTGTTAATGTTACTGTCGCTGCCACCGCCGCAAGCCGCCGCTGCCACCGTCGCAAGCCGCCACTGCCGCCGCAAGCCACCGCTCCCACCGCTGCTACCGCCGCTGCTACCACTGCGGTTACTGCTACTACTGCTGCTGCTGCCGCTGCTGTCGGAGCCGCACGCCGCCGACGCCGACGCTCCCCGCAGGCGAACGCCGCCACCCCCTCGCCGGACACCACCACCATAGTATTATTCCCCTTCCTTCTTCCAAGGAAAACCTAGGTATTCAATATTTTCCCCAATTTCTCTTTCCAGAATTTAACCTAGGTCATAATTATTATTAATTTTCTGGAATTAGGAATACAAGAGAGGGAATCAAACATCAACACTTGAAGAACCCTAGAATTTCGGAACCAAGGCAAGTCCTCACCTTACACTTTCTCTCTGTTAGAATTAATTTGGAGTCTTTTAGAGGAGTATTTGGATTTGGAAATGATTAACATTGTGTATACAATCGAATACGTCTAGTATATTTATACATATGTGCACTTACTTATATTTTGATGTCCTAGAAGATATAAAAATCATAAATTACATTTGTAAAATCATATATGCATATATACATATCTCTTATGCATATATATATATATATATATATATATATATATATATATATATGTAGACATGTGTGTACATATGTGTTCTTTGGTATGTTAAGTATCAATGTTATATTTACATGTCTAGGACTTAGCTATGCCTAGAGCTTGGAGAGGAGCGAAACGACGAAGATTGGACAGAATAGAATGTTGGCAGCAACAGTTTAGAGATGAAATTTCTGATTGTGTTTACAAAGAAAACCAGTCAAATATATAATACTCATCCAATATGTAACGGTCTGAATTAATTTTCCTATTAATTCAGCCGTTACACAGGAGAAGGAGAGAATGAACCTGGACAAAAAATATATTAACGGTTCAAAACAATTAGTAACGGACAAAATTTTAGGGTCCCAGTCCGAACCCGAAGAGGAAATCGAATCGATATTCGGCGCTCGCAGATGTGTACCCGCACCCGCACCCGTTACCGAACCGGACGGCGGCACGCGCATGTGGCCCAAGTGGTTCCCCATACAACAACTATAAGAGAGCAAAGAAAAGAAACTAATATATGTACACAAGAAGGGTTTGGTCTATACGATGTGGGACTAAAAAAAAGAATGAGGTTGAACTTTTGCTAAAACAAAGCCAACATCCTTAAAATAAGTTTCGGTTTACGCAAAAAAAAAAAAAAAAAATAGTATTGTATCTTCATATACACGAGTAACTGGTAAATTAGAAAGTAGAGAGTAGAAAGCCAAAGAGTGTGCAACACCATTGGCTTTCCTAGAGATATACTCATAAGCGATGCCATTCAGACAAGTAAGAGTTGTTCGAAATTCGTAACCTGAGTCGGTAGAGTATACAGCTTCTATTAGACTTTTGCAGTCTCCTTCGATTATGAAGACTGCATTGCTTTTACGCTTGCATAATTCAGTGCCAATTTCAGCGCTATGCCTTCCGCTTCCAACGGTGATCCTCCTTCCTGATATTTGATATTTGTTGGTAACGAAATGCAGAAATCGATCCCCAAATCAGAGAGTACCTGCGAGAGAACCGAGACACCGGCGCAGTCGAACGCCTCGTCGTTCTCATCGAAGTACGAAGCTGGCCTCCGACTCGACACGACGGCGGGGCTCCTGCGCGCTCAGCCTCTCGATACGGCACTGCCCCCGGCCAATGCCATTGTTGAAACTCTAATGCTGCTGCTGATGAGATGAGGAAGGTGGTGAGTGCGGGGGGAGGGGGTTATATATGGCTCAAACTCAAAGTGTTGGTTGGAGTCACTTGGAAGCATTTGGTGCATGGTTGATACGTGGTGAGGAGAGGAGCACATGTCACGTTGCATGGTCACTCTAGCTCTGTTACTCGAGCTCTGCGTATCCAAGCCAAAGGTTCGTACGTGTTGATCCCTCGCAGAGGTGTTTGGTAAGCGGTTACTGTGGATTTTTTTTTTTTTTTTTTTGAAATTTTGACATAACGGACGGACCGACGTAATGTTCGAAACTTTTGAACATATTGTATTGTATGTCTTTTGGGTCCACTGTCTTTCAACTCTCGTCATTTATAAATGGAAGGAATAATACGGCTCCGTGGCTCGATTCACTGATCTTCTGCCACTAAGCCAGGATCTTTATATTCTTCTCGGCAACCCCAAGAGACATTCTAGTTCGGTCTGTGGGGTCTTCAAGTGAGCAACATCTATAGTCGGGTCGGATCGGGTCGGGTTAGTGCTATACAGAGTCGATTTTGGGGGATAAGTCTTCGGATTTGGACAACTTTTTTTGTTAGGACAATTCGTAGGTCCCTAAGTCTCCATATTTCCGCCAATAGAACTTTTGCGGTCTACCCAAACTCCTCTATGTCAGTTGAACTAGTAATCCATCATGTCCAAATTTTGATTTTTTACTGAAAATGTCACGAATAGTTCAAGGAGAGGAACTCATAATCAATCCGAACTTCACGCCACTATCAGAACCGGTGACTTCGATGTCGCTGCCAACCCTACTCGCCAACAATTATTTGATGCCTGCATATAAAGTACAACATATAGACAGGAACCAACATATAAAATACAGTACGAATACATTATCACAAAAATTTTAAATACCACAAATTCAAGAATACCAAATTTGGGAAGGGTGTGACACTATCGTTCTTAGGAATCGAACTCAAGTAACCAAGAAAAATACCTCTCACCTTCACCACTTGAGTTAGAATTGTTTAGTTGTAAATGAATAATATTAGATGGTTAACTAACTAATTTGTGTTTTAAAAAATAATTAGGGGAGTATTTACATACGGCTTAGCCGGCTCAATTTTGAGCCGTTTCCAAGCCTCATTATAAGAGTAGAGATTAAAAAAATAGTTAGTGGAGTATTTACATACGGCTTAGAGATGGATATTTAAAAAATAGTTAGTAGAGTATTTACATACGACTTAAACGATTCAATTTTGAGTCATTCCTAAGTCTCATTATAAGAGTATATATATAAAGAAGTAGAGAGAGGACGTCATTTCTAAACCCCATTGTAAGAATAGAGATAGAGATAGAGATAGAGATATGAAGAAACACAATTAAATATATCGTAACGAAAAGAGTGTATATCAAAGTAATATAGGAAAACTGAAAAATTCAAAGGAGCGACCGCTCCCCATCGTCCTAGATCTATCCATAGTTACAGGGACGGGCTTTAGGTGCCTTAATTAGTCACCCATTACAGTTTGTTATGATTATTACTGATGCAATTGATTACATGACTTATTTATTGAGCAGTTAATTACAACAGTTTAGTGGGTCAATTTAATACATTCATAATCGATGTACATGTTATCTCTACTCTTATAATGAGACTTGAAAACTGCTCAAAATTGAACCGTCAAAACCATTTATAAATTATCCACCATTTATTTAAAAAATATTACCACAAAAAAATAACTCTCTCTCTCCTCTTCCACATAAATTTATATTTAAAAACTAATTTAAAGCTATTTTTAAAATAAATTTAAATATTAACTAAAAAATATCAATTTTTTAAAATTATTTAACAAATCTCAATTTAAATATATTTAAATATTCAAATTATTTTTAAAAAATATAATAAAAAATATTTAGTTTACGTATGTACTTACGTGAATTTACTAATTCATAGTAAATGAGGAGTATATCAGTCTGAAGTGGGACAGATGAGATTCACCTATAGAAAAGTTTTTACTATTGCACATAAGGTGGCTAGTTAATAAACAAGTATTTCAAAATCTACCTAAGATTTGTATTTTAGAATCCAAATGATTGCTATTCTAAGCAAGATGTTAATTCCATTGTTATTTTACATTATGGGCTCTGCTCTATATCGGATTCTAAAATCAACTTTGTTACCATTTTAGTTACAATTTTTGTGAGTTGGCATATTTAATACATGTCATATATTTTGTGAGTTGATCTGCGAGGGTACTTAAGTAATAGCTATACCTATGTGTATAGGTTAACCTTATGTGCTTTGAGTGGATTAGAGAATATGAAGAGACTGTCCCACATACCTGCGTGAGATATAATAGTGTGAGCCTTAGTGTCTGTCTTAGTGTGAGTATTGGGTAGCGTGAGTGAAGAGTTGAGGTGTATGTGTGTGAGCTCGATGGTGAAAATGTGTGTGGTATTGTATCTCAGTATTGGTAGTTGTGCAGTAGGGGGCAGTGCAAGATGAAGAGTGTATGTGCCTAGTAAATGTGAGGGACCATGTGTTAGTGTCTAAGAGAGTTGTGTTTTATGAATAGGTAAGTGTCTTGGATATAGCTAAATACATGTTTTACGAGTTAGTATTAGTAATAGGGGTTAAGTAATAGCTATACCTATGTGTATAGGTTATATATATGGATGTAAGGTAATTATAAATGGTTGTAGTGTTCAGATGTATCATACAGTGTATCAGAGAGCTAAGTATTAGTGCAGAAATTAGGCAAAATTGTATTAAAAGTTATTTGTGATCAAGAGGTGCAAGATAATAGTGTAGTGTCTTAGTGTATAGGTATTTACCTGTGTTTGTGGGATATGGCTAAGTATATCAGTGTGTCCATAGTAGGGAGAGAGTGTACCAGTATTAGGGCGAAGTGTCCAGTGTAGTGTTCAGATGTAGGACAATGTAGTGTCTTATGCTTGGATATGTGTGAAAGTGGGGAGAGTAGTGTGTGGACTAGTGTGTGAGGGCTTCCACCTGATTGGGAAATCCATGGGGGTAATTGATAATTGAGGGTATGTGTAAGTATATGAGTGGAGATAGTGAGAGGAGGGTATGGTATCATGAATACCCAAATGGGGCAAGGGTAAGGTATAGACACTAGTTAGTGTAAATCAAAGTTTGGGGTTATGAGTATACATATATCTTAGTATATCGTAGTGTAGGTAATATGGGTATGATGAGGGTATGATACCATGGTTAAGGTACTAGAGTATCGAGTCAAAGTTTTGGGTTATCATATTAGATAGATAATTAAGGTATTATATGAGATAGTTATATTGACGAGCCTATATAGTATATTAGGGTATCTAGTATATTGATATTTAACTAGTATGGCCTAAAGATCTAGTTTAGCAAGGTATTGACTAGTTTAACTTAGTTTGACTTAGTGTTGACCTAGAGACCAAACCACAACCTAGTATTAACTAGTTTAGCCTTGCAAACAACTTAGAAGCTAGATATGGACCTAAAACCAAGGTAAAGACCTAGTTTGACCTAGTTTGACAAGTGTGACCTAGTCTTGACCTAAAAAACCATATTTTAGCTCTTTTAAGCTTGTTATTACTTCATTACACTAAATGACATAGATTTAATATATAGGTCTGTGTGACACCAGTTTGGACACCGAGTCGCACCATTTGCTCAGGACCACAGACGAGTACATTCTCTAATAGTTTTCTTATTTGATAGTCTCTATGTTACATGTATTTAGTATTGAGATTTTGATTCTTGACACAATGTTACAATGATAGGAATGCGTGGATCTTCTTCATGAGATGTTATTGTCGTGATTACTCAGTGATCGTCGTGTCGTTCTTCATGATTACTCAGTGATTACCGTGACATCTTCGTGATTATTTAGACCGTGATCATAGTGCATGATATTATAGACCGTGCATCATGATATACGTATTATAACGTGTTATAATTTGGATCCGTATACTAGTCGGGAGAAGAAGAAAGTATTTGTGGACATGTGATCATACCTTATAGCCCGTGATATAGTGTAACCAATGATAGCTAGCAGATTATGCAACTCACGTATGGTCAAGCTATCTCCCCTTTTATTTATAGACCGTGTTAGGCCCAAGCCGTTCACATATCTTACTAATATTTTAAGGCATTTATTATTATTGTCTTTTCTTTCATTCCAGTTCATTGCAGTGGTGTTCCTTATCATATTGCTCTCAGTTATTTCCTTTACTTATCTTGATATTTCCTTTTCGCTATATTTACTATCCCAGTTATTTTTATTATTTATTTTTATTGTTATTACTGTTTCATAGTTTCTGTCAAATATTGGAACTGATATTGGGTTGTACTTCACTCCAATCCTGACTGTATATATTTTTTAGATATTTTTTTGGAGGACTGGTGTACTATACACTACGGACCACATGATACGAGCAAGTTGAGATAGCACCCTTAGAGCATGATGAGCTAGTGCCAGCTATTGAGGAGACTTTATTATTTCCTTTATTATACTGGATATGTCTCCAATTTAGACATTTTTGCATGTATATTATATTGAGATTATTTGTGCTTAGACTTTAGACTTGGATTTTGATTGTATTTGTGACTCTGTGATTCATTCATTTATGCCTTATCATGCCATTATCTTCCTCTAGTTTTATATTGTGATTGAGTATTGATTATTATTATATATTGTCATATTTTTCTCTGTATGGAGTTGAGATATCATTGACAGATTTTATATCTATATTGTGTGAGATATAAGATAGTATTGTTGACCTAGACATCGTTCTACCGTCGATGTTGCGGCATAGGCTGGACGTACCCACGTACTCGTGCCCTCACACCGGGCACAAATCGTGACACATTTTTATGGTGGCTCATACAGGTCAGGCTTTGCAATTAGTGCAATATCGTGGTAGTACAACGGCTTAGGTGTACTACTGCGAGCTTGAGATAGGATATAGGATATACAATATAGGATGAAAGAATACTCAATCACAATTAGGATTTTTGAGAGATTCCTGGGATAACCCTTGAGAATCTTACTATAAATTCTATTTCGAAAGATGATTCCCTTATTTTGTTCACCTTCACATGTTCGTTGTCGGATTTGATTCTTGTATCGAGGTAAACTTTATGGACTGAATTAAGGTATATTTTGATGAGGACAGTGAGAAAGGTAACTGTCTGCCTTTGTTATGGAGTCTAGAGTTTATCGCAACCATATTAGCTGGGTCGAGAAGACATAGAGCCTGATTTTGGATATACTCTCTTAGTTATGGAATTTAGAGTTTTCGCAGCCAAGCTAGCAGCAGAGAATTTTTTTTAGATATCATGATTCTAGAGTTATGTACCTTAGTTACAGACTCGATAGTTTATCGCAACTATGATTACTAGCATGGCAAAGATTCTGGGTAACATAAATTCAGATAAACATATATGATTATCAGATTGTATCTTAAATTGGTTCTTAACATATCTTCTTTACCATTCAACATTTTTATCATTGAGTTATGTTCCATCACCTTATTAACTGAGGATAAAGATATCTTTATTTTCTCTAGTTAGTTTTTATAGGGCTTCACTATCACTAGTCTCTGAGGTTTCGTGGATAGTGTAGTAGTAGTAGTTTGGTAACTTGCAGGTAGGTTGGTGTCAAGTTGAGTATCACTGTTGATTGTTGAGAGTATAGCTTGTGAGTTATGAGTGGTTTCTGCTAGGGTATGTGATCAATAAGTATCAGTATATAAGCCTAGAAGTGACTCATAGTGTAGTATCCTTTGTAACAATGGTTCTAAGATAGCTATCAGAATATAGTTAGTAGTTGGTATTTCAAAATATTAAGCATGTATAGTATATAGTTTGTGTGTGTACCAAGGGGTACATAGAGAGTGCAAGTGTCAAATATGTATCAGGATTAATGAGTAATAAGTAATAGGTGTAGTGTATCAGTTTTGTATTAGTGAGTATTATTGTGGGTGATAATATCAGCTAGGTATACCAGTGCAATATGAATATAGGGAATGTAAGGAAGTAATATGGGAAGTAGGAGTACAGGTGTTCCGGCAGTGAGAATAAAGGGGTCCAGTTAGGCCACCTGTGGCACCAAAATTTACTCACACCAGTAGAGGGAGACACCCCAGCAAGGCAGGACTTTTGCGATGACGGTTGAAGAGACCGATGCCACAGGTGATGGGTTAGCAAGTTCTATTCTTTTTTTCTGTCATTTTTTTATCTAATTGATCTGAATTCTTCCTTAGTACCGTATAGTAGCTTGTGTTATATAGTTAGTGCAGTTAGTAGTATACCCTGACAAATACTGCAATATCATGACAAGTAAGACCATAACCATGCATG
This sequence comes from Iris macrosiphon, assembly GCA_036927795.1. Taxonomy (NCBI): domain Eukaryota; kingdom Viridiplantae; phylum Streptophyta; class Magnoliopsida; order Asparagales; family Iridaceae; genus Iris; species Iris macrosiphon. Next base: position 45,658,516 of record JAYESA010000012.1, read on the forward strand.
TTGTTTCTTTCAGTAAAATTGTATATTGTACTATTTTAGACAGGACTTTCAGAGACCATGATTGTTGGGGGTTTGACCATAGCGAAGGTTATGATGAATAGGTTATGACTGGACGAGAGAGAGGAGTACGTTGTTTTAAATTTTGAGGACAAATTTTTTTTAAGGGGGGTAGGATTGTAACCACAAATTTTTTCTATAAGGGTATTTTGATAATTTTACTTGTTGCTAATATTTTTATATTATATTTATTTAATGGTTAGTTTAGAATAAATTAGTGTTGACTAGTATTAATTAATTTTGATTAGGAATGATTATTACTATTTCTAGTGTTAGCTAATTAGAATTTATTTAAGTTAAGTTGTCATGAATGAGAATATTCTTTAGTGGTTGTAGAGATTTAATTCATGACAACTATTAAAGAATGGAGAGGAACTTTTGAGACATTTCAAACCAACCTTAACCTAGCCTATTAAAGGAACTAATCCCTATCATTAGGTCATCATTTATTAGCCTTCCTTTTCTCAAACCCTAAATTCCAAAATTCCTTTTATTCCCTACTAAATTCCCAAATCCCTCTACCCAAGCCTATTCATACCAATCCCTATGAAGATCTAGAACCTAGGAGGAGAAAGGAGGAGCACTACCAAGGAAGATTGGTGTCACTTCTTCTTCCATTCTTTTCCAAATTCGTGTAAACACATTGGGATCCAACCCCCAATAGGTATATTTCTTTTTTTTTTCCTAATTTTATGGTTAGGAACACCCATTGGACCCATATGAACTCTCCAATAGGTGGAATTGACTCTCTATTGGTAGATTTAAGTGTTATAAGCCTTAATTTTGGGTAGATCTAAGTTTTGGCCTGTGGAATGATAATTTGTGTGCTTATTTTGGGGGAACTACAAATTTTAACCAACAAGTATTCGTAGAATGGTCTCAATAGAATCTCTAGCCTCATTTAGTGTTGTGCTTGTGTCCATGTATCCTAATTATGATATTGAATATTAGTACCATGATAGTATGGATCATGTGTAAGCCCCCTGATTTTCAGTAATTATTAATTTAGATTTTTCATAACTTTCCGTAATTTTTCGAGATTTTTCCGAAATTAAAACCTAGGCCTTTGGTAATTAAATGATTTTTATTTGCTGTTAATTAATATTAAAATATTATGAAAATAATATTTTATGGTGTAAAATGGAAAACCGGACATAGGATAATTTTTTGAGAATTTCTTGGACTCCGAAAATATTTTTAAAGCCCGAAAAACTATTAATAATTAAACCGTATTAAACCCAAAATAAACCGGGTTGAACCGGGTTCAAACCGGGCTGAACAGGGCTGAACCCGGTCCAACCAAAGTGGACCGGACCCCTGACCTTAACGGGTCGGATCGGGTCTGCCCAACTCGCGACTCGTCCGAACCGGACCCGAATCCAAACCGAACCCTAATCCCAAACCGGGTCGGAAACACTGTTCCGACCCAGCGGCGTGACCTATAAATGCACCTCGGGATCCGTGAAGCCAGCTGCAACCCTAATTAATTCTCCGCCGCCGCCGCCTTTCTCCAGCTCCGCCGCCCGACCTAGCCACCCTCCCTCCACCTCCAGATCAGCCGCTCTCGACCTCCACCCTCCGTTCTTCCCCAATTCCCTCGGCCTAAACCCTAGCCGACGACTCCGATCAACTCCCTCCTTCCTCCGCCACCCTCTCCCAAGCCTCGCCGTCCTCCTCCTCAATTTCCCCCTCCGCTCGACCGTCCCCAGTCAGCCACCCCTCCGTTCTCCCCCAACTCCCTCGACCCGCAGTCTCCCCCTCGACTTCCTCCTCCGCTCGACCCCCGCTCGACTCATCCCCAGCCACCTACCTCGGCCAGTCTCTTCTCCACCGCCCTAGTCGAACTCTCCAACCCCTTTGCCTCCTCAGCCTCGAGAGCCCAGGCTGCCCCGCTGCGCCGCTGCCCCGTCGGAGAGCACTGCGCCGACGAATCCCTCCCTCTTATCCTCCATCTTTCCCAGCGCCGCCCGAGGGCCGCAGCACCGACGACGGAGCTCGGCTCCCCGACCCGCTAACCTAGGCCTGGACACGGCAGTGCAGGACACATCGGACACGAGCACCTAACCCTAGGGCAGACACAGCAGACACAGGACTCGGTCGACGCAGGACACGAAGGAGACACTCGGACACAGGAAACCATCGTCCACAGAGCCCTGTTCAGGTAGTGTTTTCTCCCTCCTCGTAATTCCGTTTTCGATTCCGTCAGTTGCGACGCGTAGACTGTATGACCCCCTCGATGCCCGTGCAACTTGCTCGGGGCATCGCGTCCTGTGGTGATCGTACACCGTGATCCAAAAATAGGAAAAACAACCCCTATTTTACCCCGGAACTGAGTGCGCCCCGCCAAACGGGACGACTTGGTCACACGCGGTCTTTATCGAAACATGCACGTAGTTGATACGGACGTATGGAATTTTGCAGAAGTCGATTCGGATGTGCGTGCACACCAAAATCGACGCGTATCCGACGACACCGTCCCGTATCTGCCCTTTCTGGAACACGTCGTAACTTCGTGTACACACGTCGGATCGAGACGAAACTTGTGCCATCGAACTCATATCGATACGCTGGTCCTGTGACCCAAGTTTGGTTCGATTCTGAGAACGTTGACAAAATCGCGTATTGTGAGCCCCACAGGCTCCACTTGACGGGCGATTTTGTGATCGGCTCATCGGAATCCAATTCTGGAAGTTCCGTTGGGTTCGAATCGTTGTTCCTGACTTGTTGACACTAAGTTTGGCAAATTTGGAGACCTTTGACCCTGACACGCTTTTCGGTGCAAAGTGGCCCACATGTGGACCCCGCTTTGGCCCGGAAATGTCAATTTTGCCCCTGTGTCCAAATTGGACGTAAGGACAGGCATTTCTAGCTATTTGATATTTTCTGAATCTAATGATGATGTTTATTTCAGCAACCGGAGTAGTACCTGCAGATCACACTGAGACCAGAGCTACAGTTGGAGCCAGGACCCCAAGCAAGTGTACCTTGCCAAACCTTGCAGTCTTGTTACATATTTTTCTTGATTCTTTTACATTGTTGTGCATGCTTAACCTAGGACCGTGTGACTTACTTAGTGTCCGATTATAGTCGGGTGCCAACATCGTACGCGGTGTTGTGTATTGTCATCTAGAGATGGACATTCGTGACACTTTATCTTCTCGTACTTGTCCTATCAAGTACATTATACCCAGGACACTTGACACTATTCATGAGACAGAATCTTCCTGAGATATTCATGGTAATTCTGTATAGGATACAGGTTTATGACATACACAGTTTACATGCTTAGATTATATCCTGACTTGTTGTATTAGTTCTGATCCTGCGTGTCATGGACATGAGACGTGAGATTTCATTGGGTGGGGAGAGTATTACCATATCAAAGGCTGATTATATTATATATTGACATCTGGATGTGTCTTAGTCTCTGACACAGAGCTATGGCACCAGTTCTGGCCCTTCGAGAAAATACTGCTATGGGTTTCTTCGACACTGATCCTGTAGTAGTCTCAGCCCGAGTATGACTAACACTCTCACTTGCATATCACTTAGCTGGTTATTTATTTACCCTTTTGTTTCATTATTGCTGCACTGTATTTATCTTGGCATGAGCTTTCTTGTACCTTGCTATGTCCCCTGAGGACCTGGATCCGGATTATGTCCCCAGGATTAGCTGACGAGATCTATCCCGAGGTATACGGGACCGGAGCATTAGCGTTAGCAGGAGCAGGTGCATACCTTGGAGCAGAACCAGGATCTGAGGACGAGATCGTACCAGAGGACTTCTCTAGAGTATTGGATTGAGATACTCATTTATTTCAGTTTATAGTTATTTTATTTTCAGTCTATTTCATTGATGTACCATACTTGTACTCGAATTGTTCTCCGAGATACTTTAATTGAGACTTGTTAGTTTATATTTATTTGCATTATTCTGACATTTGATTTGTGATTATCTGTTGTGGATGAGATTAGTATAGACTGTGACTTGTATCATTGGACCTACTTATTGTTATATTACAGCTTAAGCATGCCCCGATGGATCCATTAAATTGGGATCGTCCATCGGTGTGTGCTGCTGGCCATTATCACGCGTCTGGTCCCTCGGTATTTTGGGACTGGGGCGTGACAGAGTTTTTGTTGTGGCCCATGCAGGTCAACGACTAAATTGTTCGGTTTCAACTTAGGGACCGAGCAAGCCTGCAATAAGAATAGGATAAATTTTTTAGGATCTCATCCACTTGCTTGAAAACGTTCTTGATATCTATATTGTATTCGAATTAAATTTTCTTGCATCTTGCCTTGATTCCAGTGTGCCTCTTATAGTTTATTTTTGATGCAGAGTAATGGATTCAAGAGCAAACGACGAAACTCCAGCAAACACACCAATAGGTGCGGTAGCCACCTAAGGAGAAGATGAAGTGGCACCAATGAGTGGAGATCCCTTTACTCACCGAAGCAGCCAAGCAGATCAGTAGGCTTCTAGATTTCGGCGTGACGACATCCCACTGCCTCCGCAGTTCGTTCCACCAATGCCTGTATTCCCACCAGGATAGCCTATGGACGGGCAGCAGATGTTCCAAATAATCTACGCAATGATGCAAGCTCAACAGCAGATTCAACAAGAGACTTTGAGTCGCAGCCTAGCACTTGTACTGGAGCAGGTCAACCTACCAACTCGACGGCAACCGACGGGCTCTATCACCGACTTCCGCCAGCTGAAGCCCCGTACCTTCTCAGGCAAAGAGGAGCCCACAAAAGTTCATGAGTGGCTCACCAACACATAACACCAGTTGGAAGCAGCTGAGCTTCCAAGGGAACGTTGGATGACTGCCGTCAGAATGCAATTGACAGATAATGCACATCACTGGTGGCTATCCGAGGAGACCCGACTCGGACCAGACCGAGTCACCTGGGAGGAGTTCTCCAGACTCTTTCAGGAAATGTACATTCCAGCTACCGCTCGATCAGAACTCAGAGATAAGTTCAACCGCCTTATCCAAGGCAATATGACAGTGGAAGAGTATAACGCGGAATTTATTCGTCTGAGTCGCTTCGCCCCTACCTTGATTCCGACAGAAGAATAGAAGGCCGAGAAGTTTTTCGATGGACTAAACTTCGAGCTACAGAAACTAATTGAATCCATTGCGCCCACATCTTACTCGGATGTCCTTGCTGCAGCTCGGCGCATGGAGCGCATCACCAGGAGAGAGACCAGTCTGAAGCGACCTTCCACATCAGCAACAACCAAAGCACCATAAGAAGAAGCTGCAAAGAGACCTCACCTACACCAACAGCAGAAAGCATCTACACCACAAGTAATAGTCCTCTCTACTTGTCACTACTGTGGCAAAGCAGGCCATCTCGCCAGGAAATGCCGACACAGGTTAGGACTATGCTTAGGTTGCGGATCCAGACAGCATGCAGTGAGGGACTACCCTGAGCGTAGAGAAGGAGCACCAAGGGCAAACCAACAAGCTCTACCAGCACCAGGAGGATATCAACCAAGGCCACCTTTGGCACCTCGACCAGCACCCTTCCAGCAGGCCTACCAACAACAGAGGGCACCCCCTCAAGGACGCGGACAAGCTTATGCGATGACTTTGGAGGATGCGCAGATTCATGGAGTAGCTAATACGCGTAAGTTTTTATAATTATCTGCTTCTAGATTTGCTTTAGTTTTTGCATATTGGTTCGTGACCTCTGCCTTAACATATATAATTTTGAAGTTGCTTATAATTGATAACTGTAGAGATTATAGAGTCTTTTATTATTGTGCTTATTTTGAGGTTGTTTTGTGAACTTGAATTAAGTTGTACCTCCTCTCATCATCATCTAGCGTACTTATAATTATTGTACTACCTTGACTAATGCTGCTAATATAGCCTAGTTTTGCAAGCTTATCCTTTTATCGAGCTTGTTCATGATATATGTATTATTGGGTCGACACACTAATACAATTATCTATTCATAATCAGTGTATTACGGTCTGATCAACCTTAGTGTATTTTGGTTCGCTCTTCGCACGACTACTTCACGTGGATTGAGATATATAGTTGACTAGTATACTTGCCCTCTAGATATGTCTGAGCATATCGTATCAGTTACATAACTGTACTAATACGAACATGCGAACAAAGGATTACCAGAATAGGATTTTAATCCATAATTGTCTTGACAAATCTCATTTGAATTCGTTAAACGCCTTGATCCTGATACTTCTATTCTATTACCTCACCCTTGAACTCTTTATTATTGATCTTCGTCTTCCTTTATTTTGGAAATACGAAACCTCGTGCTTGGTATAAGTTTGATATATAGATAGTACTAGATATACCCCACAGGCCGGTCGCATTATTGATGACCCTTTTATATATGATTAAGGGAATATCATAGGTGATATGTTTGGTGTTAAAGACTTGAGAATTCAATAACATGATTAAATAAGTTAGGACATAGCTTCTTAGATATATAGCCTTAGATGATAGATGGGTAAATTCTAAGTTGGGTAGAGACCGCAATGTTCACTTGAGAGGAATCCGTTAGACTGTAATTCAGTGAGGTTGGATAGAGAGAACCCTACCATATTTTAATTTTGAGGACGAAATTTTTATAAGTTGGGTAGATTGTAAGCCCCCTGATTTTCAGTAATTATTAATTTGGATTTTTCACAACTTTCCGTAATTTTTCAAGATTTTTCCGAAATTAAAACCTAGGCCTTTGGTAATTAAATGATTATTATTTGTTGTTAATTAATATTAAAATATTATGGAAATAATATTTTATGGTATAAAATGGAAAACCGGACATAGGATAATTTTTCGTGAATTTATTGGACTCCGAAAATATTTTTAAAGCCCGAAAAACTATTAATAATTAAACCGTATTAAACCCAAAACAAACCGGGTTGAACCGGGTTCAAACATGGCTGAACCGGGCTGAACTCGGTCCAACCAAAGCGGACCGGACCCCTGACCTTAACGGGTCGGATCGGGTCTGCCCAACTCGCGACCCGCCCGACCCGGACCCGAATCCAAACCGAACCCTAATCCCAAACCGGGTCAGAAATACTGTTCCGACCCGGCGGCGCGACCTATAAATGCACCTCGGGATCCGTGAAGCCAGCCACAACCCTAATTAATTCTCCGCTGCCGCCGCCGTCGCCTTTCTCCAGCTCCGCCGCCCGACCTAGCCACCCTCCCTCCACCTCCAGATCAGCCGCTCTCGACCTCCACCCTCCGTTCTCCCCCAATTCCCTCGGCCTAAACCCTAGCCGACGACTCCGATCAACTCCCTCCTTCCTCCGCCACCCTTCTCCCAAGCCTCACCGTCCTCCTCCTCAATTTCCCCCTCCGCTCGACCGTCCCCAGTCAGCCACCCCTCCGTTCTCCCCCAACTCCCTCGACCCGCAGTCTCCCCCTCGACTTCCTCCTCCGCTCGACCCCCGCTCGACTCATCCCCAGCCACCTACCTCGGCCAGTCTCTCCTCCACCGCCCTAGTCGAACTCTCCAACCCCTCCGCCTCCTCAGCCTCGAGAGCCCAAGCCGCCCCGCTGCGCCGCTGCCCCGTCGGAGAGCACTGCGCTGACGAATCCCTCCCTCTTATCCTCCATCTTTCCCAGCGCCGCCCGAGGGCTGCAGCACAAACGACGGAGCCCGGCTCCCCGACCCGCTGACCTAGGCCTGGACACGGCAGTGCAGGACACAGCGGACATGAGCACCTAACCCTAGGGCAGACACAGCAGACACAGGACTCGGTCGACGCAGGACACGAAGGAGACACTCGAACACAGGAAACCATCGTCCATGGAGCCCTGTTCAGGTAGTGTTTTCTCCCTTCTCGTAATTCCGTTTTCGATTCTGTCAGTTGCGACGCGTAGACTGTGTCACGACCCGCACCCGGATATTCGGGCACGAGTACGTGGGTACGTCCAGCCTACGCCGTATTATCGGCGGTAGTACGCTGTCTAGGTCATATCCACAGTTAAATAAAATCTAACTCATTCACAATATGATAAGTAAGCAAGGAAGATAACAGGAAAGGAATGTTAAGATTTCAAATAAATAAATGTGGCAAACATATCCATTGTTTAATACAGAACCAGAAATTAAATCGGGGACAAACCCGATTATTAAGATGAAAGGGAAATAAATAACTACTGCTAACTACTCCGCAGAAGTAGTCTCCTGGGTGGGAACCGGCTCCTCAAATGTGTCATCTGCTCCCTCATAGGGGCCATAAAAGGTGGGGGCATAATCCTCATCATCGCCTAAATCAACGAATCCAGTCAGGAAAGGAGCAAAGTACACAATGCACAACAAGATTAAACTAAATATTTATGACAAGTAGTGAAAAGACTGACTAAGTATCCTGATCAGAATATGCATAACAAGTAGTAAAAATTAACTGATAATTAAATGCTATAAATCAGGACTATAAGTAAAATAGGATTAATTGTTATAAACCAGGGACATGAGTAAAACAGAAATATAGTGAGACAAGAAAATAAAACTGTAACAAGACAACAGGAACTGCAACAAGACAAGAAACTATTGTGTGTGAACTTGTGTATTTAGAATACATAGTTAGCATGTAGGAGTTTATAAGGCTAATAAGGCCGTCATAGATGACTAGCAGTCAGGAATAATTAGGAATAAGGCTGATGGTACAGTCGCGTACCAACAGCTAGCAGTCACGATAGGGGGAAGGGTAAACTACATGCCTCCTAGTATTCTCCCTCCCGACACGAAAAGCAAGACATGAACTCCAAATCCCGACACTAAGTGTAATCATACAATGTTACTAGTAGAGCAAGGAACTAATTATCACAATATAAAGATTAAACTTGAAGTGCAGGTACTTGCCTGATGTTTGGATCCCACTACGGTTCTGTTCTCGGGGAAAATTTGAGAAATATCTCCGGATGCTGAAATAAATATTACCATCATGCTCAGAAGATATCAAATAGCTAAAAATGCCTGTCCTTGAGTCCAATTAGGAGATAAAGGCAAAACGGTAATTTCGGATCAAAAACGGGGTCCGTAGGTGGGCCCGCTTTGCACCAAAAAACGTGTCAAGGTCAAAGGTCTCCAAATTCACCAAACTTAGTGTCAAAAGGTCAGGAACGATGATACGAACCCAACGGAACTTCCAGAATTGGATTCCGATGAGCCGAACACAAAATCGCCCGTCGAACAGAACTTGTGGGGCCCACGACACGTGATTTCGTCAATGTTCTCAGAATCGAACCAAACTTGGGTCACAGGACCAGCGTATCGCTACGAGTCCGATGGCGTAAGTTTTGTTTTGATCCGACGTGTGTACACAAAGTTAGGGTGTGATCCAGAAAAGTCGGATACGGGGCGTTGTCCGCGGATACGCGTTGATCCCGGTGTGCACGCACACCCGAATCGACTTCCGCAAAATCTCACACGTCCGTATCAATGCTGCGCACGTATCTGTGAAGACCGTGCGCGACCAAGTCGTCCCGTTTGGCGGGGAGTACCCAGTTCTGGGGTAAATCGGGTCGATATTTTTTCTGTTTTTGGATCGCGGTGTGCGATCACCACAGGACGCGATGCCCCGAGCGGTTTGTCCGGGCACCGAGAGGGTCATACAGGCTACGCGTTATAATTTACGGAATTAAAATTGGAGATACGAGGTGCGAGATACGAGTACCTGAACGAGGCTCCTTGAAACTGGGGTTTTCAGTGTCCGATACGTGTCTTGGACACTGGGTCAGCCGTGTCCACTGTGTCGACGAGTCCCGTGTCCTGCTGTGTCCGCGGCGCGTCCAGCTAGGTCAGGGCCCTGCTCGCCGGAGGAGGGAGAAGCTTCGGCTAGGGCGGGGGTCGTCGACCGGAGCCGAGCGGTGCACGGCGGAGGGGGAGTGATCCGGCGGAGGCGCTGGAGTCGGGGAGGGGAGGCGTCGGGTCTGAGAGGGGAAGAGGGAAGAGGCGAGGCCGGGGCGGCTCTCGGCGGAGCTAGGCGCTGGAGTCGGCTGCTAGGGGGGTCGAGGCGGTGGCCGCCGGAGCTAGGGGAGCCGGCGTTAGGGTTAGGGCTAGGGGAAAGTTGAGGGAGGAGGAAGAAGGGAGAGGGGATTTATATAGGGGAGGCTGGGGCGGTCGTGGCCTGGTTAGGCAGCGCCGAGGGGGTCGTGGGTCGCTCCGGCGGAGGCGGCGGAGGACCCGGGCGGTGGCGCGGGGGACGCGGTCATGTGCAGGTCGTGGGGGAAGGGAATGGGTTCCGGGTCGGGTCGGGCGCGGGTTCCGGATTGAGCGGACCCGCCCGACCCGCTAATCAGGCTGGGCTGGGTTTCGGCCCACTGGGCCGGGCCCAAAAACACTAATTATAATAATAATAATAAATTAATTAATAAATAAATAAATGATTAAATAAATAGTTTTAGGTGTTTAAAAAAATAGGTCTGGGGCCTAATAAATTCCAGAAAAAATTACCCTAAGTCCAGTTTTTTATTTTACACCCAAAAATATTATTTCCATAATATTTTAATATTATTTATTATCAATTAAAAATTATTTAATAATTAGAACCCTGATTTTAATTACAGAAAATTTCCAGAAAATTCTAGAAAAAATGTGAAAAATCCAAGTTTAATATTTTTGAAAATTCAGGGGGTTTACAATCTATCCAACTTATAAAAATTTCATCCTCGAAATTAAAATATGGTAGGGTTTTCTCTATCCAATCTCACTTGATTTCAGTCTAAAGGATTTCTCTCAGGTGAACATTACGGTCTCTACCCAACTTCGATTTTACCCTTCTATCCTTTAAGGCTATACAACTAGTAAAGCTATATCTCAACTGATTTAATCATGGTATTGAATCCTTAAGTCTTTAACACCAAACACATCACCTATGGTATTCCCTTAATCATAAAGGGTCATCATCAATTCGACCGGTCTGAGGGGTATATCTAGTACTATCTATATATCAAACTTATACCAAGCACAAGATTTCGTCTTTCTGAAATAAGGGAAGACGAGGATCAATAATAAAGGGTTCAAGGGCGAGGTGATAGAACAGAGGTATAGGGATCAAGGCGTTTAAAGAATTCTAATGAGAATTGTCAAGCGGTTATGGATTAAAATTCTATTCTGGTAATCATTTGTTCGCATGCTCGTATTAGTACAATTATGTAACTGATACGATATGCTCAGAAATATTTAGGGGGCAAATATACTAGTCAACTATATATCTCAATCTATGTAAAGTAGTCGTGCGAAGTGCAAATCAAAATGCACTAAGGTTGTTCAGACCGTAATACACTGATTCTGAATAGACACTTGTATTAGTGGGGTTGATCAGGCATCACTAACACATATGTCATGAACAAGCCTGATAAAGAGTAAGCTTGCAAAACTAGGCTATATAATAGCAGCATAAGTTAAGTACAGCAAAATTAAGTGCGCTAGATGATGATTAAAGGAGGTACAAATTATTTAAGTTCACAAAACAACACATAATAAGCACAATAGCAAAAGACTCTACAATCTCTATAGTCATCAAATATAAAAGTATACCAGGTTATTAGCAAGTTCAAAATTACTAGGTTGGGGCTAAGGTCACGAACCAATAGGCACGAGCTAAACTAGAAACGACAGCTACAAAATCACTTACGCGCATTAGCTACTCCAAGAGTCTGCGCGTTCTCCACGGTCATCGCGAAAGCTTGTCCGCGTCCTTGTGGTGGTGCCCTCTGCTGTTGCTGGGCTAGCTGGGAGAGTGCTGCTTGTGGTACCAAGGTGGTCTCGGTTCGAGTGCTGGTAGAGCATCTCGGGGTGATCTTGTAGGAACATCGTCGCTTGCTGATAGATCCATTACTCTGCATCCAAAATAAACGATAAGAGGCGCACAAGAATCAAGGCAGGATGCAAGTCAATAAAATAATTCGAAGTCGATATGGATATCAAGAACGATTCAATCAAGTGGATGAGCTTTTCCTAAAATCCTCAATCTTATTGCAGGCCTGTTCGGTCCCTAAGTTGAAACCGAACAATTTAATCGTTGGACCTGCATGGGCCACCATAAAAAAGTGTCACGACCCGCACCCGGATATTCGGGCACGAGTACGTGGGTACGTCCAGCCTATGCCGCAGTGTCGGCGGTAGTACGCTGTCTAGGTCATATCTACAGTTAAATAAAATCTAACTCATTCACAATATAATAAGTAGGCAAGGAAGATAACAGGAAAGGAATGTTAAGATTTCAAATAAATAATGTGGCAAACAGATCCATTGTTTAATACAGAACCAGAAATTAAATCGGGGACAAACCCGATTACTAAGATGAAAGGGAAATAAATAACTACTGCTAACTACTCCGCAGAAGTAGTCTCCTGGGTGGGAACCGGCTCCTCAAATGTGTCATCTGCTCCCTCATAGGGGCCATAAAAGGTGGGGGCATAATCCTCATCATCGCCTAAACTGGAGCAAAGTACACAATGCACAACAAGATTAAACTAAATATTTATGACAAGTAGTGAAAAGACTGACTAAGTATCCTGATCAGAATATGCATAACAAGTAGTAAAAATTAACTGAGAATTAAATGCTATAAATCAGGACTATAAGTAAAATAGGATTAATTGCTATAAACCAGGGACATGAGTAAAACAGGAATATAGTGAGACAAGAAAATATAACTGTAACAAGACAACAGGAACTGCAACAAGACAAGAAACTATTGTGTGTGAACTTGTGTATTTAGAATACATAGTTGGCATGTAGGGGTTTATAAGGCTAATAAGGCCGTCATAGACGACTAGCAGTCAGGAATAATCAGGAATAAGGCTGATGGTACAGTCGCGTACCAACAGCTAGCAGTCACGACAGGGGGAAGGGTAAACTACATGTCTCCTAGTATTCTCCCTCCCGACACGAAAAGCAAGACATGAATTCCAAATCCCGACACTAAGTGTAATCATACAATGGTACTAGTAGAGCAAGAAACTAATTATCACAATATAAAGATTAAAGTTGAAGTGCAGGTACTTGCCTGATGTTTGGATCCCACTACGGTTCTGTTCTCGGGGAAAATTCCAGAAATATTTCCGGATGTTGAAATAAATATTACCATCATGCTCAGAAGATATCAAATAGCTAGAAACGCCTGTCCTTGAGTCCAATTCGGAGACAAGGGCAAAAACGATAATTTTGGGTCAAAAATGGGGTCCGCAAGTGGGACTGCTTTGCACCGAAAAACGTGTCAAGGTCAAAGGTCTCCAAATTCACCAAACTTAGTGTCAACAGGTCAGAAACGATGATACGAACCCAACGGAACTTCCAGATTTGGATTTCGATGAGCCGAACACAAAATCGCCCGTCGAACGGGACTTGTGGGGCCCACGACACGCAATTTCGTCAACGTTCTCAGAATCGAACCAAACTTGGGTCACAGGACCAGTGTATAGCTACGAGTCCTATGGCGTAAGTTTCGTTTTGATCTGACGTGTGTACACAAAGTTAGGGCATGATCCAAAAAAGTCGAATACGGGGCGTTGTCCGCGGATACGCGTTGATCCCGGTGTGCACGTACACCCGAATCGACTTTCGCAAAATTCCACACGTCCGTATCAACGCTGCGCATGTATCTCTGAAGACCACGCGCGACCAAGTCGTCCCGTTTGGCGGGGCGTACCCAGTTCCGGGGTGAATCGGGTCGATGTTTTTCCTGTTTTTGGATCGCGGTGTGCGATCACCACAGGACGCGATGCCCCGAGCGGTTTGTCCGGGCACCGAGAGGGTCATACAGGCTACGCGTTACAATTTACGAAATCGAAATCGGAGATACGAGGTGCGAGATACGAGTACCTGAACGAGGCTCCTCGAAACTGGGGTTTTCAGTGTCCGACACGTGTCATGGACACTGGGTCAGCCGTGTCCACTGTGTCGACGAGTCCCGTGTCCTGCTGTGTCCGTGGTGCATCCAGCTAGGTCAGTGCCCTACTCGCCGGAGGAGGGAGGAGCTTCGGCTAGGGCGGGGGTCGTCGACCGGAGCCGAGCGGTGCACGGCGGAGGGGGAGTGATCCGGCGGAGGCGCTGGAGTCGGGGAGGGGAGGCGTCGGGTCTGAGAGGGGAAGAGAGAAGAGGCGAGGCCGGGGCGGCTCTCGGCGGAGCTAGGCGCTGGAGTCGGCTGCTAGGGGGGGTCGAGGCGGCGGCCGCCGGAGCTAGGGGAGCCGGCGTTAGGGTTAGGGCTAGGAGAAAGTTGAGGGAGGAGGAAGAAGGGAGAGGGGATTTATATAGGGGAGGCTAGGGCGGTCGTGGCCGGGTTAGGCGGCGCCGAGGGGGTCGTGGGTCGCTCCGGCGGAGGACCCGGGCGGTGGCGCGGGGGACGCGGTCATGTGCAAGTCGTGGGGGAAGGAAATGGGGTCCGGGTCGGGTCGGGCGCGGGTTCCGGGTTGAGCGGACCGGCCCGACCCGCTAATCAGGCTGGGCTGGGTTTCGGCCCACTGGGCCGGGCCCAAAAACACTAATAATAATAATAATAATAATAATAATAATAATAATAATAATAATAATAATAATAATAATAATAATAATTAATTAATAAATAAATAAATAGTTTTAGGTGTTTAAAAAAATAGGTCCGGGGCCTGATAAATTCCAGAAAAAATTATCCTAAGTCCAGTTTTTCATTTTACACCCAAAAATATTATTTCCATAATATTTTAATATTATTTATTATCAATTAAAAATCATTTAATAATTAGAACCCTGATTTTAATTACAGAAAATTCCCAGAAAATTCCAGAAAAATTATGAAAAATCCAAGTTTAATATTTTGAAAATTCAGGGGGTTTACAACTGTATGACCCCCTCGATACCCGTGCAACTTGCTCGGTGCATCGCGTCCTGTGGTGATCGCACACCGCGATCCAAAAATAGGAAAAACAACGCCCTATTTTACCCCGGAACTGAGTGTGCCCCGCCAAACGGGACGACTTGGTCGCACGAGATCTTTACCGAAACGTGCGCGTAGTTGATCCGGACGTATGAGATTTCGCAGAAGTCGATTCGGATATGCGTGCTCACCGGAATCGACGCGTATCCGCCGACACCGTCCCGTATCCGCCCTTTCTGGAACACGTCGTAACTTCGTGTACACATGTCGGATCGAGAAAAAACTTACGCCATTGGACTCATAGCGATACGCTGGTCCTGTGACCCAAGTTTGGTTCGATTCTGAGAACATTGACAAAATTGCGTATCGTGGGCCCCATAGGCTCCACTTGACGGGCGATTTTGTGATCGGCTCATTGGAATCCAATTCTGGAAGTTCCGTTGGGTTCGAATCGTCGTTCCTGACTTGTTGACACTAAGTTTGGAAAATTTGGAGACCTTTGACCCTGACACGCTTTTCGGTGCAAAGTGGCCGACATGTGGACCCTGCGTTGGCCCGGAAATGTCATTTTTGCCCCCTGTGTCCAAATTGGACGTAAGGACAGGCATTTCTAGCTATTTGATATTTTCTGAATCTAATGGTGATGTTTATTTCAGCAACCGGAGTAGTACCTGCAGATCACACTGAGACCAGAGCTACAGTTGGAGCCAGGACCCCAGGCAAGTGTACCTTGCCAAACCTTGCAGTCTTGTTACATATTTTTCTTGATTCTTTTACATTATTGTGTATGTTTAACCTAGGACCGTGTGACTTACTTAGTGTCCGATTATAGTCGGGTGCCAACATCGTACGCGGTGTTGTGTATTGTCATCTAGAGATGGACATTCGTGACACTTTATCTTCTCGTACTTGTCCTATCAAGTACATTATACCCAGGACACTTGACACTATTCATGAGATAGAATCTTCCTGAGATATTCATGGTAATTCTGTATAGGATAAAGGTTTATGACATACACAGTTTACATGCTTAGATTATATCCTAACTTGTTGTATTAGTTCTGATCCTGCGTGTCATGGATATGAGACGTGAGATTTCATTGGGTGGGGAGAGTATTACCATATCAAAGGCTGATTATATTATATATTGACATCTGGATGTGTCTTAGTCTCTGACACAGAGCTATGGCACCAGTTCTGGCCCTTCGAGAAAATACTGCTATGGGTTTCTCCGACACTGATCCTGTAGTAGTCTCAGCCCGAGTATGACTAACACTCTCACTTGCATATCACTTAGCTGGTTATTTATTTACCCTATTATTTTATTATTGCTGCACTGCATTTATTTTGGCATAATCTTTCTTGTACCTTGCTATGTCCCCTGAGGACCTGGATCCGGATTATGTCCCCAGGATTAGCTGACGAGATCTATCCCAAGGTATACGGGACCGGAGCATTAGCGTTAGCAGGAGCAGGTGCATACCTTGGAGCAAAACCAGGTTCTGAGGATGAGATCATACCAGAGGACTTCTCTAGAGTATTGGATTGAGATACTCATTTATTTCAGTTTATAGTTATTTTATTTCCAGTCTATTTCATTGATGTACCAGACTTGTACTCGGATTGTTCTCCGAGATACTTTTATTGAGACTTGTTAGTTTATATTTATTTGCATTATTCTGACATTTGATTTATGATTATCTGTTGTGGATGAGATTAGTATAGACTGTGACTTGTATCATTGGACCTACTTATTGTTTTATTACAGCTTAAGTATGCCCCGATGGATCCATTAAATTGGAATTGTCCATTGGTGTGTGCTGCTGGCCATTATCACGCTTCTGGTCCCTCGGTATTTTGGGACTGGGGCGTGACATCATGGATAGTGCATCATAAGTATTTTATATTGTGCACACTAGGTATTTGAGATATGGCTTGTGTATTTGTGTGTGAGTGTATCATGGGTATTAGTATTTGGTGTCAAGGTGTATTAGTGTGGATGTGTTGCACTTGGGTGTGTGCAATGGGGGTCGAGTTTAGTGAGATTGAGGGGAGAAGCCTGTGTATGACAGTGTGCAGGTATTGTGTGTAAGTGTTTCTTTTGACATTAGTGTTGGCATGGTGTTCAAGAGATGTACAGCATTTGAGGGTATGTGTAATGCTATATTCATCAGTGTAAGGACAATATCAAATGGTCCTATGAGAAGTATTAAGGGTTGGAGCTTGGTTCCTGTATATTAAGGCGGTGTCTAGAGATGAGTGTGTGTTGTGGGAAGAGTTTTAAAGTTAAGGAAGTAGGAGTGTTGTGTTGGATAATAGTGTGGTGTGTTAGTTGGTTGTGTCAAGGGTGTATTGTATTGTAGGATAACTTGTGATCGTGAGCGCAGTGGTCAGTGTATATGTTTTAGTGTCAGAAGAGTGTTCAGGTGAGGGTACAAGTTAGAGACTTATATATATGATCGAGAAGGCTTGCAAAGGTGCAGTGCACTTGATGCACATGTTTGGGGGTATACAAGGATTGTATCACTGCTTTTAGTCGAGAGGGGGAGTGTGTTCAAATCTGTACAGGCAACTGATGGGGTATATAATATATACCAGCATATGTACTTGTATTAGAATAAAGGGTTGAACAATAGGTTACAATGTTTGAGTTCCAGGCTTCAGGTGTTAGGAATAGGATACATAGATACATGGAGGAGCAATAGCAGATATAATTTCGATTCAAGTATCATATGGGCTAGGTGTGATGGATTTACAAGATATTTATGTTAGGTGTACCTTGGAGCAATAGAGTCATTGGGGAAAACTGATACTCAAGAGACCAATTATAGTAGCAGTATATAGCAATGACAGTAGCAACAATATCAAGGGTATCATTCAGTTAATGAGAGGTATCACGGTGGACTGTATAGGTGCATGTGTGTGTGTTGAGGCTTAGTATGAGGAATTTGATTGGTGTGTGTATCATAGAGATTAAAAGTCAATAGCACCTTAGGGGTGTGTGTGTGTGTGTGTGGTGTTATGATACCAATTGGTATCATACACTTGTGGATTAATATTATTGAGTGTGTGTGATAGTGTATATATATTAGTGTTAGTAAATTGTGCCCTTGGTGTGTGTGTTCTCTGTTGTGTGTGTTCAGATGTTGAGAGTAGTGTGGGGTCAATGGAGAAAGGCTCATGTCTGAGAATGAGTGTGAGGGGTGCCAGTGAGTGATAGGTTAGAGAGTATTACTCGTACATCAGGTATTATGTACGTGTCACTACCACATTTTCTAGGAAAGGGTATTTTAGTCTTTTCCTATTTAATTAAATATTGTGCATGGTAAATAATTATTTGTTGTATTATTTAATTATTGTTAGATATTATTTATTTAATTTAGACTTGTATGAGTGGACCTAACTAGTTTAGTTTGGACCCATGGACCAACATGAATTAATTAGTTAGACTTGGCCCATTTAGAAAGCCCATTGTTAAGGAAATGGATTAAATTAATTAAATCATTAGACTAGAAGCTTCCTTCCTTAATTATTTCTTCATGAGAGGCCCCAAGGGGTATATTGGACATTTCATAATTACTTGAGGGAGGGGTAGGGGCCGGCCTATTAAAAGAGGGGGAAAATTCTCTCTCCTCTCCTTTTCATTCCAAATCTAGATCTAGAATTTCCCACTACCAAATTTTCTTCATTCCTATTTTATTTCCCTACCAAATTCATTTCAATTTCTTCCCAAATCACCATTAGAGAGTCAAGAAGCAAGGATCTAGAAGGAGGAAGTAAGAATCTACAAAGAGGAGCAAGAATCTACAATTTAGAGGCAATTTTATCTCAATTGGAGGTTTCATTGGGAATCCATCTCCCAATAGGTATAATTCAGTTTTTCCTCTTAAAATAGCTTCTAAATATGAGATTTAATCATAAAAAATTAACCCATATGTATGTACTACCCATAGGACTTGGTTTTGTGTTCATAGGAGACCCATGGAGAAAGTTATGGTGCTTTTTGTGTCAATTTTGGGGAAATTCTGAATTGATATTTTGTTGTGTGTCAATTGATCCTATAGATCAATTGGGCATGTGTTTATGTGTTTGGGGCTAGTGTCGTGTCCACAATTGGGTACGTGTAGATCGTATTCCAATAATTTGGTGATACGTGTTGTTTTGGGGATTTTCTCTCCGACACGGGACTTTGTACATGTCGTATTTTGACACGGATACATAGATCTACATTTGACACTTTGTTTTGTTCATAAATAATATATGTGACTTGCTTGTGTCCTTCGGAGTATAATTGGTTGTGTGTTGGACTCGTGTCGCATGCGTATCCTAGATCTAGTGGGATACGGTGTGATACTCTCCATTTGTGGTGTGTTTATGTGTAGATCTAATTATTGTGCTTTAATTCTTAAATTATAACTAAGTAAATATATATAGATGTTATATATTTATTATAGTGTATTTATTATGGTATTTATGGTAGCATAGATCTATGTATTATATGTATAATAATATAATGTATAAATATATATGTAGCTTTCTTTACATGCATTTATATATGTTACAAATTATGTTAGGAATATAAAATATATGAAAATGTTTTATAAAATATATATATGTGTTTAATTAAGTATTATATTATTTATAATTATTATATGATTATTTATATATATGAATGGATGTATTTTTATTAAACATATTTATATATGTGTACTTTTAACCATGTTGTATTATGTACTTTACTATATAGGATGTGTATTATAGCTATTTGGTATTTATTTATATAGATGTATATAATATATATATGTTGGAATATATATATATATAAGTATATATTTTAATTATTGATTTATATAAAAATATTGATAATTATATATATATTGATATATATATATATATATATATATATATATATATAGGTTATATATATATATATATTTACTTTTTTGTGACAGTAGGATTAATGACAGAAGAACTATCATTATTATAACGGTTACAGCAGCAGCCGCTGTAACAGTGGCGGTGGAGAATTAATGACAGAGCCGCCACTGTCATTAATAACCCCATACAGCAGCGGGAATTCGCAGCAGTTGCGACGGAGACTTTGGTGACAGTTGAAAACTGTCACCAAAGGGGTGGCAGCAGTGCAAATACGCAGCAACAGTAGCGATGGCGTTTCAGTATCAGCTTGAACTGTCACTGAAGGTCTGTTTACTGAAAAATTAGTTTTTTCAACACTGCTTTCAGTGACAATTAGGCAGTTTTAGTATATGGTTTATATTATATATATATATATATATATATATATATATATATATATATATATATATATATATATATATATATGTATGTATATATATATATATTAATTGTGAGATATAATACTAGTATTGTTATATTTCTTAATTGTATAATATTAGTATATATATATTATATTATGTATGAGGGTAATTACTATATCTAAGGTATTGAGTATTACCTTGTGGAAAACAAGGTAAGTGGGATACTCAAGATACGGTGTTTGGGTATCAAGTTTGTGACTTTGTGGGGATACCAAGTTGGTTCAAAATCATGGTTCCTATTTGTTTGTAATTAATATTCTATATTGTTATACTTTATTGTTGATATATGTATATTGTGAGGTATACCTTGGATTCACGTATCCGGAGATACAGTATCCTAATATTTTAGGATGTGGTTCTATGATTTAGAATTAATATTCTTGACCCAAGATTTTGTGTTAGACTTGTGCAACCTAGAAATAGATAGTTGACCTTGGTTTGACCAAAGTTGACTTAGAGTTGACCATAGTTGACTTTTGACTTAGAATTGACTTATTGACCTAGAAGTTGACTAGTTTAACTTGTTCTCTTTTCGGGACCTTGTATTGATGTTGTATTCCATATCTAGGTCTTCGAGGCACCGAGTCAGACATCTGTGAGACTATTCATTGGACTTCAGGCGAGTACATTCTCTGATAGTTTCTCATTTATGATATCCTCTATGTTCATTGTATCTAGTGTAAATATCCATATTCTCTTGACACTATGGTTACACGGATTGGTATATCCGGATCTCGTCATGAGATGTTATTCCTTGGTATATGGTGTATATGGTGCAAGTATTGTTTCATTGGTTATCTTGTACATGTACAGACACCAATTCTCGGGAAGACTAGCTATCTTCTTGGGGAATCTCGTGTCATAACATACCGTGGTTGGATCTATTATACCAGTCGGGGGTGGGGAGTATTAGTATAGATATGTGATCAATATCCCTATTGAATAAAGTACAGATTACTGAATAGTGTTGATCATACACCGCACGTAAGATTAGCCAGGCCGCATTGCATCTTGCCCAAGCCGATCACATGTTAAGCTAGTACTCACACATTTAGTCATTAGTATTATTGTTTCATTGGCATATTGTTCATTGTTGCATTTATTTCCAGTATTTTCTTATTGTATATATATCTCTTGTATCTATTGTGCATCTTATTTATCCACAGCTATTTACTGTTACATAGTTTTTATCATTAATTAGAACTGCTATTAGAGATGTACTCTGCTCCTTTCCTGACTGGATATATTTTTTCCAGATGACACTGAGGAGTGGTACCCTACCTATTATATACCCCAGGATGTTGTGGGTTTAGATTCTGAGACCCTGGCTCAAGAGGGACTTATCCCAACTGAGACAGTTGACCCTGGAGTTATAGCTTCGTAGTATTCTTTGTACTGGATTTGTCTCCAGCTTATCTTGTTACTTCTTCAGACTCATTGATGTATTATTTAGACTCATGAGTTATATTATGACTATTCTATTTTTTATCTGATTCGTGCTCATTTCTATCTTAGTTCTGTGATTGAGTATACTATCATTATTGGTGGTTCATTATATTGTTAGATAGATTACCTAGACAGCGTTCTACCACCGATTCTGCGGCGTAGGCTAGACGTTGTTTTCGACTAGTACCCTTACACCGGGTACGAGTCGTGACACATTTTTGGTGGTGGTCCATGTAGGTCTAGCTTCACAAAGTATGTGATGTCGTGGTAGTACGATAATTTAGTTGTACTACTGCGAGCCTGCGATAGGATATAGGATATAGGTTGAGATACTCAATCACATCTAGGAAAATTCTTTTGATTCAACTATTCTCCTTTGATATTGATACTTGATCTCTTAATCTTTCCTTTCCTTGATGTCTTACATCTTGTGCCATATTGATTCTTTCTCTCGCTTTGTCTCAGGATGCCGCCTAAGACTAGATCGCAGCAAGGGAGAGCAGTTTCTGAGAGGTCTGCGACATCCCGAGGGCCTGCACCAGTCACTTCTCCGGTGATTGGAGTGTCAGCTGCTTTCGGAGGTCCACTACCTACTCAGAGGACTGTGCCAGCTGTATCTGAGGGGCTTCCACCTCCACCTCCTGTGCCAGCAGAGGCGTCACAGATGTTTACACTGTTTCGTGAGATGCTCGAGGCATAGAGGGCTCAGTCAGAGGCACATCAGAGGCAGACAGACGTTCTATGGCAGGGCATGGAGAGTGCTCATCAGCTTGCTCGTGTTGTAGTTGAGAGAGGAGTTCTGATCCAGCAACAGGTTATTTCTCAGGTTGCTCAGCTTCGGCCAGGCAACATTCAGGACTTCAAGAAACTGGAGCCTAGGGTTTTCAAAGGGACGGAGGGCATCGTCTATGATGATGATTGGCTCGAGGACATTGAGCGTCTTATGAGGGTGTCCCATCTTTCTGAGGATCTGAGGGTTGAGACGGTAGGACTTCAACTGTTCGATGTCGCTCGTACTTGGTTCAGGAATGAGCCGGTTTTAGTTGACGTAGGATAATCTTGGGAGGTATTCATGGACCTTTTCAAGAAGAAGTTTTTCGCCCGGGGTAGACAGGCTAGACTTGGGGAGACAGTTTGAGAGTCTCATTCAGGGGAGCATGTCTGTGGAGGAGTACGCTGCGGAGTTCGGCAGGTTAAGCCGATTTGCAGAGTACTTGGTGAGAGAGCCGGAGGTGCGAGCCATTCGTTTTTGTGAGGGTCTAAACTGGGAAGTGAAGATTCTCATTTCGTCTTTTTATGAGACATACTCGGAGATACTTGCGGAGGCACGCAAGGTTGAGCGGGAGTTGGGTTTGAAGACCAAGAGAGACCGTAATTCTTTTTTGGGGGCCAATGGCAGTACAATATCTGCCAAACATCCTCATTTCCAGTCCAAACCTTTCCAGCAGCCACAGCAGAACCAGACTCCAGCTAGAGTGCCTTTTCACCAGGCACCTCAACAGCAGAGACAGTTACAGCAAGCTCCATGCAACTACTGCAAGAAGCCCGGCCACATCTGGAAAGTTTGCAGGAGGAGGCTAGGAGTTTGTTTGTATTATGGTACTGAAGGGCATCAATCGAGGGAGTGTCCTCGTCGTGCAGTTCAGGGAGCAGCTCCAGCTCCAAGGGCACAGACGAGACCACCTGTAGCACAGCCGAGGGGACCGCTTCCGACACAGCAGCAGCGTTTTGTCCAGCATCAGCAGCAGGAAGGTGCTCGACAGGGACGAGCGTTTGCTATGACCGTTGAAGAGGAGGAACCCACCGGAGATGTCATCGCAGGTTTTATTCTTCTTGATTCCATTCCAGCTTTAGCTTTGTTTGATAGTGGTGCTTCCCATAGTTTTGTATCTGTTTCTTTTGCTCTAAAGCATGGTTTGGTAGCTGAGTCTTTGCTTGGGACTTGCAAGATCATGACCGGGGGAGGCATTATCCTGGTTAATGATATTTGCAAGGATCGGAGAGTTACTTTGGGAGGCCGGGAGTTGAGTGCGTGTCTACTTGTAATGCCACTTCCGAGCTACGATATTGTACTCAGGATGGATTGGTTGAGGAGGCACCGTGCTAGCATAGATTGTAGAGGAAGTAGAGTTTTGTTTGGT
Organism: Iris macrosiphon; assembly: GCA_036927795.1. Lineage (NCBI taxonomy): Eukaryota > Viridiplantae > Streptophyta > Magnoliopsida > Asparagales > Iridaceae > Iris > Iris macrosiphon. The sequence goes on from JAYESA010000012.1 coordinate 45,682,362, forward strand.
CCGCCAGGAGAGCCAGAGTTCGAGTTTGCTAGAGGAGCTACAGAGCAGGGAGAAGGCATTATTTGTGGAGCTATGGTGGAAGACAAGGAGTTGCCGTATCCGTTGATAGCAGAGTTTTTGGATGTGTTTCCTGAGGAATTGCCAGGATTGTCGCCAGATCGAGACGTTGAATTTTTTATAGACTTGGTGCCAGGTGCAGAACCAATTTCGCAGCATGTCTATAGAGTAAACAACAGCGAGTTGGTCGAGTTGAAGAAGCAGGTGGATGAATTGCAGGATAAGAGGTTTATCAGATCGATTTCTTCACCATGGGGAGTCCCGATATTGTTTGTACCGAAAAAGGATGGATCGGTGTGCATGTGTATTGATTACAGGGCTTTGAATAATCTCACTATCAAGAATAAGTATGCTTTACCACGGATTGATGATCTGTTTGATCAGTTGAGTGGTGCGAAGGTGTTTTCTAAGATAGATTTGAGATCAGGCTACCATCAGATGAAGGTGAAGCCGGAGGACATACCGAAGACTGCTTTTAGGACTCGGTATGGTCAGTATGAGTTTATGGTGATGCCGTTTGGTTTGACTAATGCATCGGCGATATTTATGAACTTGATAAACAAGGTGTTCCACCAGTACCTTGATAAGTTCGTGGTGGTGTTCATCGATGACATACTCATATACTCGAGGACACCGGAGGAGCATAAGGAGCATTTGAGGATTGTGTTGGATGTGCTGAGGAAAGAGAAGCTGTATGAGAAGTTGTCCAAGTGTAAGTTTTTTTTGGACAAGGTGGAGTTCTTGGGGCATGTTGTGACTGGTGATGGTATTTCAGTAGATCCAAAGAAGATTTCAGCAGTGGAATCTTGGAAGACTCCGAGTTCGGTAGCAGAGATCAGGAGTTTCTTGGGATTGGCAGGCTACTACAGGAAGTTTGTGCAAGATTTTTCAAGGATTGCCGAGCCGATGACCAGACTCACAAGAAAGGATGTAGAGTTTGTTTGGACGGAGGATTGCCAGGTTGCTTTTGAGGAGTTGAAGAAGAGGTTGACGTCTGCTCCTATTTTGACGTTGCCATCAGGGTCCGGAGGTTTCACTATTTATAGTGATGCATCGGGAAAGGGTTTAGGTTGTGTTCTTCAGCAGCATGGAAAAGTGATTGCCTATGCATCCAGGAAATTGCGTCCTCATGAAAAGAACTATCCTACCCATGATTTGGAATTGGCAGCCGTCATATTCGCTCTAAAGTTATGGAAACATTATTTGTACGAAGAGCGTGTGTAGATCTTCATAGACCACAAAAGCTTGAAGTACGTTTTCATGCAGAAGGAGTTGAACATGAGGCAGCGTCGGTGGTTGGAACTGATAAAGGATTTTGATATCTCTTTACAATATCATCCTGGGAAAGCCAATGTAGTTGCCGATGCTTTGAGCAGGTATCCGGTAGCTATGTTCTTGACGCAGGATCGATATTTGTTGGAGGACTTGGAGAGCTTGGGCATTGAGGTAATTATTGTTGGTTGTGCTATGCAGATATGGGGACTGCAGATACACTCAGATTTGATGGACAGGATCAAGGAAGCACAGTATGATGATGTATCTCTGAGGAGTATCAGAGCTCAAGTGAGAGCAGGATTGGAAGATAATTTCACTATTGTAGAGGATGGATCTTTGAGGCATGGAGATAGATTGTGTATGCCTAGTGGAGAGTTACGAGAGGAGGTATTGCAGGAAGCGCATCGCTCTCAGTATTCCATACATCCAGGTGCTAACAAAATATATCGGAATATGCGAGAGAGTGTGTGGTGGTATGGCATGAAGAGGAAAGTGGCACAGTTTATATCCAGATGCTTAGTGTGCCAGCAGGTGAAAGCCGAGAGGCAGAGGCCAGGAGGTTTACTTCAGCCATTACCCATTCCAGAGTAGAAGTGGGAATACATTACTATGGATTTTGTGTCCGGACTTCCACGATCTCCAGGAGGGAAAGACGCGATTTGGGTCATTGTTGATAGGTTGACCAAGTCGGCCCACTTTTTGCCTTTCAAGATGGGTTTGTCTACGGAGAAGCTGGCAGAGATGTATGTGAGGCAGATCGTTAGGATACATGGAGTTTCCGTCAGCATAGTCTCAGATCGGGATAGTCGTTTCACTTCTCATTTCTAGAGGAGTTTGCAGGAGAGTTTGGACACTCAGCTCAAGTTCAGTACTGCATATCATCCCCAGACAGATGGGCAGTCAGAGAGGACTATCCAGACTCTTGAGGATATGTTGCACACTTGTGTACTAGATTTTGGGGGTTCTTGGGAGGACCATCTCCATTTGGTAGAGTTTGCTTACAACAACAGTTACCAGGCCAGTATAGAGATGTCACCTTTTGAAGCTCTATACGGTCGGAGGTGTCGTACTCCTTTGTCTTGGAACGATGTTAGAGAGGGAGTTTTGCTTGGGCCAGAGATGGTTGTTGATGCAGTAGAGAAGGTTCAGTTGATCAGAGACAGACTTCGAGTGGCGCAGGACAGACAGCGGCATTGGGCCGATAGCCATCGGAGACCTTTGGAGTTTGAGGTATAGTTAGATTTTGTTGTACTTGTTTTTGGTTGTTTGTTATAGATTAAGTTCTTAAGGTGGTATTTTGTTCTAGGTGGGTGGTTTGGTGTTTCTGAGGATTTCTCCGACACGAGGCACGATTCGCTTCGGTGGAGGCGGAAAGCTTAGTCCGTGATTCATCGGACCTTTCACTATTCTAGAGAGGGTCGATACAGTTGCTTATAGACTAGACTTGCCACCTGCATTGGAGGGAGTGCACAACGTGTTTCATGTGTCGTAGTTGAGACGATACGTGGCAGATCCTAGTCATATATTGGATCACTCGGAGATAGAGGTGGGCCCTACTCTTAGCTATCCAGAGCAGCCAGTTGAGATTCTGGATCGAAGAGAGAAGGTGCTGAGGAACCAGACTATTCCTTTGGAATCACTCTCCGGGGGAGTCTACCTGGGAGAGAGAGGATGAAATGTGAGAGCGTTATCCATATTTGTTTGTACCTTGAGGTATGTTATTTCCTAGTTATGTTCTGTTCATTGTTATGTTCTTTCATAGTGAGTAGTGATTCTTTAATTCTGTTCTGTTATTTCTGGGGGTAGTTTTCATCTTTGAATTTCGAGGACGAAATTATTTTAAGGAGGGTAGACTTGTCACTACCATATTTTCTAGGAAAAGGTATTTTAGTCTTTTCCTATTTAATTAAATATTGTGCATGGTAAATAATTATTTGTTATATTATTTAATTGTTGTTAGATATTATTTATTTAATTTGGACTTGTATGAGTGGACCTAACTAGTTTAGTTTGGACCCATGGACCAACATGAATTAATTAGTTAGACTTGGCCCATTTAGAAAGCCCATTGTTAAGGAGATGGATTAAATTAATTAAATTATTAGACTAGAAGCTTCCTTCTTTAATTATTTCTTCATGAGAGGCCCCAAAGGGTATATTGGACATTTCATAATTACTTGAGGGAGGGGTAGGGGCCGGCCTATTAAAAGAGGGGGGAAATTCTTTCTCCTCTCCTTTTCATTCCAAATCTAGATCTAGAATTTTCCACTACCAAATTTCCTTCATTCCCATTTCATTTCCCTACCAAATTCATTCCAATTTCTTTCCAAATCACCATTAGATAGTTGAGAAGCAAGGATCTAGAATGAGGAAGCAAGGATCTACAAAGAGGAGCAATGATCTACAATTTGGAGGCAATTTTATCTCAATTGGAGGTTTCATTGGGAATCCATCTCCTAATAGGTATAATTCAGTTTTTTCCCTTAAAATAGCTTCTAAATCTGATATTTAATCATGAAAATCAACCCATATGTATGTACTACCCATAGGACTTAGTTTTGTGTTTATGGGAGACCCATGGAGAAAGTTATGGTACTTTTTGTGTCAATTTTGAGGGAATTCCGAATTGACATTTTGTTGTATGTGTCAATTGATCCTATAGATCAATTGGGCATGTGTTTATGTGTTTGGGGCTAGTATCGTATCCACAATTGGGTACGTGTAGGTCGTATCCCAATAATTTGGTGATACGTGTTGTTTTGGGGGGTTTTCCTCCGACACGGGACTTTGTACATGTCGTATTTTGACACGGACACATAGATCTACATTTGACACTTTGTTTGATTCATAAATAATATATGTGACTTGCTTGTGTCCTTCGGGGTACAATTGGTTGTGTGTTGGACTTGTGTCGTATGCGTATCCTAGATCTAGTGGAATACGGTGTGATACTCTCCCTTTGTGGTGTGTTTATGTGTAGATCTAATTATTGTGCTTTAATTCTTGAATTATAATTAAGTATATATATATATAGATTTATATATTTATTATAGTGTATTTATTATGATATTTATGGTAGCATAGATCTATGTATTATATGTGTACTAATATAATGTATAAATATATATGTATCTTTCTTTACTTGCATTTATATATGTTACAAATTATGTTAGGAATATAAAATATATGAAAATGTTTTATAAAATATATATATGTGTTTATTTAAGTATTATATTATTTATAATTATTATATGATTATTTATATATATGAATGGATGTATTTTTATTAAACAAATTTAAGTATGTGTACTTTTAACCATGTTGTATTATGTACTTTCGTATATAGGATGTGTATTATAGCTATTTGGTATTTATTTATATAGATGTATATAATATATATGTGTTGGATTATATATATATAGAAGTATATATTTTAATTATTGATTTATATATATATTGATATATATATATAGGTTATATATATATATATATTTACTTTTTTGTGACAGTAGGATTAATGACAGAAGAACTATCATTATTAGAACGGTTACAGCAGCAGCCACTGTAATAGTGGCGGCGGGAAATTAATGACAGAGCCGCCACTGTCATTAATAACCCCATACAGCAGCAAGAATTCGCAGCAGTTGCGACGGAGACTTTGGTGACAGTTAAAAACTGTCACCAAAGGGGTGGCAGTAGTGCAAATACGCAGCAGTAGTAGCGACGGCGTTTCAGTGACAGCTTGAACTGTCACTGAAGGTCTGTTTACTAAAAAATCAGTGTTTTTCAACACCGCTTTCAGTGACAGTTAGGCAGTTTTAGTATATAGTTTATATATTATATTTATATATATATATATATATATATATATATATATATATATGTATTAATTATGAGTAATATACTAGTATTGTTATATTTCTTAATTGTATAATATTAGTATATATATATTATATTATGTATGAGGGTAATTACTATATCTAAGGTATTGAGTATTACGTTGTGGAAACCAAGGTAAGTGGGATACTCAAGATACGGGGTTTGGGTATCAAGTTTGTGACTTTGTGGGGATACCAAGTTGGTTAAAAACCATGGTTCCTATTTGTTTGTAATTAATATTCTATATTATTATACTTTATTGTTGATATATGTGTACTGTGAGGTATACCTTGGATTCACGTATCCGGAGATACGGTATCCTAATATTTTAGGATGTGGTTCTATGATTTAGAATTAATATTCTTGACCCAAGATTTTGTGTTAGACTTGTGCAACCTAGAAATAGATAGTTGACCTTGGTTTGACCATAGTTGACCATAGTTGACTTAGAATTGACCATAGTTGACTTTTGACTTAGAATTGACTTATTGACCTAGAAGTTGACTAGTTTAACTTGTTCTCTTTTTGGGACCTTGTATTGATGTTGTATTCCATATCTACGTCTTCGAGGCACCGAGTCAGACATCTGTGAGACTATTCATTGGACTTCAGGCGAGTATATTCTCTGATTGTTTCTCATTTATGATATCCTCTATGTTCATTGTATCTAGTGTAGATATCCATATTCTCTTGACACTATGGTTACAAGGATTGGTATATCCGGATCTCATCATGAGATGTTATTCCTTGGTATATGGTGTATATAGTGCAAGTATTGTTTCATTGGTTATCTTGTACATGTACAGACACCGATTCTCGGGAAGACTAGCTATCTTCTTGGGGAATCTCGTGCCATAACATACCGTGGTTGGATCTATTATACCAGTCGGGGGTGGGGAGTATTAGTATAGATATGTGATCAATATCCCTATTGAATAAAGTACAGATTACTGAATAGTGTTGATCATACACCGCACGTATGATTAGCCAGGCCGCATTGCATCTTGCCCAAGCCGATCACATGTTAAGCTAGTACTCACACACTTAGTCATTAGTATTATTGTTTCATTGATATATTGTTTATTATTGTATTTATTTCCAGTATTTCCTTATTGTATATATATCTCTTGTATCTATTGTGCATCTTGTTTATCCACAGCTATTTACTGTTATATAGTTTTTATCATTAATTAGAACTGCTGTTAGAGATGTACTCTACTCCTTTTCTGACTGGATATATTTTTTCCAGATGACACTGAGGAGTGGTACCCTACCTATTATGGACCCCAGGGTATTGTGGGTTTAGATTCTAAGACCCTGGCTCAAGAGGGACTTATCCCAACTGAGACAGTTGACCCTGGAGTTGTAGCTTCGTAGTATTCTTTGTACTGGATTTGTCTCCAGCTTATCTTGTTACTTCTTCAGACTCATTGATGTATTATTTAGACTCATGAGTTGTATTGTGACTATTATATTCTTTATCTGATTCGTGCTCATTTCTATCTTAGTTCTGTGATTGAGTATACTATCATTATTGGTGGTTCATTATATTGTTAGATAGATTATCTAGACAGCGTTCTACCGCCGATTCTGTGGCGTAGGCTGGGCGTTGTTTCCAACTAGTACCCTTACACCGGGTGCTGGTCGTGACCGTAGGGGAGTTCAGTCATTGTGGTTGCAGCAAATGAGATATAGACTATGTGACTGTAGTAGAGAACCTGTATTCAATTGCAACTATGAGTGGAGAAATCTTATAGTGTGGGAAGGAGCCTGTGAGTGTATAAGAGTGGCATGGACTGTAAAAGGATGTATCCATGAGAGGAAAGTATCTTAGGATGAGTGTCAGGTAAGGGTTTAATAGCTAGATGTATCATTGACATGGAGTAACTCAAACCAAGAAAGAGTGAGACTTGGAATAAAATCAGGATGCCAAGATATATATTTGGAGAAGAGCAGTAATCCGCATCATGCACAAGCAGTAGAAGTAAGGGCCTCACTTGTGCAAAAGAGTGCACAGGTGAAGTGAGAAGACAGTGCAAGCTTGGGCTTTCCAGGTTTGTAACAAGGATAAGTGGCTCGAGTTAACACAACCTTCAGGTATGCAATCAATTAAGGGAGTTGATCTGTAGAGGTACTTAGGGGCAGTATCAGTAGCAGTAGGATGTGGGGTTGCGTATAGAAATAAGAATTAAACTTGTGTGCTTTGAATGGATTAAAGAATAGGAAGAGCATGTCCCACATACCTGTATGAGATATAGCAACGTTATCCTTAGTGTCTGTTTCTTAGTGTGAGGATCAGGTATTGTAAGTGAAGAGTTGAGGTGTATGTGTGTGAGCTCGAGTGGTGAAAATGGGTGTGGTGTTGTATCTCAGTATTGGTAGTGTGTGTAGTAGGGGCAGTGCAAGATGAAGAGTGTCTGTGCCTAGTAAATGTGAGGGTCCATGTGTTAATGTCTAAGAGAGTTGTGTTTATGAATAGGTAAGTGTCTTGGAATAGGTAAATACATGTGTCACAAGTTAGTATCAGTAATTAGGGTTAAGTGATAGTTATACATATGTGTATAGGTATATATATATGGATATAAGGTAATTATAAATGGGTGTAGTATTCATATGTATCATACAATGTATCAGAGAGCTAAGTGTTAGTGCAAAAATTAGGCAAACTTGTATTAAAAGTTATTTATGATCAAGGGGTGCAAAGTGACAGTGTAGTGTCTTAGTGTATAGGTATTTGCCTATGTTTGTGGGATATGGCTAAGTATATCAGTATATCTATAGTAAGAAGAGAGTGTACCAATGTTAGGATAAAGTGTCCAGTGTAGTATTCAGATGTAGAGCAATGTAGTATCTTATTCTAGGATATGTGTGGAAGTGGGGAGAGTAGTGTGTGGACTAGTGTGTGAGGGCTTCCACCTGATTGGGAAATCCATAGGGGTAATTGATAATTGAGGGTATGTGTAAGTGTATGAGTGGAGATAGTGAGAGGAGGGTATGGTATCATGAATACCCAAATGAGGCAAGGGTAAGGTATAGACATTAGTTAGTGTAAATCAAAGTTTAGGGTTATGAGTATACATATATCTTAGTATATCGTAGTGTAGGTAATATGGGTATGATGAGGGTATGATACCATGGTTAAGGTACTAGAGTATCGAGTCAAAGTTTTGGGTTATCATATTTAATAGATAATTAAGGTATTATATGAGATAGTTATATTGACGAGCCTATATTGTATATTAGGGTATCTAGTATATTGATATTTAACTAGTATGGCCTAAAGACCTAGTTTAGCAAGGTATTGACTAGTTTAACTTAGTTTGACTTAGTGTTGACCTTAAGACCTAACCACAACCTAGTATTAACTAGTTTAGCCTTACAAACAAATTAGAAGCTAGGTATGGACTTAAAACCAAGGTAAAGACCTAGTTTGACCTAGTTTGACTAGTGTGACCTAGTCTTGACCTAGAAAACCATATTTTAGCTCTTGTAAGCTTGTTATTACTTTATTACACCAAATAACATAGGATTTAATATATAGGTCTGTGTGACACCAGTTTGGACACCGAGTCGCACCATTTGCTTAGGACCACAGACGAGTACATTCTCTAATAGTTTTCTTATTTGATAGTCTCTATGTTACATGTATTTAGTATTGAGATATTTGATTCCTGACACAATGTTACAATGATTGGTATGCATGGATCTTTTTCATGAGATGTTATTGTCGTGATTACTCAGTGATCGTCGTATCGTTCTTCGTGATTACTCAGTGATTACGTGTTATCTTTGTGATTATTTAGACCGTGATCATAGTGCATTATATTATAGACCGTGCATCATGATATACATGTAATAACATGTCATGATTTGGATCTGTATACTAGTCGGAAGAAGGAGAAAGTATTAGTGGACATGTGATCATACCCTATAGCTCGTGATATAGTGTAACCCATCATAGCTAGCAGATCATGCAACTCACGTGTGGTCAAGTTAGTTCCCCTTTTATTTATAGACCGTGTTAGGCCCAAGCCGATCACATATCTTACTAATATTTTAAGGCATTTATTATTATTGTATTTTCTTTCATTCAAGTTAATTGAAGTGATGTTCCTTATCATATTGCTCTAAGTTATTCCTTTACTTGTCTTGATATTTCCTTTTCGCGATATTTACTATTCCAGTTATTTCCATCATTTATTTTTATTGTTATTACTATTTCATAGTTTCTGTCAAATATTGGAACTGATATTGGGTTGTACTTCACTCCAATCCTGACTGTATATATTTTTTAGATATTTCTTTAGAGGACTGGTGTACTACACACTACGGGCCACAGGATGGCGAGCTAGTTGAGATAGCACCCTTAGAGCATGATGAGCTAGTGTCAGCTATTGAGGAGACTTTATAATTTCCTTTATTATACTAGATATGTCTCCAATTTAGATATTTTTGCATGTATATTATATTGAGACTGTTTGTTCTTTGACTTTAGACTTGGATTTGGATTGTATTTGTGACTCTGTGATTCATTCTTCTATGCCTTGTCATGCCATTATCTTCCTCTAGTTTTATATTGTGATTGTGATTGAGTATTGATTATCATTATATATTGCCATATTTTTCTCTGTATGGAGTTGAGATATCATTGACAGATTTTATATATATATATATATTATGTGAGGTATAAGATAATATTGTTGACCTAGACAGAGTTCTATCGTCAATATTGCGGCATAGGCTGGATGTACCCACTTACTCGTGCCCTCACACCAGACTAGGATCAAGATATATTTTTGTGGTGGCCTATACAGGTTAGGCTTCGCAACTAGTACAATATCATGGTAGTACAACGGCTTAGTTGTACTACTGCGAGCTTGCAATGGGATATAGGATATAAAATATAGGATGAGAGAATACTCAATCACAATTAAGATTTCTTGAGAGATTCCTGGGATAACCCTTGAGAATCTTACTCTAAATTGTAATTCGAAAGCTAATTCCTTTATTTTGTTCACCTTCACATGTTCGTTGTTGGATTTGATTCTTGTATCGAGGTAAATTTTATGAACTGAATTCAGGTATATTCTGATGACAAATTTTGATGAGGATAGTGAGAAATATAACCGTCTGCCTTTGTTATGGAGTCTAGAGTTTATCACAGCCATATTAGCTGGCGTGGCCAAGACATAGAGCCTAATTTTAGATATACTCTTTTGGTTATGGAATTTAGAGTTTTTGCAGCCAAGCTAGCAGTAGGGAATTTTTTTTTGGTATTATAATTCTAGAGTTATGTACCTTAGTTACGGACTCTATAGTTTATCGCAATTATGATTATCAGCGTGACGAAGATTCTGGGTTACATAAATTCAGATAGACGTATATGATTATCAGATTGTATCTTAAATTGGTTCTTAATATATTGTCTTTATCATTCAATATTTTTATCATTGAGTTCTGTTCTATCACCTTTTTAACCCAGGATAGAGATATCTTTATTTTCTCTAGTTAGTTTTCATAGGAATTTACTAACACTAGTCTTTGAGGCTCCTTCGATAGTGTAGTAGTAGTTTGGTAACTTATAAGTAGGTTGGTGTCAAGTTGAGTATCACTATTGATTGTTTAGTGTATAGCTTGTGAGTTATAAGTGGTTCCTACTAGGGTATGTGATCAATAAGTATCAGTGTATAAGCCTAAAAGTGACTCATAGTATAGTACCCTTTATAACAATAGTTTTAAGATAGCTATCAGAACATAGTTAGTAGTTGGTATCTCAAAGTATTAAGCATGTATAGTATAAATTTAGTGTCTGTGTACCAAGGGGTACCTAGAGAGTGCAAGTGTCAAATATGTATCAGGATTGGTGAGTAATAAGTAATAGGTGTAGCGTATCAGTTTAGTATTAGTAAGTATTATTGTGGGTGATAGTATCGGTTAGGTATACCAGTGCAATATGAATATAGGGAATGTAAGGAAGTAATATGGAAAGTAGGAGTATAGGTGTTCCGGACAGTGAGAATAGAGGGGTCCAGTTAGGCCACTCGTGGCACCGTAAATTACTCACACCAGCAGAAGAAGACACCCAGCAAGGCAGGGCTTTTGTGATGACGGTCGAAGAGACCGATGCTACAGGTGATGGGTTAGCAAGTTCTGTTCTTTTTTCCTGTCATTTTTTTTATCTAATTGATCTGATTGCTTCCTTAGTACCTTATAGTTTTTTGTGTTATATAGTTAGTGCAGTTAGTAGTATACCCTAACAAAGACTGTAATATCATGACAAGTAAGACCATAACCATGCATGTTGTTTCTTTCAGTAAAATTGTATATTGTACTATTTTAGACAGGACTTTTAGAGACCATGATTGTTGGGGGTTTGACTAGAGCGAAGGTTATGATGAATAGGTTATGACTGGCCAAGAAAGAGGAGCACGTTATTTTAAATTTTGCGGACAAAACTTTTTTAAGGGGGGTAGGATTGTAACCACAACTTTTTCCTATAAGGATATTTTGATAATTTTTCATGTTGCTATTATTTTTATATTATATTTATTTAATGGTTAGTTTAGAATTAATTAGTGTTGACTAGTATTAATTAATTTTGATTTGGAATGATTAGTACTATTTCTAGTGTTAGCTAATTAGAATTTATTTAATTTAAGTTGTCATGAATGAGAATATTCTTTATTGGTTGTATAGATTCAATTCATGACAACTATTAAAGAATGGAGAGGGGAGATGTAGCCAAGATATTTCAACTCCAAATGGAGGACAAATAATAAGCAATACTCAATCACAATAAAACTAGAGAAAGATGTAGCACGATATGGAATTGAAGAAATAGAATCATAAGTCACAAATACAACTCATAACCAAGTCTAATAGACTAGTAGAATAGTCTCAAATATAATACATGTCAAAATGTATAAACTTGGACAGATCCAATCTAATAGTCTAAATATTTGCAACTAGTTGATCATCTCCTGGTACCTGCTCCTCCTGAACCACCTTCTCTAACTCTACACCCACTACATCCTGAAGTCCATAGTGTGTAGGATAACAGTCATCTAAATTATTTAAAAAATATATCCAGTCAGGATTGAAGTACAGCATACCTCTAACAGCAGTTCCAAATAAATGATAACGACTATGCAACTGTCACGACCTACACCTAGTGTAAGGTACGAGTATGTGGGTACATCTAGTCTATGTCGCAGCATCAATGATAGAACATTGTCTAAGTCAATAATACTATCTATATATCTCACATAATATATATAATATACATGTCAAGAACTCCCGAATAGAGGATAATATGATAATATGATAATAGTAAACAATACTCAATCACAATAAAAACTAGAGGAAGATATGGCACTATATGGAATAGATGAAAAGAAATAAGGTCATAATATATCACAAGTCCAAGTCTAATCTCAACACAAGATATCAAATAATAATACAATGCCAAAGTATCTAACTGACATATACAATATCACGAATAAACTAGATAAGACTCATCGACTGCTGGTACGAACTCAACAGGCTCTACAGGTGATAACTCAACTGGCTCGTCATCTTGTAGCCCATAGTGTGTAGGAAACCAGTCCTCTAATAAATCATCTGAAAAATATATCCAGTTAGGATTGGAGAAAAGTACAACCTAAATAGCAGTTCCAATAATTGACAGAAACTATGAAACAACAATAGCAATAAAAATAAATGATGGAAGTAATTGAACTAGCATATATCACGAGAAGAAGCATCATGGTAAATAATGGCAAGAACTAAGAATAATATGGTGTGAAACAATAATGTAATCAACTGGAATAAAGGAAATAATATATATAAAAATGCCTTAAAATATTAATAAAATAATATGATCGGCTTGGCCAAACATGGGCTATATATAAAAGGTGATCTAGCGTGATCACGCATGATTTGCATGATCTTCTAACTATCAGGGGCTACACTAAATCATGGGCTATAAGGTATGATTACATATCCAATAATACTTTCCCAACCCCGACTAATACACGGATCCAAATCATAATATATTATAACACATATATCACACTACATGATCTATAATATCATGCACTATGATTATGGTCTATATAATCACTAAGATATCACGGTAATCACTGAGTAATCAAGAAGCACGACACGATGATCACTGAGTCATCACGATAATAACATCTCATGACCAAGATCCACGTATACCAATCCGTGAAACCATCATGTCAGGAATCAAATATCTCAATACTAAATACATGAAACATAAAGGCTATCAAATAAGAAAACTATCAGAGAATTTACTCGCTTATGGTCGTGAGCAAATGGTAAAACTCGGTATTCGAGCTGTATCATATAATCCTATATATGAATAATTATGTCAATGGGTGCAAAGAAGTGATAATATCCTAAAATGAGTCAAAACATGCATTCAAGGCCAATTCTGGGTCATACTAGTCAAATTTGGTCAAAGTAGCTATTTCTAGGTTGTATGAGTCTATATCTTGGTTATTGTGTCCATACACTACTTATCTAGGTTATACTAGCTATTACAGGATACTAGAGTATCATAACTACTATATATATATATATATATATATATATATATATATATATATATATACCCATTAGCTATTATAATTTAGTATTGATTACCTTGGCTTATCTCAAGGTAATACTAGTAGCTAGTATTAAAACCAATACTAAAATATATACTAACTAGTGTATCTAATTTAACTTATAATACTTAACTAACTAATATCTAGCAATATACTAACTAATTTATAACTCATAACTGATACTCTAACCTAATATACATAACTGATAACACTAATTTACTAACAGTAACTATTCTCATGACATTAACTAACTGATAACTAACTAATATATATCAAATATACACTAACTCAACTGATACACTATCACACATTAATTCCTTCCTAAAGTAACTGATACCTTAAGTATCCTTACCTTACTGATACACACATCCAGATATCTATTGATAGTCTAAATCACTAAATTATTAACTCAAACTCACCACACAATATACTACTACTCTTGCACCAAATGCATATCACAGTCTATCTTATCTGAATTGTCTCAATACTTAGGTGAAATGCAGTAGTATTCATAGTTGCTTCAAGGTAGCAATTGTGTTGTAGATCCATGAGTAACATCAGATGCTTGAACCTACATCAGACCTCCTTGTCTTGATAACACTTACCAGCTCCAATGTGCTACTCCTACCCACCTGCTATGCCCACAAGTCACTGCAATCATAACAGTGCTCGACCATAGTATATCACTGATGCTTAACCTCACACAAACATAGACCCTCTCACCATATGCACATTGGAATAATTGACTAATATTCCATCAGTATGCACTGATGCAACATCAGTGTGCAATAAATAATACACACATCAATGTACAATCAGTTCCCCCTCGACTTGTTGTTGTCCTGACAACAAGTTGCTCATATGTAGGTTTTCCCCCGAGCTAAACACTCATCTTGGAACCATTTCTCTAGTTCACAGATCACCTCACAACCTCTGCACACAGTCTCTTTGTTGTGCATAATTGTGCGTAGCTCACTTAATACTGCTAGCAACCAGTCCCAATATCGAGCACCCTCATAAGCCATAACTCAACACATAATATAATTATATAACTAACAATATATATATATATATATATATATATATATATATATATATATATATATATATATATACTAGGCATGCAATTTATGATACTCTATGATACGTATCCAAATAAAATGCCAAAATCCTAAATTCTCCATATTAATCATATATACCTCTCAATTACATATAATAATAACTAATATAACTAGTTACAATAGAAAATGAAGAGAATTAATATAAATTGCCCAAAACTCCTAAAATAGACCCTTGTATCATAGCGTATCATAAAATACCATGATACGACCTACTCGTATCTATTTGTAGATACGTATCTATTTGTAGATATGTATCTATTTGTAGATACGTATCTAGTCCCACACCATTAATCTAAGTCTAATTAGACTAAATTGTTCTCATGACACACACTTGATGCATTAATCTCGTAATTTTCCCTAATTGTGCACAAAAACCTATGTGGAAGTGTCAATATACATCAATAGAGCCTAGAACTTCTTTCTATTGGTAGTCCTATTGTAGAAGCATGAAATATGCTGGGGAATTGTATGTGTATTATACAGTCAAACTCCCCAACATACATGAAGTCAGCATAAAACGGAGCTTCAGAGTTGTCTGGCGTAAAATATGGTCTCAGAGCAATATGCGTAAAACAGAGCTTCAGAGCTGTTCGGCGTAAAATATGGCTTCAAAGCTATCCGCGTAAAGCAGTGCTTCAAGACTGTTTTGGCGTAAAAGGTTGCTTTATCCTCCCGCATAAAGTTCAAAATACGTTTATTTTTAATACAGCGTAAAGTTGTACGAGGAACTCTTCGTATTCCTCGGATGAATTTGTTAGACAGAACAGTGAACCTGACTCCTGACAAAAGTACTGCACGATGATCGAGAGGACGGCTGTGATGATGATTTTGCACAGAGACCCAGGTTGTCGTTTAGCGATATATTCTTGATACAAGTCATCTTTACGCATTCAAAGAATACGCTGCCTATTCTACTTGGGCAGAAAGGAGTTTTACGCTCAAGATAAAGACAAAATCAGATGCCACATCAAAAGCTGTTTCCTGCATAGAGCTCGAGGCATATCTCTGCATTTAATACACTAGATGGGGGCATATCTCTGCATTTAATGCACGAGATTTTGTTCTATCCTTCAGATTTTGTCATGACGGGGAAGAGCTAAAACTGTGACTAATACGCTCACATCACCATCCTTGCATTTTACGCCAACCAGGCTATTTTCAACTATAGGAGTACGCCGTATGCTATCTCCTCGAAATACGCCAACTCGGTCATATTTGCAAAGGTATGTGATAAGACTATTTAGCCCAGAATACGCTCAAAACCTCAGTCATTATGGATAATTGGCTATTTTATGTTGGTTATCTATTATTCATGAACCATCAAGTTTTACGCAGAGTTAGGCTTTTACGCCAACAAGACAGCTATTTGTCTTTTAAGCTAACAAGATAGAGTTTGGCTTCTACGCCAACAAGACAGTTCTTTGGTCTCTACGCCAACAAGACAGCTATTAGGCTTTTACGCCTACAAGACAATTATTTGGCTTTTACGCCAAGGAGACAGTTATTTGGCTTTTACGTCAACCATCTTTACGCAAGGTGTTGTTACCTACGTGGCTTGTATACCGGGATCTTTGAGAAGCAGTTATACGCGTTACCTTATAAAGGGATACGTGTCACACGCAGACTCAGAAGGTTATTTGAACGTGGGTAGCAGTTATTATAACCGCCGCGTAAAAGATGCAACTTTCTTCACAGTTTGGTTTTTATGCCAACTGGACAGTTATTTGACTGATCTCTATAAATAGAGACCCCTGATCACAGGGACAGGAGATCAGAAAATAGGTCGGAGAATAGAGGCTGAGACAATAAAAGAATCAAATCATACACCGGCCAGGGCACTATCAGAGATCAGAGAGAGAGAGCAAAAACAGAGAGTGTTGGTTGGCAGTTCAATCCCACTTGCAACCTTTGAAGCTTTTTCTTCTTCTACAGCACTTCTTCATCATCGTATGGTCCAAGGGACAAAGTGATCGACTGCAGATCAGACTCCTATAGCAATATTTCTCCAAAATCATTTTTATTGTACTTAACATCCTCGTATAGGATTAATTATACTCTTTTTCTTATTTGTAAACAAAAAAGAAAGGTTTCGTATAAACCTATTATTTTTTTAATTTTTTTATTCAAACAAAGATGGCGACTATGCTGGGGACGACTTTCTTCTCTGACGAGAAAGCAATTGCTCAACACGATGCTGTATCCATCGGATCAACGAAGAAAACTTTGGTCGTCCAGTTCGACCAATCTGCCTATGAAGACATGCTTCATGCAGGGGGTAGCTCTCCCTCCTCCTCTGTCCAGAACAACAGGAAGCTGCGTAAAGTATGGATGTCTAAGACGTCCTCTGCCCTTCCTGCAAGCTCTCACTCTCTGATCAACAAAGTTGTGCCTACACGCCCTGTGCGTAAAATTGTGTCTCCCATCTGTGACGTGGCAGACAACACTTCTGGCAATGCCTCAGTGCCAATCCAGAAGTTTCAAACACGCCCTGTGCGTACAAATTCGTCTCCCGTCTGTGACGTGGCAGACAACACTTCTGGCAATACCTCAGTGCCAATCCAGAAGTTTCAAATATGCCCTGTCCTTTTACCTTTATCTCCCGTCTGTGACGTGGCAGACAAGACTTCTGGCAATACCTCAGTGCCAATCCAGAAGTTTCAAATACGCTCTGCGCATAAACTTTCGTCTCCCGCCTCTCACGTGGCAGACAAAAATGCCGGCAAGGCCTCAGTGCCAATTCGGAAATTTCAAGCGCGCCCTGCACGTAAAGATACATCTCCCGTCTATGATGAGGCAGATGGACTCTTAGATCACATCAAGGGAAAATGAGTGGTGAACCTCCCAACCTCTAGGCTTTTACGCCCACAAGAGAAGAAAATTCCCACTCTTCAGATTACGCAGACTTTCCCTATTTCACGAGAACCTGTGCAAAACTCCAAATTCAGCCAGGATAGGTCTGTCCGAGTAAAGAAGATTCATTTTACGGGAAGATACGCTCCTCAGACAGATAATGGATCATATGCTACTCACATGGGTGAACTGATGTATTCCTATAGCAGGGAAAGGGTTATGGTCCCTAATTTACACATTTCCACTGATGTAAAAAGGCAGAATAAGCCTTCTTCTTCTGATAATTTTCCTGATTTGCGTGATTTCTTGATCCAAAAATGCGAAGATAGGGGATCTCCTAATTGTAATAGTCATGAGGTTGTAATTAACCGTTGCTATTCTAAAGCAAAACGGTCAGTTTTCGACCGATTGAACTACTCTTCGGCATTACAAGAAGAAGAACCAGACAACGACATGGTTGGGGGTGGTCTCCCTCGACAAAACAGAGCAGCATCCAAAGCTGGGGGCAGAATTTTCTCTGAGTCCGAAGATGATGCAACTATGACTATCTTCCCTGAAAACTGTACGACTCAGGTATCGGGAGCCCGAAAGCCAAAGGGGACTTTCTCCTTCAATGATGATGACATCATTAAAATCTTCAATATATTGATGAAGGAAAACAAACTTCGGCTACCCAACATCAGATACCCTGAAAAGGCTGGCATGGTCGATGACCCAGAATATTGTCTCTTTCATCGGTACATTCATTATCCCACGAAGGCATGTTATGTGCTGAAAAGGAAAATCCAGGAGTTGATTGACGCCAAAGTCATCACTTTGCATTTATAACGAGAAGACGGTGTCTCCCCAGATGAGCAACCTTCAGGGCTATCCCCACTCAGAAAATCAGTCCCTACTAAATTTTTCGGACATGGGTTCACGTCCAAATTTTTGTCCCCCCAGCTGAGTTTGCCATGTCCAAGTGACCTCCGAGCAAACCTCCCAGGTTGTTGCTATCGATCAGTTCACGTCCATATTACCTCTGAACTACGTCTCTCCACTTTCTCCAGCAGAGTAAATATATCACCACAAAAATGGTCATTCCCATATTTTCTCTGCCTTATTTTTCTTTATCCCCCCTAAGTCATATCTTACCACGTCCACCTTACCTCTGAGTAAGATATTTTCAGAACTTTTCCATGTCCACATTACCTCTGAGTGAAGTTCTTCTCTTCGACTTCCTACTATCGCGTTCGCATAACTCCTGATAGAGCTAGTCATTTCGGCTTATTATCTGTACTTAAGGGACGCCATGGGTAATAAGTCTACAACCCAGATGTACAAATCAACTCTTGGTTCTTCATCCCCAGCAAGTGCCTATGTGAAATATTTTCTCGATCGTTGAAGATCAAGAATCATATTATATCATGTTCATCTGACCTCTGGATAGATATGATCAGCAATTTGGCATCCCCAGCGAGTGCCTATGTGCAACATTTTCTTCTTCGTTACAAATTCTTGTAAAGAGCCATCATCCGTATCCAAGAATCCAGAATACGCAATGGATGATGGATCCTCAAAATCTCCCCAGCGGAGCAATCCTTAGGTCTACTCGCACACTCCCGCAATGACTATTCAAACCAATCTTATTAGACACTAGCCATGCTCTTATTGCCTCTTAGCTATTGTCCCATCATTCTCCCCAGCAGAGCGATCCTTAGTCTATCTTCATGTTTGGATAGACCTCACTCAACGAATCACTCCTTAATGAGTTTTTCGGACACTAGTTCATGTTCATATTACCTCTGAACTGCTGTCATAATATTTCTCTCAGGCTGAGTTTGTCATGTTCATATTACCTCTGAGCAAACCTTCCGAGTTTTGGCTATCGATTATCATGTCCATATTACCTCTGATATCGGTTGTCATCTCAACTTAGCACCCGTACTTAACTCTAAGTACGCCAGTGGTGTTAGGTCTACGAAAACTGCCACGTCCATATTACCTCTGGCAGGGCTTGTCTTAAACTTATTACTTGTACTCTCGTACACAAGAAGTAATAGGTCCACCAAAAATTCCGGTGGGATGCCCGCAATGGAAATAAATTATTCAAATCCATATTACCTCTGAACTATCCTTATTTTCCCCAGCAGAGAAAAAGTCAGTTCATATTCGTATTACCTCTGGACTATGTCTCTCCATTACCCCCACAGAGTCATATTTAACCATGACTTTATTACCTCTGGCAGGACTTGTCTCGAACCTATTACTTGCACTCTCGTGCACAAGAAGTAATGGGTCCACAAAAAAATCTCCCAGCAGGATATCCTTACTAGCCACAAAACCTATCACTGGGCTTATTTTGAACTTATTATTTGCACTCAACGTGCGCAACAAATAATAGGTCCACCAAAGATCCCCCAGTGGGATGTCTTCAACAAATACGGTATTGTACTACATACATATTAACTCTGGTACGATGTCCAAAGTTTGCACAAATAATTATAAAGAAATGGAGGACCCTTATATGATTACAAATGGCGCTTATAGATTAGCCAAGCCTAAATGAAGATATGATAATGGCTCCTATCAACGGCAAATTCCTGAAGAAGTAATATACTTGATCTCCTTTGTTTAACGGAGTATGATGAAGATCTTATTCTGACGATACCACGCACAAAGGTTAGCTGGATCATATTCTATCAGATTCATATGACCTCTTAATGGATATGCTTAACTAATTTATAAACCTATCATGTTCATATTACCTCTGATTGTGTTTGGTATACAAATTTATTTGGATTATATTCTATCAGGTTCATATTACCTCTGAATAGATTTACATTCAGCAAAACCTTAATGAAAGTATGTCATGTTCATAATACCTCTGATATCACTTTCATCTTAGCCTATCATTTATATTCTAAAGTGATGGGTCCACAAAGTCAGAAAATGTATTCTTATTATCTCTGAGAAATTACAGAAGAAACAAAAAAGTACATCATTGGGGAGGAGCAGTTAAATCCCTGATCTGTTGCGCCAAAGCAGCCATCCTCTCATTCTTGGAGTTTAAAATATTTGTACGAGCCAGTTCCAGCCTTGCTTCATCATTGCTCAAGAAAGAAAGAGGCGGACAGTGAATATATGCCGATTTTATGCTTCTTATTCAAAGTATTCCAGACTTAGCCAAGTCTGAAAACTTTGAAGGGGGTCTTGTAGAAGCATGAAATATGCTGAAGAATTGTACGCGTATTATACAGTCAAACTCCCCAACATACATGAAGTCAGCATAAAACGGAGCTTCAGAGCTGTCTGGCATAAAATATGGTCTCAGAGCAATACGCGTAAAATAGAGCTTCAGAGCTATTCGGCATAAAATGTGGCTTCAAAGCTGTCCGCGTAAAGCAGTGCTTCAGGACTATTTTAGGGTTAAAGGTTGCTTTATCCTCCCGCGTAAAATTCAAAATATGTTTGTTTTTAATGCAGCGTAAAGTTGTACGAGAAACTCTTCGTATTCCTCGGATGAATTTGTCAGACAAAACAGTGAACCTGACTCCTGACAATAGTACTGCACGATGATCGAGAGAAAGGCTGTGATGATAATTTTGCACAGAGACCCAGGTTATCGTTTAGCGACATATTCTTGATACAAGTCGTCTTTACGCATTCAAAGAATACGCTGCCTATTCTACATGGGCAGAAAGGAGTTTTACGCTCAAGATAAAGACAAAATCAGACGCCGCGTCAAAAGCTATTTCCTGCACAGAGCTCGAGGCATATCTTTGCATTTAATACACGAGATGGGGGTATATCTCTGTATTTATTGCACAAGATTTTGTTCTATCCTTCAGATTTTGTCATGACGGGAAAGAGCTAAAACTGTGACTAATACGCTCACATCACCATCCTTGCATTTTACGCTAACCCGGCTACTTTCAACTATAGGAGTACATCGTATACTATCTCCTCGAAATACGCCAACTCGGCCATATTTGCCAAGGTATGTGATAAGGCTATTTAGCCCGGAATACGCTCAAGACCTCAGTCGTGATGGATAATTGACTAAAAAAGCTAAAACTGTGACTAATATGCTCACATCACCATCCTTACATTTTATGCCAACCAGGCTATTTTTAACTATAGGAGTACGCCGTATGCTATCTCCTCGAAATATGCCAACTCGGCCATATTTGCAAAGCTATGTGATAAGGCTATTTAGCCCAGAATAAGCTCAAAACCTCAGTCGTAAT
Organism: Iris macrosiphon; assembly: GCA_036927795.1. Lineage (NCBI taxonomy): Eukaryota > Viridiplantae > Streptophyta > Magnoliopsida > Asparagales > Iridaceae > Iris > Iris macrosiphon. The sequence continues at coordinate 45,704,403 of JAYESA010000012.1, forward strand.
GGATAATTGGCTATTTTATGCTGGTTATCTATTATTCATGAACCATCACTGGTTCTCCTGGCGGTCAAAATATTACTCTGCCTCCGTGACAATCTATAGCAGCATGGTGTCTACTCAACCAGTCTATTCTGAGTACAATATCGTATCCTGGAAGTGGCATAACGAGAAAACTCACGCACAACTCTTGGCCTCCCAATGATACTCTCCGATCCTTGCAATAATCACAGACTAGGATAATGCCTCCTCCTGTCGTGATCTTGCAAGTCCTATTTAATGGTTCCATTTATAAACGATGCTTAAGAGCATAAGATACAGATACGAAATAATGGGAAGTGCCAGAATCAAATAATACAAGTGCTGGAATAGAATCGAGAGAAACTAAACCTAAAATCACGTCTCCAGCTGGCTCAACCTCTTTAATCGTCATAGCATATGCGCATCCCTGTGGTGCTCCTCTCTGCTATTGCTGGTGCTGAGCAAACCTATGATACTGTGGTGGAAGTGGAGGTCCCCTCTGCTGGCCTCCTGGTATAGTAGGTACTCTGGCTAGTCCTCTCTGAGCGACTGCTCCACCCTGACGAGTCTGAATAGATGGACAGTCCCTCAGCTGATGTGCTGACGATCCACAGAACAAGCATGTACCCAACCTCTTCCTGCAATTGTCTCTAGTATGTCCTATCTTCCCATAATACGCATACTGGACATCGGGCTGATTCTGTCTCTGTGGCTGCTGCTGCTAGATGTGTCCTCAAACTGGTGTCTGGTGCTGTTGATGCTGCTACTGGTACGGCCTCTGATATTGTTGAAAGTGTAGGCGTTTGGCCGGTCCTGTGTTACCACTTGTTCCTCCAGAAGTGTCGCGTTCTCTCTTGGGCCTAAGGTCCAAGTCATCTTCAGCAATCTGGGCATCCATCCGAATACCCTCAAAAATAGCAGTACATCGTCCCGAAGTACGAGACATGATCTTTCTAGTCAACCTCTTCCTGAATTTTCGGGCTCTCTCTCCTAGGTCTCGAATCATCGATGGTGCAAAATGGCTCAAACGATAAAACTCTGCGGCGTATTCGTCAACTGACATGCTTCCTTGGACCAAGTCATAGAACTGAATTTTTAGCTACAATGAACTGGAATATAAGTGAATGCTTGAACTATGATTTGGAAATACATGTATAGAATATCTAGCTAAGTGTGTGAAATATCAGTCTATCATGTGATCGACTTGGGACAAATCAGGCTTGTTACATATAATTAGCTATGATTCATGTAAGGTCAGGCTAACCATCCAGTTAGCTATGATGAGAGCAATAGTCAGGCTAATCATACATAATAGGCTATGAGGCATATAATGGTCAGGCTGCACCCGACGTGAGGTGTGGGGTGAGCTATGATTCATGTAGAGTTGGGTATGATCACATAATCTACTAATATCTTCCCGTCCCCAGCTAGCACGATGGATTCTAATCACGAATCCTTGTGACAGGTCTCAATGATGCCAACTCGTGTATCCATAGTGTCAGAATCAAGTACGCTATACAACTAGAATCATAGAGATGATCAACATAATAAAAACTGTCAGAGAATGTTCTCGCCTGTGATCCTCTGCTGGCAATACCAATATCCTATTTTCGAGGTCTTGTCTGAATAATCCAACAGTCCTATAGACATCATTTAATAATAATACAGCATCAGTCATTATACTAACACACAATCATAAATACACTGAACTCAGAGACTACGCTAGGGGTGACACTGGTCAACTAGCAGGGTCGAATGTGCGTCTAACTGAACGGGTGTCACGTCTTCAAATGTTGAGCATAATCGGACAGTCAATTACTAACACATGTCTAGCCAGTACGTCAGTGTACACAAGGCAGTCAACTAACAAATTCTTAGGGTCATACAGTCAAATATAAATACAGGATATCCATAAATTATACTTATGGTCATACGCAACTATATATATATATATAGAAATATATTACAGTCATAACCCATACTAGCAATCAGTTTCCCATAAAATAATATATATATATATATATATATATATATATATGTATCAACTGATTGTTATTCGCATACACGCACATGTATACGAATTACTAGGTTCACTTACACAATGCATTCAATCATATTTAACAACTCCTACGAAGTAACATGTTATCCCTAGTACCAAACACACATGTACACACAAACACGAAGGAAGGCAAGGTCGAACTTGCGTGCATGTGAATGAGGGAGGGTGTATTTGATAATCGTGGGAGGTCGTGCTCGGCTGTAACTGCTGCTCAGGCGAGGGAGGTCGTCGGTCTGGCATGATAGTGGCGGTGTTAATGGTGATGATGATGATAAAGGGAGGCGGTGGTGCTGTGTCATCGGTTCAACGTAGGGAGTCGGGTGCTGTCGAGGTGAACCGCAGGTGCTCAGGAGGTTATGGGTAGGCTTCTCCGGTGGGGGTCGACGGCATGGAAAGTCGGGGCAGCTGCGGGGATGGTCTGAGTATTGGCATTCGAGATCGGGTGATGGTGATGGGCGGTACTGCTCGGGTGCTCAGGCGGTTGGGGGTGACCGGGGTCGAAGGGTTGCGGCTGCGGTGATGGGTTCAGCGGTTGAGGGCGCGACTGACGCAGTGGGGCGATGAGCAGGCCGGGTCATTCAAACAAGGGAAGAATCAGGATGATCGGGGATCTGACGGTTGGGCGGTTCAGTCATCGGCCGCGGGATGGAGAGGGTGAGGGTGAGGGTGATGATGATGGGGGTCGGTTAGGGTTAGGTCTTAGATGTTTTGTAGTTTTGTGGTGTTGATGAAAATATAGAGAAAAGTGTTTATATATGGAGAGAAATTAGGGTGATGTAGACCTAGGGTTAGGGTTCGGTGTGGTCCTCCTCAGGATGTGTTGGATACTACAAGAAGGAATTTGAAGGCTAGGATTGAGTGTGTTTGGATGGATGGTTAAAGTGGTGAATAACAAGTTTTGGGTGTTGCACACTCCAAAAATATGGGAAAAATTATCGGTGACTGGTCAAAGAAGAGGGGGATGTTTCTTCATGTGTTGTGTCCAATGGGGTATGGACACCTCAATGCACTTTTGCATAAAAGTCCCCAGCAATAGAAAAATTGCATAAAGTGGTTTTTTTATTAAATGAGGGAAAATACCATGTTTGGTCTGATGTAGTGGCTAAAAAGGGTGTTGGTATTTAGTATGAGTCTTTAGGGTATGATTGGGGGTTTGGTTTGGTTTGGTTTGGTATTGGATCTAGTTTTAGGTCAAGTTGGGTCCTTACACCAATTTAATTAAAATTGATATAAATGGTGTTCTAAAATTAATTGGAAGTACATAGGGTTAAAATTAGGTAGGACACAAGTGTCATGGACGTAGAAGACTCAGAATAGAATATTGTCATAATTTGGGTTGCTCAAAACGGGTCAAGATTGTGTCTCCAATTTCAATTGCAACATACAAAGATGTAAAGTTGGATTTATTTAGAATTAAATATAAATGTCTGCGAAGAATATTGTGCGACTAAAATTAAGCACAAGAGAGCATATTTATGAGTTACACAAGGATCAAAATAGAAGGCTAGCACATCTAGGACAAGAGTATAAAATTTATTGGAAGACAAAAACTAATATAGCGCTCCCAATAACGAAGCAACGGTAAGGTACAAGAATCTATGAAAAACACAGCAATTAAATTAAATCTCAAAAATACTAATTAATGCCCATAGTCCTATAATTTGGTCAGAGGTTCAACTAGTGGATTTCTAGGTCCAGTCCACTAACTCATGTATTTAAGGAACACTATATATAATATATAAATATCATACAATATATTAACACATTAAATTAAATAAATAAAAATATGAAAATACCCCTATTTTGAAATATGGTAGTGACAAGCAGCCATCCTTCTGGTGCATGCCATCAGTAAGGGAGAAGTAAGCTTAATCCTTTGATGTTGGCTCTAAACCTGGCCATGCAAAACCAGTGGGGTCAGACTCCAAATAGTAAGTACCACAAAGGAAGCAGAAAATAAAGAAACAAAACCAGATCTATAGCATGAGATACATGAGCCAACAATCAATGGCATATATCTCATCCATGATATGATACGACACTCCTTCACCAAATAAGGATAGGAAGTGCCATATCATACCAAGATAGAATATGTCCCTTGATTTTGGTCAAGCTAAAATATTTTGCATCGTAGTTTCAGTTCATAGGCTATCGTAACACAATAACCCAACCCAACAACTAAACAAGAACATGAGTTGAACCATCATGTCACAATAGTCTATGTCCCTAATTCCACTCAATAGAAGCACAATACACCAGAAGAGATATAATAGGACAAAATAATATAGCTTTATTCCATGGAGTATCGTAACACAACAACGCAACCTAACAACTAAACAAGGACATGGGTTGAATCATCATGCTACGATAGCCCACTTTCCTGGATAGGCACCTATACAAGCAAATTAGATGGCCAATCATGTATTACGGCTTGATATATGATCTCTGTGTTATCCCAGTAATGTAATATATGAGTATCCGTAAATCGTTCCATAATCGAGCAGGGCTGGCTGAACCAATGATATACAAGTAAGAATATATATAAATGATGCACTAGTCCTTCATAAGGGCCCTGAGCTAATTAATAATCAATAATAATTCTAGGCTTTCTATAGGGAAGATACTGGCTTAGTCTTATAATTAAATCAGATACTACACTCCACTAGTGTGTATGATATACAGTATCCATGGTGGCCAGCCTTTACTCTCAACTAATTTAGGGTATTTCGACATGCACAATCTCGAGATATTGTTTGCTCCAAATGCTCTACAATTAAGTTGCCTAATTAACCCTAGGTTAATTAGAATCGTATGATGTGGTCATATGAATATTTCTTCTTAGATGTCTTACCTTAAGTATAGGCACTCTTGATACAAATCTATATTGTCACTCGAAAGTTAAATCTGGATTCACCCAAGTATGATGTCTAGCCATGGCTAAAGTCACTGTCCAACAATCAGATACGTGCATAAAAATAATTATATATATCACGTAGTAGGAGTATGTTGCACGATAGCTCACTATATATCAAGTAGAACTCTCGGTTTGATCAAGTGCATCAGTATGTATACAATAGTCAGGGCAGGAACAATTCTAGAATCAAGATCATGGACAAGTTACCAGATAGCAAGTTATTCAAGACATAATTGTCTAATACTGGTCACATCAATTTTGTCACTTTATTATATCGATGAATGAGAATAAGAGTAGTGCAAGAACCCCTCGAGATCAGATCTACAATCCGAATAGCAAACAAAGATCGTGCTTGCAGAACGTCATCCGAATTGAACTACGCCTCTTATTCTATCCAACATATAATAAGGTGATCAAGGAAAAGTAATATAATTAGCAAGTAAAATAGCAAGTACATATAGGGCCATATTTATAGGGCTCAACGTGCGCAGGAAATAGTAGGTGCCCAAATGACTAAAACTAGGCGGTGGCGCACAAACGACTAAAACTATATAGTAGCACACTTTCGTAAGAAAGTGCGCGAGCTATAAAGGATGGCACACTTTGTCAAGTTTGACCAACACGATGCACTTGACAAAAGTGTGCAAGCAAGAATATAGCGCGCTTTCAGGAAAAATACCCGAGTAAGCTAGCTACATGACAAAACACACAATCCGAGGTAAAAGCTCGACAGTCGAGAAACTCGTCAATCAAGAAGCACCCAAATCAATAACACTAAAATTAATAAACCAACCAAAGCTTCTTTCCTCAGAAAATAAAGAAAAAAAGTGTGAGAGCTACCAAACGTAAGCAAAGTTCGCTGGTTGACGAAACAGAGAAAAAGTACGTCAGATTTCCAATACGAGAAGAAAGTACGCGGACGGGCTGTGGCGCACTTTCTCTTAGTTTTTCAGGGAGAACTTTGATTGAATACGCACCCAAGTGCACCAATTGGGTTTTCTCTCAAAAGTGCTCCACTGACTCAAGGAGTATGACTGGCATACTTTTGTTAGGAGACTAAATGCAGTATAATTAATACACACGAAGAGTTGGTACAGCACACCAATGCGCCCAAAGTAAAATATACATATTTCTACGTCAAAGGGATTCTCTTGCATACTCTTTACAGAGCACTATTCTTCTCCAGTAAGCCATTTAGTATACGATTGTATCAAGTTTCAGCACTAAACTTTACTGGACTCGAAAATAAGCACAGCCAAAAGCAAAGTTACTTAAAATATGGTGCTCTACACTATGAGCTAATTTGTTTTTAAAACACAAAATTTTAGGAGATCAAAATAAAAGTGAACCCATAGACCCAAACTATGGTCCATGCAATTTCAACCAAGAAAATCAAGAACGACAAGTATTAAAGAAGAAGGGGTGCTCGATCCCAACACCATGAGCTAGAAACAAACATAAATTATTAAGAATTAAAAGCATGTATAAATCTATGGTTCTTCTCTTGTGCAAGATGTACATGCCTACGGAGGGAGATAAAACCTAAGAGAGAGAAATAAAAAAAAAAATTAGCAGAGAGAGAGAGAAATGAGAATATTTAGGTTTAGGTTTAAGATGTGGAACGTTGCTTTACTCAAATCCATCCAAGCCACACATGCCACCAACCCAACCAAACCCACTCTTCTCTACAACTCACGGGTCTGGTCTAAACAAAGGCCGGACAAGCAACCAACATGCGCCAAAGTGCGTCAGAAAGGGGGCCGGCATTCTGGCCTTCTTTTCTACTCATTCATGCCCACATATTTGATGTTATTGTTAATTAATATGACACATAAAAGATGGACTATTAGTGTAATTTTATACAAGAATATTATAATTTAAGTATCACATGAGAAATGAATCAATACTATAAAATATAGAAATATTGGGACCGATAGGTCACCAAGTGGTAGTTGGAAATATTGGGACTGATAGGTCACCCAGTGATCAGTCACCCAGTGCTTGATTAGGAATATAAATATCAGAATATGAGCTTTGACTAAAGGAATATAATATGCAATTAGAGATAGCTATTGGCATTTACTTTCAGTACTTTACCATATAAATTATGCTTTATAGTTATATTATATATGTATTTGCATGGTCAATGACAACTTGTGCACATGGTTTGGTAAGAACGGTATCCGGGACACCGGGTATGCTTCGTCCTAGGAGAAATATTATGATATGTTAATAGGCACGAGGTATTTCGGGACCATCATTGATGCTAGCTACCTGCTCTAAAAGAGCGCATCATAATACCATGTAAAAGTCCTTCATGGTGCAAAAATCACCAATGACCTCCATATAGACAAGTTGCATGCTAGTGATTTTATTGTGCAGGGGCGGTAAGTATTATCTTGTATTTTATACAGGGACAATAAATTGACTGTGGGTAAAAAATCACATATAAAGTGACATGATTATATGTTTACTACTTCCACTTTATTTTACTGAATATGAATTGTTTAATTAACCTTAGTTCCTAAAAAAGATTATATTAATAAATGTTCGCTTTATATAATTTCAATATTGGTTTAAGATGGTTTATTTCTAATCACTAGCGCATTCCCAAATATATTGACCCCCTTCTCCACAGGTGTTGGAGACAACGTGGGTGTACAAAGGAGATAAAAGGTTCTCGCTGTAGTTTTAAAGCTCTTTTCTATTTTTGAAGTATTTAAAGTTCTTCTTGAACCATTTGAGTTCATTTGAAACAAAGCGATATAATATATTGAATAGAGATATTATTTTATGACAACCTATTAGTTGATTTTATTTTGTAAGCAATGTAAGCCGAAAAGGTATTTTGATTGTACTAAATTTTTTGTATTATGCTACAAGAATTCAATAAAAAAAGTATTTCTTCCTATACTATTGCATTCAATTTTTTGCTACTGAACTACCATAACTTTCATTTTAAAAGATTATTATTCGTGCATGTTCTTGTCTTATACAAGTGCAATTTAGACTTATACGACATCATGTCCGATGGCAACATTAATTTATGAAATCGGGGTGCGACAATAAAGATGCCTAGCGACGGGGTCCTGCGGATAATCATATTGCAATAAAATGAACGAACGACATTGGGATCCACGAGCTTCTCGCCTTCAGAAAAGATATCTAGAATACTAACATGCTTCACCAACCTATTCAAAGCATTAGTCCCATCATTATGATTCCTACGATGCTCCCTCCTCCGATAATTAGGTGCTTTGGGATGTGGCACATTTTCTCCTAATCATAGTATCTTATGTATCCTTGGACTTATTTTGTATGGAGCCATTAGGATTATCGACATCAACATATTTAACATCTTTTCAATTCCCATAAGCATCATTTGCCATGTCCCCCTGCATAGTCTTTACATTAACTTTCCTTACCATATCATAATTTTTTATCGATAAAATAATCCATGGAACAAATTTTGATCTTTCCTATCTTAATCATATTAAGCATGTTGTTAGCTATTTTTAATCTCAAAAAATTTATAGTGGAAGGGTAATTATAATATTTGACTACAAATATAAAAATAATTAATGTTGAAAGTCTATTACCTTTTTTAGATCCTCAAGGCACTCGGGCTCCAAAGTTAACATCTTTGACTCTTGTAAATCCCCTGATTTTTCAGGATTTTTAAAATGAAATTTCAGAATTTTCTGGATTTTTCTGTGATTTTTCACTAATAAAAATCAAGGTAATTCAAAATTTAATAAATTTAACTATTTTTAATAAATATTAAAATATTATAAAAATAATAATTTTTGGTGTAAAATAAAATATTAGACATAGGATAATTTTTTTGGAATTTATTGGACCCCAGAACCATTTTTAAAGACCTAAAAACTAAGTTTTAAATAAAACTAAAATAAACATGGTTGAACCAGACAGAACCCGATCAAACCGAACCGGACCGGCCTAAACCCAACCCTAAACCTAACGGGTTGGGTCCTACCCGACCCAAACCCGAATCCGACCCGTCCCCTCACCCGTACAACCGCCCCGATCCCGCGTTCCCCGGCCACGACCGGCCCCGCCCAGCCTCAGGCGCCCATGACCCGCCTCTCCCGGCCACGCCCCGCTCCCCTCTCCCTCTCCACTTTCTTATATAAACCCCCTGCCAGATCTCCCCGCTACCGCCAACACCAAGCCACCACCACCACGCTCACCACCGCCGGCCACCCCTTCGCCTAGAGCTCCGCCGCAACTAGCGCCGCTCGCCGCCTCCACTTCCCAGAGCGCCGCCATGCCTTAGCCGCCGTGCCCCGCCGCCGTGTCGCGTCGTGCCGCCTCGCTAAATCCCGTATTTTCAGCCCCCTTCGGAGCCCTGTTCAGGTGACTGTATCTCTCTCCTCGCTGCCCCATTTTTTGTTCTGTCTGCTGTGACGTATAGACTGCGTGACCCTCTCCATACCTGTGCAACTCTCTCGGGGTATCGCGTCCTGTGGCGATCGTGAACTATGACCCAAAATCAGGAAAATAATTACCCTATTTTTCTCGAAACTGGGTGCGCCCGCTAAATGGGACAACTTGGTCGTGTGCGGACTTCACCAAAAGGTGCGTGCCATCGATACGGATGTGTGGGATTTTGTGGAAGTTGATTTAGATGTGCGTGCACACCAAAATCAATGTGTATCCGTCGACAACACCCCATATCGGCCCTGTTCTGGAACTCGTTGTAACTTCGTGTACACATGTCATATTGAAACAAAACTTGCACTATCAGACTCGTAGCAATACGTTGGTCCTGTGACCCAAGTTTGGTTCAATTCTGAGAATGTTGACAAAATCGGGTATCGTAGGCCCCACGGCTCCACTTGACGGACGATTTTGTGATCGGCTCATCGTAATCCAGTTCTGAACATTTTGTTGGGTTTGTATCATCTTTCTGGACTTTTAGACACTAAGTTTGACAAATTTGGAGAACTTTGTCTCTGACACATTTTTGGTACAAAATGGGCCATATGTGGACCCCGCTTTGACCAGAAACTGTCACTTCTGCCCCTGTGTCCAAATTGGACGTATGGACAAGCAATTCTAGCTATTTGATATCTTCTGAGCATGATGGTAATGTTTGTTTCATTATCCGGAGACGTTCTTGACGATTTCATGAATACCAGAGTAGCAGTTGGAAACCAAACACCAGGCAAGTGTACCTTGCCAAACTTATAGTAGTTATCTGACATTGTTTCTTGATTTATTCATATACATATATATATATATATATATATATGTATATATATATATATATATATATATGTATATATATATATACTTCTGTGATGTATATAGTCAACCCAGGACCGTGAGACGTTGCTTAATGTTCGAATAATATTCGGGTGTCGACGTCGTACGCGAAGTCATGTAACATCACTAGAGATTGATACCGCGACCCTATACATCCTCGTGCTTGCATCATCAAGTACGTCATACCATAGGACACCTGACACTGCTCATAAGACAGAATCTTCCTGAGATATTCATGGTGATTCTGTATAGGTTACAGGACTTGTGATATAGACTTTATGTTCATAGCTATCATATGACTTGCTACATTAGAAATGATCTTGCGTGACATAGACATGAGACATCATGGACATGAGACATGTGATTACATTGGGTGGGGCGTGACATGGATTTTATGGTGGCCCATGCAAGTCTATGACTAAATTATTTCAGTTTCAACTGAGGAATCGAGCAAGCCTGCGACAAGGATAGGATAAGTTATAGGATCTCATCCACTTGCTTGAATCGTTGTTGATCTCTATATCGGATTTAAACTTCTTGACTTGAATCCTGCCTAGATTCCTCTGTGCGCCTTTTATAGTTTATTTTGGATGCAGAGTAATGGATCCACCAGCAAGCGACGAGACTCCTGCAGGAACACCACCAGGTATTGTGGTTACCCATGTAGATAAAGTGATACTAGTTGGTGGAGGTCAACTAGAATAACAAAGCAGTCAAGATACCTCAAGATTTTGGCGAGACGACATTCCACCTCCGTCACAGTTCACACCACCAATACCCGTATTTCCATAAGGGCGGGCTATGGACGAACAGCAGATATTTTAAATGTTCTATGCAATGATGCAAGTCCAATAACAGGTTCAACAAGAGGCTCTGCATCACAAGGTGGAGAACTTGAGAAACAGCCTAGTACTCGCACTGGAGCAGGCGAATCTACCAGTACGACGACCAACGACGGGCTCTATCACCGATTTTCGCCAGCTAAAACCCTGCACCTTTTCAGGCAAGGAGGAGCCCACTGAAGTTCATGAGTGGCTCACCAACACTCAACACCAATTGGAAGCAGCTGAGCTTCCAAGGGAGCGTTGGATGACTGTCGTCCAGATGCAGTTGACGGACAATGCACATCACTGGTGGCTATCTGAGGAGACACGGCTCGGACCAGACCGAGTCACTTGGGAAGAGTTCTCTAGACTCTTTCAGGAGATGTACATTCCAGCCATCGCTCGATCAGAACTTCGGGTCAAGTTCAATCGCCTCACTCAAGACAAGATGTCAGTAGACGAGTACAACGCGAAGTTCATTCGTCTAAGTCGCTTCACCCCAACCCTGATCCTGACAGAAGAAGAGAAGGCTGAGAAGTTCTTCGACGGACTAAACTTCGAGCTACAGAAACTAATCGGATCCATTGCACCTACTTCTTACTCGGACGTCCTTGCTACAGCCCGACGCATGGAGCGCATCACCAGGAGAGTGACCAGCCTGAAGTGGCCTTCTACATCAGCACCAGCCAGAGCACCACAGGAAGAAGCTACAAAGAGACCTCACATGCACCAGCCACCTGGAGCATCTCCACAGGCACTACCTGTCTGTCAATATTGTGGTAAACGAGACTATATTGAGAACGAGTGAAGACGCAAAAGGGGATTATGTTTAGCTTGCGGATTCAGTCAGCATTTAGTGAGGGAATGCCTTGAGTGTCGAGAAGAAGCACCAATGGTTAACCAACAAGCTTTACCAGTACCGAGGCCAGCTTATTCAGCATTGAGAGCACCGCAAACAGGAATTGAAGGAGTCATACCACCACCTCCAGGAGGGTATCAGCCGAGGCCACCTTTGATACCCCAGACACTACTCTTCCAGCAGGCCCAGCAGCATCAGAGGAATCCACCACAAGGACGCGGACAAGCTTTTACGATGACCTTGGAGGACACACAGACTCGTGGAGTAGCAAATGCGCGTAAGTTATTCATAGATGCATTGCTTTAGCTCGTGCCTGTTAGTTCGTGACCTTAGCCTTAAACCTAGTAATTTTGAACTTGTTAATAATAACCTAGTTTTTCTAAAAGCTGTAGTTTTCTTGTTTTAACTAGATTTCCTTCACTCTTGAATTTACATAACTTTTATTTCTTAGGAAAATAATGTTTTCCCTAGGTGTCTTGCTTAAACCCTCATTCCTTTATTCTCCTTTATCATGATTCTTTGATGGTGTCATACTTTGAACCTGTTTTGTAAACCGTGTCATCTCTGCTGACTGATTATTTCTTTGATAGCGAGGACACAATCCTCTTAAGGGGGGTAGATTGTAAACCCCCTGATTTTTCAGGATTTTAAAAATAAATTTTCATAATTTTCTGGATTTTTTATGATTTTTCACTAATTAAAATTAAGGTATTTCAGAATTTAATAAATTTAAATGTTTTTATTAAATATTAAAATATTATGAAAATAATATTTTTGGGTGTAAAATAAAATATTAGACATAGGGTAATTTTTTTCGAATTTATTGGACCCCAGAACCATTTTTAAAGACCTAAAAGCCAAGTTCTAAATAAAACCAAAATAAACCGGGTTGAACCGGACTGAACTCGGTCCAACCGAACCGGACCGGCCTAAACCCAACCCTAACCCTAACGGGTCGGGTCCTACCCGACCCGACCCGACCCGAACCTGAACCCGAATCCGACCCGCCCCCTCACCCGCACGACCGCCCCGATCCCGCGTTCCCCGACCACGACCCACCCCGCCCCGCCTTCGGCGCCCATGACCCGCCTCTTTCGGCCCTGCCCTGCCTCCGGCGCCCACAACCCGCCTCTCCCGGCCACGCCCCGCTCCCCTCTGCCTCTCCACTTCCCTATATAAACCCCCCGCCAGATCTCCCCGCCACCGCCAACACCAAGCCACCACCACCACGCTCACCACCGCCGGCCACCCCTTCACCCAGAGCTCCGCCGCCACTAGCGCCGCTCGCCGCCTCCACTTCCCAGAGCACCGTCGTGCCCTAGCCGCCATGCCCCACCGCCGTGTCGCGACGCGCCGCCTCACGGAATCCCATATTTTCAGCCCCCTTTGGAGCCCTGTTCAGGTGACTGTATCTCTCTCCTCGCTGCCCTATTTTTCGTTCCGTCTACTATGACTGTAGACTGCATGACCCTCTCGATACCCGTGCAACTCGCTCGTGGTATCGCGTCCTGTGGCGATCGCAAACTACGACCCAAAATCAGAAAAATAATTACCCTATTTTTCTTGGAACTGGGTGCGCCCCGCTAAACGGGACAACTTGGTCGTGTGCGGACTTCACCAAATGGTGCGCACCATCGATACGGACGTGTGAGATTTTGCGAAAGTTGATTTGGATGTGCATGCACACCGAAATCAATGTGTATCCGTCGACAACACCCCTTATCGGCCCTGTTCTAGAACTCGTTGTAACTTCGTGTACACACGTTGTATCAAAACGAAACTTACGCTATCAGACTCGTAGCCATACGCTGGTCCTGTGACCCAAGTTTGATTCAATTCTGAGAACGTTGACAAAATCGCGTATCATGGGCCCCATGGCTCCACTTGACGAACGATTTTGTGATCGGCTCATCGGAATCCAGTTCTGAACATTCTGTTGGGTTCGTATCGTCATTCTGGACTTGTAAACACTAAGTTTGACAAATTTGGAGAACTTTGTCTCTGACACATTTTTCGGTACGAAACGGGCCACATGTGGACCCCGCTTTGACCAAAAACTGTTATTTCTGCCCCTGTGTCCAAATTGGACGTATGGACAGGCAATTCTAGCTATCTGACATCTTCTGAGCATAATGGTAATGTTTGTTTCAGCATCCGGAGACGTTCCTGACGATTTCATGAATACCAGAGCAACAGTTGGAAACCAAACACCAGGTAAGTGTACCTTGCCAAACTTGCAGTAGTTATCTGACATTGTTTCTTGATTTATTCATATATATATACTTCTGTGATGTACATAGTCAACCCAGGACCGTAAGATGTTGCTTAATGGCCGAATAACTTTCGGGTGTCGACGCCGTACGCGGAGTCGTGTAACGTCACTAGAGATTGATACCACGGCCCTATACATCCTCGTGCTTGTATCATCAAGTACGTCATACCATAGGACACCTGACACTGCTCATGAGACAGAATCTTTCCGAGATATTCATGGTGATTCTGTATAGGTTATAGGACTTGCGACATAGACTTTATGTTCATAGTTATCATATGACTTGCTGTATTAGAAGTGATCTTGCGTGACATGGACATGAGACATCGTGGACATGAGACGTATGATTACATTGGGTGGGGAGAGACACACAGGCTACAGGCTAATTTTATATATGGTATCGTAGGCCCACTACATAGTAAACTACATAGTATAACTATATAGTATAACTGCTACCGGCTCCCGACACAGAGCTTATAGTGGTCTCAGCCTGAGTACTAGTGATGCTCTCACTTGCATATCACATAGCTGGTTACATAGTCTACCCAATTGTTATTGTTTCATTTATTATTGCACTGCATTTATTCTGGCTTGAGTTATTCTTGTACCTTGCTATGTCCCCTGAGGACCTGGATTCAGATTATGTCCCCAGGTTTAGCAGAGGAGATTTATCCCGAGGTGTACGGGATAGGAGCATATATTGGAGCAGTGCCAGAACCCGAGGACGAGGTCGTGCCAGAGGATTTCTCCTGAGTACCTGCTTTATCTATACTTAGTTATTTCTCTTATTTCCTGTCTATTGTATTAATGTATCAGACTTATTCTCTGGTTGTTCTCCGAGACACTTTTATTGAGACATGTTAGATTATATTTATTTGCATTTATTCTGGCATTTGATATGTGATTACCTTCTGTGGATGAGATTAGAATTAGACTGTGACTTGTATCGTAGACCTATTTATTGTTGTTACAGCTTAAGTACACCCTAATGGGTCCATCAAATTGGGTTTGCCCATTGGTGTGTGTTGCTGGCCATTGCCACGTGTCCAGTCCCTCGGTATTTTAGGACTGGGGCGTGACAACTCTTCATCCAAACCAGTCCTTGAGAGATTATTTGCTCTCATTATATCTAACCACCTTCAATCCTCTCACGTAGTTGATAATATTTTATATGTTATACGTCTTACCGAATTTTTTGTTCACCACAATTATAACACGCTGGAAGGAAGCACTTTTAAAGGTCTTATCACTCTTCCTCCCTTGATTGGCCTCATAACTAAGGACCTTAAGGAGTTCCTTTGAGTGCTCTTTGAGCCAACATTTGTTACCCATGTCTCCTCCTTCATTTTTAAAATTTATACCCTTGGAAGTTACTTTTTTTTAGTTAATCTCCTTTTTATAGGAGATAAAACTTGCTCGTTTACTAGGGTTGATTCTTCATTATAGCTGTCACTATGTACAAATGAATAAGAATCCATAAATCCATCACTATTTTACCTTAATGTGGAGTGGACATTGACCTCTCAAATTATTTTGGTAAATCAGATGCATCATTCCCAATATCTTCACCAGAGTACTAACTATTCCAAACGATCTTCTCTATGACTATGGAGGCACGAAAGGGCTACTCTTATGTATTTACACGGGTGGATAGTTTAGAAAATTGTCTGATATCACACTTGTTCATATTAACTTTTTTAAAATAGTATCATACATTAAGTTGTACTTTTAAAACATCACATGAATTAAACTTAAGTACGCACAAAAAAATCCAACAAAAGTAATTACAACCCACAATTATGTTAAGTATATGTATAAGCCAGCCAAAAAGTGATCAACACATACCAAATTAAATTAAACTGCATATACTTAACCCCTACCCTGGTCAGTAGCGTAATCATTCCACCTATGCAATATAATTTTGTCACATTTATCTTCCCAAGCCTTCTTCAATTTTCTTTGAACTTGTTGACTATTTTGAGAGAATTCCTCGTAGTTGAACAAAATTGTATTATATACATAGCCATGGACATTGTTAGTGTCTTCTTCACGAATGATAAACTCGTCGTTGGGATCAACTCCAAGTATGTATTTATGCAATACACATCAATCTAGTACAATGTCCACCTGTGTAGGAAGCTTGTAAAATTTCTTTTCACCCAAAATACAAAACCAATTCTTAAGCATTGTAAAGGCGCATTCTATTTTCGTACGCAAATTGGAGTGCCTATAGTTGAAGAGTTCTTTGGGATGCATAGAATTACGATCCTTCTTATGATTGAAGTGGTAGCTCACTCCAGTACAAGGGGCAATAAAATCAAGCATCACGATATATACAACGTCTATATACAACGTCTACTAGTGGTACTTTCATACAAAGATTAAAATATGATTTTATTCTTATATTGTATGGTAAATGTACATACGTCGAGATAATGGTACATTTCAATCCTTAATAGTACTAACCTATAATGATCTTTAGGACATGGGGGTAGGTCTTGAAAGGGTATCCTTTAATACAGTCGTGTTATTTGCATAACCTTTCCACCCAGATAGAATAGACATAAACATCATATTGAGGGTAGCAACAACTAGAATATTTTGTGTTAATGCTTTCCTACCCATAAACCTTGTTGCCATGGAGGATGGAAGGGTAGCTTGGACAAGAATTCCATCTATCAACCCAATATAATCTATAATTTTAATATAAGTTTGAACTAAATTATTATTTATAGGAAAGTTAATGGTAACAAGTCCTTAAAACATAAATTTAGTACCTTAGAATAAGGGTACCAGTCAAAGGATTCTCTTATCTCGATCATGGTATTGATACATGTTGCTTTATGAACTAGTATTTAATGATACATATAGGCCAAGTACTTTTTTTAAATACCTAGAGATAATTTATCTAGAATGAATAAATTCAATCCCACATATTCTATTCATAGACTTATGTCCCAACATATAAATAAAAACTGCAAGCTGCTTCTCTACACAAACATATTAAGTATAATGCATGGAGGGACCCATTGTTATGCAACATATTAACAAGTCCATAAAATCTCCCACGTCCATATCACCTCTGGCAGGGCTAGTCTCGAACTTATTACTTACACTCAGGTGAGCAAGAAGTAATGAGGCCATAAAACCTATCACATTCATATCACCTCTGATAGGGTTTTATTTCAAATTTATTACTTTTACTCCAGTGCACAAGAAGTAATAGGTCCACCGAAGACCCCAGTGGGATATCCTCAACAAAAGCAAATAGTTCACGTCTATATTACCTCTAAACTATGAGTTGTCCATTTATTCATCCAAAGAAAATAGCCATGTCTATATTACCTCTGGCTCATTTTTTTTCTTCAACAAAAATACCATTATCGTACCTAACCTCTCAGTATGACTATCGATTAGCTCACATCCACGTTACCTCTGAGCTATCGTCCTCACATCCTTTCCAGCAAAGTTTGCCATATCTTTCTTACCTTTGAGCAAACCTCTCTATATGACTATCGATTGTCACATCCATAATACCTATGACATCGTTCGTCACCTAAACTTATCATCCGTACTTAGCTCTAAGTACGCCATTGGTGTTAAGTCTAGAAAATTTATCACGTTCATATCACCTCTGATAGGGTTTTTTGTTTCAAATTTATTACTTGCACCCAAGTGCGCAAAAGGTAATAAGGTCCACCAAAAAGTCCCACAATAGGATGTCCTTAACAAACTGTGGTATTGTACTACGTCCATATTACCTATAGTATACAATATCCAAAGTCCACAACATGCAATAAGACAAATACAAAGAGAAAATTATGGAAAAAGAAAGACTTTATTAATTAATATTCAAGATCATGAATACATGTGATAAAAATCTTTTTTCAATAGTATTCTAGGTCATGAGTACATATGATGAAAACCCATTTTTAAGGGTTTCCATGAAATCCCGCTTACACGAACCTTTTTTATTAGAAGCGCCTATCTGTGTTGTTGTGGCTACTAACACAAGTAGAGCATGCAAAAGAGCTCAATGCTTTCTGGATCATCCCTCCATAGTACAAATCTCAGTATATGAAAAAGAACCCATACTGATGGATAACAAGGAAGGAGAAAGAGTAGGAGCTCTACAACCATACGGAAAGACCAAAGACATGAATGAAAATTAATCCAAATCATGTCCTCGATGTCATAGGCCCCCGACTAGTAGCAAGCCACATAAAGGAAAGAAATGGAGCTAGCACGCTGCATAAACAGGGATAGCTCCATGCATGACGCAGGATGTTCACCCTCATATCCTGGATCAGTTCTTAGCAAGAAATTATCGTGTAAGGTTGGCATTCTTTTCGAATAACAGGTTCTATGATATCATTTCATGCTCCATCATAGGCACCACGAAATATAGTAAAATATGCATAAAGAGAACACATAACAGTCTCAACAAAGATTACAAAAGTGTACAACGATCGTATGCCGCTTCCAGGATGCAGCCACACGCAGGAGGGGACGTCTTGAGATAGCTAAGTTTACACACACGAGCAGATGATGGCTCATCCATGCGGCCAAGCTATAGATAGGCTCTCCGTGCATACGACAGATAAGTTCTCATCCATGCGACCAAACCACATATAGGCTATGTGCATATATTGCAGATGATTGCTCATCCATGCGATAGAATGTTGTGGGGGGCATGTTCTAGATGATTTTCCATCCACGCTGTGAGGCTGTGTACTTTTGTGTCTGTGTCCCTGCCATCATGACACACCCTACCTCCAAAAAGAATGCCAATATCATGGGGCCACGGGTCGACGTCGCTCTTGACAAACCCCTCGGCGAGATAGGCAGCAGCCCTCGACATCTTTTTTCAAAAAATAAGGGAAAGCTGAGAGAAAAAAGTTCCCTCTTCTCCCTAATCCACCTATTTATAGGCTACTAGGACGCGTGAGAAGATCGAGACGATGAACCAGGCAGTTATGAGGATGAACCTGATGCCTCGATTGGCGTAATACTTATTTATCTACTCGAACACTACCGTTAACTCAGAATTCCCAAGAAGATCCACTCAGAAGATCGAGCCAAATCTCGGCAATTAATTATCTAACAGCCTAGCGAAAGTGCCTATGCGGCAATATGCCTATACGACAAGTCACTCAGATGCGGCCCAAGGTCCTCTCCTTCATGCTTCTTATTCAAAGTATTCCAAAACTTATCAGTTTAAAAAATTTGAAGGGGATCTTGTAGAAGCATAGAAAATCTAGATCCATGCGTCCAAAAAATATGCGCCCCAAGAACGACTCAGAAGAAATCAAGTCACAGAACGACTATGCGGCCTAAAAAAGTAGCTACTATGCGCCGACCGCTTCATAACTAGTGTTTCCATGTGCCAGTAAGTAAACTAGTATCTGCATGCTCCAGCAGTACAATGCGCTGCCACTCCCTCAAGCATCCATGTGCCATAGTATTGGCCATATAAGGGCCTGATACAAATATTATGTCTGACACAGAATCCTGACAAAAAAGACTCTCTAAATGCCTCGATTCATCCATAGACAGTTGGCATCAGTGCTCATGTTACCATCATTATTACTTTTGTCACTATGTGTCACCCTCACTTTTTCAGCTAGGGGTAGTTTAGTAATTTGGTATGGGTATTTATTTTTAGGAATAAATATTAAATATTAATGTGATGATTGTACTAATTATTTAATTAAGCTGATAGATAATTATTTGTGACTAGTAAGGTGTGTTTTCCCATGTTAAAGAAATAGGGTTTCGGTAAACCTGACCTAGACTTGAAGGGAAATGGTGCCTCGCGTTCCTGTAAAGGGTGGCGGGCTGGGTCTCAGAAGTAGACAGAAAGAATTGTATTATAGATGAGATCCGAGGGGCCGTTTAAGCACAGAATTCCTAGTGGGAAGGAAGGGATAGAGAACTACTCGCCCAGAGGTATAATTCCATAGTTTTCGTTTGCAACTACGAGAAAGGATAGGCTGGTCCAACCACCTAGATCAATCACAACTAAATCAATAATTGGAACATGAATTGCTTCTTTTTTTGAGAGCCGGGTCCGGGTCACCACCAAACATTCAAAACTTCCTCGATATAACCGTGACCTAGCTGCCTCCAGAGCTGGTTACGCGGAGTGGTTCGCACGGACCCTTCCTAAACTTGGGATCAAAAATGAAGAATCTCATTCCACTGGGGAACTCATTATCGATTCACTTCACATAAACAAAATCGGAAACATCTCAATCCCTAACGGTCATCGCCCAGTTAGTTATTAGAGACTTGTGTTAATTAGTTAGTTAGAGAGATACTAGACAATATTGAGACTTGTCACATATAGACCTATTTAGATTTATCATGACAAATAGTGAGCCCAACTTGGACCCAAGCTCAATTAGTCATTCCACTAATTAAATCAAGGAGAATTAATTTAATTACAATTAGTTAGATACTTCCAAAAATATTCACCCTTAAATTATTCTACATAATTCACATGTAGTGCTAAATTGGGCATTTAGTTTTGCTTGGAGAAGGGGAGAAGAGGCCGATCACTTGAAGATGGGCTCTCCTTCTCTCTCCTCCTCATTTGCATTTTATTTTGATCGAAATTCTAGATCCCCAATTTTCTTTTTTTTTTCTCCATTGATTTTTTATACAATTCACCACCAATTCTCTCTCAAATTTATCACTCTTGGAGCCTTATAGCTTGGAGAAGCAAGAAGCACAAGAGGAAAGAACTTTGGAGCTAGAGATCATATCTGGATCGTGTCTAATTGTATTTTAATTGGAAATCCATCTCCCAATTGTTAATTCCTGAATTTTTCTCTTATTATGGCTTCTTAATCATGCATTTAATTATTATGAATGACCAATTCCTAAATTAGGACTACCTATAGGAACAAGTTCTAGGCTATTTGGCTATGTAATGTGAGTTATATGTGGAGTTTTGTGTGCATGTTGGGGAAATTATGAATTTGATACATCAATTGTGTGTCATAAGACCAATTAAATCTAATTAGACTTAGATCGAGATTATGGGACTAGGTACGTGTCCATAATTGGATACGTTTAGGCCGTATCAATATATCTTGTGATACGGTGCGACACGGGGCCCAATTTTGGGGGTTTTGCACAATTCTCTTCAATTTCTTTTGGTAGCAAGCTGCATTGGTTATATATAGATGTTATATATGTGTAGGATTGATTAATTACAGATAATTTGGGTTCTGGCCTTTTACTTGGACATGTATCATGAATATCATAAGTATACACTCTAAGTGTTTGATCAATTGACAGTAGATTATATTTATATATATATATATATATATATATATATATATATATATATATATATATATATATATATATATATATATATATGCCAGTCTATACTAGACTCAGATATATATATATCCCTAGTGTGTTATTTTGGGTGTGGGAGATGAGAGAGCAGTGCAGCTGCAGCAAGTCAAGCAGTGACAAGCACTACTCGAGTTCAGGTAAAGAGGTGCAACATAAGGAAGCCTGGGTGTGGCAGTAGTAGTTAATGTTAGGGATATTCCTGCAGTCGAAAGGACAATGCCAGAGCATCAAGTTGCTGCTATAAAGTAAGTTGTGTGGGTTGTAGATGAGAAAGGTGCTCCCAGCAGGAGTGTGATATGGGGGAATATTGGATAGAGTAGTGGTTGTGCACTATTTGTGTGGGAGGATGAGGTGCATCAGTTAGAAGTAGGATCGAGATGATGCACAGTCATGTACATCCGGTAGTAGGAGCAGTGAGGCCTTGTGTCAGGTCTATAGTAGCAAGTTGGGTTTTGGGTATCATAAGGATGTGACAGATTAGATATACTCATTGAGTGAGTATCTGATGGTGTTATTATGTGTAATGATTAAGGGTGTTAGTATTTGAAGTACGAATGTGTTCAGTGTTTACATTCGGGTATGGACTAATTGATGTCTCTGGGTTCATAATTTTGGAGTTTTACAGATGTATAGAGGAATAGAGAAGAGAGTTATAGCAATTGCTGCAACCACTCGAGGTATGAGAACACTGTTAATGGTTGCAGTTCATGTGTTAAGAGTTGTGAGTGTGCTTGGAAGGAGTATTATAGTTTGGTAGCTACGATAAGTGTTGAGGTAGAGTGAAGGTTGGTGTATCCATTAGTGTGAATGAGTTCGAGTTGTATCTAAAAACCTGGGAGGAAGTGTATGTGTGTAGCAGGAATTGAAGGAGTATTGGATATGAGGATATCATTTAGCAAGGCAGTGTATTGATAATGTGTTGTACCAGTGGGGAGAGGTTCAGACTTGGTGTGAGGGGGAGAACAAGGATTGGTGAGGGTATTTGGTACTGGGTTGTTTCAGAGGTTAGTGTGTGAAGGTACTCACTAGGTATTAGTGCATGCATGCATGCACTAGATTCAGTTGGCTCAGTGAAGGGTCCTGGCAGTTAGGGTATTGAGGTATCTTGTGTATCAAGGTCTGATACTAAGTTGGGGATTTGGTAGGTATATATATATTTATTAGGTATATAGGGTTGTGTACCATTGTCAGATGGTAAGTACTAGCATATAGATATGTATTGTCAATATCTATAGATATATATATATATAGACATACAAGTACATAAGTTGTATGGATATAAAGTATCATGAGTTAGTCTTTTTACTAATATAATAGTATTATATCATAATTAAGGTATAGCCTAGTATGGCCTAGTACTAACTGGTATAGCCTTGTAATTAACCTAGAAGCTAGGTTTGGACCTAAAACCAAGGTAAGCACCTAGTTTGACCTAGTTGGACTTGTGTGACCTAGAAATGGCCTAAAAAATCATATTTAGTATATTTTAACTCATTTATTACTTTTTTACACCCAATTGACATGATATTTATATATAGGGTTGTGTGATACCAGCTTGGACACCGAGTTACCTCCTTTACTCAGGACCAGAGGCGAGTATATTTCTCTGTTAGTTTTTATTTTATAATAGTGTATATATCTCATGTTCTAGAATTATATACTTGATTATGACATAGTGGTTTCACGGACTGGTACTATATGGATCCTGTTAGGAGATGTTATCCCTTACCGTGTTCAGCGGGTACTCCTTCACATGTATTTCATCGCATGTATCGGATATTGATTTTAGTATATTTTGTGTTTACACACTGCTCGTGTTCAGTATGCTCATATTCGTGTTCAAAATGTGTCATGATTGGATCCATTAGGATTGGTTGGGGGTGGGGGAATAGGAGTTGATTATGTAATCAAGCCCGGTGTATTCGTGTATATGTCAATTATACATCACACATATAATCGAGTTACCATATTGTATTCATGTTCAACCTAAATTGATTACATAATGAACTTGTATTCCATGTCACCTTAGCTAGTTTTATTTATTTCCATTATATTGTAGTTATTCTATTATTTGTTCTCCATTCCAGTACATTACATGTTCACTCTAATTTATTTTATTCTGATGTTTTATTATCGTTTATCTTTTTTCTATTATCTGTTATATATGCTCGATTATGTATTTGAAGCTGCTTTCAGAGGTATGTACTTCGCTCCAATCTTGACTGGATATATTTTTCAGATAATTGGCGTGTGGAGCAGTATCCTATCTACTATGGGCCGCAAGATGGCATTCTATTAGAGGATACTCCTTTAGAGCATGAGGACTTAGTAACAGAGCCTGTGGATGTTTAGATTATTTATTAGACTTTTATTATGGTAACCAACATGTATATATTATTTTAGGCTTGTGGTTGTATTGTGACTCTTTCTTTCGTTATTCCATCTCGTGCTTTATCTTCCCTATTTTGTATTATGATTGAGTATAGTTTACATTTATCGGATACTATATTGTTCCTCTGTTTGGAGTTGAGATGATTGACAGGTACCATGTATGTATTGTATAAGATGTTTATATTGTAGAGTTGACCCAGACAGCGTTCTACCGTCGATCCTGCGGCATAGGCTGGGCGTTGCTCACTACTCGTGCCCTTATTCCGGGTGCGGGTCGTGACACATTTTTAGTGGTGGCCCATGCAGGTCCCAGAGTCACAATTAGAGCGATATCGTAGTAGTGCTCACCTAGAGTACTACTACGAGCCTGCTTTAGGATATATGATTTAGGCTGAGAGTACACTCAATCACAACAAGAAAATATTTTCAAATATCTGTTTGATATATGTCACGTCCCAATCCTAAAATCTATGGGACCAGACACGTGGCATTGGCCAGCTAGTACAACTCCGTAGGGCTTTTCAATTTAATGGACCCGACGAAGTGCACTTACGCTGTCCACGGTCAAGTGATCAAACTAAATATCTAATTATAATATGCAATAACTAAACTAAATCTCAATCCATGGTAAATAAATCTCAAGAAAGAACGATACGCATCATCAGTCTGCAGTCCAATAATACATCCGTTCGAATAGGCCAAAAGAACAATATAGGCCTATAAACACTAGACTATAAAAGCAGAATCAAAACTAGAAAGTAATACATGACTGTAATAGCTAAAAATGTAAAGATACCTACAACGATGTCCACACTCCACTAGATCAAGCATCCTGTAAACTGCACAAATAACCTGGAAGGGAACCAGGTCCTCAGAGGGACGTAACAAGATACAAAAATATATGCCATAAAGTAAATACTGTAAAAACTTGAGGGTGAACTAACCAACTAAGTGAAATACAATTTGAGGACAACTTAGTACGTATGAAAAGTGTAGGCTAGACATATGCTGACGTAATTCATCAATCATCGTGACTGGCTAGTATATGCCATATATGCCCCCATAACAAGGGCACTCTGCAATATAATAACGTCCAGCTCCGAGGAGCGTAGTATCTGTATAAGTAATAACGTCCAACATTCTCTAGAGTGTGGTATCTGCAAAACCACAAGTAACGTCCAACACTCTAAAGAACGCGGTATCTGCATAAATATATAAGTCTGTATCGCTCTGAAGAATGCAGTATCTGTATAAAGAAGGTGGGTGTCCCATACGCCTACTAGTCGTCCTTCCCGCCCCATGCTCTTTGCATGTTGTATCCATAACATGTTTTATCTACTACGTCGAGACGGAGTGCAGGTATCGACGTCGTAATTTTGGTTCATAGCCTATCGTTAGAACAATAGCCCAACCCTATAACCAAACAAGGACAAGGATTGGACCACCGTACTACAATAGTCTATGTTCCTGGACTACTAATAACTGCTAATTCTTCTAACATGCATCACTATTAGCAGTTATACCCTATCTGTCGCATGACGTACACGTACAGGTGGCCAACCGAATACGTAAGTCCCGTGTCCTACATGAGACTCACAACTCATGTAAGAAATGTGTCATGGTCAATGGAATATATGTAAACCCCCTAACCCAAAAATAGGTATCTCGTGTGTAATTTGAATTCCTTGTATTTGTCTTAGATTTTTTTTATCAATTAAAACCCAATAATACATATTAGGATACTTTACCGTGGTTTGGACATTAATAATATAGGATGGCCCCAAAATCAGTATCTCCTTTCATAGGAAGTAGCCTACATAGGAGACACTACCTGTAGGATCTTTTCGTGGCACAAGAATTCGACCTCGTGGCATTAGTATTTAGTGTAACAACCATAGATTAAGTGTCAAATATTTAGATATTTATATATAATTTATTTGTGGTTATTTTTTAATTTTAACTCCCTACAATTAGCATCCAATAATTCTCCATGCTAGATTAGGTAAATTCTCTTTTGTAAGATGTGCATATTATTACTATTTCATATTTTGTGGATAACCATTTAATTATTTACTTAGTTAATTAGATAATATAATTACTTGATTTATTATAACTAAATAAATGTCTAATTATTAATTATAAAATATTTCATAAACTATTTTGAGTGTAGAATTATATTAAAGATTTATAAAATAATTTTCTAGAATTTATTTTGTGTATTTTTGGAATTTTTTAACATTATTTATAAATGCATATTTATATATATGTTAATATATATAGTTAATAATAATAATAATAATAATAATAATAATAATAATAATAATAATAGTAATAATAATAATAATAATAATAATAATAATAATAATAATGTTAATAATAATAATAAAAAAAGAAAAAGAAAAAGAAAAGAAAAAGAAAAGAAAAGAACCCTAAACTATAAATCCCTACTTAACCCTAAACTAATACTAACCCTAATAACTATAAATCCTAATAACTAAACCTATATATATACTAATCTAACTAACTACCCTACCCCTTAGCATAACCCATCCTACCTAAACAACCACCCCAGACCCCCTAAACCCACAGCAAGCAACGGAGGACCCATCTCCCTCTATATATATATATATATATATATATATATATATATATATATATATATATATATATATTACTCTATCCCTAACCCTAACCCTAGCCTCCGGCGACCCCGTGCCCCTCCAGCCGACCACGCCCGACCGCCGGCGCCACCGCCCCCTCGTCGGACCGCCGCCGCAGCCGCCCGTGCCGTCCGTCGCCGTCCACCGCACGCGCATCGCGCGCATGTGCACAATTTTTGCCTCATTTTTAAGGTACCGTATCTCCTTCATCTCTCATCCTTTTTTCGAGCAGTTTGTTCGTGTACGTTCACAACCTAACACTCTAGGATTTTCATTCAAGCGGCATGAGTTTTCGTGTCCCGGATTGGTCGAAAAATCGACCAAAAAATGACCGAAAAATTGACCAAAATAGTTCACAATTTTGAATCCAAACCTCCATGTTCATACCCAATTTGCCATCAACTTATTTAATATTTTCGAAAACTAATTAAAAGATTTTTCTTCTCCATAAAACCAAGAATTTTTTTGTTCTTTTAGTGTTTGTTAATTTGTTCTATGTGTTAAATTATTCAACCTCCAAATTGACAAAAAACTTATTTTTAAATATTGAAAAATTGTGATACGGAGTGCGCCCCGCCAAACAGGATAGCCTAGTTGCGTACCAATTGCACCAAAAGGCGCGTATGGTATATCCTGACGTGTGTGCTTTCGCAAAAACTGATTTGGATGTGTGTGCGCGTCAGAATCAACCCGTATCCGCAAAAAGGCCCAATATCACGACTTTTGCAAAACATCACGCCATTTGGTGTACGCTCGTCGGAATGCGATAAAATTTATGCCATTGGATTCGTGGTATCACGTTGGTCCTGTGACCCAAGTTTTACGCGATTCTGAGACAGTTGACCAAGCCGCCTATTTGTGGGTCCCATGGTTGACTTTTAGGGCAAATTTGTGTTCGGCTCACCGAAATCCAAAATTGGACATACCATTGTGTTCGTACTGACATTTAGAAGTTTTTTGACCTATAATTTGTCCCATTTAGAGACCTTTACCTCTGACACACTTTTTGGTGCAAAGTGGCCTACATGTGGACCCGCTTTGACCCAAAATATTTGTTTTGCCCCTGTGTCCAAATTGGACTAGAGGGTAGTATTTTCTAGCTATCTCGCTTATTTGGGGAACATTGATGATATTTATTTCAGCATCCGGAGATATTTATTCTGATGCCATAGTTTCTGATCTATTGTGCCTGACGTTTGGACGCTTACACTTTGCAACTTTCTTACCAGGAAAGATACCTTACCAAATTACTTACAGTACTTTGCATGCTTATTATATTTTTATATATTTATTTTATGTGTGTTTTCTTTCAGTCATAATTATATATTATATATATGTTGACACACACTTGACACATAGTATCATGGGAGGGAAGGACAATCAGTAGGTGTATGGGCTATAACTACTCTGGTAAAGCGTAGTATCTAGCACGCACTACGGTAGTATATCGCGCTGGTCGCTGCCCTTGAGGTATGTCAATTTTTGGAGTTACGCTGGTCGCTACCCTCGAGGTATGTCGATTTTTGATGTTCCTGATGTGTGTGTGAGTTATAAGATTAGATAGAGTAGCCTACCCATGCCCATACGTCGAAAGGTTATCCTCATTATGCATATTCATATAGATTGTCTTGTACAACGTACTTATATATTTTTTGTCTATTATGCATGTTTATTGTATTCAATTGGCATGCTTCTATGTATCTTGTCACGTCCCTCTGAGGACCTGGTCCCTTTCCAGGTGTAGACGATCTTGACTATTCGCAGGAGCACGGATCAGGAGTTGCTACTTATCACTTTCAAGGAGGTCTTCTCTTCGAGTCTCATGGTTCATTAGATGTACCTATTTTGTTTCTCTTATATTCTAGTTTGGCAGTGGATTTGTTTCCACCCGACTATCATTCGTTGATACTTCATATTGAGATTCAGTTATATAGTATATTGGTTATTTATTTCTATTTGATTCTGTGGATGAGATCGAGTTATGCCCTGTGACTTGTGACAATATATATACTATATCTGAGTAATTATTCATATTACAGCGTACGTGTGTATTATGGTATCCATATATTGGAGTTGCCATATACATACGGCTGGCATGCTTACGTATTCCTAGTCCTACGTATTTTAGGACTGGGATATGACATATTTTTGTGGTGGCCCATGCAGGTCGAGGGCATATTGTCTCAGTTACGTTACTGTACCGAGAAAGCCTGCACATAGGATTAGAGTATAAGATCTCATCCACTTATTTAATCACCACCCTTGATTTTATTTCGCATTCTTATTTGATGGCTTGTATTGCATCTTGCTTGATCCTTTCATAACGTCAATCTTATCATTTCTTTCGTGCTTGATAGGGGTTAGGAAGATGACTTGTACTAGGTATATCCACTCTAATATTCAATAACACTATTAGTTAAATTCTTGTAAGTTTAGTAGTATGCCTCATAACCTAGTATCATATAGTCATTTTAACCTATTAATGAATTGTAATTGAATGACACCAACTATAGACTTGCATAAGAAGATAATATTTATCCAGACTGTAGAACTTAGAGGCCATACCCCCATTTGGTCGACCAGAGACTTAGATAAGAAGTTAGTATAGCAACTGTAGAGGCACAACACCGATCTTCTTGGTGAACTTGAATTATTTTTGTACATTCTTTCATCATAATCCAGCGTATTTATATTTTCTATACTACCTCGACTTATGCTGTTATTATAGCCTAGTTTTGCAAGTTTTTCTTTTATCGATCTTGTTTATGACATATGCATTATTGGATGCACACACTAATACAATTGTCTATTTAGAATCAGTGTATTATGGTCTGATCAACCTTAGTGCGCTGGGTTCGCTCTTCGCATGATTACCTTACGTGGATTGAGATATATAGTTGACTCAACTTGTTAGATGAATATACTTGCCCTCTAGACAAGTCAGAATATATCATATCAGGTACATAACTGTTCTGATATGAACATGTGAATATGAATTTATAAAAAATAAGATTTCAATCCACAACTGCCTTGACAACTCTCTTTTGAATTCTTAAAATCGCCTTGATCCCCGTACTTGTATTTATTACCTCCTTTTTGAATTCTTTATTATTGTTCTCCGTCTTTCCCTATTTTGGAAAGTCGAACGCTCGTGCTTGGTATAAGTTTGATACACGTAGAGTACTAGATATACCCCATAGGTCAATCACATTACTTGGCGACTATCTTTTGTATTAAGGATATATCATATGTGATATATTTGGTGTTAAAACTTTTGAGAATTGAATAACGCGATTAAATAATTTAAGAAAGTTTTCTTAAGTGTATAGCCTTATGTGATAGATGGGTAAATTCTAAGTTGGGTAGAATTTGCATTGTCAACTTGAGATAAAAAAAATTTAGATTGTGATCAAGTAAAATTTGATTGAGAGGTTTAAGTCATTTTAGATGTTAAGAATTTTTAGAAGAATGATTAAGATGATGAGAATTCAAGGAATCTTGATATTAGGGACCAAATATTTATATTTTGAGCACATGATTTAAATTTTGAATATTCAAGGTTGAATCATTGATTTAAATTTTGAGGATAAATATAGAATCATGCCTTATTTTTAATTTCGAAGACGAAATTCTTTTAAGTTGGGTAGATTGTAAACTCTCTCACCCAAAAATAGGTATCTCGTATGTAATTTGAATTCCTTGTATTTGTCTTAGATTTTTTTATCAATTAAAACCTAATAATACATATTAGGATACTTTTCCGTGGTTTGGACATTAATAATATATGATGGCACCAAAATCTGTATCTCCCTTCATAGGAAGTAGCCTACATAGGAGACACTACATGTAGGATCTTTTTGTGGCACAAGAATTTGACCCCGTGGTATTAGTATAACATTAGTGTAACAACCATAGATTAAGTGTCAAATATTTAGATATTTAGATATAATTTATTTGTGGCCATTTTTCAATTCCAACTCCCTACAATTAGAATCCCATAATTCTCCATGCCATATTAGGTAAATTCTCTTTTGTACGATGTGCATATTATTACTATTTTATATTTTGTGGATAATCATTTAATTATTTACTTAGTTAATTAGATAATATAATTATTTGATTTATTATAACTAAATAAATGTCTAATTATTAATTATAAAATATTTTATAAAGTATTTTGAGTGTAGAATTTTATTAAAGCCTTACAAAATAATTTTCTAGAATTTATTTTGTGTATTTTTGGAAATTTGAACATCATTTATAAATGCATATATATATATATATATATATATATATATATATATATATATATATATATATATATATATATATATATATATATATATATATATATATATAAAAAGTTATTAATAATAAAAATAATAATAGTAATAATAATAATGGTACAAATAGCAATAATAATAATAATAATAATAATAATAATAATAATGTTAATAATAATAATAATAATAATAAAAGA
Organism: Iris macrosiphon; assembly: GCA_036927795.1. Classification (NCBI taxonomy): domain Eukaryota; kingdom Viridiplantae; phylum Streptophyta; class Magnoliopsida; order Asparagales; family Iridaceae; genus Iris; species Iris macrosiphon. The sequence goes on from JAYESA010000012.1 coordinate 45,735,537, forward strand.
AAAAGAAAAAAAAGAAAAGAAAACTAGAATCATAATCCCTACTTAACGCCTAAACTAATACTAACCCTGATAACTATAAATCCTAATAACTAAACCTATATATATACTACCCTAACTAACTACCCCACCCCTTAGCAATACCCATCCCACCTAAACAACCACCCCAGATCCCCTAAACCTACAGCAAGCAACGCAGGACCCATCTCCCGCTCCCTTATATATATATATTACTCTATCCCAAACCCTAACCCTAACCCTAGCCTCCGGTGACCCCAGGCCCCTCCGGCCGACCACGCCCGACCGTTGGCGCCGCTGCCCCCTCGCTGGACCTCCGCCGCAGCCGCCCGTGTCGTCCGCCGCCGTCCACCGCACGCGCGTCGCGCGCATGTGCACAATTTTTGCCCTATTTTCAAGGTACCGTATCTCCTTCATCTCTCATCCTTTTCTCGAACGGTTTGTTCGTGTGAGTTCACAACCTAACCCTCTAGGATTTGCATTCAAGCGACACGAGTTTTCGTGTTCCGGATTGGTCGAAAAATCGACCGAAAAATGACCAGAAAACTGACCAAAATAGTTCAGAATTTCGAATCCAAACCTCCATGTTCACACCCAATTTGCCGTCAACCTGTTTAATATTTTTGAAAAACTAATTAAAAGGTTTTTCTTCTCCATATAACCAAGAAATTTTTTGTTCTTTTAGTTTTTCTTAATTTGTCCTATGTGTAAAATTATTCAACCTCCAAATTGACCAAAAACTTGTTTTTAAATATTAGAAAATTATGATACGTAGCGCGCCCCGCCAAACGGGACTGCCTCATCGCATACCAATTATACCAAAATAGCGCGTATGGTATATCTTGACGTATGGGCTTTCACGGAAACTGATTTGGACGTGTGTGCGCGTCGGAATCAACCTGTATCCGCAAAAAGGCCCTATATCGCAACTTTTTGTAAAGTACCATGCTATTTAGTGTACGCTCGTCAGAATGCGACGAAACTTGTGCCATTGGATTCGTGGTATCAAGCTGGTCCTATGATCCAAGTTTCATGCGATTCTGAGACAGTTGACCAAGTCACCTATATGTGGGCCCCACGGTTGACTTTTAGGACGAATTTGTGTTCGGCTCACCGGAATCTAAAATTGGACATACCGTTGAGTTCGAACTGACATTTAGAAGTTGTTTGACCTATAATTTATCCCATTTAGAGACCTTTATCTCTGGCACGCTTTTCGGTGCAAAGTGGCCCACATATGGACCCGCTTTGACCAAAAATTCCCGTTTTGCCCCTGTGTCCAAATTGGACAAAATGGTAGTATTTTTTAGCTATATCGCTTATTCTGGGAATGTTGGTGATATTTATTTCAGCATCCGGAGATGTTTATTCTGATGCCATTGTTTCTGATCCATTGTGCCTGACGTCTGGACGCTTACACTTTGCAGCTTTCTTGTCAGGCAAGATACCTTGTCAAATTGATTATAGTACTTTGCATGCTTATTATATTTTTATATATTTATTTTATATGTATTTTTTTTCATTCATAATTATATACTATATATATGTTGACACATAGTATCATGGGAGGGGAGGACAATCAGTAGGCGTATGGGCTATAACCACTCTGGTAAACCGTAGTATCTAGCACGCACTACGGTAGTGTGTCACGCTGGTCGCTACCCTTGAGGTATGTCAATTTCTGGAGTCGCGCTGGTTGCTACCTAAGAGGTATGTCAATTTCTTATGTTCCTGACGTGTGTGTGAGTTGTGAGATTAGATAGAGTAGCCTACCCATGCCCATATGTCGAAAGGTTGTCCTCATTATACATATTCATATAGATTGTCTTGTACAGCCTACTTATATATTTTTTGTCTATTATGCATGTTTACTGTATTCAATTGGCATGCTTTTATGTATCTTGTTACGTCCCTATGAGGACCTGGTCCCTTTCGAAGTGTACGATCTTACTATTCGTAGGAGCACGGATCAGGACTTGCTACTTATCTCTTTCGAGGAGGTTTTCTCTTCGAGTCTCATGGTTAATTAGATGTACCTATTTTGTTTCTCTTATATTCTAGTTTGACAGTGGATTTGTTTTCACTCGACTATCATTCGTTGATACTTCATATTGAGATTCAGTTATATAGTAGATTGGTTATTTATTTCTATCTGATTTTGTGGATGAGATCTAGTTATGTCCTGTGACTTGTGACAATATATATACTACATGTGAGTTATTATTCATATTACAACGTACATGTGTATTATGGTATCCATATATTGGAGTTTCCATATACATACGGCTGGCATGCTTACGTATTCCTAGTCCTACATATTTTGGGACTGGGGCGTGACAATATAAGAATGCCTCATGATAATATGGTGGTCTCATAAAACTAGGTCAACATGCATAATATATAATAAAGATAAAATATGACGCCACTGTCGTTGCACCCAAGTTATTCTTGGACACGCAGTTATATAATATTAAAACAATAAAATATGCAATAAATAATATCTGAATTTAAACAGTACAACAAGGCAAGGTATACTTGCCTGGGTCCTCATGCTGCGAGTACCAATAACCTGCTCCCGAAGTCTTGCCCGAACGGTCCAGCGACCCTATATATATAATAATAATAATATAATTATCAGTCACTACACTAGCACGCACAGGAATACAACTACGCTGTACTTTGGAACTGACACAGGGGGTCACGACTGGTCAACTAGCAGGGTCAAGTGTGCGTGTCTAAACACACAGGTGTCATATCCTCGAATATCGTGCACAGCAAGACAAACAACTAACTCTAACACAATATCCAAATCTCTAAATCTCGTGTAGCACTAACACATGGTCTAGCTAGTAGGTGGTGGTACACATAAGGCAGTGAGTTACCAAACTACGTTTAATACATAAATATATATATCACCTTAGTATATTATCTAGTATTACTCAATACTTATAATTATATTAATACACCTAGGTCATACTTAACATATATAAATATGTTACACCCATAATTAACAACCAATTTCTAAGGGGTAAACACTAACAACTAATTCTTATAAAGTAGCATGCTATCCCTAGTACCATTCACACATGTACGCATGAAATCACAAAAGAAGGCAAGCTACGAACCTTGATGGGCACATGAACGTGGAGGGTGACGCTGACCGGGGATGGTGCTCGGCTCCAGCGAGGGTGGCCGCGTGGTCGTGGGAAGGTCGAGTCAGGGTCGACGTTGCTCGGGTCGACGGGGCTGTTCCGGCGAGAAGGTCAGGTCGATGGAGATGTCGATGATGGGGGTGATGATGATGATAATGATGGTGTTCAGTTGGGGCTGCTGTGTGTTGGCGCTCAGGCAGAAGGGGTCGTGCTCAGGCCTCAGGCGGAATGGCCGGAGGAAGGTGCTCAGGCGGGTGGAGGGCTGCGTTCACAGGGGTGGTTGGTGGCGACGGTGGGGAGCGTGCAGACTGCATTGGTCGGCCAACTTTGCGAATCAAAGTAGGTGATGGGTCGACCGAAGTCGAGGCCGCGAAGTGTAAGAGAGGTGGTTGGTCGAGGCAGGAGCGGTCGAGTAGATGTGGGTCAGAGCAGTCGTTGACGCGAATATGGCAGAGCTCCGGCAAAAATTAGCCAGGTCGGCTTCGGCCACTGGGTGCTTCGGTTGCCGAGGTACGGCCAGGCACAGGCAAACCAGAGGCCAGGTTAGGGTTGAGGTCCTGAGGAGGTGGTACAACATTAGGTAACGTTGGTTTTGAGGGACGAGGTCGGTGATAGTATTATCTCGACCCATTTTGTGCAACCTAAATTATGACAATATTTTATTCTGAGTCTTCTACATCCATGACACTTGTATCCCACCTAATTTTAATCCTATACACTTTCAATTAATTTTAAAACACCTTTTACATTAATTCTAATTAAATTAATGTAAGGACCCAATTTAATCCAAAAATTGGGGACTTATATGCAAAGTGCATTGAGGTATCCACCCCATTGGACCAAACACATGAAGAAACACCAATTTTCTTTATTGACCAGTCATGTGAATTTTCTCCATAATTTTGGGGTGTGCAACACTCAACATCAACCCCTCATCAATCTTAGCCACCTATTTTAAAAACAAAACCATCATAACCCTTTAAAATATCTACATGTAGAAAGCCAAACCCAAATCCCAAGGAGTGCCAACCGGCCCAACTTCCTAGGCTAATATCAAATCCTATTTTTCTACATATATATATAACTTTTTCTTTATTTTTCTTCATCACCACCAATACCTAAACCTAGCCGAACCCAACTTCTCCTCCTCTCATGTTCATCGCCTCCACCCTCATCCCTACTCGCCGGAGCCCAGACCTGACCGTTTTCGATTTTACCATCACCGCCGCCAGTACTACCCAACTGCCTGTCAGCCCTCTTCGACGACATAGTGACCCCGCCTGAACTGCGACATCACCGTTCCCATAATCCAGAAGCCAAATCTGTCTCCTCCCTTCACGACCCCGCCGATCACCTGAACCCGGCGAACTCGACCACCCCGACCGCCTGAACGTCGATAATCCTGTCTCCCTTCCCTTCTCCACCATCTCGCCTGAGCAGTCACTGTTGACCGAATACACCCGACCTCCTTCGACCCGACTATACACCCTCTCCTCACCGCAACCACGCCGAACCACCGATCCACCCGACTTCCCTCCTCCTCCTCGACAGTACGGCCCAACCGCTGAACCTCCTTCCTCCATCATCATTATCGTCAACATCACCAGCACTGCCGTCATCCTTACCGCGAGCATCGACTTCCCTCGACAGCGATTAGACCGGACCGACGACCTCGCCTGAGCACGCCGAACAACAGCAGCAGCAGGAGCAGCCGAGCCCTCTCTGTGACGCGATCGAGCACCACCTCGACGTCGAATACACCCCTCGTGCACGTGCATGCCGAGGCCAAGGTTCAAACTACTTTCTCTTGTGATTTTGTGCATATAGGAATAATGTTAGGATTTAGCATGTTATTTCATGATAAATTTTGTTAGATGTTGATTGCAAGAGACCATGCAAATAAACCTAGTAACTCGTATGTGTGTGTGCGTATGCATATAATATTAGTTTGATATATATATATATATATATATATATATATATATATATATATATATATATATATATATATATATAGGTAATCAATTATTAGTAATAGTTATGACTATAATATGTATATATATTGTATGACCCTAGGTTAAGTATGGATATCCCGTATTTACATTTGACTGTATGACCCTGAGAATTGTGAGTTGTTTGCCTTGTGTATACCGACGTACTGGCTAGACATGTGTTAGTGATTGACTGTCTAATTTTACACATCAATTGAGATATGAAACCATGCAATTAGATGTACGCTTGACCCTGCTAGATAACCAGTATCACCCCTAGCGTAGTCTCTGAGTTCAGTGTATTTATGTTTGTGTGTGTGTTAGTGTAACGACTGATGCTATATTATTATTAAATGATGTCTATAGGATGGTTAGATTATTCAGACAAGACTTTGGAAACAGGATATTGGTATTGCCAGCAGAGGAACGCAGGCGAGTACATTCTCTGACAGTTTTTATTATGTTGATCATCTCTATGATTCTAGCTGTATAGCGTACATAATTCTGACACTATGTATACACGAGTTGGCATCATCGAGACCGGTCACGAGGAGTCGTGATTGGAATCCATCGTGCTAGTTAGGGACGAGAAAATATTAGTAGATTATGTGATCATACCCAACTCTACATGAATCATAGCTCACCCACACCTCACGTCGGTGCAGCCTGACCATTACATGCCTCATAGCCTGTTATATATGATTGGCCTGACTATTGCTCGCATCATAGCTATCTGGATGGTTAGTCTGACCTTACATGAATCATAGCTATCATACATAGCAAGCCTGATCAGTCCCAAGTCGATCACATGATATGCTGATGTTTCACACACTTAACTAGATATTCTATACATGTATTTCTAGTTTATTGATCTAGCATTTCTCTATATTTTAGTTATTGTTCTAGCATTCACTTATATTCTAGTTCATTGTTCTAGCGTGCACTTGTATTCTTTTCATTGCTAGTTGTACCATTGATGATGATATATGCTCCAGTACTTTTATTTTCAGTATTTCATTATCTCCAGTATTTCTTATTGCCAGTATTTGTTTCTATCTTATATTTCTTTACATTGTATTATAGTTTTTGTCAATATACATGGAACTGCTGTTAATGCTTGTACTTTGCTGCAATCCTGACTGGATATATTTTTTCAGAGGATCTTGAGGATTTCTGTCCTACACACTATGGACCAGGTATAGATGGAGATTACATACCAGAGAGCTTAGATGAGTCAATTCCTTTAGAGGAGACACTACCTGCAGCTATTTAGACAGTATTTATTTTATGCATTTAAGTTTATGTCAAGACTTATGTTGAGTTTAACTTGAGACTTATGGAGACTATTTATGTTGGACAGCTAGACTGTAGTTTATCTCTATTTGAGACATTGTGTTTGACTTATGTCTTTACTCCCTATCTTTTATCGTGCTATTTATTTCTTATAGTTATCGTGATTGAGTATGCATTACGAGCTATTGAGAGATGTTTATTTTATTATCCTCCTTATGGAGTCGATATCATTGACAGGTGGTGAGTTATGATAGTATTATAGAGACCTAGATAGCATTCTACCGCCGATGCTGCGGCGTAGGCTGGACGTACCCACGACTCATGCCCAAATTCCGGGTGCGGGTCGTGATAAGTTTTTAGTGGTGGCCCATGCAGGTCAGGCATCGCAAGTTGTACGATTTTGTGGTAGTGCGATAACTTAGTTGTACTACTGTGAGCCTGCTTTAGGAAATATGATTTAGGATGAGAGTATGCTCAATCACAATTAGGAATTCTAATCTATACAATGCTATTCGAAATAATTGCTTCCTTTTGAATTTTACTGTCCTTCCTTGATGATATCGTATCTATTACCTTAATTAATTCTTTTCTGTCTGTCTTCAGGATGCCGTCGAAGACTAGGTCTTTGAGACTGGGAGTAGCAGCTTCAGAGAGGTCTGCCACCTTTAACCTGACGAACAAACATCTGGAGTTTCTCCTACATCTCCTGTTCATGTGGGAGTATCTGCGACTTTTGGGGTTCCTCCTCCTCCACCTGTTCAGAGGATTACCCCAGCTGTCATAGACAACCTTCCTCTTCCACCGACTCCATCTCCTGGTGGTATGCCCGCTGACGGGACACAGATGTTCGTACTTATCCAAGGCATGTTAGAGGCCCAGATAGTGATAGCAGAAGCTCAGCGTATTCAAGATGAGGCTCAGAGGGTGCAAGCAGAGGCGCACCAGGCATATACAGAGCTGATAAGAGAAAGCATGGAGAATGCTCATCAGGTGGCTCTCCAGGCTGTGAAGAGAGTAGCACAACACCAGCAGCATCCTGGCCAGCAGCACCAGAGGCCAGGTACTATAGTGGACTTCAAGAGGATGATGCCTCGAGAGTTCAAAGGCACCGAGGGGATACTCTACGCGGACGAATGGCTAGAGGATATAGAGAGAAACTTGCGTTTGGCGCAGATTCCAGAGATTCTTCAGATCGAGGCCACTGGCAGTCAGATGTTTGATATCGCACTGACGTGGTATCATACAGAGCCGAGACTCACTAACAAAGGACTTACTTGGGAGCTCTTCAAGGAACTCTTCAAGGGGAAGTTCTTTCCTAACGTAGCTTTGGGAGCATTGGAAAGTCAGTTCTATGACTTGGTCCAAGAAAGCATGTCAGTCGACGAATACGCTGCGGAGTTTTGCCGTTTGAGTCATTTTGCGCCATCGACGATTTGAGACCCAGGAGACAGAGCCCAAAAATTCAGGAAAGGATTGAATAGAGAGATCAAGTCACGTACTTCGGGATGACGCACTGCTATATGTGAGGATATTCTGATGGATGCCCAGATTGCTGAAGACGACTTGGACCTCAGGCCCAAGAGAGGATACGACACTTCTGGAAGAATAAGTGGTAGTACAGGACCGGCCAAGCACCCACACTTTTAATAACAACAGAGGCCATACCAGCAGCAACATCAGCAGCACCAGACATCAGTTCGAGGACACATCCAGCAGCAGCAGCCACAAAGACAGAATTAGCCCATTGCCCAGTGTGCGTATTATGGAAAGATAGGACATACTAGAGACAATTACAGGAAGAGGTTGGGTACATGCTTGTCCTGCGGATCGTCAACACATTAGTTGAGGGACTATCCATCTATTCAGACTCGTCAAGGTGGAGCAGCCGCTCAGAGAGGACCCACCAGAGTACCTACTGTACCAGGAGGCCAACAGAGGGGACCTCCACTTTCACCACAGCAGCAGAGGTTTGCTCAGCACTAGCAGCAGTAGAGAGGAGCACCATAGGGATGCGCATATGCCATGACGATTGAGGAGGCCGAGCCAGCTAGAGACGTGATTTTAGGTTCAGTTTCACTCAATTCTATTCCAGTACTTGCATTATTTGATTATGACGCTTCCCATAGTTTCATATCTGTATCTTATGCTCTTAAGCATTGTTTAGAAACGGAACCATTAAATAGGACTTGCAAGATCACGACAGGAGGAGGCATTATCCTAGTCCGTAATTATTGCAAGGATCGGAGAGTATCATTGGGAGGCTGAGAGTTGAGCGTGAGTTTACTCATCATGCCACTTTCGGGATACGATATTGTACTCGGAATGGACTAGTTGAGTAGGCATCATGCTACTATAGATTGTCATGGAGGCAGAGTAATATTTTGACCACCGAGAGAACCAGAGTTCGAGGTCGCCAGAGGAGCAGCGAAGCAGAGCAGAGGCACTTTTTGCGGGGCTAGAAAACAAGAAGAGGAGATACCATATCCTCTGATAGTGGAATTCCTGGATGTATTTCCAGAGGAGTTGTCAAGCTTGCCGCCAGACAGAGATGTTGAATTCTTTATAGATTTGGTACCAGGAGCGGAGCCTATTTCATAACACGTCTATAGAGTCAACAACAGTGAGCTGGTAGAACTAAAAAAGCAAGTTGAGGAGATGCAGGATAAAGGTTTTATTAGATCCAGTTCATCACCATGGGGAGCTCCGGTATTGTTTGTACCGAAGAAGGACAGCACGGTACGCATGTGTATCTATTATAGAGCTCTAAAATAACCTCACTGTCAAGAACAAATACCCACTGCCGAGGATAGATGATCTTTTTGATCAATTGAGAGGAGCAAAGGTGTTTTCAAAGATAGACTTGAGGTCATGCTATCACCAGGTGAAGGTGAAGAAGGAAGACATACCGAAGACAGCTTTTCGGACCAAATATGGCTAGTTTGAATTCACAGTAATGCCGTTTAGTTTAACCAATGCACCAGCAATATTTATGAACTTGACGAACAAGGTATTCCACCTGTACCTCGACAAGTTCATAGTGGTGTTCATCGACGACATTCTTGTGTATTCGAAGACCCCAGAGGAGCACGAGGAGTACCTGAGGATGGTCTTGGAGACTATCAGAAAAGTAGAGCTATATGGGAAACTTTTAAAGTGTGAGTTCTTTCTTGACAAGGTTGAATTCCTTGGACATATGGTGACGGGTGACAGAATTTTAGTCAACCCAAAAAGGATAGAGGCAGTGGAGTCATGGGCTATCCCCAGTTTGGTAGCTGAGATCAAGAGTTTTCTCGGACTAGCAGGATACTATAGGAGATTTGTACAAGACTTCTCCAAGATTGCAGAGACAATGACTAGGCTGACCAAGAAAGATATGGATTTTGTCTGGACAGAGGAATGTCAGGCCGCGTTTGATGAGCTGAAGAAGAGATTGACGACAACTCCAGTTTTGACGTTGCCATCAGGGACAGGTAGATTCACTATCTACAGTGATGCTTCAGGAAAGGGTTTGGGATGCATTCTTTAGCAGCACGGGAAAGTAATTGCCTATGCTTAAAGACAATTACGCCATCATGAAAAGAACTACCCCACTCACAATTTGGAGTTAGCAGCAGTTATCTTCGCTCTAAAGCTGTAAAAATACTATCTATATGGAGAGCGTGTGAAAATCTTCACAGACCATAAGAGCTTGAAGTACATGTTTACATAGAAGGAGCTGAACATGAGGCAGAGAAGGTGGTTGGAGTTGATGAAAGACTTTGATATCTCATTATAGTACCACCCAGGAAAGTCCAACGTAGTCGCCAATGCCTTGAGCAGGTATCCGATGGCTATGTACTTGACAACAGATAGACACTTATTGGCCGATATTGAGAGCTTGGGAATTGAAGTGCTAGTTCCATGTGTTGAGACTCAGATATGGGGATTGCAAATACAGTAAGAGCTGAGGGACAGGATTAGAGCAGCACAGTATGATAATAAGACTCTGAGGAGTATCAGGGCACAGGTTCGGACAGGATTGACAAATGACTTCACTATTGCGGATGATGGATCTTTACGGCATGGCACAAGGATGTGTGTGCCGAGTGGAGAGCTACACGAAGAGGTTTTGCAGGAGGCACATCGCTCTCAGTACTCGATGCATCCCGGTGCCAAAAAGATGTATCGAGATCTGAGGGAGCACGTATGGTGGTATGGTATGAAGCGCGAGGTAGCACATTTTGTATTTCGATGTTTAGTGTACCAGCAGGTAAAGACAGATCGATAAAGGCCAGGTGGATTGCTTCAACCTTTACCTAAATAGAAGTGGGAGCATATGACTATGGACTTTGTTTCAGGGCTTCCATGTTCTCTAGGAGGAAAGGACGCAATTTGGGTCATCGTGGATAGATTGACCAAATTAGCCCACTTTTTACCATTCAAAGTGGGTACATCGACAGAGAGGCTAGAAGAGATGTACGTGCGGCAGATTGTCAGATTACACGGAGTTCCTGTGAGTATCATCTCAGATCGGGATAGTCGTTTTACTTCTCATTTCTGGAGGAGTCTGCAAGCTAGCTTGGGCACTCAGCTCAAGTTCAGTACCGCATATCACCCCCAGACAGATGGACAGTCTGAAAGGACTATTCAGACTCTTGAAGATATGCTATGCACTTGTGTTTTGGATCTCGGAGGTTCTTAGGAGGATCATCTACACCTAGTAGAGTTTGCTTACAACAATAGCTACCAGGTCAGCATTGAGATGTCACCATTCGAGGCTTTATATGGACGAAGGTGTCGTACACCATTATCTTGGAAAGATATCGGAGAGAGCCTTGTTAAGACCAGAAATGGTCGTGGATGCAGCAGAAAAGGTAAAACTTATCAAAGACAGACTGCGAGTGGCACAGGACAGACAGCGGCATTGGACCGATTGCCACCATAGACCCCTAGAGTTTCAGGTATAGGTTTTGTTATTTTGGTTTGTGATTATTTTGTTTTAGATTACGTGTTAAGATTGTTTGTTCTAGGTTGGCGATTTGGTGTTCCTACCGATTTCTCTGACATGGGACACGATTTATTTTGGTAGAGGCGGAAAGCTTAGTCCATGATACATCGGACCCTTCGATATTCTTGCAAGGGTCGGTGCAGTGGCCTATAGACTAGACTTGTCGTCTGCTCTAGATGGAGTGCATGACGTGTTCCACGTGTCATAGCTGAGATGGTACATGGCAGATCATAGTCACGTACTAGATTACTCGGAGATAGAGGTTGGACCGACTCTTAAATATCCTGATCAACCCGTGGAGATCTTGGATCATAGAGAAAGGTTATTATGGAACCAGACTATTCTCTTGGTTCGTGTTGCATGGAGACATTACTCTCCAGGCGAGTCAACTTGGGAAAGAGAGGACGAAATGCGCGAGCAATATCCGTATCTCTTCGAGACTTGAGGTATAATTCCTTGTTTGATTGTTTGTTTTTGTGCTAGTTTATTTCAATTTCGAGGACAAAATTCTTTTACGGAGGGTAGCCTTGTTACTACCACATTCCAGAATAGGAGTATTTTCGTTTTTTTATTTATTTAACTTAATGTGTTAATATATTGTATGATATATTTATATATATGTATTATTTATAGTGTTCCTTAAATGCATGAGTTGGTGAACTGGACCTAGAAACCCACTAGATGAGCCCCTGACCAATTATAGGACTATGGACATTAATTAGCATTTTTAGATTTAATATAAGGGATTACATTTAATTTGTTGTGATTTTATTTGATTATTGTACCTTACCATTGCTTCGTTATTGGGAGCGCTACACTAGCTTTTCCCTTCCTACAAATTTTACACCCTTGTCCTAGACGTGCTAGTCTTCTATTTTGATCTTTGTGTAACTCAAAACTATGTCCTCTTGTGCTTCATTTTAGTCTTACAACGTTCGTCGCAAACAATTATATCTAATTCGAAATAAATCTAACTTTACATCTTTGTGCGTTCCAATCAGAATTGGAGACACAATCTCGACCCATTTTGTGCAACCCAAACTATGACAATATTCTATTCTTAGTCTTCAACATCCATGACACTTGTGTCCCACCTAATTTTAACCCTATACACTTTCCATTAAATTTAGAACACCATTTACATTAATTTTAATTATATTAATGTAAGGACCAAATTTAATCCAAAAATTGGGGACTTATATGCAAATTGCATTGAGGTGTCCATCTTATTGGACCAAACATATGAAGAAAGACCAATTTTTTTCATTGACCAGTCATGTGAATTTTCTCCATAATTTTGGGGTGTGCAACACTCAACATCAACCCCTCATCAATCTTAGCCACCTATTTTAAAAACAAAACCATCCTAGCCCTTTAAAATATCTACATGTAGAAAGCCAAACACAAATCCCAAGGAGTGCCAACCGGCCCAACTTCCTAGGCTAACATCAAACCCTATTATATATATATATATATATATATATATATATATATATATATATATATATATATATATATATATATATATATATATATATATATATATAACTTTTTCTTTATTTTTCTTCATCGCCACTAATACCTAAACCTAGCTGAACCCAACTTCTCCCCCTCTCCTGTTCATCGCCTCCACCCTCATCCCTACTCGCTGGAGCCCAAACCCGACCGTTCTTGACTTTACCATCACCGCCGCCAGTACTACCCAACTGTCTGTCAGCCCTCCTCGACGACATAGTGACCCCGCCTGAATCGCGACATCACCATTCCTATCATCCAGCAGCCGACGCCATCTCCTCCCTTCACGACCCCGCCGATCGCCTGAACCCGGCGAACTCGACCACCCCGACCGCCTGAACGTCGGTCATCCTGTCTCCCTTCCCTTCTCCACCATCTCGCCTGAGCAGCCGCTGTGGACCGAATACACCTGACCTCCTTCAACCCGACTGTACACCCTCTCCTCACCGCAACCATGCCAGACTCCGGATCCACCCGACTTCCCTCCTCCACCTCAACAGCACGGCCTAACCGCTGAATCTCCTTCCTCCGTCATCATCATCGTCAATATCACCAGCACTGCCATCATCCTCATCGTGAGCATCAACTTCCCTCGACAGCGACTGGACCGGACCGATGATCTCTCCTGAGCACGCCGGACAATAGCAGCAGTAGGAGCAGCAGAGCCCTCTCCGTGACGCGACCGAGCACCACCTTGACGTCGAATACACCCCTCGTCCACGTGCACGCCGAGGCTATGGTTCGAAGTGCTTTCTCTTGTGATTTTGTGCATGTGGGAATAATGTTAGGATTTAGCTTATGATAAATTTTGTTAGATGTTGATTGCAAGAGACCATACAAATAAACCTAGTAACTCGTATGTGTGTGTGCGTATGCATATAATATTAGTTTGATATATATATGAATATATGGATATATATATATATATAGGTAATCAATTATTAGTAATAGTTATGACTATAATATGTATATATACTGTATGACCCTAGGTTAAGTATGGATATCCCGTATTTACATTTGACTATATGACCCTGAGAATTGTGAGTTATTTGCCTTGTGTATATAGACGTACTGGCTAGACATGTGTTAGTGATTGACTGTCTAATTTTGCACATCAATTGAGATATGAAACCATGCAATTAGATGTACGCTTGACCCTGCTAGATAACCAGTATCACCCCTAGCGTAGTCTCTGAGTTCAGTGTATTTATGTTTGTGTGTGTGTTAGTGTAACGACTGATGTTGTATTATTATTAAATGATGTCTATAGGATGGTTAGATTATTCAGACAAGACTTTGGAAACAGGATATTGGTATTGCCAGCAGAGGACCGCAGGCGAGTATATTCTCTGACAGTTTTTATTATATTGATCATCTCTATGATTCTAGCTGTATAGCGTACATAATTCTGACACTATGTATACACGAGTTGGCATCATCGAGACCGATCACGAGGAGTCGTGATTGGAATCCATCGTGCTAGCTAGGGACGGAGAAATATTAGTAGATTATGTGATCATATCCAACTCTACATAAATCATAGCTCACCCACACCTCACGTTGGTGCAACCTGACCATTACATGCCTCATAGCCTGTTATGTATGATTGGCCTGACTATTGCTTATATCATAGCTATCTGGATGAGAGTATGCTCAATCACAACTAGGAATTCTGATCTATACAATGCTATTCGAAATAATTGCTTCCTTTTGAATTTTACTGTCCTTCCTTGATGATATCGTATCTATTACCTTAATTGATTCTTTCTGTCTGTCTTCAGAATGCCGTCGAAGACTAGGTCTTTGAGACTGGGAGTAGCAGCTTCAGAGAGGTCTGCCACCTTTGACCTGACGAACAAACATCTGGAGTTTCTCCTACATCTCCTGTTCATGTGGGAGTATCTGCGACTTTTGGGGTTCCTCCTCCTCCACCTGTTCAGAGGATTGCCCCAGCTGTGATAGACAACCTTCCTCCTCCACCGACTCCATCTCCTGGTGGTATGCCCGCTGACGAGACACAGATGTTCGTACTTATCCAAGGCATGTTAGAGGCCCAGATAGTGATAGCAGAAGCTCAGCGTATTCAAGATGAGGCTCAGAGGGTGCAAGCAGAGGCGCACCAGGCATATACAGAGCTGATAAAAGAAAGCATGGAGAATGCTCATCAGGTGGCTCTCCAGGCTGTGGAGAGAGTAGCACAACACCAGCAGCATCCTGGCCAGCAGCACCAGGATATCCGTACTTATCCAAGGCATGTTAGAGGCCCAGATAGTGACAGCATAAGCTCAGCGTATTCAAGATGAGGCTCAGAGGGTGCAAGCAGAGGCGCACCAGGCACATACAGAGCTGATGAGAGAAAGCATGGAGAATGCTCATCAGGTGGCTCTCCAGGCTGTGGATAGAGTAGCACAACACCAGCAGCATCCTGGCCAGCAGTATATATATATATTATAGTCATAACTATTACTAATATATGAATATATGGATATATATATATAGGTAATCAATTATTGGTAATAGTTATGACTATAATATGTATATATACTGTATGACCCTAGGTTAAGTATGGATATCCCGTATTTATATTTGACTGTATGACCTTGAGAATTGTGAGTTATTTGCCTTGTGTACACCGACGTACTGGCTAGACATGTGTTAGTGATTGAATGTCTAATTTTGTACATTAATTGAGACATGACACCGTACAATTAGACGTACGCTTGACCCTGCTCGATGACCAGTATCACCCCTAGCGTAGTCTCTGAGTTCAGTATATTTATGTTTGTATGTGTGTTAGTGTAACGACTGATGTTGTATTATTATTAAATAATGTCTATAGGACTGTTGGATTATTCAGACAAGACTTTGGAAACAGGATATTGGTATTGCCAGCAGAGGACCGCAGGCAAGTATATTCTCTGACAGTTTTTATTATGTTGATTATCTCTATGATTCTAGTTGCATAGCATACATGATTCTGACACTATATATACACGAGTTGGCATCATTGAGACCGGTCACGAGGATTCGTGTTGGAATCCACTGTGCTAGGTGGGGATGGAGAAATATTAGTAGATTATATTATCATACCCAACTCTACATGAATCATAGCTCACCCATACCTCACGTCGGTGTAGCCTGACCATTATATGCCTTATAGCCTGTTATATATGATTGGCCTGACTATTACTTGCATCATAGCTATCCGGATGGTTAGCCTGACCTTACATGAATCATAGCTAATCATACATAACAAGCATGATCAGTTCCAAGCCGATCACATGATGTGCTGATATTTTACACGCTTAGCTAGATATTCTATACATGTATTTCTAATTTATTGATCTAGCATTTCTCTATGTTCTAGTTATTATTCTAGCATTCACTTATATTCCAGTTCATTGTTCTAGCATGCACTTGTATTTCTGTTCATTGCTAGTTGTACCATTGATGATGATATATGCTCCAGTACTTCTATTTTCAGTATTTTATTATCTCCAGTATTTCTTATTGCCAATATTTGTATCCATATTGTATTTCTTTACACTGTATTATAGTTTTTGTTAATATACATAGAACTGCTGTTAGTGCTTGTACTTCGTTCCAATCCTGACTGGATATATTTTTCCAAAGGATCTTGAGTATTTTTGTCTTACACACTATGGACCAGGTATAGATGGAGACTACATACCAGAGAGCTTAGATGAGGCCATTCCTTTAGAGGAGACACTACCTGCAGCTATTTAGATAGTATTTATTTTATGCATTTTAGTTTATGTCGAGACTTATGTTGAGTTTAATTTGAGAGTTGTGGAGACTATTTATGTTGGACAGCTAGACTGTAGTTTATCTCTATTTGAGACATTGTGTTTGACTTATGTCTTTACTCCCTATCTTTTATCGTGCCATTTATTTCTTATAGTTATTATGATTGAGTATGCATTACGAGCTATTGAGAGATATTCATTTTATTATCCTCCTTATGGAGTCGATATCATTGACAGGTGGTGAGTTATGATAGTATTATAGAGACCTAGACAACGTTCTACCACCGATGCTGTGGCGTAGGCTGGACGTACCCACGACTCATGTCCAAATTCTGGATACGGGTCGTGACATTGAGGGTGTGAGTGGGGGTTTGGGTTAGAGTTGGCTCTAGTTTTGGGTGAGATTGGGTCCTTACACAAATTTAATTAAAATTAGTGTAAGTGGTGCTCTTTAATTAATTAGAAATACATGGGATTAAAATTGGGTGGGACACAAGTTTCATGGATGTAGTAGACTCAGAATAGAATATTCTCATAATTTGGGTTGCACAAAATGGGTCGAGGTTGTGTCTCCAATTTCGATTAGAACGGACAAAGATGCAAAGTTAGATTTATTTAAATTTAAGAACGGACGTTTGTAACAAATATTGTACGACTAAAATAAAGCATAAGGGAGGGTATTTATGAGTTACACAAGGGTTAAAATGGAAGGCTGGCATGTCTAGGAAAAGTGTGTAAAATTTGTTTGAAGGCAAATACTAGTGTAGCACTCCAAATATTGAAGTAACGGTAAGGTGCACAAAGTGATACAAATATTGCACAATAAATCTAAAATACTGTGTTCTAATTCTAATTGACTCCAAATTAACCCTAGTCTCTCTATTTAAGCTAAGTAGGCCTAATTTTGGTCAAGGGGGTTTACAATATCCTTATCTATTAAATGTTTTCTTTACTTTGCATAAATTTGTCCTTCTTTGATGATATCGTATCTTACTCAATATTGATTCCTTTGTTCAATCTATCTTCAGGATGCCGTCGAAGATGCGTTCACAGTGCTCAGGCGCAATATCAGCGAGGTCGATCACTTCATCGCTTATGAGTGCAGCACCAGCAGACAATGTTCCAGCATCTACATTTCAGAGGTCTGCTTCACCGATCCAGGTGGGCGTTACTGCAGCAACCGAGGGCGGGGACTATCATAGACTTCAAGAGGATGGGGCCGAAGGACTTAAAAGGCATTGAAGGAATTATTTATGCTGATGATTGGATAGAAGATATTGAGCGGAACCTGCGGCTGGCACAGATTCTAGAGGGGTTGCAGGTAGAGGCCGCAGGGAGCATGATATTCGATATCGTGTTGACTTGGTTTAGGATGGATCCCAGGATCTCAACACCAGGACTTACTTGGGAAGATTTTAAGAAGCTCTTCAAGAAAAAGTTCTTTCCAGATGTGGCTCTGACATCTCTAGAGAGCCAGTTTCAGTACCTCGTTCAGGGAGGTATGACGGTGGATGAGTCTGCAACAGTATATTGCACATTAGGCCACTTTGTGGAGGGGTAGAACCCCAAAGGAAAGGCCAGGAAGTTCAGGAAGGGCCTGAACAGGGAGATCAAATCATATACGAATTGAGACCCCACCGTTACTTTTGAGGATATTTTGAGGCAGGCACAGTGGGCAGAGGATGATCTAGAGCTTGGCTCTAAGAGGACGAGAGACATAGGAGGATCCAGCACAAAATCGGGTCCAATGAAGTGGCCTCACTTTCAGCATCAGCATCAGAGGCACTTCCAGCAACCGAGGCAGCAATATCATGGACCAGTTAGAGCGCTGGTATAACAGATGCACCAGATCCATAGGCCAGCTATTCCTTGCCAATTCTGTAAAAAGCAAGGACATGGATGTAATGCATGTAGGATGAGATTGGGCCAGTAATTATTCTACGGATCAGGAGACCATCAGTTGAGGGCTTGTCCTAAGGTTCCAGCTCGTCCAGTTCAGGGCGAAGCTCAGGCACAGAGAGCACCCGCAAAACCACCATCGGGACCGCAGAGAGGACCTTCTCTACCACCACAATAATAGCAGTTCACTCAGCACCAGCAACAATAGAGAGGTGCCCCAACGATAGGGTCGAACTTTTGCCTTGATCGTCGAGGAGGAGGAGCCAGTCGGTGATGTTATCTCAGGTTCAGTCTATCTTAATTCTTTTCCAGCTCAAGCTTTATTTGATTTCGGTACTTCACATAGTTTTGTATATGTATCTTTTGCTCTAAAACATCATCTTGAGACTGAATCGTTGGCGAGGACTTGCAAGATCATGACCGGGGTGGCATTATCCTGGTCAGTGATGTTTGCAAGGATCAGAGAGTTTCTTTGGAAGGCCGAGAGTTGAGAGTATGTCTGCTCGTAATGTCACTTCTGAGCTACGATATAGTACTCAGGATGGATTGGTTGAGTAGGCACCATGCTAGTATCGATTGTCGTGAAGGCAAAGTTTTATTTCAGGCGCTAGGAGAGCCAGAGTTTGAGTTTGTCAGAGGATCAACAAAGCAAAGCGAGGGAGACTTCTGTGGAGCTATGGTGGAAGAGCATAAGCTGCCACATCCATTGATTACAAAGTATATGGGCATCTTTTTGGAGGAGTTATCGGGGTTACCACCAGACAGAGATATGGAGTTCTCTATAGACTTAGTGCCATGCCCAGAGCCAATATCACAGCACATCTATAGGATGAACAACAGCGAACTGGTGGAGTTGAAGAAGCAGGTAGATGAGTTGCAGGACAAGGGCTTCATCCGCTCCAGTTTATCACTGTGGGGTGCTCTGGTATTATTTGTACCGAAGAAAGATGGGTCGATATGCATGTATATCGACTACAGGGCACTCAATAATCCTACTATCAAGAATAAATACCTGTTGCCACGGATTGACGATTTATTTGATCAGTTGAGCGGAGCGAAGATATTCTCGAAGATAGACTTGAGGTCGAGGTACCACCAGGTAAAAGTAAAGAAGAAAGACATTCTGAAGATAGCTTTCAGGACTCGGTATGGGCAGTTTGAGTTCTTGGTGATGCCGTTTGGGTTGACCAATGCCCCGACGGTATTCATGAACCTGATGAATACAGTATTTCATCAGTACTTGGATCAGTTTGTGGTAGTATTCATTGATGATATACTGATTTATTTGAAGATAATGGAGGAGCATGAGAAACACCTGAGGATAGTTCTGGAAACCCTCAGGAAGGAGAAGCTATATGGCAAGCTTTCAAAGTGTGAGTTCTTTCTTGATAAGGTTGAATTCCTCGGGCATGTGATTACAGGTGACAGGATCTCAGTAGACCCGAAGAAGATTTCAGCAGTTGAGTCATAGTCTACCCCGAGTTCAGTGGCAGAGATCAGAGTTTTCTTGGATTGGCAGGCTATTATCGGAGATTTATTCAAGATTTTCCAGGATTGCAGAGCCGATGACTAGACTAACCAGGAAGGACGTGGAGTTCGTCTGGACTGAGGATTGTTAATCTGCTTTTGAGGAGCTAAAGAAGAGTTTGACTACAGCTCCAGTGTTGACATTGCCATCAGGGACAGAAGAATTTTTTATATATAGTGATGCATCGGCTAAGGGCATGTAATGTGTGTTACAGCAGAATGAGAAGGTAATTTTCTATGCTTCCAAGCAATTACGTCCGTATAAGAAAAATGACCCTACCTATGACTTGGAGTTAGCAGCAGTTATTTTTACTCTTAAACTGTGGAAGCACTACTTGTATAGAGAGCGGGTAAAGATCTTTACAAATTATAAGAGCTTGAAGTATGTGTTTACACAAAAAGAGCTCAACATGAGGCATCGGCGGTGGTTGAAGTTGTTGAAAAACTTCGATATTGCTTTGCAGTACCATCCAGGGAAGGCCAACATAGTTGCGGATGCCTTGAGCAGGTATCCAGTGTCTATGTATTTGACGAGGGACAGACATTTATTAGGCAATCTTGATAGTTTGGGTATTGAGGTATTAGTTCCTAGAGTTGTGACACAGATGTGGGAACTTCAGGTACAGTCAGAATTGATAGACCAAATCAGAGCCACACGGTTCGAGAATGAGTCTCTGAGGAGCATCAGAGCATAGGTCCGAATAAGATTGGCAGAGGACTTCAATATTGTAGATGATAGATCATTGCGGCTTGGTACCAGGTTGTGTATGCCGAGTGGAGCATTGCGCGATGAGGTTCTTTAGGAGGTGCATCGATCTCAGTACTCTATGCATCCAGGTGCCAACAAGATGTATAGGGACATGAGAGAGCATGTTTGGTGGTATGGTATGAAGCAAAAGGTAGCTAGTTTCGTATCCAAATTTTTGGTATGTCAGCAGGTAAAGGCAGAGAGACAGAGGCCAGGTGGATTGCTTCAGCCTTTACCCATTCCAGAGTGAAAGTGGGAGCATGTGATGATAGACTTTGTTTCGGGGCTTCCGTATTCACCAGGAGGTAAAGACGCGATTTGGGTCATCGTATATAGGTTGACCAAATCAGTCCACTTTCTGCCATTCAAATTGGGTACGTCTACGGAGAAGCTCATGGAGATGTATGTGCGTCAGATAGTTAGATTGCATGGAGTTCTTGTGAGCATAGTCTCAGATCGGGATAGTCATTTTATGTCCCACTTCTGAAGGAGTTTGCAGGCTAGCTTGAGCACTCAGCTCAAGTTTAGTACTGTATATCACCCTCAGACAGACGGACAATCGAAGAGGACTATCCAGACTCTTGAGGATATGCTATGCACTTGTGTTATGAAATTTGGAGGCTCTTAGAAGGATCATCTTCACTTGATAGAGTTTTCTTACAACAATAGCTACCAGGTCAGTATAAATATGTTATTGTTCGAGGTATTGTATGGACGAAGATGCCGCACTCCGTTATCATGGGATGATGTTGGTGAGAGAGCCTTATTGGGACCAAAGATGGTCATTGATGCAGCTGAGAAGGTGAAGCTCATCAAGGATAGATTTCGGGTGGCGTAGGATAGACATCGGCATTGGGCCGATAGCCACTGGAGACCATTGGAGTTTGAGGTATAGATTTTATTTTACATTGCTTGTGATTGCTTGTTTTAGTTAAAGTGCTAAGGCTGTGTTTCATGCTAGGTTGGCAATCTGGTTTTCTTGAGGATTTTTTTGACACGGTGCACGATTCGATTTGGTGGAGACGTGAAGCTTAGTCCATAGTACATCGGACCCTTCGGTATTCTTGAGAGGGTTGGTGTAGTGGTCTACAGACTAGACTTACCGCCTGTATTAGAGGGAGTGCACAACGTGTTCCATGTGTCACAGCTGAGACTGTACGTAGCAGATCCTAGCCATGTACTAGATCACTCGGAGATCGAGGTTGGTTTGACACTCAGCTACCCAGAGCAGCCCGTGGAGATTTTGGGCCGCAGGAAGAAGGTGCTGCGGAGCCAGACGATTCCTTTGGTGCGCGTCGCGTGGAGGCATCACTCTCCAGGAGATAGCACCTGGGAGCGAGAGGCCGAGATGCGCGAGTGATATCCATATCTATTTGAGCCGTGAGGTATATTCCTTTCTGGTTTGTATTGATTGCTTGATAGTTAGTTCTTCCTTAATTTCGAGGACAAAATTTTTCTAAGGTAGGTAGGGTTGTCACCCTCACTTTTTCAAATAGGGGTAGTTTAGTAATTTGGCATGGGTATTTATTTTTAGGAATAAATATTGAATATTAATGTGATGATTGTATTAATTATTTAATTAAGTCGAGTTATAATTATTTGTGACTAGTATTATTTAGTTATTAGAGACGTGTGTTAATTAGTTAGTTAGAGAGAGACTAGACAATATTTAGACTTGTCACATATGGACCTATTTAGATTTGTCATGACAATTAGTGAGCCCAACTTGGACTCAAGCCCAATTAGTGATTCCACTAATTAAATCAAGGATAATTAGTTTAATTATAATTCGTTAGAGACTTCCAAAAATATCCACCCTTAAATTATTCCTCATAATTCACATGTAGGGGTAAATTGGACATTTAGTTTTGCTTGGGGAAGGGGAGAAGAGGCCGGCCACTTGAAGAGGGGCTCTCCTTCTCTCTCCTCCTTATTTGTATTTTATTTTGATACAAATTCTAGATCCTCAATTTCCTATTTTTCCACCATTGATTTTCTACACAATTTACCACTAATTTTCTCTCAAATTCATCACTCTTGGAGCCTTGGAGCTTGGAGAAGCAATGAGCACAAGGAAAAGGAACTTTGGAGCTAAAGATCGTGTTCGGATCGTGTCCAATTATATTTTTATTGGGAATCCATCTCCAAATTTATATTTTTTTTAATTTCTCTCTCATTATGGCTTCTTAATCATGCATTCAACCATTAGGAATGACCCTATGGCATATGACTACCGATAGAAACAAGTTCTAGGATATTTGGCTATGTAATATGAGTTCTATGTGGAGTTTTGTGTGCATATTGGGCGAATTACGAATTTGACACATCAATTGTGTGTCATGAGACCAATTAGATCTAATTAGACTTAGATCGTGGTTATGGGACTAGGTGTCCACAATGGGATACGTATAGGCCGTATCAAGGTATCTTGTGATACGGTGCGACACGGGGCCCAATTTTGGGGGTTTTGCACAATTCTCTTCAATTTCTTTTGGTAGCAAGCTACATTGGTTATATATAGATGTTATATATGTGTAGAATTGATTAATTATGGATAATTTTGGTTTTGGCCTTTCATTTGGACACGTTTCATGAATCTCACAAGTATACACTCTAAGTGTTTGATCAATTGACACTAGATTATATTTATATAGGTATATAATATATACGTGTGATGTATGTGTATATATGTATATATATTTATATGCTAGTCTATACTAGACTTAGATATCTATATCCCTAGTGTGTTGTTTTGGGTGTGGGAGATGAGAGAGCAGTGCAGCTGCAGCAAGTTGAGCAGTGACAAGCAGTGCTCGAGTTCAGGTAAAGAGGTGCAACATAGGGAAGCCTGGGTGTGGCAGCAGTAGTTAATGTTAGGGATTTTCCTGCAGTCCAAAGGACAATGCCAGAGCAGCAAATTGCTGCTATAAAGTAAGTTGTGCGGGTTGTAGATAAGCAAGGTGCTCCCGGCAGGATTGTGATGTGGGGGGATGTTGGATAGAGTAGTGATTGTGCACTGTTTGTATGGGAGGATGAGGTACATCAGTTAGAAGTAGGATCAAGTTGATACACAGTCATGTGCATCAGGTAGTAGGAGCAGTGAGGCCTTGTGTCAGGTCTGTAGTAGCAAGTTGGGTTTTGGGTATCATAAGGATGTAACAGATTATATATACTCATTGAGTGAGTATCTGATGGTGTCATTATGTGTAATGATTAAGTATGTTAGTATTTGAGGTGCGAATATGTTCAGTATTTACATTCGAGTATGGACTAATTGATGTCTTTGGGTTCATAATTGTGGAGTTTTGCAGATGTGTAGAGGAATAGAGAAGAGAGTTGTAGCAATTGCAGCAGCCACTCGAGGTATGAGAACACTGTCAATGGTTGCAGTTTATGTGTTCAGAGTTGTGAGTGTGCTTGGAAGGAGTATTATAGTTTGGTAGCTACAATGAGTATTGAGGTAGAGTGAAGGTTGGTGTATCCATTAGTGTGAATAAGATCGAGTTGTATCTAAAAACCTGGGAGGAAGTGTATGTGTGTACCAGGAATTAAAGGAGTATTGGATATGAGGATATCAGTTAGCAAGGTAGTGTATTGATAATGTGTTGTACCGGTGGGAAGAGGTTCAGACTTGGTGTGAGGGGGAGAACAAGGATTGGTGAGGGTATTTGGTACTGGGTTGTTTCAGAGGTTAGTGTGTGAAGGTACTCACTAGGTATCAGTGCATGCATGCACTAGATTCAGTTGGCTCAGTGAAGGGTCCTGGCAGTTAGGGTATTGAGGTATATTGTGTATCAAGGTCTGATACTAAGTTGGGGATTTGGTAGGTATATATATATATTCACTAGGTATATAGGGTTGTGTACCATTGTCAGATGGTAAGTACTAGCATATAGATATGTATTGTCAATATATATATATATATATATATATATATATATATATATATATATATATATATATATATATATATATATATATATATATACAAGTACATGAGTTGTATGGATATCAAATATCATGAGTCAGTCTTGTTACTAATGTAATAGTATTAGATCATAAGTAAGGTATAGCCTAGTATGGCCTAGTACTAACTAGTATAGCCTTGTAATTAACCTAGAAGCTAGGTATGGACATAAAACCAAGATAAACACCTAGTTAGACTATTTTGACCTAGAAATGGCCTAGAAAATCATATTTAGTACATTTTTGCTCATTTATTACTTTTTTACACCAAATTGACATGATATTCATATATAGGAGTGAAGTATGGAGATGGAGAGGAGAAGGGGAAGTAGGAGAAGAGAGAATATGAGAAAGGAGATTGCAAGGGCCTTAAACCCTAGGTTGCATCTCATGTCTATTTATATTGATATGCAATACACCCACAATTACTATTATACCCTCATATGATAAATAACAAAATAAAATAACTCTAACATCCTCCCTCAAGCAGGAGCATATAGATCAGACATGCCCAGCTTGCTACATAAATTAGAAAATGGACCACGAGCAAGTGGTTTGGTGAGGATATCACCTAATTGATCCTCTGACCGAACATAAGGAGTGACAATCTGTTTCTTCAGCAACAAATTACGAACAAAATGACAATCCACCTCGATATGCTTCGTGCGCTCATGAAATACCAGATTACTTACAATAAACATTGCCGACTGATTATCACAATACATCTCCATCGGAATAGGAATCATGATTCCCATTTCATGAAGAAGAGACTGCACCTACATCATCTCAGAAGCTGTATGAGCCATCGCACGGTACTCGGCCTCTGCACTAGAACGAGCCACAATATTCTGCTTCTTACTACGCAACATGACAAGATTGCCACCCACAAATGTACAATAGCCAGAAGTAGACCTCCTATCACTGCGACTGCCTGCCCAATCAGCATCACTGAACCCAGTCACCGTAAGCAACTGGGAAGGTTTGTACAACAAACCCTTTCCAGGTGCACCCTTCAAGTATCGAAGAATGCGAGAGATAGCCTCCCAATGTGGTTGTCGAGGGGCATGCATAAACTGACTAACTACTCCAACTGCATATGTGATGTCTGGTCGAGTAACAGTAAGATATATAAGTTTGCCAACCAAACGTCTATAATATCCAACATCCTCAAATAACTCTTCCCTGTCAGCATCAAGCTTGTCATGATAATCCATAGGAGTCTCAACTGGCCGACACTCCAATATCCCAGTCTCGGAGAGCAAGTCTAGAACATACTTACGTTGTGACAGATACACACCTTTCTTAGATCGAGCAACCTCGATTCCAAAAAAATATCGAAGAAGACCCAAATCCTTAGTATAAAACTGACGACTAAGGTAGGCCTTCAAGTCCACAATTCCAGCATGATCACTCCCAGATATAATGATATCATCAACATAAACAATCAACAAGATAATACCTGCTGAGGAAGAATGGCAAAATACTGAATGATCTGATGTGGTACGCCAAAAGCCATACTGAATGAGAACTGAACTGAACTTTGTCAAACCAAGCACGAGGTAACTATTTCAGTCCATATAATGCTTTCTTCAATCGACATACGAGTCTTTTATTTCCTGCTACAACATATCCCGGTGGTTGATCCATATAAACCTCCTCATATAAGTCACCATGCAAGAAAGTATTCTTTATGTCCAGCTGATATATAGGCCATTGGTGATTAATCGCCACAGAAATAAGAATCCGAACTGAATTCAGCCGAGCCACTAGAGAGAAAGTCTCCATATAATCCATGCCATATGTCTGAGTATACCCTTTGGCAACCAACCGTGCCTTGAGGCACTCAACAGAACCATCAGGGTGATACTTAATAGTGTACACCCATCTACAACCTACTGTTTATTTTTCAACAGGAAGTGATGTAAGCTCCCAAGTCTGATTTTGATGTAAAGCATACATCTCCTCATCCATTGCACTTTTCCAACCAGAAGATGACATAGCCTACTTGTAAGTTTTGAGAATAAAAGTAGAAGACAATGAAACAATAAATGCATGAAAAGATGATGAAGCGCGGTGTAATGAAACATAGTTAGAAATGGGATGCTTATTCTTTGTGGTACAAATGCGTTGTCTTTTTCTGAGAGCAATAGGAAGATCATCTGGATCTGTGGTAATGGGAGCAGAAACCTCAGGCACGGAAGATGATTGGTTGAAGGCTAAATTTTGCAGAACCACTGGCATGTCCTTGGATCTCTGATAAACCTGTAAATGGGAATGGAGACAGAAATTGATTCAGGAATGACCGGAAGTGGTATGGAAGATATCAAATTTGTTGTAAAAGGAATACAACGGTCTCCTGAAGGAAAGAAAAGGGTAGACTCAAAGAATGTAACATCCGCACTGACATAATATTTACGTGACTGTAGACTGTAACAACGATAACCTTTTTGAGTACGGGAATAACCAAAAAAGACACACTTCAGAGATCTAGGAGCCAACTTATCTCGATTAGGTTCCAAGTTATGAATAAAAGCAACACACCCAATGTCACCACCCCATTTCCAGAGCCGGGTATTTTTTTTTTAATTTAGTTAATTGTGGATTATTTATATTTAATTGTATTTATATTTAATTATTGATTGTATTATATTTTTTATTGTTTGTTTTAGGATTTTGGCTAGCCTGGACCCATGTCAGACCCTAGTGGACCCATGTCCGACCCAGCCCACACCCTTGTGAGAATTATTTTGGGGCTTAGATTTATTATTTTATTTTTAGGAGGTTAGTTGGAGAGATTTGGAACTAGTTTGAGTGCTTTTGGAACCCGGAACCCGAAACCAAGTCATGTAGGGGCATTTTGGGCATTTGGAAACTTGGCAACCCCTTTATTCATGCTCCCACCCGACCAAACCCCCATTCCCGCAGCATACACAGCAGCCCCCATCCCCTTTTCTTCTTCTTCACTTCTTCTTCTTCTCTACTCCTTCTTCTTCTTCATTTCTTCTTCCAATTTTTTACTTCAAGTAAGTTTTCTTCTTTTTCTTCTCTTTCTTCTTCCATTTCTTACTTTCATGTGAACCCTAATCCTACATTCTTCCCCAACCTAGATGGATAGAGCTTAGATTTGGAGTTGGAGCTAGATTTGGGAGCTTGGAAGCTTGATTTGGAGGATTTGGAGCATTTTGGAGATTTTGGCTTGGGATTCCAACTTCCAAGAGATAAACCCTAATTTTTCCCCTTGTAATTATTTTTATATAGTGTAATTAATAGTTTAGAACCTTCCTAGACCCTTAGGCTACCCGTGGGAGGAAGTTGGAACTAGTTTGGTTGGGTTTAGAGACTTTAACATTAGATTTTGTGTCAATTTCGGGTAGAATCCGAATTTGGCCCAATTTTGGGTGATGCCCTAGGTTAGATGGACCTAGGTAGACGTTGTCGGGTGTCTTGAGGGTGAGTGCGTGTCTCCGTTCGGACACGGGAAGCCGCATCGCAGAGAAACGGGCGTTTCGGGCAAATTTGGGGCTTTTCGTCGTCACCGATTCTAAGTGCGTGTGCGTTTCCGCCACGGACCTAGAATCGACGCAGGAGCACATTTTCTAGGATCTAGATATCGTGTAGAGCATGTGGGTAAATTTTGGGCCGATTTCGAGTTCGTTTGGTGTGCGTTTCAAGAGGTTTTCCGAGCTGCGCACCACGTGTTCGTCGAAATAACCGAACGGCCATTTCGACTTGGTTTCCTCCTTTCGGACTTGTGTGCGCGTTGGGTTAGTATCGGGGAGTGTGTGCTAGAGTTTTTGAGTTATATTTTATATATTTATAGGCGTTGGTGAGTGTCGGGGTCGTTGGGCGTGCGTAGGTGGGGCGTTGTGAGCGTTGTGTGCATCGTTGTGGTAGTGTTGTGTTTGTGTATATATGTCTCTATATATATATTTATTTGTGTGTGTGTTCCTATATATATATATATATATATATATATATATATATATATATATATATATTCTATTTATATATATATATGTGTGGTTATGTGTTTGTGAGTGTGTTAGTGAGTGCTAGTGTATGTGTGCAGGTGAGTGCTTGTGTGAGTGTGTGCTAGTGTGTAGGTGAGTGTGTGTGAGTGTGAGTGTGAGTGAGTGCCTATATATATATATATATATATATGAGTTTCAGTTTATGTATATATGTATTTATATATATATGTAGGAGTGTTTGTGTGTGGGGTTGTGTGTTTGTGAGAGTGTGTGTGAGAGTGTGTGTGAGGGTGTGTGAGTGTGAGTGTGTGTGAGGGTATATGTATTTATGTTTGAGTGTGTGAGTGTGTATGTGTATATATATATAAATATATGAGTGTAGATATATATGTGTGTATATATATATAGATGTGTGTTTATATATGTATAGATATATGTGTGTGCTTATATGTGTGTGCTGATAGTGTTGTGAGTGTGTGTGTGTATTAGTGTGTGAGTGTGCTAGTGTGTGTGTTAGAGTGTGTAGATGAGTGTGAATATATATATAGATATCTAGTTATATATATATAGATGTATATATATGTATATATATGTATATATATATAGGGGTGTATGTATGTGTATGTGAGATGAGAGGGGGGGGGGCAGAACCTGCTGCAGCAGCAGCAGAATCAGCAGCAGCAGTAGCATAGAGCACAGCAGCAGCAGTAACAGGTAGCAGCTGCAGCAGCAAATCCAGCATCAGTGGCAGCAGCATACGCAGTAGCAGCCGCAGCAAACGCAGCGCTAGCAACAACAGCAAGCTCCAGAGTAGCGAGGGCTAGTGAGGGAGGAAGAGAGATTGATATATATATATGTTGATAGATAGATATATAAATAGATAGATAGATAGGTAAATAGCTAGATAGATAGATATATGAGATAAATAGATAGATAGACTAATAGATAGATAGATAGGTATCTATAGATTTGTTAGATAGATAGTTAGTTAAATAGATAAATAGATAATTAGTTAGATAGATGCATAGATAGATAAATAGGTATATGTTAGATAGATCAATAGATATCTCTAGATAGGTAAATATTAGATAGATAGTTAGATACTTAGATTGATAGATAGACATAAACATAGATAGGTAAATGTTTAGATAGATAGATAGATTGATTGATAGATAGCTAAATATTAGATAGATAGTTAGATATCCATATCTATATGCATAGATATATATATAGATATATACATAGCTAGATAGATAGTTAGATATCTAGGTATAGATATATATATTTATGTGTATAGGTAAGATAATGGGTATGAGTATATATGTGTGTGGATATATATGTATATAGGTAGATACCTACTTAGATATATATATATATATATATATATATATATATATATATATATATATATATGGTAGATATCTATATTACCTAGCCTAGGTTAATAACTAGGTGCATAATTAGTAGCTAGATAGCTAGTTAGAGGAGTTTAGAGCGGTATCTCAATACCTTGAGATACCGAGGTATCTCAATACCTTGAGATATCCAAGGTATTGAGTTTTGAGCGGGATTTTTGAGCAATAGCCTAGGAATAGTATTGGAGTGATTTTTATATGTATATGTGTATATATTTACGCGTGCTAGCATAGGTTTTAGCTGGTTTAGGCGGGGTGCGTAGCCTAGGTTGAGGTATCGGATACCGAGGGTATCCCGGTATCTCAAGGAGGCGAGTTTGTGAGTTTTCTAGCTTAATGACTTCGGTTTGACCTAGAATTTCAGGAGCACCCTAGTTTGACCCAGACTTGACCGTAGTTGACTCGGTTGACTGCCAAAGTCAACTTTTGACCTAGTTTTGACTCAGAGTTGACTTTTTGGACCCAGAGTTGACTTTTTGACCCAGATTTCACCGATTTGACCCGTTTGACCTAGAACGACCCTAGAAGCCTATTTTTAGTTATTTTATATCTGTTTAACTCATTAGAACCCTGTTTAACCTTGTTTTTCGTATTAGGTCCTTGCGACACCGGTTCGGATCGCCAGTTGCTCAGGACGTCAGGCGAGTACATTCTCTGATAGTTTTTATTATCTGATGATTATTATGATTCAGCTTCTAGTATAGTA
This sequence comes from Iris macrosiphon, assembly GCA_036927795.1. NCBI lineage: Eukaryota > Viridiplantae > Streptophyta > Magnoliopsida > Asparagales > Iridaceae > Iris > Iris macrosiphon. The sequence continues at coordinate 45,766,489 of JAYESA010000012.1, forward strand.
TCATCTGATTATTCTGGCACAATACGGGATACTGACTGGTATTACTGGATTTATTTACTTGCGACACGTACATTTCATGTTTCTGGCCTCTATTCTGGAATCACTACTGGCATCACCTACAGGCATCATTCATGTTCAGGCTGGACTCATCTTGATTTGCGTGTCGGGTCTTGGATCCACTTGTATTAGTCGGGGCGGGGAAATACTCGAGTAGACATATAAACATTCCTATCTGGCATCATCAGAAATCACTCCCTCTGGTCTAATCTGGAATGATAGCAGCCGCGCACCCAGTGTGCGGTGAGCCGTACTTACCCCTAGCCGTTTACATGTCGAAACAAGTATTTCAAAGACACCGAGTTCATTCTTTATAGTCTGGACTCTCATGCATTTCTTGACTTGTCTCACTTACATGTTTTTGGACTTGACTCACTACATGTTTTTCATGCTGGACTCACTACACGTTCATGTGCACGGACTTAATCTTAGCTTAGATTTCTTGTATCTTGCAGTTATTACTATCTTGCTCTGATATCCATGCATCTTTACCTTTATGCACCAGTTATACATATTTTCTTGTTTTATACTTGCTTCATTCTTCTTGCTACTTGCTATAACTGTTTTATAGTTTTTATCATTTAAATGGAACTGCTGTTAGAGATGTACTTGCTCCAGTCCTGACTGGACATATTTTTCAGAGTATCCGGAGGATTGGTGTCCGACGTTTTATGGACCTGAGCCTGTCGATGGTGCAGACAGGGACCCTCTAGTTTAGGGGTGATTTTCGGGTTGGTAGCCGGGATCACTGGGACTTTGTTGTTATTTTTATTAGCTTTTAGCACCGGATTTGTCTCCGGTTTTAGATTGAGACCTTGTTTATATATTATTTTGGACATTGTTGTATTATTATTTGATGTTGTGGTTGTTGTAGTAGTTGTTGTTGGTTAGACTTTATAGTTGTTAGATCTCTGTGTTATCTTATCGTGCTTAGATTCGTGATTGAGTACTTGATTATCATTGTGATATTTGCTCCTCCGTTTGGAGTTGAGATCTTGACAGGTTTATATTGTTTGTGTGGTTGCCCTCCTTTTGGAGAGGTCATGGCCGATTTTTGTGTGAGATTATTATTTAGTTAGTTGACCTAGACAGCGTTCTACCGTCGATACTGCGGCGTAGGCTGGACGTACCCACGACTCATGCCCGATTTTTCGGGTGCGGATCGTGACACCCAAACACTCGAGGAGATAAGAAAAATGGTGCGACATCTGTATGTAATATGGTAAATGGAACTTTGTTATTCAATACAGATGATGGCATACGATTAATAAGATAACATATAGTAAGAACGATATCTGCCCAATACTATTTAGGGACATGCATATTGAACATGAGAGTTTGAGCCATATCGAAAATGTGTCGATGTTTGCGTTCGGCTATACCATTTTGTTGAGAGGTGTGGACACAACTGATTTGATGAATCATACCACGATCAACACAGAAACTGTTCACAGAAGATTGAGTATACTCCAAAGCATTATCAGAACGCAAAATTTTGATACGTTTATTAAACTGAACATAGACTTCATTATAAAAGACAGATAACACATTTGGAAACTCAGATCTTTCTTTCATTAAATAACACCAAGTCATTCTGGAATAATCATCAATAAAAATAACAAAATACTGAAATCCTTTTGGACTTTTGACTCTAGACGGACCCCAAATATCAGAATGAACAAGATCAAAAGACTCTAATTGACGACTCTCACTACGACGAGGAAAGGAACTACGGTGATGCTTGCCTAACTGACAAGCCTCACATTCAAGACTAGAAAATGACTCAAACTAGGAACAACTTGACGCAACTTAGCCAAAGACGGATGTCCCAAACGATAATGCCACTACAACGGAGAAGTAAAAACAGAAGTGAAGGCTTTTCTAGGTAGATCCAAGTAGTACAGTCCATCTTTTCATGCCCCGAACCAATCATCTTCTTCGTCCCGAGGTCCTAAAAAATACACGAATTTGGAGAAAATGTCACAGAACATTGAAGAGATTTGGTTAACTGGCTCACAGATAACAAATTAAATGGAAAATTAGGCACATATAATGAATCAAATAATGATAGTGATTGATTAGGGTGAATGACACATTTCCCAAGCACAGGACGAGTAGACCCATCAGCCAAGATAATATTATGTTTTATGGAACTACGATTATGAAAGATAGATGTTATACCAGACATGTGAGAGCTTGCTCCTGAGTCGATGACCCAAGAGGTGGATGGTGACTGGGTTGCCACAAAAGCAGGATTACCTATATGTGCCATGGTTGCAGTAGGTTGGGAGGTGGTACTAGCAAGCGCGTTCAACTTCTGGAGGATCTGTTGAAATGGAGATGAGGTATCGGACGTTGAAGTCTGATTGAAACCCGAAGTATCATCTTTGGGAGCAGAAGTGGTGACCTGGGACTGCATATTTTCAGTATGCACTTGATGTGCATATTCTGGTTTGCCCCACTTATCCCAACAGTAGTCTTCTACATGACTGAGCATTCCACAATAGTTATACTTTCGTGGTTGACCACGGCCACCACCGCAGCCACCACCACGACCATTGTCTCTACCACCACGGCCTCCTCGACCAAAACTACGACCACCATCTCTACCGCCACGTCCACTACCACGTCCACTACCACGTCCACCACTACGACCAACAACACTAGAAACTAGGGCAGAAGAGTCAATACTCGGCACCACAGAACTCTGTCCCAGAAAGAAATGATTGAGACGGGAGAAAATATCTGCCACCGTAGGTAACTGCTCTCCAGCAAGGATTTGAGCTTTATAAGGTTTGAGCGCAGGATCCAATCCGGCTAGGATAAGTAAAACATGAAACTCTTCCTTCTGTCTGCGAGCTTCCTTCAAATCAGTAGTAACAGGATGATATTGAAGCAGTTCCTCCCACAAAGCCTTCTTTGAAGCCAGATATTCATTCACAGGCTTCCCATTTTGCTTTGTATTGAACAATAACTCGTATAACTCATAGATACGGGCAATGTTTCGCTTCTGCGAATATGATTCTTTCAGAGATGCCCAAATCTGTTTGCTTGATTCACGCCACTGAACATTAGCAGCGATATGTGGTTCCATACTATGCCACAACCACAACATAACATATGCATCTGCACTCATCCAATCTTCATACTCAGCGGAAGTTTCAGGCAGGGGTTCTTCCGTCAAAAACTTTAACTTCTTCTTCGCCCTTAACACCACTTTGATAGACTTGGACCAGGCAAGGTAGTTCGCACCATTGAGTTTCACCGCTGTAATCGACTTTCTCAATTCATCATTATGAATAACAGTAAAAGGAGAACCACCTCCGCTACCACCACCACTATTAATCTCGCTAGAAGATTCGGTCCCCGAACCCCTGTCGAACTCACGGCCGAGTTCGATCGGCCCTATCGTGGATGGGATGTACAGTACTTACAAATATATGCTCTGATACCAAGTGAAGTATGGAGATGGAGAGGAGAAGGGAAAGTAGGAGAAGAGAGAATATGAGAAAGAAGATTGCAAGGGCCTTAAACCCTAGGTTGCATCTCATGTCTATTTATATTGATATGCAATACACCCACAATTAGTATTATACCCTCATATGACAAATAACAAAATAAAATAACTCTAACAATAGGGTTGTGTGACACCAGCTTGGACACCAAGTTATCTCCTTTGCTCAGGACCAAAGGCGAGTATATTTCTCTGTTAGTTTTTATTTCATAATAGTGTATATATCTCATGTTCTAGAACTGTATACTTGATTCCGACACCGTGGTTTCACGGGCTGGTACTATATGGATCCTGTCAGGACATGTTATCCCTTACCATGTTTAATGGGTACTCCTCTAAAACCCCATATTTTTTAAATATTATATTATATTTAATTAATTGATTATTAAATTTATCTATATTATTTAGTAGTTAATTAGAAAATAAAACTTAATGATTTAATTACCTAGATAATTAATCATTTAGAATTATTACGCAAAAATTATTATTTATTTTATTTTATTTTAGAAAACTTGTGGAAGAGTGGTACAAATATATTTTTAGAATTTAATTTTGGGGTACAAATATATTTTTCTGGATTTTTATACCTCATATATATACATAAATAATATATAGTTATTAAATAATAGTAATAATAATCTTAATACTACTACTAATAATAATAAATATTAATAGTTTTAATAATAATAATAATATTATTAGTAATAATATTAATAATGTTAAAGAAAAGAAAAATAAATAGATAATAAAATCCTTAATCCTATTAAATCCCTATTCTAAAACTCTTAAGCCCTAAGCTAATCCCCCTCCCCCTTAAAAAATGACCCAAGCCCTTAAACTAATAACCTTAAGCCTAATCACACTAAAACCCCCAGCCCAGAAAATACCCCCCCCCCCCCGCGAGCAGCGGGTCTTTCCCCCCGCGCGGCCCAGGGAACCCCCTCACCCGCTCCCCCTCTCTCTCGATCTCTATATATATGTATACCATGATCTCAAACCCTAACCCTAGCTCCCATCTTCACCCACGCCGACCCTAGACGAACCCGCATCGCAGCCCAGCCACCGCGCAGCCACCGCCGGTCGGCCGCACGTCCACGTCACCCCCGAGCAGGTAGCGCAGATTCGTAGCGACGACCCCTCCTTTACACGTTGTTTTTTGCCTCCTCGCTCGACCAAATTCGAATTTGTCTTCGTCGGTATGATCACCACATATCCCTCTCTAAATCTCGTTAATTAGTTTCCATCGAGCAGCGTTAAAAATAAGGTAGAAATTGACGCCAAGTTTAGGAAAACCCATACTTTTAAACTGTTTTAAAAGTGTTCCATCGACCTATGTTCCGAGGCCAATATCTCCCAATGTAGATATCCAAATCAAGATCTACTTTTTTTTGTGTAAAGTCCATATAACCAAGATCACTTTCTGTTAATTACTTTATTATATTATATGTTAGAATCAGAAATAAACTAGGTTAAAAACTCATGAAAAACTTATTTTTAAAATGTTAAAACTTATGATACGGAGCGCGTCCCGTCAAACGGGACCGCCTCGTCGCATACCAATTGCACCAAAAGGCACGTATGGTATGCCCTGATGTGTGAACTTTCGCAAAAAGTGATTTGGATGTGTGTGCGCGTCAAAATCACCCTGTATCCGTAAAAAGGTCCGGTATCGCGACTTTTGTAAAATATCGCACCATTTAGTGTACACTCGTCAGAATACGATAAAACTTGCTCCATTGGATTCGTGGTATCACGCTGGTCCTGTAACCCAATTTTTACGGGATTCTGAGACAGTTGACCAAGCCGCCTATTTGCGGGCCCCACGGTTGACTTTTAGGGCAAATTTGTGTTCGACTCACCGGAATCCAAAATTGAACGTACCGTTGAGTTTGTATTGACGTTTAGAATTGGTTTAACTTATAATTTGTCCCATTTAGAGACCTTCACCTCTGGCACACTTTTCGGTACAAAGTGGCCCACATGTGGACCCCGCTCTGACCCGAAATTATTATTTTGCCCCTGTGTCCAAATTGGATAAAAGGGTAGTATTTTTTAGCTATCTCGATTATTTTGGGAACGTTGGTGATGTTTATTTCAGCATCCGGAGACGTTCATTCTGATGTCATGGTTTCTGATCTATTGCGCCTGATGTCTTGACGCTTACACTTTGCAACTTTCTTGCCAAGCAAGATACCTTGCCAAATTGCTTACAGTACTTTGCATGTTTATTATATTTTTATATATTCATTGCATGTGTATTTTCTTTCAGTCATAATTATATGCTATATATATATATGTTGACACACACTTGACACATAGTATCATGGGAGGGAAGGACAATCAGTAGGCGTATGGGCTATAACTACTCTGGTAAATCGTAGTAACTAGCACGCACTACGGTAGTTGTGTCGCGCTGGTCGCTACCCTCGAGGTATATCGATTTCTGGTGTCGAGCTGGTCGCTACCCTTGAGGTATGTCGATTTCTGATGTTCTAGATGTGTGTGTGAGTTGTGAGATTAGATAGAGTAGCATACCCATGTCCATACATCAAAAAGTTGTCCTCATTATGCATATTCATATAGATTGTCTAGTACAACGTACTTATATATTTTGTCTATTATACATGTTTACTGTATTCAATTGGCATGCTTCTATGTATCTTTTTACGTTCCTCTAAGGACCTGGTCCTTTTCCAGGTGTAGACGATCATGACTATTTGCAGGAGCACGGATCAGGACTTGCTACTTATCTCTTTCGAGGAGGTCTTCTCTTCGAGTCTCATTGTTCATTATATGTTCTTATGTGGTTTCTCTTATATTCTAGTTTGACAGTAGATTTATTTCCATCCTACTATCATTCTTTGATACTTCATATTGAGATTCAGTTATTTAGTAGATTGGTTACTTATTTCTATTTGATTCTGTAAATGAGATCTAGTTATGCCCTGTGACTTGTAACAATATATATACCACATGTGAGTTATTATTCATATTACAGCATACGTATGTATTATGGTATCGATATATTGGAGTTGTCATATACATACGGCTGGCATGCTTACGTATTCCTAGTCCTACGTATTTTGGGACTGGGGCATGACAACTCCTTCACATGTATTTTATCGTGTGTATCGGGTATTAATTTTAGTGTACTTCGTGTTCACACACTACTCGTGTTCAGTGTGCCCATATTCGTGTTCGTAACGTGTCATGATTGGATCCATTGGTATTGGTTGGAGATGAGGGAATAGGAGTTGATTATATGATCAAGCCCAGTGTATTCGTGCACATGTCGATTACATATCATACGTGTAATCGAGTTACCATATTGTATTCATGTTCAACCTAAACCGATCACATAATGAACTTGTATTCTATGACACCTTAGCTAGTTTCATTTATTTATATTATATTGCAGTTATTCTATTGTTTGTTCTCTATTCCAGTACATTACATGTTCACTCTACTTCATTTCATTCTGATGTTTAGTTATCGTGTATCTTTTTATTATTATATGTTATATATGCTCGATTATGTATTTGAAACTGCTTTCAGAGGTATGTACTTCGCTCCAATCCTAACTGAATATATTTTTCAGATGATTGGCTTGTGGACCAGTGTCCTACCTACTACGGGCCATATGACGGCGTTCCATTAGAGGATACTCCTTTAGAGCAGGAGGACTTAGTACAAGAGCCTGAGGAGGTTTAGATTATTTGTTAGACTTGTATTAGACTTTTATTAAGGTTATCAACATGTATATATTATTTCAGTCTTGTGGTTGTATTGTGACTCTTTCTTTCGTTATTCCATATCATGCTTTATCTTTCCTAGTTTGCATTGTGATTGAGTATAGTTTACATTTATCGAATACCATATTATTCCTCCGTTTGAAGTTGAGATAATTGATAGGTACCATGTATGTATTGTATGAGATATTTAGATTGTAGAGTTGACCCAGACAATTCTACCGCCGATGCTGCGGCGTAGACTGACGTTGCTCACTAATCGTGCCCTTATTTTGGGTGCGGGTCGTGATACTATGCAGCTGTACAGAGCCACATATATGTAAGATAAAGTTTTTTATGCGTTTCATGCATCTCTGGCCCCACGCGTTCCAGACTCCATGCGTTCCATACTTCATGCGTTCCATGCGTCTCTGGCCTCATGCGTCCCAGACTCCATGCATCCAACATGGCAGGGTTTCCTAAGACAAAATATTTTTGATGCGACTGAAGTGATTCTCTCCAACTAAATGTAGGCCACGTGTCAATCTGACCAAGTCACACAAACAAAAGACGAGAATCGCCCAGATCTTCAACAACAGCAAATCAGAACAAACGTCCACGTGGCATCTCGCCCTGGACTCAACTACATCCTGTTAAGGGTGTACACAGGCAGCCTGCCCATAATATGCGCATACAGTTGCAACTGTATTCTGTTGAAGGAGCCCCCTGCGGCCACCAAATAGAAGCACATGCGGTACCTATAGCCCATCAACATGATGGCTATAAATAGGAGCAACTTGGACGTTCCAATGACTAATTTTTCTACTTCAGAGATCATGCCCCACCAAGCGAGCTACGTACATGCACACAAGCTTAGGAGAGAGAAGAGAGAAGAAAGTATCATCATTCCCTTGTCGGACCGTCAACGGAGTAAAAGAGTCGCCGCAGTACTCGATCTCCATCATCACGTTACCTAGATAAAAAATATTGTACTTAGATTTCTGTCTAGGATTTCTTTGTACTCTTTTTATTTGTTATTAAACAAAAGTTTTCCAAACTCACTTTCAATGACAAATAACTTAGTTATACTTTGGGCTCGCAACTCAGCATGGATATCACATACAAGTATTCTTTGCCTTATGATTACAGTATTTACATATTTTAGCTTACTCTTTCGTCATACTCATTATTTGTATTTTTTTTTTTCCATTGATCTATTGTCATCATGATACTAGCCTTTGGCCTATTATGACCTGTTGACATATATTAGACGAGTTACACAGATTGCATTATATTGCATGTTAGGTGATCTGACCTGATATTGTGTACTTGATTTACTGGACCAGTTATTTGTTAGAGACTGACTAGACGCATCGTGGATTCGACTCGACAGTATCATAGGGTGAGAGGGGACAACTACCAACATAGGGGATACTATTTATTTATTTACTTTCCTCTAGATGTGGATTGAGATATAATTTGACTTGCCATATTAGACATGATACCCTATTATAGACAGCGTATACGTATTCGAGTTGGACTGGAGTCCGCTTGATACGTAGCAAGCCATTGCCACATACTCTAGTCCTACGTATTTTGGGACTGGGGTGTGACAAAGATCAACATCAATCCCAAGGGCGTCGCGGAAGTGGACGTGGCACGGTGGAGCGCATGGAGGGACGAGGATGGCGTGACATTCCCATGCGAAATTTGAGAAAGTCTTTCTCAACTTGGGGTTTGTTAATTAGAACATGGTCTACAATCAAATGTTATTTTCTCAATTTTTTTTCCAAACAAAATATTTAAACTTTTATTTTTAAAACTATTTTTAAGATGAAAGTAACCATATGCAAAGTCAAAATTTGTAGAACTAGAAAACAAATTTGTAATATCTTCTTTATAAAGTATTTTAAAATCTAAAATTTTGAAACCTATCCAAACGGACCCTTAATCTTCCAAATATTAAATTTTGGAACGATTTTTTTTTTCTGCCGTCGACAATTAGTCGAAATCCCCAAGATCGAACATAAAATAGGTTCTAATCCATAGTTTGACATAAGAAATGACAGATCTACAATAAAATCCAAAAACCGACATAAAATTGGCTACAAAATTGTAGATCTAGAAAAAAATTGGTCGAAATCTTCCAAAAGTACAAAATCTCATAAATTTTTTGCCAAAACCCACATAAAATAGGAGTTTTGGAACGATTTACAATAAAAGACCACTGTAACAATTGTGACAACACGAAATCTTAAGGAGTTTTGCGACTTCGACAAGTGATGAAGTAGGAAGGGGGAGAGATCCCACCTCAGCCCACTTCTTCAATTTTTCAAAAGAAGTGAGAATAAGAAAAAGAAGGGTCATTGGACATAAACTACTCCATGTCCAATCAATTCACTTCGAAATCCATGTCATAATCCCCTCCAAACAACAACAAAAATTATATGTAGAGCATCAAAATCAGAATTTTGTTCACTTTCGAACTCCACTTTTTTGAACGAAACATCTGAACACCAATTCCTTGAACCAAACAGTCCCTTTGGGATAACACTAGGGCTCAAAGTTGGACCCCTAGGAGTTGCGGGTTCAGGTCGGGGAATATCACCCACCAGGGTCCGATCCGAAAAGAAGAGTGCCTTCCACGTGTCAGCTCGTACTGGAATATACCCATAATTCCTCCAAATTTCTCATTCTTGACCGACGGCCTTCTCTCCTTCGCACCGGAACCCTAACCAGGTCCAACTTTTCTTCTGATATATTCTTTCTTATAATTATGGTTTTTAATTGGGATGCTTTAATAAAAAATAATTTAATTCTGTAAACTATTGTATTCTTCATGTTTACCAATTTCATTCCATAAAGGGAGTTTTTTCTTTTTTCTTTTATCTACATGATTGATTCAAGTTCGGATCAAAATATGGATATGGACACGACACAGATATGGCACCTTTTTGTGGAGTCTGTCTTCTGTCCGCTACAGAGAGGATATTTGAACTAATAAAATAGCAAACAAAATCCCTACACACTTTGGACAGTTTGGATCATTGTTCAAAGTACCGGCCGAAATGGATACCAATCTCCTAGTTTAAGATATTTTAGAAAAGTCCGTGTTAGTATGAATTTGGAATTTCTTGAATTTCTCCATCTAAAGAATGTATTAAATTATAAGTAGCCACTGAACGCGACGTAAAAAAAAGAAAATTTTGTCGGATATTATTGAAAAATAGATTAAATTAGTATTTGTTATAGATATGATTTGAATATATTTTAATTAAAATTTGATATAGATATGTTTATATTTTAATTAGGATTTGTTATAGATGCAGGTAGTTATATAATATCGAGTACATTTTTTTTTCTTAATTTTTAATTACATGAGAATATACAATGATACATGTGGCTTAGACGTCTCATTTTAAGCCGTTTTCAAGCCTCTTTATAATAGTAGAGATATTTTTGGGCTTATTTGAACTTACATACCCTCGACTTTCCCCTTTGTTTGTTCTGCTTTTTTTTGTTCATAACCACTCTGAACTTCCTAGTTACTATCAAATTGCTACCTAATGTTAGAGTTGTCAAATTTAGGCGGATAATATCCTTAGCCCTAAATCCTAATCTACCACCATCTTCTTCCTCCTCCCTCGTCAACAAATCCTATTCCACCACCATCATCTTCTTTTTCTTCCTAAACTACTCATCATCACCATTCCCCTTGTCCTTCCTCACCATAAACTCTAACCCACCAACATATTCTTCCTCCCTGAACCTAGATCTATAGTTCCATCTAATTTCTCTCGTCTTCAAGTTGGTCACTATAGATCCGTTTACCATCTTCATTGCATTGGGGGTATAAACGCCATTTTTCTTTTTGTTGACAATTTCATGGAGTTGAAAGTATTTAAGTTATAAACAAAGTTATTAAAGTTGCAAAGTGTACTGCGGCGCAAAGGGTGTAGAGGACTTAGCGTAAGAAAATAAAAACATTAGATTTTACGGTATAGCATAAGAAAATAAAAGAATAAATAAGAAGAAAAATAATTAAGAGCATAGAAAAGCATGCAAAAACTGAAAAACGGCCAAAAAATTCAATGGTAGATAATGATAAGGAAAAATATCTTTGATTGAGAACTAAGGAACCGTGAGAGGTTTCAGATTTCAGAACAGAGAGAGCATGAAGAAGACTTTAGGATATTTTTTTCCTTTTCATCTATGAGAGTCGTTAAGGCATATAAGTGACATATCCAATGGTGGTTTATGCTCAATTAAAACAAATCTATTGGCAAATTAGAACATATAAACGGAAATGTGAAATAAAATATGTGCGGGGCACGCCTCAGTTGGTAATGAGCCTCTCCATGACTTGGGCATGAGCCTCTCCATTAGGCTCCAAGAGGCGCACACACTACACCCCTTGAAGGGAGCCTTGCTTTATATCTACTGAGGCTCTGAGGTTTCAAAAATCAAAGACAAGGGAGATTAGCAAATGGCAAAAGTAATGGGTAGGGAGAGAGAGTTTCTTGTTGCTGTTGCTGTTTGGATAAGGAGATACGGATGCTCGAGAATCAGTTATAATCTTGCCATCTCCTTTCACCTCTATCAATCTAATGGCTCATATTGCATCATTTCCAAGCAATAGATCTTAGTCGTTCCACCTAATTTAAGTTAAATCCACAGGTCCAGAATAACTGTACTCATTACTTAATTGGAGTGCTTGCTATATATATATATATATATATATATATATATATATATATATATTAAGCGGATGGATAATGAATATTGATATTTACCGAGTAATGAATACCTAGGAAGCATGGAGACTCCAAAAATGTGGGCTGTATCGTGTTGGACTTGTATCATACACACCCCGGATACTCCGAACTATACTAAGACACACCGAAATAGATGTGGTGTCCATGCCGCCGTGTCCTTACCATGTCGTGTGTTGTATCCGTGCCCGTGCAACATAGATGAATACAAGTATGAAATAGAATTCAGATTTGTTAATTTGTATTTCTTTACACCCTTTCCCTTCCTTCACTGTCCCCACTTTGGTGATTTTTGTACCTCTCCCCATAGGGACCAGCTGCTGGAACTTTTGAATAAGATTGCTAGGGAAGTTATGTTATTGGCTAGTTAATTCAATTGTACTACATTCTGATCAGTTTAACATAGCCTGTATTGTAGGAATATGTTCTTGGACTAGCCTCAAGTAAATCTGTTGTGGCAATCTTTCTCCTTAGTTCTAGGAATGGTTATTCCAATGTCCTTAAATTCACGGAAGTCATCCCGTCAAGGATCTACATTTTGTTTGGACCTGTTTTAGCCTTTTAGGCCTTTTGGTAACATTTTTAACAATGTGGGTCATTTACACGTGAAAATGAACAAGCCCTATACATTTAGCTTCTTACACAAAAAAAAAAACCCATATTCGAGATAAACTGAAGAAAATAAAAGTTAAACAGCAAAACCATATTCTTTAGACTTTAAGAATAATGTTAAGAGCTGTCTCATGAAGGATTGTGGCTATAAGCCCTCATGTGAGTCATCAAGAAGCCCTCATGTGAGTCATCATGGGGCTGTTCTCCCGATATTGATATCCATTGCCTCTTTTTCTAGCGAGATAGATAGATCAATAACTGAGTGGCTTCTAGTTAGATACTTCTTTGACAAGATTGAAAGACGAATGGGGCCAACCAGAATTTTTGTGCCATGTCATGAAAAAACTGTTTTATGATACATAGCCATCTTATCTAATAGCATTGGACCTTGAAAAACTAGGACTGGGGGTTGAGTTATTAACATCTTTGTTGGCGTTGACATGCCCCTATTCTCGGAGTATTCATTTCTATCTTGCCTTCTTCTGTACTAACTGTAACACAAAGGGATTAGCATAGAAAATTATTTGAAAATGTTAAGCTCGTATATTTCTAGATTAAGAGGGTAAATTTAGTTCAAAAATAGAGCTATAAAGTATAGATGGATGTGTAATTCACCATATTATACTGTAGCAAAGGTAATCAACAAGATATGTTTTAAGCCATCAGGCTATTTCTCCGAATATGACATTTATTTGGTTATATTATGGATAAAACTCCTATATTTCTAATGTAAGAGGAGGTTACCAAAAGTTGTACAACCTTAGTGCTTTGCATTCCAGAAATATTGTTCCTATTCCAAATCATGAACGTATCTTTCCATTATTTTCCAAATTCTCAAATCCAAGCCAGTCGAAGTCAAACTGGCAGGGCTAAGCACACACTTCTGATTGTTTAGATTAGGGGAGGGATGGGATTGAATAACTTCAACAGAGGAAATTGCCTACCTGATTACTTTTACTTTGGCCATGTTGATCTATCTTTCCTTTACTTGTTGGACAATTTATCGTGTTGGAGACTTGTTTCTTTCTATAGAGTATCATATTGTTGAAGTTAAAAGTTAATTGATCCTTGCTTAGAGTTATGTAACTGTAGAAGATTGTCATAAGTTAGTTATTCGTGCATATTTTATAGCTTTATAGCATTAGTAGTTTTAGTTCCATATCGGGAAAACTTTATGAAAGGTGAATCACCATTGCCTATATATTGTACTCTCCATTCCCTTAATGAATCCAGTCAGTCATTAGTTAAGCCAACTTGTAAACATGGTATCAGGGCATTGTTATCTTCCAACCTAGCTCTCCTACCCTTTCCAAAACGCTAGGCTCCATAGCCAACCCCATCTAGTCTCCATCATTCCTTAGCTCCCAAAATTTTCCAAGCAACTTTCAACAGAAACTATATGTGCTATTCTCATTCTAAAGAATCTTCAATTTTGCAAGGTAACATATTAAAACCGTCGATGTCTCGAAGTAACATATTTTATTCTACCTAATTGCAAAGAAACCTATCCCCACCATTCCGCATTTGATGCCAAGTGTCGTATTGTGTTTCCTATTCTAGTTCCTCGTTGCATAACTTTTTGGATAATAGAGAGAACCAATATATGAGATTTTAACAATGAATAGTTGGTAATTACGAAATATAGAACACACTTATCAATAAAATGATTTGAACCATTTACTAGAAAATGGGCATCTTGTCTTTATCCAATGCCTAATTTATGACCTATATATTAAAAGATGATATTTTTGGATTTGAAGAAAAATAAAATTATGTATACATTAGAAAAGAGAAATTTGAAATTAAATAATAAATAATAAATAAATAAAGAAACAACTTTCTTGGCAACTAAAGATTTTTGTTTCTTTGGTTGGACTAATGTTAAACTTCCAGCTATTATAATTCCTCAAATTTAGAATCCAGTTCATATAAAGAGTTACACAGAATACATGGATGCATAATGCACCATATAAGTTCACTAGCAAAGGGTAAACATTTAAGCCATGAACCTATTAATAACTAACATATATGCATCTGGTATTACTGTAATATTTATTTGGTTATTGGTTGTATTCCATATATTTTTTCTCTTTATATAAAGACTAATAGGGGAATAAATCTGGAACCTGAAACTAAACTTGCTGAAACTTTTGGATTGGATTTGAAGAGCAAGTCAAACCAATGCCGAAAGAATGACTAAATCTTCCATCACATAACTCTAGTTGTTCCTTCGCAGTGATAGCATGGAGGCTGAATGTGATTTCCTTGACACTGGGGGGACTGGACTCTAAACACTTTATAACCATATACACTATATACTGAGTTAAGAATTGTTTTGTTGGTTAGGAAGGAGTTTCACCTGATAATTTGAATGGTTCATGCATAGCCAGAACCTTCCCTTTAGGCACTTTAGAAATTTCTTTTTAGCAATTATTGGTTTGCTGAATATATTAAAGAAAAATATAGACGGGATTAGCATATATTTTTTCTCTTTGATCTCTCGGGAAGAATTTTAATCAAGTAAAAAAGTTTCTAGTTGTGTCAGTTGTATTAAGTAGCCATCTTTACCTGTTGTAGTGTCCTTGTTTCTTTGAAGTGGCAATGCAAGGATCATTCCTTCATGCTATACGTATATGTAGCATTTTTTAAGACATTCAAACATCAGGTAGGTTTAATCAAATACCTGGACATATTAATAATGTCCGTGTATTTTTCCACTCTATCAAGTGGAGTGATAAATAAGATTGCTAATATTACATAGTGAGAGCCCTTAATGGAGATGAATGGAAGAAACCTATGAAGCACGAGTACTCCATTTATGAAGGTATACCTAATACTTGGTACGTACTATTACTTCTCCTTGGGTGCTCATGGATATGTACCACGTACATATTACTGATTTTATTCTCAATTTATATTTTGGTTATTTCTTTGGTTCTTCGTGGTACTTTTCTAGTGCAACTCGTTAATGTATGACCTTGTCTTTTAAAATACGACTTGGATACTTTGCTTTAGAAGCAAAGTTTGCACTATCGACTTATACCGATCCGATACGGCCGATACCGATACAATTTGGCATATCCTGATCCAATATCGACCGATACCGACATTGGAATTTTTTTTCCGGTCAATTCGGCAAAGAAAATTGAACGAAAAAGACCAATCAGTAAGGGTGTAAAAGTACAGTAAGGTTGTAAAATATGTAGAAGAAGAAAACATGTAGAAGAAGAAAACTTATCTATTACCTGTAAACCAATCGGCAAGTATGACTACTATTTCATTCAATTTCAAAATACTAAGAAACAAACTGGAAATACTTAAAATTGTGCCTAAATGTATCAAATATGTTTTCTAAAATGTTAATAATTTATTAATAATTATTTTTCGATACTAAAAAATTCGATACTCCGATCCAAAATCACCGATACCGCTGATCCCGATACTCGTAGGATTGGTCCGATACCGATTCCAATATCGATGATGCGAACCTTGTTTAGAAGTCGAGTTCTTTATTTTTCGACTTAAACTATTATGCAGTTTTCAACTAAAATTCATTTGATTACTAACATGAAGAAAAATTTAGACTCAAGATGTGTCACTTGCTAGAAGCACAGATGCTCCACAAATTTGGGCCTGGTCGTGTTGGACACGCACATATCAGACACGCCACGAACACTAGGACACCCAAATAGGTGTCATGTCCGTGTTGCTATGTCCCAACCGTGTTGTGTCATATCCGTGCCCGTACAACATAAGTTGCTCGTCTTTGTTTCATATATATATATATTCCTGCCGGGTACGTATTGTACTGATACTCATACAAAGTACTGGTGCTTCATTGGAAGAAATGCATTCATGCTGCCAAGCCCAAAAATTATGAAGGATTTGTTTTATTTAAGCTGAACAGATAGGTAATCACTTGAAATGTTTTGCTAAGTCTCGTTGTGCTTTGACTTCAAACCTGCATAAGTATGTGAATGTGGGGGTGATTTTCTCACTTTAGCATTAGTGCCAACTGCCAAGCATCAGATTATCTTAAAGACATGCCTTTCTTTCTCATTTAGCTAGTTTCTGTAAATTGTGCATTTGAACTATAATCCAGGTTGATATTTGAACTTGTCAGCTGTATGCACTTGAAGTCAGGTTGAAATCTGCTGTTTAAAGCATTTGTTTACAGCACATACGGTGGTAAATTTGGGAGGAATTCTACTTCAAATTTGAATGTCAATTCTGCCTTTGCATATTATTTAACTATCCTTTGACTACAACGGTCGAAATGGACAAGACGAAGTTAACAGCATTTGGAGAGCGGCTGAAGATTGGAGGTGAACGCCTGAAGATCGGCAGTTCTGAAATAGGGAGAAAAGTTAGTGACAAAATGAAAGAGATTCTCAAAGTTCAGTCCCAAGAGGCAAAGATGGTGGATGAAGCTACGTCAGATAGCTTGGAAGTGCCAAACTGGGGTCTAAATTTAAGGATTTGTAAGTTGTTAAATAATGAAGAGTTTGATGGTTCTGAAGTTGTGAGGGCAATAAAGAAGAAGATTTCGTGTAATGATGCAACATGTCAAAGGTTGAGCCTTGATCTGTTGGAAACTTGTGCAATGAACTGTGACAAGGTGTTCTCTGAGGTGGCATCAGAAAAGGTTCTGGATGAGATGGTGAAAATGATAGATAATCCACAAAAAGATTATGATAATAGACAGAGAGCTTTGCAGCTGATCAAAGCATGGGGCAATTCTGAAGATCTGGGGTATCTACCTATATTCAAACAAACGTATATGGTATGCACATATATAACATTATTTCAACATCCAGATGTATGTTTATACTCATTTCATTAAATATTGATACCAGCAATTTGTATGGATATGTTGGTGCATTTGCTGCTTTTACTATTCTGAATAATGGTAGACTTGTTTGTATCCAAACAATTGTTGACTTGTCATGGACAATACCTTAACATACATCAGTCTTTGTTCAAGTATTGACATTGTACTATTTCCTTATATATATGGTGCTTGGGTTCAAGTTTCTTCTAACCTATTGTTACAATTGTGCCCTTACCTTATGAGCTTAGTGGATTATGTCTGACAGGCTAATTGTGTCAATGTGACATCTTCTTAGTGGTCTAACCTCAGTACCAAAGATTAACAAGGCAGAAATCCAAGAGAATGTGGCTAGCATAGATGGCTTTGCTAGGGAAGAACCCAAGAGTTGCATTTTGATCTATGTTCAACAAACCGACAATTATGAACTCATATTGGACAATCAGATTGGATTTGAGCAGATCTGATCCTAAACATGGAAATGTTGATATTGTCGAAAAACATATACATCCTGTATATTCGGCTGCTCCCTGTCGGGTTATCGGGTTATGTCTAGCCGATATAATTCTGCTGCATAGATGGCTTTGCAATGGGACCCAAGAGTTGCATTCCAATCAATCTTCAACATGACGACCATTACGAATTCATATTGGACATTCAGATCGGATTTGAGCAGATCTTATCCTAAACAACATGAACATATTGTTATTGTCGAAAAACATATACATTCTGTATATTTGGCTGCTCTCTGTCTGTATCAGGTTATATATAGCCGATATAGTTCTATACTGTCCAATATATGTCGATAGTTTTCAATATCAATTGATCGGAATTCTCTTGTTGAGACCCTATGAATCAATTAAAACCTCACATTCATACTAGAACCACAAATGCTAAACTCAGAGGTTCTCTGACTAAAAAATCCATTTGATGATCACTTATTCAACGAGTACGTGTAATGACTCGACATCTTTGTTCTTCGGACAAAAGAAGTCTGATAATAGAACAATCGTTTGTTTTGTAGAATACCTACGTGACATTTTTATATATGCCCAATGCAAGATGATATATGGTTGATACGTGCTGGTCCAGATTAAAACACGGCTAAAATTGGTAAAAAGTGATTAAAAATTGGGTCAAACTTGACAAGACAAACATGCCGATACGTACTGACGTGGACTAAACTTTAGTTAAAATGGTGAAAATTGGCTGAAAATTGATGAAAGTTTGTCAAACTGATCAATTCATTCTTAATTTTGGTCAAATGGGTGAAAACTTACTTGAACTTTGGTCAAACTTACGAATATATGCAGTTATTTGAAAATCCTGGATACAGGTATCATCTAAAAAGCATGGACACTCCAAAATTCATGCTGTGTTGTCTCAGACACACGTACTGGACACCAAATTAGGTGCCAAATCCATGTTACTGTATCTGAAATGTCCCGTGTTGAATATGTGTTTGGGCAACATAGGGTATCATAGATCACACACACACACACACACACTTATGTATCCCCAAAATTTTTCATGATCACAGCTGTTGCATCTTGTTTAAGTCATCTAATCTTAACCGTTGATTTGAACCATTCAAATCAATTGTTCAGATTAAATGATTTAAACAAGATCCAACAGTTGTGATCATGGGGATATAAAAATGCGGGGATCCCTATCCCTCCTTATATATATATATATATATATATATATATATATATATATATATAGTGTAAC
This sequence comes from Iris macrosiphon, assembly GCA_036927795.1. Lineage (NCBI taxonomy): Eukaryota > Viridiplantae > Streptophyta > Magnoliopsida > Asparagales > Iridaceae > Iris > Iris macrosiphon. The sequence goes on from JAYESA010000012.1 coordinate 45,785,731, forward strand.
CTAAACATGGGTGATTGTGTACAATACCCTTCTAGAATACTTGTCTAGTGGATGTGTTCTTTGGAGCTGACAGTGCAACTTTGGTTGATAGCGTCGAACAAGTGGAGTGCTAGCTAGATAGCTTATATGTTGAAGCTCTTATAGGTAGTCCTTATGGGGATAAGTGATATAGCCTGTTAGTTCTTGCATAAACATATAATTTACAAAGACATCAGAGTTGCTAGATTTAAATATAATTATTATAGACTAATAAAAATTGTTTGAATAGTCTTAAGTGCTTGGTTTGGAAAGTTGGTTGTTTCATGTGAACTGTAGATTATTGAATGCGCTTAATTACATTTACTTGTTTGAAACCAGTTATAGGGAGCTATTCTTGATGGAAAAAGGTAAATTAGCTTTTACATATATGCCCCAAGTAGAACTAGAGTCTCAGAAAGTTTTTTATACAACATGGACAAAAAGACCTTTTACATCTACCTTCAATGTAGTAAATATGATTTGTTATGGGAAAATGCCGAATATATCACATTTCAGTGTCTAATTTGACTTAAAAGGGTTATAAAATTGAACCAAACAGGCCTTTGGACTATTATGTGGTTTGCACATATATATATATAGATGGCTTGGGTGGCTCAGACCAGCCTTTTACAATTGAGAAAGTCAGCCTAATCCACATACAATTTTTCTACTGGGTTTTGTGTGGCAACAACATCTTCATCTTGCTGAATATGGTAGCAAAGCAACCAAGACCATTCTGGACAAAAACAATTGCACGATTCAACTCTGTTAGCTGCTCGGTAGATTACCCACATTGTCTAGTGCATTAACCTGTAATTGACGTTGCATGATCTTGTTTGCTAACTTAAGTTGCAAACTCATACTTGATGCATTTAGTTTACTAATGCGCGTATAACTTTCTGCTGACCCATATTATGTCCATTTACATCATGATACCCACCTATAACTGGAACAGGCAAATTGTCCTCTTTGACCTTTAATCAACTGCCGTTACTTGTTAGTAAAAGAATGATCCACTTTGACATGTAGTTGACGGTTGTGGGGACAAGGCCATAGTTGTTAATCATGTTATAAATTTAAAGTGCAATACTATGATTGGCTGCATCTTGTTGCAGCATCCATAAGTGGGAAAAGGACTCAAATAGCCAACCCCAAAGTTTGGTGTAAAGGCTTTCTTCTTCTTGTTGTAGAGTAATGGTTAGTTATTGTAATTTTTATTTCACATTGAATCTTCTGTTGACTTTCCTTTCTTGATAGTTAAGGACTTAGAGTATCCATTCAGTTCCATGTTTTGAATATTTACTTTGATTGTATAACTTCCCTCAATTAAATTCAATTAGTTAGGCTAAGTGGCAATCCTCACAGGAAACATGGGGTAGCAAACAATGTGTGTGCATGTAAATATGTTCCTTTTATATCATCACTGCTTTACTAGGTTGTAGAGACACGGATGCGGATATGCCCACATTGCAAATTAGGAATTCTGCATTTTTAGAAAACTCGGGGTGCAGATATGTGGTGTGCTATGGATGCACACTTAATATAATAATAACTATATGTATGCATGTTTTGGGTTATAATTAGGTTTGAAATTTTTTTTTGTTTTTTGTGGAAAGGGTTGATACAGAGTAATGTTACTGTCTCATATCTGAAATATGTTTGGCATGAGCAAAATCATTTTCAACCATCTTTTGGGTCTCTTTGGAGCTTCGACATGGACGAGCATAGCTGACATGAGTGTCGAGGGAGTGTTGTGTCAGAGACAGCCAACGACTACTGCCACAGATACAGTTTTCTGTAGTAATATCCTTGCAACATAGCTGATTTTTAACTTGAGAGGTCATATACTGAGCGACGGTTAAAAGATTTGTTACACAGGTGTGAATGCAGGTTAGACATTCCTTGACCCTTATGTTGAATATAACTTCAGTTATGGTTTGATGGTAAAATTTGATCGAAACCGTTAAAACATGGGTTTAGTTCAGGATGATTGAATTTTAACTGCCTAAACTAGTGATTTCCTAACATCCCATCCCCTCTTTCCTGTATACAACCTAATTTGGCAGTCACATAGCCACCCTATTTACTTCAAATGCAGCAACAAATATTCGTTGCTTTTTTTCTCCCTCGATAACTGTTAGTTGGTTAAGACATAAGAGGGTCACTTCCAGGTTAAGTGTAGACTAGCTACATCATGAGAGTTTTCCGCTTATAATCGTGTGCTGATCCATAGGCAACCTGAAGTTGGCAAATGCTGTACTGGCTGGTACGCGTCTAACATAAGGTGTTTGGCTGGCTTAAAGTGTTATACTAGGCTGATCGTATCTCAACTTGTTCTACCCATTGTTATCCCTAATCTTGTCTGTCCATACTGCATCTACCTGTTTTGCCTCATTTTTTGCCACCCTTATTGTACTCCAGTCCAGTCCCCGCATTCTTTCAGGCTTCAGCCTCTGCATCAGAAAGATGAGAGGGATGAAAGCTATCACAAATACTCTATTCTTATTAATGTATCTTATGACTATTAGGAATCATGGAGTTGGGAAAGGAAAGTCATTCCTTTCCTATGTTTGGATGCCAAAGTAATGGGAGAGGAAAGGAAAGGAAAGTGACTTCCAATGGAAAGAAAAATAGAGGGGAAAGTTGTTCCCTCCACCCACCCAAGGATTCACTTTTCCACATTTAAGTAATCACTTTCCCTCCCAATTTCCTTGGCATTTCCAAACACCGGAAAGGAAAATTGATAGGAATTGCAATTTCCCATGGGAAAGGAAATACCAAGGAATTGATTTCCTTTCCTTCCCTCTCCGCGAACCAAACGAGGCCTTAAAGTAACTAAAGTGATGCCTACTTCTAAGTGGAATAACCCTTGTGTTATAGGTCTACATTTTAGTAAAAAGTTAGTCCACCCTTGTGTTATAGGTCTATGTCTTTTGAAAACATCACATACAGTGCCCTACAAAATTGTGTCTTTTGGTCCGAATCTGTTTCTGATTTGTATATGGTACCGAATGGAACATTCTACTGGTTTTTGTTGCAGATAAAGGCCATACTAAGTTACAAGTTGCAACTTGTCATTTTTAGCTTAATGAAATCTTCAGTGAGGCTTCATGCCTTCAACCAAAATTCTATCAGTTTTGCATTTTCAACTTTAGGCTGCTTAAAAAAATCATTTTATCCCTGTACCATGGATTGTTCCCTAATAAAAAGCAGTAGGAACTAAAATAAACAGTGCAGTAGCAATAAGTGCGGGCCCTAATATATCTTGTTGAAAGTTTTCCCTGCAGAGTAAAATAAAACTCGGATACCTTTTAAAGTGTTTAAATCAATAATTACCCTTATCACTTTTAGTTTAAGTGATATCTGACATTTATATTGGTTGGCATGTGATTTGTTGTTCCTACCGCTCCTAGATTCTTTGGTCTTATAATTTGGAATTCGTGATTGTGGAGCAGAAATCATAGCACCAATCTTATCAAAATTCTGCTCTGTGCTGATGTGTTTTGAGTTCAACTATGCAGAGTGTGAAGGACAAGAAAATTGTTGATAATGACGGCAGTTCTCCTTCAGCCTTAGAATCAGACATTTATGAGCATGCAGGGGTTCCTCCTGAGTACCCTTTTCTTACCTCGAGTCGGCAGAATCCATATCTTGCTTCTCATGGTGGGAATCTTTCGGTGGAAGAAAAGAAGGAAATTCTTGTCACCACCCGGAACAGCATAGAAATTCTCTCTTCCTTGTTGAATACTGAAACTCAACAGAAGCCTGTAAGGGTATGAATTTTCTGTGTACCTTCTACTTCAGTTTCTGATGCATTTCTTGAATATCATCTTATCCTATTCATTTGTGATTGTCTTTCAAATTAACAACTATGTCAGAATTCTCTCTTGCTTTTTCTCAAACGACAATCATGGTTTGAAATTTATAAACTTCCAAAGGTTTGTTGGCCCGACTCATATTAAAGTATCAGATGCACTTTACCCAATTTTTAATTACAAATGATATCTAGAGTTTCACTATGGGCAAATATATTCGACCAGAAATAAGAGGTTCCCTTTTGGTGTAGAATGGCTTGATAGAACCAAGCAAAGCTCGTGAATGTTTGCATAGTCATCGTCTTGTTGCTGATTGTTGATGATTTATCATATATTTTAACTAGAAAAATAGTAAAAGTACTTGCATGCAATCTTAATGCCTATTCTTTTGGAGGAACCTTAATCATAATGCTTTTGCGTTTGCTTCGTTAGAGTAGATTAGTTATCTTCATTTTATGAATTTAATGCTATACATTTTCCATTTCTAGCTAGGGTTAGTGATGTCTTTCCATATGCTTTCTAGTCCTATAAATATTGGCAAGAGCCCTTATAAAATATGATCCCTAGCAAATGTAGCCACTTCTTTTCTTTTCCATGTGGCCCTTACTCTTTAATCTCCATCAACCTTAGCCCTCCACCTACTAAAACCCTAATTTTTTTTTTCCATGTTTTCATCTCTTCCAAAGAAAACAGACCAGCAGCCTCCTTTCTTCTCTACATCTTCCCAATCCTCAAATCTAATCTCCATCTAGTGAAAACCCTATATCTAATCATCCAACAACCCAAATCTCCATTTTTATTTTCTCATCTGTTGTGAAAGCCAACAACTTTGGTAACCCAGATCCCATAATCTTACTTCCTGATCTTGTTCTTCACCATCCTCAACCACCTCTGCAACATCATCGGCGAAACCATGACATCGTCGGAGGCTGCTACATGCTCTTCTGTCAGTATATTTTTCTCATGTGAGATATTCTCAAGCAATATTCGTGCAATTCCTCCTCCAGCAGCCATGGTCTTCTCCACCACTGGTTCTCGTCCCCCTGGTCCTTCCCCGGACAAGCTCTGACAGCAACGGTCTTCTCCGTCGGTCTAATGCTCCTCTGGTGCATAATCTCTCTTCTTTTGCAACCAAGGTCTTCTCTGGTGTTCCGTGTTCCCCTCCCAGCAGATCTCTGCGGCACTTGACCAGTCTGCTCGACTGATTACTCCCAGTGGGTCTCTGCGCTGCTCGATGGCTACCTGCTCTGGCAACCCCAGTGATCAATGTCTCACTATTCTCGTCGTGTCTAAGATCGGAGACGACTCAGAACTCGTATGCTGACATCCAGTCCCCGTGGACGCTGATCTCTTCTCTGATTCGTGATCTCTGTTCTCTGACGATAGGTGGACACAATGTCCCCCACTTCTTGATACAGGGACACGTTTCCCTCTTCTTTTCTGGACACACCCTGTTGGACACGACTTTTATTTTTGATTCTTTCCAGCGATGCCTCTTCGTCGACCATGTGTCCTTGCTGTGTGGTGATCAGTCAACGATGATGGCCATCTGTTCCAGTGCCGACCTCTACTCTCGTTTTCGGTGATTAGAGACTCTGGTGTTTTGTCTAGTCATGGTTTGGACTTCTTCCGAGAACTTCATGTGTCTCTTTGTACTTCTTTGAAGCCAGAGCTTCCTCTCCGATGTATCCAGCGGCCACCTGCACTGTCTCGTCTACGACGACATCTCCCTTGCTCTCCCTGATCCCCTGCCGAGAGTGAGTCTCTCCGATAAACTGTTCTCTGTTTGGATCCTGTCTATTGTGGTGAATCTTATTTGTTGTTTGGTGGAAGAACCCATCTGTTGTTTGCTATTTCTTTTTCCCTTTTTTTTGATGTAAAGAGTTTTGTGATCCTTTATTTCATCTTGGGACCATTGATAACTCTGCGTGGCTGCAGTTGTCGCTCTCTTTGATATCACTCTTCTTTCAACCATGTGTCTAACTTGAGAGGGGTATTGGACTCTACTCATCTCTCTCTCTCGGCATTGCTACCATTCGCATTGACGCTTTGATTTGACTACACCTCTTTCGGTCAAGCATCTTCATGTGCTGCCTTTTGTTGAGGCCCTTGTGTACCCGACCACTATCTTAGTCGAAAGTCTTTATGCGCCGGCTGTCGACAACTCCTTTTTGCGTGCCTTAGTTGGCCGCAACTCACTCTTTGTGGTCCCTTTGGATGTTTCGCCCTTGCATTGTGAAATCCGGCTTTTTTTTTTTTACTTCTTTGGGGATTTTTTTTCATATTCGAAGCCCCAACCTCTGTTATCATATTCTTTCCAATTTTTCTTTTTCACTCCAAACTGAACTTGCTTTCACCAAATTCCAGCTTATGGGGACGTGTTGAAGAGTATATTAATTATCTTCATTTTACGCATTTACTGCTTATGTGTATTTCTACTGGGGTTAGTAATGTCTTTTCATATGTTTTGTAGTCCTATAAATATTGGCCAACAGCCCCAACGAAATATGATCGAGTTCAGTAGCAAAAATGTAGCCTTATTGACATAAGTTTTACCTTTTCTTTATATTATTTGACTTTTTATAATCGTAATTCTATGGTTTTTTACTTTACGGGTATGTCCACCAACCAAATTGCTTCAACTAAAACTTTTGTTTTCGACAAAGGTAATCAACTAAACCTATTCCACCTTTATTTTATTTTAAGTTTTGTTTTGATGAAGAGTTGATGAAAATGTCAATAAATCACTTATAACTTATGACTAAAATTGCAATCAAATCATTCCTATTCATGAGAGCCAGAGGCAATTTTGGTATTGTTCTTTGTTCGTTACATAGAAATCTCTGCCCCCATGACCTTGTACCCATGAAGGTAATTGGTTATATTGTATTTCATCACACATTAACATCAGGTCCCGGTTTTTTCTACCATTCAGGATCTTCCAGCAATTTTTTAACCTGTAATTTTTTAGCGACTATAAGTAGTACCATTGTGGCGCTAATCTGTCATCAACTCCCAATACAGGATGAACTTATGCTTACTATGGTGGAGAAGTGCAAAGAATCTCAGCCTGTCATACAGAGGATCATAGAGAGCATCGACAATGATGAGGCACTCATGTTTGAAGCTCTGAATCTCCACGATGAGCTCCAAGTGATACTTTCTAAGTACGAGGCGCTCAAGCTGGTCGATCCAGCACCAAATGCGGTTATGACTGGCAATCCCCCTGTTGCTATTTCTCCGAAAGGTAGCCCCTCTGGTGAAAAGGAAGAGCAGGAAGAACAGACGATTCTTGGCGGTACAAAATGTGAAGTTGATACTGGAAATAGAAACACGGAGAAGAAAGAATAGTGGGTTTGCAATAACATGTCATCAGTTCTCTGTAAATAAAAGAGATTCGAAATGTTTTAATTGTTTGTTTAGGTATTTTATATCACACTGAAACAATGTATGAGACGATAGTATTCTCAACTTTAGTAACTGATAAACAAGTTTTACTATAGAACTTGTGATTATTTTGCGCTTTCATATAAAATATAATGGATATTATCTTAATCAGGGTTCTCTATATGTGCCTCAGCTTGGTCGATCCTTATTATGTCATTTCACTGTTGTGTTGGTTTAAAGAGGGTCAAATAATTTAATTCCTGTGTGGCCTTCTGGTGTTTTATTATCAAAAATCCTGTGTTTGTTGTAATGGTGATACTGTTACCAAGGTCTGGCTTGGTAATTGAATTTATATATAATTAAGATAGGTAGAAGCTTGTATCAGCTTTGTTAGCTCTGCCTGTCTTGAATGCCTAATCATGTAATGTTTGATACATTTTGCATCGGCTTTCTTCAATTAGTACTAAGAGAAGTTTTTGTGGATTTTAGCTTCCATTGGGATGTTGACAGGTTTATTCGGTTTCAAGGAAACCGGAGTGGAATAATTAAAATCAAATAAAACCGAAATTGTTAAAATTCAAACCGAAACAAAATTAGTCGTACCGAAACCGAACCGATAATGATCTATTTGGTTTTTTTTGTTTGATTATTTTTATTATTTATGGGACGGACCCAAAGCTGAAATTGTGTCCAAGTTATACTAAGAAAATATTTTTTTTATATATACAATATTTCAAAGTTTGGTTCAAAATTGTACTATTTGTTATCAATGTTTGACAAAAACATACATAGAATTATTATTTTCAAAATATACATAAAAATATGCACATTTTTTTATCATAAAATATATAAAGAATTGAGAATATTTACATAATTTTATAAATTTTATTTGCATTTTGGTGCTGGACCGAAATCCAAAACAAAAATCGAAACGGAATAAGAACTTTTAGTATTTTCAAAATCGAAACCGAACAATTTTTTCTTCCAAAACGAACCGAATATATTATTCGGTTCGACTCCGTTCGGTTCTTGGTCCAAAATCGAATAATGCTCACCCCTAAACCAAACTATTTTGGTCTTATCCTTAATGCATGTAGACATAAGACCAACATTATTGTTTGTGTAATTTGAGTTTATTACACATAGAGTCGTTCTGGGGTAGGATTATCCTAGTCGGATATAATTTTGGGTGTCTTTTGACCATTATTGATATAAATATAAATTTAAGTTGGATTTGAACTAGATCGATTCTAAGAAAAACAAATGACTGGAGAGTTGTCCTATGGAAAGGAGTTGCTCAAGCTCGGACTATTGTTGGGTTTATTTATGGTTCGGCTCTGATTACACAACGACGATGGTTAGGTGATTAGTAGGTAACTTTCTTAAAAGTTGTTTAACAAATACAATCCCTCTTTTCCTCGAATACAAAATTAGCATCTTACTTTTTCTTTTTGGTGCTCTGAGTTCAAATGTTTTTGTTGCCGTTGTGTTTCTTGAGAAAATTTCTATTTTTAAATTCTTGTTCATTGTATGAGACACGTGTGAACGGGACAACCGATTTTGCTGGTCTCTGCCATGTAACCAAACAAATCCAAAAATCTATTACATATAGACTAATACAAATTTTTATTTTTGGTTAACCTAATATTTTCTATGTTTTATATTTATTACATATATTCGTTATTTTGAAAATAATTACAAGAATATTCCCTATATTTTATATTTTATGTAAAAAATTATTACACAAATCACGTTTATTTTGAAAATAAAACATAAAACATAGAAGAGATCCGTGTAATTATTTTCAAAATAGGGGAGGTCTGTATAATAAACATAAAACATAATGGTGGTCAGTGTAAATAATCCAATTTTTTTTTTATGTATTTACATTCAAACTATTCCTCCTTTTTTTTTTTTCAATTTCAATGACAATATATTAGTATTGCGAAAATGTTGTTAGTTATATTGCAAGACAGTCCTCCATTGTCCAAAACGTGATTGTGTTTGTTCTGAAACATCGAATCTACATTAATTGAATATGAAACTTTCGAAAATAGTTCCTTATTGGACTTTCTATTAGAAAAGCATAACAAAACATGTATATCACCTTAAATCTAAAAATCTAAAAAAAAACTTTGATTTGGAAAAATCTAGAATTTTTTTTTAATACTTTGAAGGAGTTTTATCTTGATTGCTGATTGGGTTTTATTTTGATTGTGTTGATTTTGGAAGATGGAGAAAGGAGAAAAATGTTTGCCAAAGCAAAATTTTGGGTTATTTCCAAGAGAAAAATAAGTTTAGTTGTGTTGCCTATAGCAATTTGTGGGGTGCCAATGACATTAGCCTAAAGTAATAGATGCCAATTTTCTTATAAATTATAATAGAATGCATAAATATAGCAAAAGAGCCAAAGGACACTATCCAAATCTTATCTACAAATCCAAATAAATGGGACCCTCTTTTGTTGACAGCATTTCTCAACTGTCGTTGCAAATCCCTCCCAACCGTTTTTTAAAACTTTGAACTTTTCAAACACTCGTTCCCACCACAAGTTCCCCTCTCCTATATACCTACCAAATCTTTGTGCATTGCTCCTCTCCTTCCATCACCACCCAATCTCCTTCCAATGGTTCCGCTCGGTCGTCGCTAATCCCATCCCTGCCGGCGCCGCCATGGCCTCCCCGGAACCCGTTGGGGAAGGAGGCCTCAAGCCGTCCGAGAAGAAGGCCCTCGCCGAGCTCCGGATCAAGCTGGAGGAGGCAATATCCACCAACCAGCTCCTCAGCCCTCCCCCTCCCCCTCCCGAGAAGTCGAGCAAGAACCGCGTCACGGACTCCAACCCGAACCCCGACCGAGACGAGCCGCCGCAGGCCGCCGCGCCCACCGTCGCGCTGTGGGGCGTCCCGCTCCTCCCCAGCGTCGGCCACGATGGCACCGACGTGGTCCTCCTCAAGTTCCTCCGCGCGAGGGAGTTCAGGCCCTCCGAGGCCTTTGAGATGCTCCAGAAGGCGCTGCGGTGGAGGAGGGACTTCGGGATCGAGTCGAAGACCAATGCCGCCGACGAGGAGATTGTAGGCCTCCTGCCGGAGATCAGGGGGGCGACCTACATGAACGGCGTCGACAGGGACGGCCACCCGGTCTGCTACAACTCCTACGGCGTGTTCAAGCGGAGGGACTTGTACCGAACGGCTTTCGGGAGCGAGGAGACGAGGGAGAAGTTCCTCCGGTGGAGGGTCCGGTTCATGGAGACGGGCATCGGGCAGCTGAGCTTCAAGCCCGGTGGGGTCGGCTCGATGATTCAGGTGATAGATCTCAAGGACTCCATGAGCTCGTCGATGAAGGAGATACGGTCTATGGTGAAGAAGCTGGCCTTGATTTTCCAAGACAACTATCCTGAATTTGTCGCAAAATATGTAAGTATATACAATTATACTTCCAAGAGGATTAATTTCTGGCTAAAGGATGTTTTTGACATCTTTAATTTTCCACTGCCTGATTTTGGCATCCCAATTTCGTAAATTATTCTTTTGAAGCTTACAACGAAACCATTTCAGAAGCATATCTTATAGTACAAAAGTGTAATGTAAATATTTGTATTGTCACGTATATTTCGATGTACCTTAAAATTGACGAAAGTTGTTTCAAAAGAGCAATTCATAAAGTTATGATGTAAAAAACACCTAGCACTATAGTTGGGGTACGATTAGGATAATTTAGTCATAATTTCTTTTCCACACAGAAACTAAATTACAATCATGAATTGGTTAGCTTTTGTTTGATTCATTATAGTCTTAACTATTATAGATTTTTAAGAGTTTGGGAATGTAAGGGAATTAGAACCTCTAAGAGCATCTCCAACCCTGTTCTGACCTTGGAAAAAAAGTTCTCTTCGCTCTCCTCTCTCTCCAACAGTGGTAGTATCGATGGCAGCGACAACGGCATCTCGCAAAGGCATCAACAATAGTAGCTCGCGGAGGAGAGACCGGGGGCTGGGGTAGGGGACAGTTGTGGGGGTGGTGCAGCCAAGGGTTGGGGGGCGTGGCACGGTTGGGGGGAGTGGGGAGGGGTTGGAGTTTTGTCATATTTTAGTATATCAAGTTAATACATATCAAAATTTAGGGTATCAAGTTGAAAAATTGTATATAGTTAAGGGTATCAAGTTGTAATTAGCCTTTATTTACAAATCCTTCTCCAATGCAATTGTCAAGTAAATTATAAAGCTTATGTGACAAAAGTTATAGAAGACATTGTGAAGTCGATATTCTAGTTCTAGACAAGCACTAGATAATGTCTTCACCTCTATGTTATCAATTATGAATAAAAAAAATTAGAAAAAAGGAAGAAGAGAAGTTGTCGTGGAAGTTGGAAAAAATAAGCATCTCAATTCTTTTGCACTTGAGAAGACTTCTCTACGTCATTGTCTTTTGTGAACATAGTCTTGCTACATAGAAAAGACATTGTCTTGTACCCAGGGCTGACCCTGAGCTCATGGGGCCCAAGACGAACTTCCAAATTGGGTCCCATATATAATGTAAAAAATATTTAAAAAAATTAAAATTATCTTATCACCAAGATTTAAACTAAGGATCTTTAGAGTGCAAGACTAATATGTTAACCACTACACCATAATTATTTTATGTTAACCACTACACCACAATTATTTTATGTTAAATACTATACCACAATTATATTTTTAGGATAATGCTAAGTTTACTACCAAATGTTTACAACCTTCTTACAACCTCTCCTCCCACACCCCACCCTACCTCGACATATAGGTCCCACCCGGCCCCACCTCCCCTCTCATCCCCCTGCTATATGGGTCCCACCCGGCCCCACCTCTTCCCTCTCTCCCCCAATGTAGCCCGGCCACGTGGCGGTTGTAACTTTTTAGTTGTAAGGGGGTTGTAGGCCTAACATTACCATTTTTTTTATAACTAACAACTTACATCTTAATTTAGGAGCCCCAATAAATATGAGACCATGCTTGTACTTCGTGCCACATAGAAATCATAACACATTACAAGACAATAGGGTTTGAGATGCTCTAACAATGATGCATAGTATTATTAATTTCATGCATCTTTATTAGGATCTACTTTAGCATTACTTGATTATTTGAACACATGATGTCTTGCATGACTTTCTAGTATCTGTATTTTGTAAGTTCAAGCATGTGCAAGACAAAAAACAAAACTTCATTCTTCAGGTTGCTATGAACTTGTTTGCATCTCATCATTAACATCCTCTTGCATACTCAAAATCTTTCCTCTCTACTCATATTTATGACTTACGAGTGCCTAAAAGTTACATCTTTCATCATGCATCATTGAATTGATCTCCCTGTACGGCATAATGTTATCTTTTTTTGATCGAAATTCCTTGATCGTAGTCCATCATTAAGCCTTTAAGCTATCATGAAAGGAGTTTGGGACCATTTCAGACATTCTAAGGACCATGTAAAAATACTAAAAAAAGGTCCTTTTTCAACCATTCTAATTAAAAAAGTCTTTTTTTCCTGACATCCTAAGAGCGATGTTATTGTAGTTTCCAAAAAAATATATGGAGGTCTAAATGTAAGAATGGAGATTTTCTGTTAGTAATATATACAGAGGTTAAAAACTTTAGGGTCTTCAGTTTTTTTGGGTCCTGTGCGATCGCACAACTTGTAAATGTTCCGAAACGTCCCTTAAGAAGTCACTCTTCATAGATGGATAGATGGGTAGCTGCATAAGATTGGTATTAGGTGGATTTGAATGATAGCATGATAATTTGTCACTAGTTGAATTGTGATACATAGCTAACCCCTTTTGGTGGAAACCGTCTAATCTTTGGTTGGTATGACCTCATTGAGGTTCTTACTACAAGATTATTGTTTAACATGCAAAACTTATAGTCTTAAAGGACTAAAACTTGGTATCTAAGTGATGTACCATAATTTGAAGAATCATCTCTCTTTTTGTATCTGATAATTTTATTGCAATTGTGCAAAATATTTCCAAGAATCATAAAAGGCTTTGGCAACTGGTAAGTAATGCACCTTTTTCATATCCGCTTTCTTGGTATCATCTACCTATAAGTTATGCACCTTTTTCATCCTCTCTTTCATGATAATCACGAGAAAATATCCTTATACGATGATCCACATGGTTAATCACCATATAACAATCCACCATTCATCTAGAACCACTCGACGACCTAACACTAAACATCCTCTACCTAAAGTATCTTAATTTTTCCAGTCGTTCAATTTTTCCGCTGAATTGATCATGAAAGGGATCCCAAATATCAGTAAATATCAATAAAGGTCAGCGTCGGATCTGCACATGAAAATACCGATACATATCGGATGTATCATATCCGCTTTCTTGGTGTCTCGTGGTAGAACATTCCTTTTTTTAGGAAGTGTCATTATTATAACTCAAATAATATGTCACTCCAATATTAGATAGTAAGAGTACAATTATTATCTATTTTGAATGTTAAGTAAATGAAGATTCCATATTTTTTTTATTAGTTTATTTTAGAAGGAAAGTATGCCTATCTCTTCCTCTTTATTTCAGGTTCAATGCAATATGCTTTATATAAACTTTGGCACATGATCCTAATAATTTATATATAGTTTATACTTCAGAAATATGCACACCATGTAATATGATTTTGTATTGTTTTCAGTAATTAACAAGGATTTCTTTAACTTGTTTGGCTACAAAAAATACATTTCTGACATCTGATTTCTAAAATTGCTGTTATTTTGCATCCTACTTTCTTCGTTATTAATTCTTTAGTATAGAAAATATTTATACTTGTTATATACAATCCAGTTGAGCTAAATAAGACTTGGATTTATTCCTTCCACAGATCTTCATAAACGTCTCCTTTCGGTATTATGCTTGTCATGCCTTGTTCTCTGAATTGTTCACTCAAAGAACAAAAAATAAGTTCATTTTTGCTAGGCCAAACAAAGTTACTGAGACTCTCCTAAGGTACATATCATGGATGAGTCAGTCTAACTTATCGTATTTTTTTTCGTATCTCATAAATTCGATTTCTAATAATGTTTCCATGAAAAGATTTATAGCTCCCGAAAGAATACCAATCCAATATGGAGGCCTTCAGAGGGAGGATGACGAAGAATTCTCACCTGAGAATGGAAAAGTTTCAGAGTTAGTCTTGAAAGCTAATGGTAGTACGATCATCGAAATTCCAGTTGTCGAGGTAATGAGTATAGTGAACTACTTTTTAATTATTCTTGAATACAAACATATACTTCACTTACTATTTAACAAATATTACAAGCTATCTTTTTTGTTAGCTCAGTTAATATAATATTAGCAAAACTTTACAAACATATAGTGAACTCTTTTGAATTATTCTTGAATATCCTAAAATATCGATCACTACACATGTTTTCTTACACAACGATCAAAGAACCTAAAGTTATACTACTGACTAAATAAAAATGTATACACACTATTTTCCCTAACCTTTTTCATATAATTTCCAAAGTCTCAATATTTACTAAATTACACTCAAAATCATAATTAGTATATATATCCTTTTACATAGTGATCAAACTAAAATTTCAGAAATTTTATCCCTCAAACATGAATGAACCTTAAGAGTTACCTATATCAAACCAAGAGATTTTTATTGTATTGCATACAATATTTTGAGTATTTCGGAATTCAAGATTTCCTATTCTGCCAAATTAATACCCATAAATAAAAATTGGTTCATATAATAATGAGCACGCATTAATAATCAAAAGTAACAAATAATTCCTCACCATCACTTTTTGGTGTACATATACCTTCTTTTTTTCTATGTTATTTTATTCCTCACCAGTATCATAACAAGATTATGATTGATAGAAAATGTTGTTATTATTTGCTATGTTTGAACATTATACAACTTGTTAGAATGGAATTATAATAACTCTCATACTATAAATTATTCAAATTCTTACAACATTTTTTTTAATCAAGTACTTTTTCTCTCTCTTTATTTTAACAGCCAGGGGTAACAGTTGTTTGGGACTTGGTTGTGGTGGGATGGGATGTTTACTACAAGGAGGTGTTTATCCCGGATGATGAATGCTCCTATGAAGTTCTCATCCAGAAAGAACAGAAAATCGAGGAGAATGTAAGAAATTCCTTCTATATCAACGAGCCGGGGAAGGTAGTGTTGACGATAGATAATCGAACCTACAAGAGAAAGAGGATCCTCTATAGGTCGAAAAGCAAGCCGACCATTCCATTGTATAATTTGGTCAGTCGTCCCATTGTAAAATCCAGGAAAAGTTTGAGCTACTAGTGAAGTCTAAGATTCTACTCATATGAAGTCTAAGATTAAGGTGTTATCTATGTATATTAAAAAAAAGAATGAAACAGTTGATAACTCTCTTACTTGTAATTAAATTAAGTTGAAGAGATGTCTCATTAATCCATGGAGTTTTCATGGTCATACTTGTATACGTAAGTTCTAGGATATCAACTCGAACCATAAAGCGAATTCAGGAAAAGAGTAGCAAAGTACCTTAGATCTGTATCATTCATATACTACTCTTTCTATGTGTTCTAGATATTCAACATGAAAGAGATTTACTTGAGAAAACTTGAGAACTCTCCATGTCCACATCAAGCAAACTTATCTCCTGGTTCATGATGGAGAGAAGGAGAAGGAAGGGCTTTTTGTGGAGACAAAAAATTAACATAGTGTTTCAGCAAAACATGAGTTGATGTTTCATATGGAGCAATCAACATATATATAGCCTATGTCGCCAAGGACCTCTAGCTCAAGTGGTTAGAGTGAGGCATATCCCACCGAGTGGTTGCTAGTTCGAGCAACAAGGGAAGCATATTAATTCCCTTGTGGAAAACTAATGTGAGTGGCGGTGCAGGGTGTGGTTGCGGATGCTGGTGAGGTACATGTGCGAGAATAATCCCTTTCGTAAAACAACAAAATGATAAGTAACTCAATTACTCGTATGATCCATTAGAAATGTGTTATTTGAATCTCCTAATTCCTTGAAGAGAGCATTTCCAACATCATGGTTACCCTCGTAGTTCACATACGCGCCTAAAGTTTGCTCACCAACTAATTATAAGATCGACACACCTAATGATATTATTCCTTTTATATGTAGTTCCTCTTCCTTTAATATGTCGTTCTTCTTCTTGTAAATCCGCTCTTCTGATCACACCCCTATATATACAATATTGATCTATTGTACACGTAAGTGCGTTAATATAACAAACACTTAACTACAAGCACACCTCAGTATATGAATGGCTTAGTTAAATCTCAGAGTTTGCATAGTAGGAAAGTTGGGATCCATTCCTTAATTGCTCTCAGTTATGGATCGTCCTAGCACTCACCATATGCAAATATGCCACCAAAGAGATATAGACATCCACATCAATACGATATGCATACCATGCAGACCGTTGCATAACTGTCATAAATAATCTCTTAGTTATCTAGCTTTCTTATAGGAATTAAATAGGTTCACTTATATTCTATATATATGGTTTGAACCACACTTAAGTAGTCATCAATCTAGCTCATCCTGACTTATCAAGGGACACTATTAAGTTCTCTAACTGTTTCCATTATGCTTGGTGCATTATTTTTTCCTTAGCTGCAAAATATGGGACATTTTCAGTCTCATCCTTCTCATTGTCTATAAGTGCCAAGGACGGTCACTCATGTGAGTGAGCCAACCTCTACCTGTCCCTCTTGTATACTGCAATAACATTCCATGTAATTTGGATAAAGCTTACTACAAGTCAATACCCAATATTAGATGAAAATATGAATCAAAAGAAAATTGATGTATATAAGGCGTAATCCATACAATATTCCCTAATTATATGGTACGTATATAAGTCTGTCGACAAAGTCCTAACGACCTACTGTGCACAATGAAGAACTCCTTTGTAATCGCCAAGTCTTTGTAAACCTTAAGCATTTGCTTCTCTTTTAGTAATTCGATTAGAGATCTACACTTCTAAATTGGTAAACTTAAGAGGGTCGTGTATATATATACTTGTTATGTAATATAGACCATGATTCAGGAAGTGCATCTACTAGGACTAAAACTAAATAATTCTCTGAAACCATAGATCAATCTGCCATAATCATAGAAAATATCATCTCATGTAGTCATGTAGGTGATGCAACTTAGGGTTCATATGTTTTGAAGGATTTAATTTGAATTTTCAAAGAATGGACATATGAAATACTCAATCCAAATATTATCTAGGTTGTAGGATATTCTAAAGACACCTCATATGCCTGATTTGTATTAAGGGCACATGGATCGAAAATCGCCAACCCAAAACCCAAGGTATTCAACCAATACTCAAACTTGAGTTTGCCAATGTTTAAGTCCACTCCTGTCGAACTTCTCAAGTTTGTTTCTCGAGGATTCACCATTGGTGTTAGGAGCAATTAACAAAGTTCTAATTAATTGCATGTTTAAATAATTTAGATTCAGGTCAACTTGATTAACAACCACCAATATTGTAACCAATGCTATATAGGAAACATGCTCATTTAAATGAACTAACAAGCAAGTTACAATTGCATTTACAAGAAATGCCAACCAGAAAATAAAATTTGAATACATTTCCATTTGACTTTTAAAGAAAGGTTTTCTAATGTAATAGGGAAAAAAAAACTAACAAAAAAAAAGAATCTTTAGAAGTTTTGAAAAGTTTGTAACATGTAGACGTTTCATAAAAATAATTCTTTGGAATAAAAAATATATATACATATTTTAGTGTCTTAGGATTTTTTTTCTATTAAAAACAACAAATAAGAGTATTTTCGTAAATTAGGAGTTTTAAAGTTTTACATAAAGGTGCAATTTGCTAAATTGAATTTTATAAAGTAGTTTTATAGAAATAATGGAAAAAAGATTCGTCGCAATTTTAAAATAATTTTTTTTTCCAAACAGAATATGAAGTATGTAGATACTTTTAAAATATATTCTTATAAAAATTGTCTTAACTGAGACAAAGAATAGTTTGAAGACAAATACAAATCAGAAATCAAGACAACAATTTAATTGCAATAAATAAAATAATTATATTAATGTTCTCTAATTATTACAAGAAGGGAGATGCAATAAAGTTATGTTACCCTTTAGTTAGTGAATACCTATTTGCGGCCAACATATCTGCCCTTGGTAAAGTAACAAGTCCCTGAGTGCTAAGATGAGATAAAAGAGAAGAAGAAATAGAAGACAGAGCTAAAAACAAACTCAATATTATTATAAATACCTTACTATCAAACAAACTCCTAGAAATTAACTAGCACCATAACATTCTGCCACTCTTAAACCAATCATGCATAAGAAAAGGCCTTAATTAACAAGGTACCAGTGGCTAACATCATATGCATTTCATGTACAAAAGCATCTAATTAGGAACATCATACTGAAACTTTTATTATCAACGTGCTGTCTTGAGGTTCCGCATTGTACTAGTGTCCAAACCACAAGAGCTGGCCGTGGTCCAAGTAGCCCAACGTTCCTTGTATCATTGTCGCCAGCAGAACTTCATCCATCGCTAATAATAGAGTCGAAGCTCCGAAATCGGAGACACTAGCCACATTGTTCTCGTCTAAGAGTATGTTGGGCGACTTTATGTCTCCATGGAGGATCGGAGGGGTGGCTGCTGAGTGCAGATAAGCTAGTGCTTCGGCCGGCTCTATTGCGATTCTCAACCGGGTGTCCAACTGGATTGCGCGTCCGCGGTTCTTGACATGGATGAAATCATGAAGAGTTCCATTCCGAATATAGTCGTAGACTAAAATAGGTACTTCGACCTCTAAGCAACATCCCAATAGCTTGATCCGGCGTACAAGGATGGCATGTCGATAACCGATCATCTCAGTGAGTTTCAGGGTATGGTTATCTACTATCATCAATGGGAGTTAAATTTGATGACAAGGTACATGGACTTTGGCTTGTAGGTACATTGCCTAACTCGTGAAAAATCGTATGAGTGTTTATAATCACTTTTTCGCCCGAAGGTGTGGTTAGTATGAAGTTTTCCTAGAGTGTGGTGCTGAATGAGGAGATGCGAATAAATTATTTTTTAGCACTTCATCATCATCATTATCAAATTCAGAGTGTTTGGTTTCAGAGATTCGCGGAAGGAGCAAAACTAGGGGTCCAAGTAACATAGGAGAGAAGGCATAGGAAAGTCCATGGTCGGTAAAGTGTTATCACAGTGGCAAGAAAGGCACATTAAAATAAATTATTTTGCACTAGAAGAGAGACAAGAAGGGTGACAAAGGAAAGTAGAATGAAACATACAACAATTGCTTCAATTCAAAGAGGTGGCATCATTATTGTGGGTGATATTATTATGAACCTCCCCTACGATGACATCAGTTGTATGGTGAATTTAGGGACTTCAATATACATATCTCATTATTGTTGAGTGATGAAGATGGGTAATGGGAATGTGTCGAAGGCTATTTCTGTAGGAGATAAGCATTTGAAGACAAATGCATGAGAAGTAAGGGGAAATGCGTATCATATTAAAACTCTGAACGAGTGAAATAAAGAATATCTTTATGTAACCTCTAGCGTAGAGAACCAGAAGTTCGTCTAGAGAGATTCTCCAGCTATTCACTTGGGATATACGTCACTTACATTGGGGATGTCGAGTCACATACTACCATTAGCCAGAAGTTCAATCCTAAGGACTCGTTGTGAGCCAGAAACGTAATGATCCCATAACTTTTAAATTGTGGCATTATCGACCGAGATACCCCAAGGCAATAATGATAAGAATGATCATAACAAATTCTTGTTGTCATCTCTTAGCAAATTATAGCATACCTAATGGTCAACTCTGTGTCCTTAAGGATAAGTAGCTTAGTGACGTTTATTTAAAATTGTATTATTTTTAGATTTTTATGGGTATGTTGGTATTATTTGAAACTGTAGCTTTGGCATCCACGCTTTATGAAAAATCTTTAAGATTTTGGACATGAGATATTTTAATTTACCATAAAATTTGTTGACTGTCACTTTGATAAGACAATATTCTCGTCGTTAAGGGAAGATAAAAGGAAGATAAATGTCTTGGTCTAGAAGAACGTCGCGAATAATCGTTCTGTCTTGTTCCAGAAGAACATTATGAATTATTATTCCAGAAGAACGTAGTAAATTATAGTGGAATACTCCCACTTTATCTCATATCGATTAATTTGAAGAACTATCCCTTGTAATTCATTACAAATGAATTAATCAATGTCATTAATAATGCTGCATAACTAATTATGTCACATATACCAACTAAGAATTTATATTATAAAATAGAAGTAAGTACAAAAGAACCAAATAAGGTAGCAAATGAATCAGTTCTACGTTAAGAAAGTGGAAGACCTAAAAGTTCTAAAGATTCAACTCTCCAGAAGAAAGGAGAAAGGACTGAAAAATATAAGGTAATTGGCCGTCCCCGGTAGGCTCCAATCACCGCGCCAGTGCTCCCGCGGGATGATCGCTTGACCTATCTGGCGTGATGCCATACGAGCGTAAGCCGCACCCGTGCAAGTCCATGATCCGAACAGGCGGTAAGAGGTCTAAGCCACAGAGTCACACAGATAGTCCGTGTGTAGCGGAATAAGAAACGCTAGGCGATTGGTAACAAGTTCACAGAGTCGTCAATAATAAAGCATTTAATAACACAAGTATAGAAGTAAAACAAGCTCTTTATAAATATGAACAATTGTTACAAGCGGCGCTAGGCCGAGATTACAAGTCGCTCTAGCCACTCTCTCTCTAAAACAGTAAAAGCGTGCCAAGTGGCTACATTTGTGGAATGATACATAGGTGATGTTCCAACATTATGTCTTGTATATGTACTTCAGTTCCGGACGTAATGCTCCAAGGCTCCAGAGTGAACTCCACGCCTTAGCACGCACGAAGGAGGCATCCGCACCGAACGAGCTTCCCCCGTACCCTGCAAGCAATCTGGTGGGTTATCAGTACATGAATGCACTGGTGGGGAGGCTTCTCGCCCGCTCGACAAATCCAAATACGTTATATAGGTTCCGTGCATAATCTATTAAGTTATCTTTCTATTATTGCCTTAGGATCAGTTTTATGGCAATAATGTAAAACCTAACTCGTGTGGCAGTGCACCGTGCGATATAAAGGAACACGGCGAGACTTACCAACTTACCATCCGTTCTTCCCTGTCCAAGGCAAACCAAGTTATATATATATATATATATATATATATATATATATATATATATATGAAAATCAGGGGCAATAACATATGCAAACACAAGTATCGTGAGCGAGGTTATGTTTCGGGTGCACGAGTTACACGGGTTATCTAGAAGTGTTGCAAAATATGTTCAATTATTCAAATATGTATAAGTGTTTTAAATTTTATATCCATTCAGGTATTTTCGATTGCTGGGTGCGATGGAATGGCTCGCAAGCGAATTGCCACTAAGCGAGGATGACTTATCTATATGAACGTGAGTCGCTGGCATAGCCATAAAGGACGAGTGATTGTCGATAATAAGGATGGAATGCAATAAAAGCACATGAGGTGCTACATACCATCCCGTCCAAGCATATGAGACTATCACCCTTCTAGCGAGAATAGTGCAGCGTGAAGCGCACACGCCATCCTGCTACACGTGATATAAGTTCCATCCGGATCGGATCAGCCCCGGTGCCCCAGAGACCGTCCGTGGAATGATACCCAAAGATCTTCCTTGTTTCCAAGTTGTCCGTGACATGCAAGTCTTGGGTCTTCCAATTTACAACTTGACATAATAATCCATAATTCTTGTTCTGAACGAGCATTGCTCCCCGAGCTGTGATTCTTGATTTGCTTGACATGATTCTTGTTCAGTGTTCGACTTGACTTGATGTATTCCCCTGGTGCGGGGACTTCCTTGGCGACCTAACGGTCCTGGATACTTGCATATTCATATTGCACAGAAGGACAATTTGATAGTCTTCTGGCTAACAAGAAGCATGCACGATATGCGATAGTGTTACTTGATTGTGGCATAATTAATTGTGTCAAGCATTGGAATAAGGCAAAGGAAAGTTTATCATAGCCATCCACCTTAGCGAGGATTCACCTCGGTCGAGTGATACTCCGATCGAGCCTCTGAAAGTCTAAGTATGAACTCCTGAAGGGCCAAGTCTGAAAATCTTTTGCCTCAAACGAGTCTTCTTACTGAGCAAAGTGGGTCGGGTCATTGCACTTGCGCCATTTGAATCGGCTGTCCGCTTGAGCGGAATGGGCATCACATTATACACCATCCAAAAAAAAGTCTCATCCTCGAGACTTCTTGAGCGCAAGCCGTTCTATCACATTATCGAATCTATCTTAAGAGTAGCAATTGGTACCACTAGATCCGTTCGAACACAATCTCCTACTCGTTTCTTATATCGTGTCGTGTGTTTGCTGGGTCTGTCTCTATTGAATGACTCTGTCATTCAATCCAAGTTCTGACTCGGTCTCAACTGCGTCTTAGCGCGGAACATATATCGCTTAGCGCGGGGTACGTTACAATCTATCTTGAATGATGATCTAAGGCTGAGGCAAACTTATACAAGTCGTTATACTTGTTCTTGCGGGTCTAATATTTTTACTTGAACTAGCATTCGAGATCATCATATCACGAGTCTGGATCGTGTATATATTCAAAGTGCCCCTCAAACATATGCATGTCAACCAACTTAGCAATAGCGAAGTCTTAGCACTCGAGTTCAACATATGATTGGGTCTTGGATCATGCACACGTTCAAGGCGTCCCTCAAACACATGCATTCAACCAAACTTAGTGATAGTGAATTCAGATACGCTACTTGCAAAAATCTTAAAGTTTCTCATTTTACAAATTATAAGGATACTTCCGACATGGTCAATCAAATTCGAAGTTATTTCTATTCCAACTTAAATCAATCTTTTGCACTATTGTTGAGCACAATCTATCCGATCAACCGACTAGCGTCCATGTTCTATCATGTCAAACATAGCACACACTTACCATTCCAAGTCTAACACTAAGTCTTGCTGCCCCAGTTCTGTGGCATGTTCAAGCAATATTCTAAAGTAGGTTACACAAGTTCATTCACTCGGCACATGGTCATCTACCTAATTTCTAGGTCAGCTCACAAGGTCATAGGTACAAGTTCAAGTACATAATTTATCGTGCAAATTCGGCGCACGATGCTTGCCCCAATTCCTAAGGTCAAACTATTATTCATTTGCATGAGATATTCTACCCAAGATCGTTTCACTCAGATTTCTAAACATCAAGTACGAATTATCCTACTCTCATTAACACGTTCGTTTGTACAGGGTTCGAGTCTGTTCAGTAAAATCTATAATATATCCAAGTCGCAGGACAAGCCTAGTGATTAGCATAGTCTATCTCCTTAAGCATGATTGATAGAATCCCTATATCCATTTCAAGTCTAGACCAGCAATCCAAGATTCAATTCTAAACCTTTGTTTATAACTCCAAGTCGTCTAACAAGATTCATGTATCCGTTCATGAAACCATCAAGCGTGATTTACTTCAGGTTCTAGGCTAATTTATCTATAAAACACTTTCGAATCACTTGCATTCCTAAATTTGTCTTATCGTATCAAACCAAAAGTCAAGATGATCCATCAGTTGTCA
The DNA here is from genome assembly GCA_036927795.1 of Iris macrosiphon. Lineage (NCBI taxonomy): Eukaryota > Viridiplantae > Streptophyta > Magnoliopsida > Asparagales > Iridaceae > Iris > Iris macrosiphon. The sequence goes on from JAYESA010000012.1 coordinate 45,809,637, forward strand.
CGCTCCGGTATCCCGCAAGTTCGATCACCCCCGTTGGACGTAAGATCACCACGCCAACGCTCTTGTTGGATAATCGTCCTAATCCGGACGTGACGCATGTACGAGCATATAGTTACGCTCGTACAAGACAAGAACGTCGAACATTATGGTTATCTTCGAAACGATCGAGATACTTTATCATTTTATTTTGCTTCATCCAAATTATATATAAAATCCATTAAGTCATATCCATTCATGCAGTGATTATAATTTGTCTAGCAAAATCATCCAACTTCAATGTTGCCATTTGGTAATTCTATAGTCTACTTATAACATTCCTCAAACAACTAAGTTTAAATATTCAAACCAAAGTCTAATCACTTTTGATACATTCTATTCATCGATTTTGTTTGGAATAATCACCGAAGATGTTCCCGTGAGTTCGATTATCCCTACCGTACATGAAATTACTACGCCGACACTCCCGTAGGATAATCGTTCTCGTTGGGACTAATTTTGAAGGTTATTATTTCGATCTAGATTCAAGATCGTTCTTCCAAACTCCAAGTCAAATCCGTTATCGCTTATCTATTTCATCGAACCACAATATTTCTTTCTCTGGCTAACTTCTATTCGAGCGATATTGTATTCAAGCATCAGTCCGTTTGTTTCAATCCGAAATTGTTCACACGATCCTCCAAGTTTCTAACAAGTTTTCTTAACCAAGATATCGATTTCCATTTCCATGAATCCCTATTCGATATAAGCCTTATTACTTGTTCAAGACATTCTCAAATTTGTTCAATCCAATTATCTCACGAGACCTATGAATCCGTTTGGACATTTCTAAATGATCCATACACCACTCGGAATCGAGTCACCCAATTAAATCTTCAATTGATGTTCGCATTAGTCGCTAGCATATTCACCAAGTTTTCCTTAGAATTTCTGTACGATACCTAAGAATCGTCTGATAAATCTTAGTCTTGTATATATCCTATTGATAGTCATCCAAGTAAATAATATTCGATTTGTATCTTATGACATGAAATACCGTTCGAGCTATTTCCCAAAATCCAAGCAAGATTCTCTATGTTCGCCTTAGCGATAAATCTGATAATGTTTCTATCAGTTGTCATTCTAAGTTTGACTTATCTTTCTGATTGATATCCCAATATCGCTAGCAACTAGCTTGCACCAAAGGGTCTTAGCGCGATACTCAACACAACTTAGTTGAATGGCTGTGTGCATAGATAACCGTTCGAACGATATTCTATTCTGCACACTAACCAATTGGGTAATCATGTATAGGTATTTAGGTTTGCGTATAACTTGTAAATTCTAGCACGGGTCTATTCCAACCAAGCCTAATACAGGTCGGCACAACATCATGATTTTGTAAAAGCAATCATATCATTTACATGCAACTTTTGAAAGTATTTAGACTCATTGTATGGAATATTCTGATCGGTCCAATGAGAGAGTGTGTTTCATATATGACCTACGAACGAGCTTTCAAAACTGAGAAAATTAATAAGAAGTCCAAAGGCGTATAACCATGCTCTGATACCAATATGTCATACCCTGATCTCCCGCAGGTAATCGGCTATCCCCGCTAGGCTCTAATCACCGCGCCAACGCTTCTGCGATACGATCGTTTGACCCATCTGGGCGTGATGCCGCACGAGCGTAAGCCGCGTCCGTGTAAGGCCATGATCCGAACAGGCGGTAAGAGGTCTAAGCCACAAAGTTGCACATATAGTTCATGTGCAGCGGAATGAGAAACGCATAGTCGATTGGTAACAAGTTCACAGAGTCGTCAATAGCGAAAGTATTTATTAACACAAGTATATAAGTAAAACAAGCTCTTTATTGATATGAACAATTGTTACAAGCGGCGCTAGGCCGAGATTACAAGTCGCTCTAGCCACTCTCTTTCTAAAACAACAAAAGTGTACCAAGTGGCTACATTTGTGGAATGATACATAGGCGATGTTCCAACATTATGTCTTGTATATGTGCTTCAGTTCCGGACTCAATGCTCCAAGGCTCCAGAGTGAACTCTACGCCTTAGCACGCACGAAGGAGGCATCCACACCGAACAATGTTCTCCTATACCCTACAAACAATCTGGTGGGTTATCAGTATATTAATGCACTGATGGGGAGGCTTCTCGCCCGCTCGACAAATCCAAACATGTTATATAGATTCCGTGCACCATCTATTAAGTTATCTTTCTATTCTTGCCTTAGGATCAGTTTTATGCAATAATATAAAACCTAACTCGTGTGACAATGCACCGTGTGATATAAAGGAACACGACGCGGCTTACTAACTTACCATCCGTTCTTCCCTGTCCAAGGCAAACCAACTTAAATCAAGCACATGCATATATATTATATATATATATATATATATATGAAAACTAGAAGCAATAACATATGCAAACACAAGTTTCGTGAGTGAGGTTATGTTTCGGGTGCACGAGTTACATGGGTTATCCAGAAGTGTTGCAGAATATGTTCAATTATTCAAATATATACAAGTGTTTTAAATTTTATATTCGTTCAGGTGTTTCTGATTGTTAGATGTGATACAATGACTCGCACGTGAATTGCCGCTAAGTGAGGATGACTTATCTATATGAACGTGAGTCGCTGGCATAGCCATAAAAGACGAGTAATTGCCGATGACGAGGATGGAATACAATGAAAGCACATGAGGCGCTACAAACCATCCCGTCCAAGCACATGAGACTATCACCCTTCTAGCGAGAATGGTGCAGCGTGAAACGCACACGCCATCCTGCTACACGTGACATGAGTTCCATCCGGATCGGATCGGCCCCGGTGCCCCGTAGACCATCTGTTGAACGAGACCCGAAGATCTCCCTTGTTTCCAAGTTGTCCGCGACATGCAAGTCTTGGGTCTTCCAATTTATAACTTGACATGATAATCCATAATTCTTATTCTGAACGAGCATTGCTCCATGAGCTGTGATTCTTGATTTGCTTGACATGATTCTTGTTTAGTATTCAACTTGACTTGATGCATTCCCTTGGTGCGGGAACTGCCTTGGCGACCTAACGGTCCCGGATACTTGCTGGTTCACATTGCACAGAAGGACTATTTGATAGTCTTTTGGCTAACAAGATGCATGCATGATACGTGATAGTGTTACTTGATTGTGGCATAATTAATTGTGTCAAGCATTGGAATGAGGCAACGAGTACAAGCTATAGTAAACAAGCATGCATTTATATGAAACATAAGCATTTACATTGGTACGGGTCTAAGGGTAAAGCGAGGAGTGAAACCTTAAAGGGATATACCGAGCGACACGTTCTAGGTACGTGCAGTATAAACAAGTGAATAGTGCACTACGACGAGCATATATATATCGTTTTACTCGAGGCATAGAGAGGTCTAGTTGCACAAGGCAAAGGTAACATGCGAGGGTCCATTTATAAGAAATTTTTTATTTCCATGTTCTAACACAAGCAATAAAAGTTAGGATATTCCCTTGGCTAGGTGCGTTGAATTCTTTATTATCATGTATGTGGTGATTCACCTAGAGACTAGCATGTATCATCCATATTTTAAGTGTGCTGGCTAAGCAAAGACAAGTTTATCGTAGCCACCCACCTTAGCGATGATTCGCCTCGGTCGAGCGATACTCCGAACGAGCCTTTGAAAGTCTAAGTTTGAACTCCTGAAGGGCCAAGTCTGGAAATCCTTTGCCTCAAATGAGTCTTCTCGCTAAGCAAAGCGGGTAGGGTCGTTGTACTTGCGCCGTTTGAATCGGCTGTCCGCTTGAGCGGAATGGGTCGTCACAAAAATTATTTGAATAAATGTCATATTATAGGCTATCATTGAGTATATGTCTAGGAAATTATATAATGATGATCTTAAATGTCCAAGCATAAAATTTCTAAATGGATTTGTCAAGTGGCCTTCTATGTACATGATATTATCTCCGGAAGAGATTAAAAATACCTCTTGAGGAGATTGAAATTACCTCCCTAAGAGAAGATCTCCTCAAGAGATAATCTTCCGAAGAGAAAATATCCTGAAGAGAAGATCTCCTGAAGAGATAAGAAAATCTTCTGAAGAGATCTCATTAAGAGAAGATCTCTTGGGGCATATCCTATAAGCACAATTCTCTATTTAGCACAATATCTTTTATGAGAACCTGCTAACTAAATATAGATCACCACCTACACATAGACATTGGAATGACATATATATATATATATATATATATATATATATATATATATATATATATTAAAGGAATTGTTCTTGATTTAACTCATATGGATGTGCTGATCTTATTGAATATACAAACACATATCATTTATCTTATCCTCATAAGGGAAGATTGCAAACAAGATACATTTTTTTTTCTAATGGTGTTGCGATAATTTGGAGATCAGTTTAACAAACCATTGCGACAACCTATTATCATAGCACTTAGGAAGAAAACAAAGAATGCGTATGTCTAATTAAGGTTTCACTAGCTCAACATATCCGGATGATTTACGAGCTTCCAGGAATCAGAAATAAGCCTACAACTCTTCATGAGGATATGAGTATAAAGCATATAAATGTATAGGCAAATAAAGTATTGGGGGTGAGATGTAATATTCAAATATATTAATTAGGGGTTTATTTTTTACTTGAGTTGATGTAAGAACTAAATCTAATATTTTTATATTAATTTTGAGGAAATGCATCCTAAAGATGCTAATGTAGACATCTTGAAGTATGTCTTTGCACATTGTATTATTTTTCTTCGATGTGACTTTTTTCTACTATGTTTTTCCTTCAAAAGTGTTTAATGAGGCAGTGTACATCGCGCACACTTAGATTCGTGAAGAATTATATTGTACTCTTTTTTTTATTATGAATTTTCCCAAATAGGTTATCTTAGAAAAGTTTTTAATGAGTCCATGATTAAAGTGGCAACCAAGGGAGAGTGTTGTGATTTACGGATAAATCAAAATAATGGATGTTTTTAATCTCTATATACAACAACCCTTATCTTATTCTCTCTGAATATATATTCTTAATAAGAAAAGCCCCATAGAGATTCAATTCGACTACAATCCTTTTCCTACTCTTATATATATATATATATATATATATATATATATATATATATATATATATATATATATATATATATATATATATATATATATATACGGGACCAACTTACGGGATAAATTTATGGGATTAGAAAATATACGTAAGTTTCTCATCTAAATTTATTTCTCCTTCAAAAATTATATCTCTTCTTTTAAAAAGAAAACTATCTCAATCTTAAACGTTAAGGCTTATCTATCTATTTATTTTTCTAAAAGAAATCTAAGAAATAATTTATCTTTCAAAACAAATCTAAAAATAATTTATCTTTCGAAATAAATATAACTTTAAAAATATTTAAAAAAATATTAATATAAATATAAATATAAATATAAATATAAATATAAATATAAATATAAATATAAATATAAATATAAATATAAATATAAATATAAATATAAATATAAATATAAATATAAATATAAATATAAATATAAATATAAATAAAAATATAAATATAAATATAAATATAAATATAAATTTTAGTTTTAATTTTAATTTTAATATTTATTTTAAAGTTACTTTTTTATTTTTAATATGAATTTGAATTTGAATATGAATATGAATATGAATATTAAAACACTAAAATTAGTATTAAAATTAACACTAAAATTAAAATTAATGCTAAAATTTAAATTAAAAACAAATTGAAATTAAAATAAAAATTAAAAATAAAAATTAATATAAATATAATTATAAATATAAATATAAATATAAATATAAATATAAATATAAATATAAATATAATTATAAATATAAATATAAATATAAATATAAATATAAATATAAATATAAATATAAATATAAATATAAATATAAATATAAATATAAATATAAATATAAATATAAATATAAATATAAATATAAATATAAATATAAATATAAATATAAATATATTTATAAATATAACTATTTAATGTTAATGTTAATGTTAATGTTGATGTTAATATTAATATTAATATTTAAATTTAAAGTTAAATTATAAATTTAAATTTTTAGTGTTAATTTTAAAACTAATGTTAATGTTAATTTTAACTTTAGTGTTGATTTAAGTTTTAATGTTAATTTTAATTTTATTTTTAATGTTAATTTTTAATTTTATTGTCATGTTAAAACTAAAATTACTATGGAAATTAAAAATTAACATTAAAATTAAAATTAAAAAATTAATGCTAATATTAAAATTAATATTAACATTAACATTAAAATTAATATTAACATTAAAATTTAAAATAACATTAAAATTAAATTTAATATTAACAATAAAAAAATTAAAATTAAAAATAATATTATTATTAATATTTATAAATATATATTTTAAATATATATTATTTCTCTTGATAGATTATTTTTTAGATTTGTTTAAAAAAACAAATAAATCTCCCTTCATAACAAAAAAATTATATGTGTCTATCTCTATTTTTTAAAATAAATAAATAAATCTATCTTTATTTTAAAAATAAATTAATAGATAGATAAGCCTTATTTTTTTAAGATAGAGATAAGGTTATTTTTAAAAGAAAATATTTAAATTTTGAAAGAGAAATAAATTTAGAAGAGAAACATACATATATTTTCTGATCACGTAAGTTTGTCCCGTATGTTCCCGTAGGAGAAGCTGTCTCTCTATATATAACCTAGTATTAATACCTAGCATTATAGCACTAGGATACGACCTAGAAACTTATTGATAACCTAGAATCACTCTAAAAGCCCAATTCTATAGATAAATTTAGACTCCAACCTTAGTATTAACTAGTATACTTAGTAGGATCACTAAACTAGTTAGCATAAGACTAACATTGACTAGATTGAACTAGTGTGACTCAGAAAATCTAGTACGACCTAGAAATGACCTAGAAAATCATAATTAGCTTATTTAAATTTGTTTATCACTTCATTACATCAAATGACATAGAATTTCATATATAGGTCAGTGTGACACCAGTTCAGACACCTTTTGTATTCATTGCTCTGGACCTCAGGCGAGTACATTCTCTGATAGTTTTTATTATTTGATAATTACTATAATACAAGTATTTAGAAATATTTTACTTGACTCTTGACATGATGCTACACGGATTAATATATTTGGATCCTCGTCATGAGAGGGATCCATATTCTCGATTTTTGCATCCCCATGTTATCAACAGTTGGATCTTTGTTTAAGTCATCTAATCTTAACCATTGATTTGAATGATTCAAATCAACGGCTAAGATTAGATGACTTAAAATAAGATCCAACTGTTGCAAACATGGAGATGCTTGGGGATGCACAATTGGTGGGGATGGGGATCCCTTATCATATATACACATTATATATTTTTTAAATTACTCTTATTTTAAAGTGTGTGTGTTATATAAAATATTAATCAATATTTACTCTTATTTAAAGTACTCTTTCATTTATCACTTTCTTGATTAACATAAGAAGTTTTGAACTTGGAAAGCCAAGAAAGTAGATGATTTTTATACGCTTTCCTTGGAAAATTTGAAAGTGCAAATTGTTTAAGGTCCTTTGAACCAAACACTGCCGAGTGGGTCAGTTGAAAGTTGAAACACATAACATAAAAGAAAAGAAAACCTTGTTACCTAGAGCCACTTTAACCCATGATGGTATGGTAGGAGAAACATGAATAATATCCGGGTCGACGTAATCCTTTTGTTTAGGGTCCTCGCTTTTACAGGGCAAGAAGATAGACAAGTGATGATATATCTCAGAAATATCGACATAGCAGCAAAAATAGTCAGACAACTTGAAGTCACAACAGAATAGAATAAAAAGTAACTCTTTATTGATACTGATATTGGAGTACATGGCTTATAACAGATTACAAGGCTTCTCAATTACAACTGATACTTGACCATTTGGCTTATATTGATACTTGCTGTCTTGGTTTTAAATCTCACTGATACAACTGGATTACATATGTTTCATACTTTATACCCTTTATAGCAGAAGACAACATCCTTTGGAAGAAGAGTTTCTGTGCGTCCCAACAATGTATCGATGCCTCGAGACAGTTCTAGCCACTCCCCAAAGCTGAGTACCTGGAGATGCCCACATTAAATGTAGGTCAGTACATATCGCGTACTGGTGAGAAGAAACTAGTTCACTCACCTAAACCAACACTAAGTATTCATGTGAAACATGCATATTATAAATATTGCCTTTCTAATAAGTGACTAGGTTTATTTCAATGTTCAGAGTATCCAACAGCATAATGAAAGCATGTTATGTAAGCAGCAATATACATTGAATATGTAAAATTAGTACATATCGCTTATTAGCGATTCTTACCAGCACCCCACTTGTCGTATTCCTGCAAAACAAGAATTAGCTATACAATAAGCAATATGAATCATTTCTACTTTGAGATGTTAAGCCTGCACAATGTTCTCGTCAATATGCCGCCTAACTATATAAGGGTCATTGGTGATATGCTTTCGCACCACGAGGGACATGCAATATGGGACTTCGATGGGCGTACGAAGCGCCATTCATGAGGTTGCGATCCCTAATGAATGTCTCGTTTATACCTAGTGCTACCAAAGCACCATGTTTCCTCCCAGGCCGAACGACCCCGGTGCCCGGTGTATCTCGTTCGAGGAAACTTGCCAAACCTTGTGCACAAGTTGTCCATGACCATGCAACATCTACACAAATAAAATCTTAATCATAAATTGTACGGTAAAGAAATATAAGTAAAGCATTCTCGTTTCTTGTAATTACAGACATCCTCATTTCTTATTCTGGTTGGTGACCCGTATGTCCCAACTTACATACCTTCTCGTGGTCCGGTGGTACCAAACCACATTTATGCTCACATATGAAGCATTTTCTTCATAATTACTGTGCACTGATGCACTTACCGTTGTACAGATATTAAATGTTGTATTCTCAGTTTACAAGCATGTAAAGTAAATTGTACAGTATTAATTATTTTTTTATGTAATATGTTATAAAATTCTTGTGTCTATTATACTAGCAGTTATCATTTATGTATTTCTTGGATTCCAACAGCATTGTATACAAGGCATCATTATCATCATGTGAACTAAAGCAACATTTAGTAAGAAAACACAGTATAGTACTACTAGTATTTATTTTATTAGGGCATGAAGGAGTAGAGGAGAAGGAACAAATCCACTCACTTATACGAATATAATCTGCATACCTCGATCCCACATACACCTACGATTCCTCAAGAATGATCTATCGTGATACACAATCTTCTAACTTGGCATATCCGTACTCTTGAACCATGCTCCATAAAATATTTCACCCGACCAAGTTAAGCAAGGTTGCACTATCATACAAAACATCTCGATCTCCAGCACAACTTGTATCCCATCGGTCTGATCCATCTAGAATTCCAGCATAATGCCTCTATACGGAGTGGGACATTACATAATATACCACTCAGAAAAAGTTTTGTCCTCAAAACTTAAAGAAATTACTCAATCCATCATATCACTTACATCACCAAATGAAAATGTTCTATGTCAGTTGTAGTTTAATATCCCATTTCAATCCCTTGTTAATATTGTTCATTCATAAAATTTTGTATACTTATGCGTTCAATCCCACCATCTCTTTTCTTCCCAAATAATTTGTTTATTTTCCTCAGTTCACCCATATTCTTTCGCAACTCTATTTGAATTTCGTTCACCACTTCACATGGATCATACATATATTTTAGGCGTCCCCAAAATATAGTACACTCAACCAATGCTAATGGTTAGAGAAACAAACGGCTACAGATATAACTTTATTCCATAATACCAGTCACTTAATATTTTTGGCCAAGAAAGTTCGAAGAAGGAAGAGGAAATGGTAAATAGAAGGAAAAAAGAGGAGTAAGAGAAAGATAAAGGTTTTATGTGAATGAGGTAGGATCCTTGGTCATTATTCATGCCAAGTCACCCATCCAAGGCCCCCACATCAAATCCTAGACATAAAAAAAAACCAATAGTTAAAGAAATGGGTTTAGTCAATAAGTTGAATGAGGAGTTCTGTCAACAGACAGTATACCGACGATATACTGGTATGAAGCTCAAAACTAAGTTCATATCACTGGTCGATGGAAATAACAATGGATACTATACTGGTTTAGGGTAGTCTCATGCATCATTAACTTATTATGAAAATCAATAACCAGAAATACTATTGTATAAGTCAATAATCAGTTTATCAACCCTGGCTTTAATGACTACGATACATAAATAAACCTGTTTTATAGCATATACCAATATTCCATCATCAGAACAATGAACTATAGAAGCATAAAAATCTATATCCATGCGTCCAACAAACATGTGCCCTAAGATCAACTAAAAAAAAATCAGGCCGCAAAATGACTATGCGGCCCAGAAAAGCAGCTACCATGAGCCAACAGTAATCAAAGGCCATGCGCGGCAGTGATCAAGCCCCGACACCTTAATGATCTAGTGTCATGCACCGACCACTTCCTAATAAGTATTTTCATGTGCCATCAGTGCGAAATGCCACTAAGTAACTAGTGTTCGCATGCGACAACAGTGCTATGTGCCACTACTTCCTCAAGCATCCTTACGTTCCAATATTGGCCACATAAAGAACTGACATAAGATTGTGTCTGATACAGAATCCTGACAAAAAGGAATTTCTGAATGCCTCGAAAGACGTTAGCACCTTAAATGACAGAACCTCACGTCAACATAAACTTTACTTCTGATAGGCGTACAGCACCACGTGTACGAGGCCACATAGGTCCCAGACTCCATGTGTCTCTGGCCCCATATGTTCAAGACTCCATGTATTCTATATGTCTCTGGTGTAGCGCCCCGTTCTTCCGATGCGGAGATCGCGGCTAAGAAACACAAGACGGTATCGTTCGATCGGGATAGATTGAATTAAGAACTCGTCCTCGTTATGGATTTGTTTCTTCGGAATCGATTTCCATATTCAGTGGACTGCGCCCCAAGGATCGGCTTAGCGGCAGAGTCAGGAGGGACCTCTCCGCTGCTATCTTTTATTGCCTCGGTTTTCGATGTCGCTTGTTGCTTTCGTGCTTTGAGTTGGTTTTGGGATTTGCTTGTTTTCCTTGAACGGTTTCGATGGTTTTCATTGTTTTCGTTCATAGACTTGCACTTCTATTCCGAGAATGGAAAGAGAGGAAGAAGTATTAATCGAGCTGTTCGTGTGCAGGTGAACGAGCAGTAGGCGGCTTGCGAACGGAGTCGTGAAGCGCCTCTTTCCTTCTTCTTTCCAAAATCTAAGTGAGTGGCTACCAACCCGATTAGCTAGCTCTGCTTCCAGCTTCACTCCTTCGCCCCGATCAAACGATACCAAGTAATAATAAAAGAAACCAAGATAAAAGAGAATAGACTTGGTTATATGCTTGTCACGAACGAATACTTAAATTCATGCTTGTTCGCTTGGAAATAATCATAAACTGTTGCTTGTCTTATGCAAATACATATTTCATACTCGTGTTGCCTGAAAGTGCATGAATGCTTAACAATTATGGGTATGTCGTGTGCTCGTGTTGCCTCGAAGGCGTAACTGATTGTTTAAGTAAAGTATTGTTCGATCATGGACAACTTGTGCACAAGGGTAAGTTCTGCGGACGGTCGCTGGGGCACTGGCACCGTTCCGGTCCGGGCGGAACTCGTGTGTAGTCATCGTGTGCTGGAGGGGATAGCTTGCAATGCATCGTGTGCTTGTCGTGTTCTGGTTGCATGCTATCCCTGTCCTTGACTATGTCCGTTATGGCATCACGCCAGTGATCATCGTGTATATTTAAACCTGTTGCATACTAACTTGTGTCTCCGTGGCAGGGAAGGCATGGTAAGTATTGTGCAGGTAATTCGGACGGTCAGGTAAAATCCACCGAACGGTGGCACGTCCATTTCAGTAAATTCAATATGCTGCTTAACTGTAAATGAACTAAGGTAAGATAGAAACCAACCAAATATGCATGCTTCACTAAACAACGTGTTGATTGGTATAGTCAGGCTAGCTCGCCTTCACCAGCATGTTTCGATATGCTGACCCTCGTTGAAACAGGTTCTCCGCACCAAGGCGAACCGAGCGAGGAGCCGAAGTCGTCTACCCGATCCAGTCCAACTGTTGGCGCATCTTCACCGCGCCCCCGAAGCATTTTGGAGTCAGGAGCCTGCAACTCTTCATACACAAATGCAGCTCCGTGGCAAGGCGATCCTCCAGCCCGGAGGTCTTTATCATTTGAGTTTATAAAAGGATGTAATGTACAGGACTGCTATCTCATTTTGAGTCAACCCTTTTGTAAGCCGTTCGGCATATTAGCTGACTCGTTCAGGAGTTTGTAATAGATGTTCATTATCAATAAAGAGAACTTTTCTATGTTTCAAATCTGTGTTTCAATTTATCTGCGTACTCTGAATATGTGCTTGCTATGCAAATCATTAAAGCCTTGTGCGGGCGCAAATCCAGGCCCGCACGGCGGTCACGACTCGGGGGACGCCTCGGGGCGTGACATAGTGGTATCAGAGCACAGATTCAAAGTTCCTTAGACTTCATGCTGGAAAAGTTCCTTTAACGATCAAATTCCTGTGCGAACTCTTGAACTCGCTAGGCCAAAATGAGATACGTTCATGCAATAAGTCCATAATACATTATGATCCTAATGTAATTTACCTTCTTTTGAAGGAATGGATCCAGCGCAATCTGCAGCGCAACCACCGATCGAAACACAAGAGAGCAGTTCGGACAATTCGGGAAGCTCTCGGAGCCAAAGAGGCATGTCTCAAGTCGACCCGCTAGAGCGGTTAATGAAAATGCTAGAAGAGCAACGACAAAGAGACGATGCCCGCCAAGCCAAGCTCGAGAGTAATTTAGAGACCCGTTTCTCAGTCCAACAGAAGCAGGTAGATGCCCTGCAACAAATTATTCAGACTTTGGCTGCCAACCATTCCGCCGCAACAGCAACGACTCCGGTGGAACAGCCCATGCTTGAAGTGGAGACGCCTCAAATCCCAAGGCCGAGGGACGTGACTGCCTTCAACTTGGGCCATTTCAAGAAAGTCTGCAACACCCCGTTTAATGGGACTGAGGACCCAGTGGTAGCTCTAGATTGGCTAGCCGAGATTGAAGACCACTTCACTCTGCTAGAGGTCCCCGAAGATAAGCGCGTCGCCTGCGCGCAACTACAGCTCCGCCTCGACGCACACGATTGGTGGGACGTGCATCGACGATCTCTCCAATTTGATCACGGAGAGGAGGCGATCTCGTGGATGACCTTTCGTGCCGCGTTTGAAGAGGAGTTTATACCGCCTCCAGTACAACGTCAAATGGAAAATGACTTCGTGCAACTGAGGCAAGGCAGGATGACAGTTAAAGAGTATTCCGCCGAATTCAACCGACTCTCCAAATTCGCTAGGGCCTATTTACCTGATGTAGCGAGTCGAGCCAGAAGGTTTGAAGGTGGACTACGCCCTGCCATCCATTCGCACGTGGTCAATAATCAGTACGGGACAATGCGTGAAGTCATGAATCACGCCCTATCTCTCGAACCACTCTATCCTCACGTTTCTATCGGCGCTGTGCATACATCCAGTCACAAACGCCAAAGCAACGAGGGAGGAAATACCGCTACAAAGCGCCCGAATAACGCTGGTCAGCAGGACGGGGATTGGAACAAAACTTGTCACTTCTGTAGGAGAAAAGGGCACCTTAAGAAGTACTGCCGTAAAAGACTTGGATTATGCCTCGCTTGTGGCGATCCAGCCCATGCTATTTCCTCCTGTCCGAACCTTCATGGTCATCGTCCTGAACAAAATAATCCCTAACGGTAAGTTCTACCCTAAGTTTCGGGACGAAACTTCCAATTAGTTGGGTAGGATGTAGCGCCCCGTTCTTCCGATGCGGAGATCGCGGCTAAGAAACACAAGACGGTATCGTTCGATCGGGATAGATTGAATTAAGAACTCGTCCTCGTTATGGATTTGTTTCTTCGGAATCGATTCCCATATTCAGTGGACTGCGCCCCAAGGATCGGCTTAGCGGCAGAGTCAGGAGGGACCTCTCCGCTGCTATCTTTTATTGCCTCGGTTTTCGATGTCGCTTGTTGCTTTCGTGCTTTGAGTTGGTTTTGGGATTTGCTTGTTTTCCTTGAACGGTTTCGATGGTTTTCATTGTTTTCGTTCATAGACTTGCACTTCTATTCCGAGAATGGAAAGAGAGGAAGAAGTATTAATCGAGCTGTTCGTGTGCAGGTGAACGAGCAGTAGGCGGCTTACGAACGGAGTCGTGAAGCGCCTCTTTCCTTCTTCTTTCCAAAATCTAAGTGAGTGGCTACCAATCCGATTAGCTAGCTCTGCTTCCAGCTTCACTCCTTCGCCCCGATCAAACGATACCAAGTAATAATAAAAGAAACCAAGATAAAAGAGAATAGACTTGGTTATATGCTTGTCACGAACGAATACTTAAATTCATGCTTGTTCGCTTGGAAATAATCATAAACTGTTGCTTGTCTTATGCAAATACATATTTCATACTCGTGTTGCCTGAAAGTGCATGAATGCTTAACAATTATGGGTATGTCGTGTGCTCGTGTTGCCTCGAAGGCGTAACTGATTGTTTAAGTAAAGTATTGTTCGATCATGGACAACTTGTGCACAAGGGTAAGTTCTGCGGACGGTCGCTGGGGCACTGGCACCGTTCCGGTCCGGGCGGAACTCGTGTGTAGTCATCGTGTGCTGGAGGGGATAGCTTGCAATGCATCGTGTGCTTGTCGTGTTCTGGTTGCATGCTATCCCTGTCCTTGACTATGTCCGTTATGGCATCACGCCAGTGATCATCGTGTATATTTAAACCTGTTGCATACTAACTTGTGTCTCCGTGGCAGGGAAGGCATGGTAAGTATTGTGCAGGTAATTCGGACGGTCAGGTAAAATCCACCGAACGGTGGCACGTCCATTTCAGTAAATTCAATATGCTGCTTAACTGTAAATGAACTAAGGTAAGATAGAAACCAACCAAATATGCATGCTTCACTAAACAACGTGTTGATTGGTATAGTCAGGCTAGCTCGCCTTCACCAGCATGTTTCGATATGCTGACCCTCGTTGAAACAGGTTCTCCGCACCAAGGCGAACCGAGCGAGGAGCCAAAGTCGTCTACCCGATCCAGTCCAACTGTTGGCGCATCTTCACCGCGCCCCCGAAGCATTTTGGAGTCAGGAGCCTGCAACTCTTCATACACAAATGCAGCTCCGTGGCAAGGCGATCCTCCAGCCCGGAGGTCTTTATCATTTGAGTTTATAAAAGGATGTAATGTACAGGACTGCTATCTCATTTTGAGTCAACCCTTTTGTAAGCCGTTCGGCATATTAGCTGACTCGTTCAGGAGTTTGTAATAGATGTTCATTATCAATAAAGAGAACTTTTCTATGTTTCAAATCTGTGTTTCAATTTATCTGCGTACTCTGAATATGTGCTTGCTATGCAAATCATCAAAGCCTTGTGCGGGCGCAAATCCAGGCCCGCACGGCGGTCACGACTCGGGGGACGCCTCGGGGCGTGACATCTGGTCCTATACATTCCAGACATTATGTGTTCCATGCGTCTCTGGCACCATGCGTTCCATATGTCTCTGGTCCTATGTGTTCCAGACTCCATGCATTTTATGTGTTCTAGATTCTATACGTCCAACGTGGCAGGATTCCCTGAGACAAAATATTTTTGTTGCGACTGAAGTAAATCTCTCCAACTAAATGAGATCCACGTATCAAGCTGACTAAGTCACGCAAAAAAAACAAGAACAACCCAGATCTTCAGTAACAGCAAATCATAACAAACGTCCACGTGGCAGCTCAGCCTGGACTCAACTACATCCTGTTAAGGATGTACATGTGGCAGCTTGCTCATAGTATGCATCTACAGTTGTGATCGCATTTTGTTGAAGGAGCCCCTTACGGCCACCAAACAGAAGCATATGCGGCACCTATAGTCCATCAGCATGATGACTATAAATAGGAAAAACTTAGACGTTCCAAAGGCTGGTTTTTCTGCTTCAGAGACCATACCCCCTCCAAGCCATACCCCCTCCAAGCGAGCTATGTACATACACACAAGATCAAGAGAGAAAAAAGAGAAGAGAGCATCCTCATTCCTTCTTCGGGCCGTTAACTGAGTAAAAGAGTACCTGCAGTACTCGATCTCCATCGTCATATTACCCAGATCAAAAATATTGTATTTAGATTTTTTGACTAGGATTTCTTTGTACCTTTTGTTTGTTGTTAAACAAAGGTTTTCCAAATTTAATTCAATGACAAATAAGGTGGTAACTCTACTGGGGACTTCCTTCTCCTCTGACAAGATGGCCGGGATGTAGTCTGACGCATCGAAGCTGGGTTTGACCCAGAGGATGCTGTAAACACCCTAAATTTTTTTAGATTTTTTTTAAATCAATTTTGGGATTTAAAATGCATTTTTCAGGAATTTACATAGGCCCTATAGTGAGTTTGTAATTTTTAATTGCCAATAAACAACATTAAAATGTAATGAAAATATGATTTTATGGTGTAAAATAGAAAACCGGACTTAGGGTAATTTTCTGGGATTTTATTGGGCCTCGGACCTATTTTTAAAAGCCTAAAAACTATTTTTAATTAATTAATTATTATTGTTATTATTATTATTATAATTACTTTTATTATTATTTTGTTTTATTTGGTTTTAGGGCCCGGCCCGGCCCGGCCCAGTGGGCCGAGCCCGTTAGCATCCCAGCCCAGCCCAGCTGTTAACGGGTCGGGCGGGTCGGCCAGACCGGATCCGCGCCCGACCCGACCCAGTCCTTCATCACCCCCAACCCCACGACTGGGCCAGGGAACCCGCCGCGTTCTCCGGCGACGTGGCCGGAGAACCGCCCGGCCTCACCCCCACGACCCCTCCGCCTTATCCGCCACGTCCCCGGCCAGCCCTCCGCGGCAAAACCCCTATATAAACCCCTCTTCTTCCCCGTTCTCCTCCTCCTCCATTTTCCTCAACCACCCCGAACTCCGGCCGACTCGTTCCCTCCTCCGGTGACCTCCGCATAGAGCCGCCGAGACCCGCCGCTCTCCTCCGAGCCCTCGCCGACCTCCTCCCACAGCTGCCCCGCCGAGAGCCGCCCTTCTCCAGCTCCCCTTCTTCCTCCTCACTCTTCTCCAGCGGAGCCGAGCCGCCCCGAGTCTCCGGCGACCCACTGCCCGCCACCGCCCGCGTCCCGAGCCCCGGCGACCCCGTCCCCGACCTCCTTCCGACGCCAGC
Organism: Iris macrosiphon; assembly: GCA_036927795.1. Taxonomy (NCBI): domain Eukaryota; kingdom Viridiplantae; phylum Streptophyta; class Magnoliopsida; order Asparagales; family Iridaceae; genus Iris; species Iris macrosiphon. The sequence continues at coordinate 45,827,037 of JAYESA010000012.1, forward strand.
GCCGCCCAACCCGCCACCGGCAGGCCCAACTCCGGCAGACCCCAAACCCTAGCCCTAGCCCTAGCAGTGGACACGTGTCCAGGACACGATTCGGACACAGTTCAAAACCCCGGTTTTTTGGGTCCCTTCAGGTACTCACATCTTCCTGCTCGTAACCCCGATTTCGATTCCGTAAATTCCTACGCGAAGCCTGTATGACCCTCTCGGTGCCCGGACAAACCGCTCGGGGCATCGCGTCCTGTGGTGATCGCACACCGCGATCCAAAAACAGGAAAAACCAGACCCTGTTTCACCCCGGAACTGAGTACGCCCCGCCAAACGGGACGACTTGGTCGCACACGGTCTTCACAGATACGTGCGCCTCGTCGATACGGACATGTGGGATTTCGCGGAAGCTGATTCGGATGTGCGTGCACACCGGAATCAACGCGTATCCGCAGACATCGCTCCGTATCCGCCTTTTCTGTAATTCACCCTAACTTCGTGCACACACGTCGGATCGAGACGAAACTTATGCCATCGGACTCGTAGCGATACGCTGGTCCTGTGGGTCAAGTTTGGTTCGATTCTGAGAACGTTGACGAAATCGCGTGTCGTGGGCCCCACAGGCCCCGCTCGACGGGCGATTTCGTGATCGGCTCATCGGAATTCAAATCTGAAAGTTCCGTTGGGTTCGTATCAGCGTTCCTGACCTGTTGACACTAAGTTTGGTAAATTTGGAGACCATTGACCCTGACACGTTTTTCGGTGCAAAGCGGGCCCACCGGTGGACCCCGTTTTGGCCCGAAATTGCCGTTTTTGCCCTTGTCTCCAAATTGGACCCAAGGACAGGCGATCCTAGCTGATTGACACCTTCTGAGCGTGATGGTACTGTTTATTTCAGCTTTCGGAGACATCTTTGGAAATTTCCGAAACCAGGACCTTAGTGGAATTCAAACTTCAGGCAAGTGCACCTTGCCAAACTTGCAGTCATTATTTTCTTATTTTCTGTAAAAATACTCTGCTGGATTTCTTATGCAAATTCATATAAACTGTTTTAAACTGCTTAACCTAGGGAACGTATGACGTACCTAGTGCCCGATCATAGTCGGTTACTGACACTGTGCGCGGTGTTGGGTTCGTCATTTAGAGATGGATTTACGACCCCCCTTACTTTGTACTTGACCTATCAAGTACCCTATAACCCAGGACACTTGACACTATCATGGACAGAATCTTCCCGAGTTATTCGTGGGGATTCTGAATAGGATACAGGACTTGACAGAGTTATTATTATTAGACAGTATGACTTGTTGCATTAGATATAATCCCGCTGACATGGACATGAGACGTTATGGTCATGGTTTGCGCGATTACATTGGGTGGGGAGAGACACACAGGCTACAGGCTGTTATATATATATCTACTATTATTGTGAGGTTGTAGACTCTCCAGCAGAGCTAGACCCTTTACGTGTTATTACTGCTACCGGCTCCCCGACACAGAGCTTGTAGCGGTCTCAGCCTGAGTACTAGTGTTGCTCTCATTTGCATATCACATAGATGGTTAGTTACTCAGTTTACCCTGCTGTTTTATTATTTATTGCACTGCTTATTCATTTTGGCTTGTATTATTTGTGCCTTGCTATGTCCACTGAGGACCTAGAATGGATTATGTCCCCAGGTTTAGCTGAGGAGCAGTATCCCGAGGTATACGGGACCGGAGCTGAACCTATTGTTGGAGCTGAACCAAACACTGAAGACGAGGTGACTGCCGAAGACTTTTCCTGAGTGCTTGTTCCAGCACTCATTTATTTATTTCATGTTTACATCTTTTGTTCCTGGCCTATAGAGCCAGTTTATTCAGACTTAAGTCGGATTGTTTCTCCGACTGATTTGCTGTGATGATGTTGCTACTTATTTCCATTTGATTATGCAGTTTATTTCCTTTTCTTTATGGATGAGTTTAGCGTGACTTGTGTAGTAGACCTTATTTACAGCTTAAGTACGCCCTGATGGCTCCATTAAATTGGGTTATCCATCAGTGCGTGCTGCTGGCCATTGCCACGTGTCCAGTCCCTCGATATTTTGGGACTGGGGCGTGACATGGTTTTTGTGGTGGCCCATGCAGGTCCAACTAAATTGTTCGGTTTCAACTTAGGGACCGGACAGGCCTGCAATAAGATAGGTTATAGGATCTCATCCATATATTTAATCATTTTTGAACTCTATATCGACTTCAATTAAAATTGCTTGAACTGCATCCTGTTTGATTCCTCTGTGCGTTCTCATTATTTTCTTTTGATGCAGAGAAATGGATCCCAGATGTGGTGACGAGACCCCCTTGGGAACACCGACAGAAGCAGGGTTTACCTGCGAAGCTGGAACGATGCCGGATACCAGAGGACAATCCTCTCAGAACAACCAAACTGGCCAGCCAAGTTCCAGATTCAGGCGTGATGACATCCCGCCTCCTCCCCAGTTCCCTCCTATGATGCCTGTCTTTCCCCCAGGACAGGCAATGGACGGCCAGCAAATGTTCCAGATGTTCTACGCCATGATGCAAGCGCAACAACAGATTCAACAGGAGACCCAACGCCGGGAGGCCGAGAACCTAAGGAACAGCCTGGTCGCAGCATTGGAGCATGCACCAAATAGGCGGCCAGCGATGGGATCTATTACGGATTTCCGTCAACTCAAGCCCCGTACCTTCTCGGGCAAGGAAGGACCAACTGAAGTGCATGAATGGCTTACAAACACACGGCATCAGTTGGAGGCCGCTGAATTACCAAGGGATAAATGGATGACTGCCGTCCGGATGCAACTGACGGACAACGCGCATCATTGGTGGCTGTCCGAAGAAAGAAGGCTCGGACATGATCAGGTTACCTGGGAGGAGTTCTCCAGACTCTTCCAGGAAATGTACATCCCTGTTGTGGCTCGGTCAGAACTCCGAGACAGATTCAACCGCCTGATCCAGGGCAACATGACGGTGGAGGAATATAACGCCGAATTCATTTGCCTGAGCCGCTTCGCCCCTTCGCTAATTCCTACTGAAGAGGAGAAGGCGGAGAAGTTCTTTGATGGGCTCAGGTTCGAGCTTCAGAAGTTAATCGGATCAGTCGCGCCCACCTCTTACACCGACGTCCTAGCTGCAGCACGTCGGCTGGAGCGCGTTACCCGGAGGGAATCAAGCCTAAAACGTCCCTTCTCCTCAGCACCGTCCAAGTCATCACCAGGGGAATCTGCTAAACGGCCCCAGAAGAGCCCGCCTCCAAGAGCAGCAACTAAGAACCTGCCTACTTGCCACTACTGCAGCAAGGTAGGACATATTGAAAAGGAATGTCGACGCAAGCTGGGACTCTGCCTGGTTTGCGGATCTGGACAACACTTCTCCAAGGACTGCTCGGAACGTCGAGAGGGAGTTCCGAATCGACCAGCTCCACCTGCAGCTCTTCCAGCTGGGGGAGCGACACAGACAGGGCCTGGAGGAGCCAGGCCACCTCTACCACCTCAAGCAGCATTGTTCCAACAAGCTCGTCAGCAAAGGGGTCCCGCTCAGGGACGAGGTCAGGCATATGCACTAGCAGTCACTGAGGAAGCTACTGCAGGCGAAGTGATAGCAGGTACCATATTAGTAGCTTCAATTCCTGCTGTAGCATTATTTGATTCTGGAGCTTCGCATTCATTTATTGCTGCTAGCTTCGTAGCCACACATAGAATAGCTACCGCACCTCTCTCGAAGATGAAGAGAATACTAACGGGAGGTGGAATTATCCCGGTTAGTGATACTTGTAGATCATGTTCGGTAGTAGTCTGTGGCCGAGAGATGCGAGCCCAATTCCTGATCTTTTCTATGCCTGATTACGATATTGTACTTGGTATGGACTGGTTAAGTCAGTACCATGCGACACTGGATTGCCGGCTTGGAAAAGTGATATTTATACCCCCTAGCCTTCCTGAGTTTGAATTTCTACGAGGAGCTGTAGAACAAGGGGTTCAGCCAACTCTTAGGGTATTGACCGTAGAAGAAGATTCAAGTTACCCAAGAGTCATAACGGAATTTGTGGCTATATTTCCCGACGACCTTCCAGGGTTACCACCTGATCGGGAGATAGAATTCACGATAGACCTAACTCCAGGAGCCGAACCTATCACCTCATCGGTATATCGGCTAGCACCTAAGGAGTTAGTGGAGCTGAAAACACAAGATTGACGACCTTCTGGAGAAAGGATTTATCCGGCCCAGTGTTTCACCATGGGGAGCACCTATACTTTTTGTACCCAAGAAGGATGGATCTGTACGACTATGCATTGATTACAGAGCCCTTAATGCTGTAACTATTAAGAACCGGTACCCATTACCACGTATTGATGATTTGTTTGACCAGTTGAGTGGTGCTAAGGTATTCTCCAAGATTGACCTTAGATCCGGTTATCACCAGATTAGGGTGAAGAAGGAAGATATCCCAAAGACGGCCTTCAGAACTAAGTATGGGCATTATGAGTTCCTAGTTATGTCGTTTGGTTTAACCAACGCACCTGCTGTATTTATGAGTTTGATGAACGGGGTCTTCCATCAGTACTTGGATAAGTTCGTGGTGGTGTTCATTGATGATATCCTAATCTACTCCAAGAACCACGAAGAGCACGAGGAACACCTTAGAATTGTGCTAGAAACCTTGAGAAGGGAGAAGCTGTATGCCAAACTCAGCAAATATGAGTTCTGTATGGACAAGGTGCCATTCTTAGGGCATATTATCTCGGGTGAAGGACTGTCTGTGGACCCAGAGAAAGTCACTGCTATAGAAACCTGGCCTACCCCTACCTCTGTGGCAGAAGTGAGAAGTTTTCTTGGACTTGCTGGGTATTACCGGCGGTTCGTAGAAAATTTTTCAAGAATCGCAGAGCCGATGACTAAGCTGACACGGAAGGATCAGGAGTTCATATGGACAGAAGAATGCCAGCATGCCTTTGAAGAATTGAAGAGGCGTCTAACAACAGCACCGGTCTTGACTCTTCCCTCAGGGTCAGGAGGTTTTGTTGTTTACAGTGATGCGTCCGGTAGTGGACTAGGTTGTGTCTTGATGCAACATGGCAAGGTTATCGCTTATGCATCGAGGCAGCTGAAGGTCCACGAGAAAAACTACCCAACGCACGACCTGGAGCTAGCTGTAGTGATTTTTGCATTGAAGATCTGGAGACATTACCTGTATGGAGAAAAGGTCGAGATATTCACTGATCATAAGAGCTTGAAGTATGTTTATACACAGAAGGAGATCAATATGAGGCAAAGGCGTTGGCTTGAGTTGATGGTGGACTTTGACATCGATCTGCAGTACCACCCGGGGAAAGCAAATGTTGTAGCCGACGCCCTTAGCAGAAAACCCTCGGCTTATTTCTTGACGGAGCAGCCCGAGCTATTAAAAGATCTACAAGAACTCCAGATAGAGGTTATTTTACCTGGACAAAATGGTTTGCTGGCTAACCTCGAAGTAAAGTCATCGCTGGTGGAGAGAATCAAGGAAGCTTTGCCTAATGATGCCAGATTCCGAAGGCTGAGAGAAAGAACAGAAGCAGGCTTGCAGACGGGACTTCGCATCCACGAGGACGGAACATTAAGGTGCGGAAATCGCCTATGTGTTCCAAATGGAGAATTAAGGCAGGAACTGATGACAGAAGCCCATAGCTCCATATACTCGGTTCATCCAGGAGGAACCAAGATGTACCGGGACTTAAGACAATATTACTGGTGGCATGGGATGAAAAGGGAGATTGCCCGATTTGTGGCAAAATGCTTAGTCTGCCAGCAGGTGAAGGCCGAGCACCAAAGGACTGCAGGTATGTTGCAGCCACTTCCCATCCCTGAATGAAAGTGGGAGCATATTACCATGGACTTCGTCACTGGATTTCCAAGAAGCCCTAGTGGTAAGGATGCAGTATGGGTCATCGTGGATCGGCTCACTAAGTTGGCTCACTTCTTGCCGTTCAGAGTCGGACAATCCACAGAAGTACTAGCCGACATGTATATGCGTCAGATCGTAAAATTACATAGAGTGCCGGTTAGTATCGTATCAGATCGAGACTCAAGATTTACATCTCACTTCTGGCGAAGCATGCAAGAGAGTCTCGGCACCAGGCTCAAGTTCAGTACTGCCTATCATCCTCAGACAGACGGACAGTCAGAGCGCACAATTCAGATCCTAGAAGATATGCTGCGATCTTGTATACTGGACTTCGGAGGATCTTGGGAAGATCATCTGCACTTAGTGGAGTTCTCCTACAACAACAGCTATCAGGCAAGCATTCAAATGGCACCTTTCGAAGCGTTGTACGGAAGAAAGTGCAGATCTCCATTATGCTGGAGCGACGTTGGCGAACGTCAAATACTGGGTCCAGAGTTGGTAACGGAGACAGTGGAGAAAGTAAAACAGATTCAGAACCATCTCCGTGCAGCCCAGGATAGACAGAAGCATTGGGCAGATGTACACCGACGACCCCTGGAGTTCAAGGAAGGAGAGCATGTATTTCTGAGAATCTCGCCCACTAGAGGTACGATCAGATTCGGCAGCAGAGGCAAGTTAAGCCCAAGGTACATTGGGCCATTCGATATCTTGGAGCGCATTGGTGAGGTGGCTTACCGTCTTGCATTACCTCCGTCCTTAGAGGGAGTGCATGACGTATTCCACGTCTCACAATTGAGGAGGTATGTGACGGACCCAAGCCATATAGTTGATCATTCTGAGATTTCAGTGGGACCTAGCCTGAGATACGAAGAGCAGCCAGTGGGTATACTCGACACCAGCGAGAAGACACTGCGTGGGCAGACAATCAGGCTGGTTCGAGTAGCTTGGAAGCAGCACTCTCCAGGCGAATCGACCTGGGAGCGAGAAGATGTTATGCGGCAGCGTTATCCGCACTTATTTGCAGAATCAGGTAACCTAAGCATTTTAATTCTATAAATCTTGTCTTTATAGTTTACCCTTCGATTGCAAGGACGCAATCCTCTTAAGGGGGGTAGATTGTAAATACCCTAAATTTTTTCAGATTTTTTTTAAATCAATTTTGGGATTTAAAATGCATTTTTCAGGAATTTACATAGGCCCTGTAGTGAGTTTGTAATTTTTAATTGCCAATAAACAACATTAAAATGTAATGAAAATATGATTTTATGGTGTAAAATAGAAAACCGGACTTAGGGTAATTTTCTGGGATTTTATTGGGCCTCTGACCTATTTTTAAAAGCCTAAAAACTATTTTTAATTAATTAATTATTATTGTTATTATTATTATTATAATTACTGTTATTATTATTTTGTTTTATTTGGTTTTAGGGCCCGGCCCGGCCCAGTGGGCCGAGCCCGTTAGCATCCCAGCCCAGCCCAGCTGTTAACGGGTCGGGCGGGTCGGCCAGACCGGATCCGCGCCCGACCCGACCCGGTCCTTCATCACCCCCAACCCCACGACTGGGCCAGGGAACCCGCCGCGTTCTCCGGCGACGTGGCCGGAGAACCGCCCGGCCTCACCCCCACGACCCCTCCGCCTTATCCGCCACGTCCCCGGCCAGCCCTCCGCGGCAAAACCCCTATATAAACCCCTCTTCTTCCCCGTTCTCCTCCTCCTCCATTTTCCTCAACCACCCCGAACTCCGGCCGACTCGTTCCCTCCTCCGGTGACCTCCGCATAGAGCCGCCGAGACCCGCCGCTCTCCTCCGAGCCCTCGCCGACCTCCTTCCACAGCTGCCCCGCCGAGAGCCGCCCCTCTCCAGCTCCCCTTCTTCCTCCTCACTCTTCTCCAGCGGAGCCGAGCCGCCCCGAGTCTCCGGCGACCCACTGCCCGCCACCGCCCGCGTCCCGAGCCCCGGCGACCCCGTCCCCGACCTCCTTCCGACGCCAGCGCCGCCCAACCCGCCACCGGCAGGCCCAACTCCGGCAGACCCCAAACCCTAGCCCTAGCAGTGGACACGTGTCCAGGACACGATTCGGACACAGTTCAAAACCCCGGTTTTTCGGGTCCCTTCAGGTACTCACAACTTCCTGCTCGTAACCCCGATTTCGATTCCGTAAATTCCTACGGGAAGCCTGTATGACCCTCTCGGTGCCCGGATAAACCGCTCGGGGCATCGCGTCCTGTGGTGATCGCACACCGCGATCCAAAAACAGGAAAAACCAGACCCTGTTTCACCCCGGAACTGAGTACGCCCCGCCAAACGGGACGACTTGGTCACGCACGGTCTTCACAGATATGTGCGCCTCGTCGATACGGACGTGTGGAATTTCGCGGAAGCTGATTCGGATGTGCGTGCACACCGGAATCAACGCGTATCCGCGGACATCGCTCCGTATCTGCCTTTTCTGTAATTCATCCTAACTTCGTGCACACACGTCGGATCGAGACGAAACTTGCGCCATCGGACTCATAGCGATACGCTGGTCCTGTGGGTCAAGTTTGGTTCGATTCTGAGAACGTTGACGAAATCGCGTGTCGTGGGCCCCACAGGCCCCGCTCGACGGGCGATTTCGTGATCGGCTCATCGGAATTCAAATCTGAAAGTTTTGTTGGGTTCGTATCAGCATTCCTGACCTGTTGAGACTAAGTTTGGTGAATTTGGAGACCATTGACCCTGACACGTTTTTCGGTGCAAAGCGGGCCCACCGGTGGACCCCGTTTTGGCCCGAAATTGTCGTTTTTGCCCTTGTCTCCAAATTGGACCCAAGGACAGGCGATCCTAGCTGATTGACACCTTCTGAGCGTGATGGTACTATTTATTTCAGCTTTCGGAGACATCTCTGGAAATTTCTGAAACCAGGACCTTAGTGGAATTCAAACTTCAGGCAAGTGCACCTTGCCAAACTTGCAGTCATTATTTTCTTATTTTCTGTAAAAATACTCTGCTAGATTTCTTGTGCAAATTCATATAAACTGTTTTAAACTGCTTAACCTAGGGAACGTATGACGTACCTAGTGCCCGATCATAGTCGGGTACTGACACTGTGCGCGGTGTTGGGTTCGTCATTTAGAGATGGATTTACGACCCCCCTTACTTTGTACTTGACCTATCAAGTACCCTATAACCCAGGACACTTGACACTATCATAGACAGAATCTTCCCGAGTTATTCGTGGGGATTCTGAATAGGATACAGGACTTGACAGAGTTATTATTATTAGACAGTATGACTTGTTGCATTAGATATAATCCCGCTGACATGGACATGAGACGTTATGGTCATGGTTTGCGCGATTACATTGGGTGGGGAGAGACACACAGGCTACAGGCTGTTATATATATATCTACTATTATTGTGAGGTTGTAGACTCTCCAGCAGAGCTAGACCCTTTACGTGTTATTACTGCTACCGGCTCCCCGACACAGAGCTTGTAGCAGTCTCAGCCTGAGTACTAGTGTTGCTCTCATTTGCATATCACATAGATGGTTAGTTACTCAGTTTACCTGCTGTTTCATTATTTATTGCACTGCTTATTCATTTTGGCTTGTATTATTTGTGCCTTGCTATGTCCACTGAGGACCTGGAATGGATTATGTCCCCAGGTTTAGCTGAGGAGCAGTATCCCGAGGTATACGGGACCGGAGCTGAACCTATTGCTGGAGCTGAACCAAACACTGAAGATGAGGTGACTGCCGAAGACTTTTCCTGAGTGCCTGTTCCAGCACTCATTTATTTATTTCATGTTTACATCTTTTGTTCCTGGCCTATAGAGCCAGTTTATTCAGACTTAAGTCGGATTGTTTCTCCGACTGATTTGCTGTGATGATGTTGCTACTTATTTCCATTTGATTATGCAGTTTATTTCCTTTTCTTTATGGATGAGTTTAGCGTGACTTGTGTAGTAGACCTTATTTACAGCTTAAGTACGCCCTGATGGCTCCATTAAATTGGGTTATCCATCAGTGCGTGCTGCTGGCCATTGCCACGTGTCCAGTCCCTCGATATTTTGGGACTGGGGCGTGACAGATGCTGGTTGTACGCTTTGACCAGCAAGCCTTTGAGGAAATGCTCTTTGATGGTGGCGCTTCTCTAAGGCTGGCAAAGCCTAAGAAGACCCACAGGACATGGTTGTAAAGGCCGTTGTGCCTTACCCAAGTGAGGAGCATGCGCTCCCTGTCTCTCTCCCTTTCACATGGGATGCACATCAGGCGCCCACACGAGCTGACGCCTTTCATGCGGCAGCATCTTCTGACAAGGAAGGTGCTCAACACTTGAGCTCTGGCAGAGAAAAATACTATGATACCAGGAGTTCGAGCGCTAAGACATATTCTATGCGGCCACATCAAAAGACGCAGAAGAAGGACTATACGATACCGGTCGGTAGCTGCAGCCAAATGGTCACATGTGGCCAGGACAGCAACAGAAGCTCCGTCTTTGACCTGACTCTATGTGCCATGCTGAGAAAGTTGAAGATGTAAACTTGGAATCATTATACTATGTACCAATGCATGCTAGGACGAAGAAGTCTTAGGAAATACAAGCTCGCCAAGCTCAAGCATTTCCTTATTCGATCGACCATCAGCAGGCGCCGCTAGCTGTAATATTTTTCCCTGACGAAAAGTTGCACAAAATTGCTCCATGCATCCAGCCCGCAGTGGCAATTGGATAAGGTCAGTTTAATGAGTCTTCCATTAGCAATATGGGAAAAGTTCTTGTATGAACCCCAAGTCAGGAAGCAAAGTCAACACCTACGCACCCATGTGCTCGGTCTACCCAAGCTTATAAGGAGGGTGCAAAGGTGAATCAGCCCTCACTCGACTTGCACGACTTGATCAATCACAAGCACAAAGAGAGAAAAATAATTATGGCATATGAAGTATCTTTCCCAGGGTATCACTGTGTCAGTATTATCAATAACTGCTGCTATAACAAAGTAGTAGTACCCATAAACAGGAAATTGATATTCCAGCAGCTGCAACCAAAGGCATCCACCCGGCGGCAACCTAGAGAACAGGTGCAAGCACCAGAGGAAGGGGAGATGCCCTTCACCTCATATTATTCTGCTCAGAAGGCCCTGTCCATAAGGGAGATCGAAAGCCCAACGCCTCCAGTCCGTCGCTCTCGACCAGCGGGTCAAGAAGACATGAGGACAGGTAGTGAAACCCCAGAAGGTATTTTCCTGGGCATCCACTTAAAGAAGAAGCTATTGGCCACTAGGGGTAATTCTTCCTTAAGACCCCAGGTGGCTATGCAAGCTGGAGGTTATAATCCCCCGTACCTCTATGACAATCCCGTGCTCCGAGAAAGTGGTGATTTTGAAGGAGCAAATGCTAAGATCCTTGGGGGTAGCCACCATCGTCAAGAGGATACAGCTTCCTACGCTGGGGGTAGTATTTCCTCCGAGTTTAAATAGGATGCGGCACTACCAACTTTTTCTGATAACTATTCATGGTAAGTGTCTGAGACAAAAAGTGCAACGTCCACCGTTCTATCTATTTCTCCATATGTGAGAACATCTTACAAGGCGGGGGACGATCAAGAGGGCCCCAGTGATCAACAGTGCCTCAAAACCCTCGAGGCTATGATGCAAACCATGAGCGCGTCAATACAGGCCTTTACACAGGCAATGCTTGAGATCAAGGCAATATAGCCTCACAATCAGTAAGGGACACTGGTTAAGATAGCCTGGACCCCATGCCAAATGGGGATTCAAATGCAACCGCTCTACCTGCTAGCGGTAATCATCCCCTGCACGGATTATCTGCTCCTTTCGTAATCGATGAAGCTCATAAAGCAATACGGGTGGTAAGAGAGCTCCAGGCCCGCCTAGACTCAATGGGAAATTGGGACTTATTATACGAGCTCAGGATTCGACAATCATATTCTCTTGAGTGGAGAGACGTACCGCAACCCCAAATTATAAGCCCTTTAACTTGACTCCGTTTGATACGAAGATATCTCCCCATCAATTTATAAGTTACTTTGGGATGGCAAAGGGACATATGTGTCACAACCTGCATCCAGTATAGAGGCACGAGTACGTGGGTACGTCCAGTCTATGCCGTAGTATCGACGATAGAATGCTATCTAGGTCAAAAACTATCTAAATATCTCATACAATATAATGTACCTATCATGCTATCTCAACTCCAGGATCTTAAATATAGTACATGTCATAAAGTCTAGCTAAGATCAAATACAAATCATAATAAATGATCTAAAACTCTCCAATTGGTAGTACTATATCAAGAGGCTCTATGGTACAATCTCAACGACCTCGCCATTCTGTATCCCATAGTAGGTAGGACACATCTCCTCTAACCAATCATCTAAAAAATATATCCAGTCAGGATTGGAGCAAAGTAAAATCCAATAATAGTTTCAAGTTTATTGATAATGACTATAAACAAAAATAGAGAATGTAATACAAAATAAGAGACAATAAATAATATTATATTGTGGTAGGAAGTAAAACATATAATTTAGAGCAATAAAGTATAAACTGATCATAATGAAATAGAATAACTGCATTGAACTAGAATATAGAGAAGAACTTTAAACTAACTAAGTGTTTAAAATACTAGTTAGATATGTGATCGGTTTGGGTTATCGAGATCTACTATCAAGGCTATAACACAATTATATAATCATTATGATTGGCTGTTGTCTACAAGTAATATGATTAATAACACAATTATTTAAGATTGGCTGTTGTCTATGGAGTAACATAATCACACGTGCAGTGTATGACTGACAGTTGTCTACATGATGCAATATTTAAAGGTTTGATCATATATCCTTCTAGCATTTCCCCTGCCCCTGAGAAGTTTAATGGATCCATATCACGACACATCATGATACGATAATCACTATACAAGGTATACAATACAAGCATGATGATCACGGTCTATATAATCATAAGAAATATCAAGGCAATTACTGAAGAGTAATATCTCATGACGAGGATCCAAGTATACTAATTCGTGTTCCGTCGTGTCAAAAATCAGGTAAAATATTATTAAGTACTTGTATTATAGTAATTATCAAATTATAAAAACTATCAGAGAATGTACTCGCCTCTGATCTTGAGCAAAGAATGTAACTCAGTGTCCGAACTGATGTCACACACACCTATATATGAATAACATGTCAAATGGATGAAAAATGATAAATGAGCTATAAATACACTAAATATGATGTTCTAGGCCATTACTAGGCCACACTAGTCAAACTAGGTCTTTACTTTCATTCTAGGTCCAATCCTAGCTTCTAGGGTGATTACTAGTCCAAACTAATAGTTTTTAGGTGCTACTAGGTCACATCTAGTTTTATGTTGGTTAACAAGGCAAAACTAGTTAATACTAGGCTATACCTGGATTTCTAGGTCCATACCTCGAAGGTATTAACTATACTAGCTAATATTACTTTATATCTATACATATATAACTTATGAATACTAATTATCAAATTAATATCTTAACCAATATTCTAACAATCAACCAATACCTTACCTATTACCTTGCTATACCTTAACATTTTAATAACTGAAACTTAATATCTATCATCTAATATTACTTTTGCTATATACTTAGTATTCCAACCAATACCTTAATCTAACTATTAACTTACTCATAACTAGTATCCTATCCTTGGTACATACCCTTACCAAGGTACCCTTTTAATACTCTAATCCACCAATCAAACCTTCACCCCACACTTGACATTCACTGATACTTTGGAACCAATCTTCATCACTTGGTATTAATCATACCAACACTCACTCTTATATGCCAACCCCTCATCTTTTCTTGCTAACTTGCATCTGTACTGCTCCTGCAATATGGTACTCGAGCATTTCTCCTTGGTGCTAACATTACTATTGCTCTTTCCCCACTTTCTCTAAGTTGAAACCTGAACATCCCACAAATGAACTGAACAATAATCCTCCTTTCTTTACTGTTGCTGATACATCTTCATTTGCCAATATATAAGAAATTAGTACTGTCACACTAACTTCTACTGTTGTCCGTGCAACCTAAGGTTGATGCTATTGCTCCTACTTGTTTAGGTCTGTAACAGGTGGCACGACCCGCACCCGGTATAGGGGCATGAGTATGTGGGTATTTCCAGCCTACGCCGCAGCATCGGTGGTATAATACTGTCTCGGTCTTCTATACTAGCTAATATCTCACACAAGATATAAAATAGTATCATGTCATCTCAACTCCAAATGGAGGAGCAATATGCTGATACAACAAAGGGTAGTCAATACTTGATCACATATAAAAACTAAAGGAAGATGTAAGCACGATTTATAATAGAAAAAAAGAAATACAAGTCTCAATTCATCACGTGTCCAACTCAACATCTAAACACAACTCAAGATCTCAAAAAAAATAATACAATCCAAAATCTAACTAGAAACAATTACTACAAGGTATGAAAATCTAAATTGCCTCAGTATCTGGCACTACATCCTCAGGTGACACCATCTGTTGGTCCGTAGTAAGTGGGACACATCCTCTCTAACCATTCATCTGAAAAATATATTCAGTCAGGATTGGAGTAAAGTACAACCCAATAACAGTTTCAATTAATTAATAATGACTATAAACATAAATAAAGAATATAATACAAGATGAGAAACAATAAGCAATATCATACTATGGTAGAAAAAAAGGTAAACAAGAGCAATATGGTATACACTGATCACGATAAAATAAAATAAGACAATGAAATAGAATGAGACAATAAACTAGAATGTGGGGAAGAACTGTAACTATGCTAAGTGATTAAAATACTAGTTAGATATGTAATCGGCTTGGGTGAACATTGTCTAATTAACGTTAGATAAATATTGTCTAAGTTAAACATTGAACATTGTCTAGGATTTGATCACATATCTAGCTAACACTTCTCCTTTCCCCCGACTAGTACAATTGATCCAACCATGACACGTTATGATGCAAGATACTCAAGGTATTGTAAACATTAAACCTTGAACATTGAACATTGAACATTAAATATTGAACATTGTCTAATATTAAACATTGTCCATTTAACCATATGGGAAAACGAGGAACAATGAAACAATATATAATATCCCATGATTGATCCATGTGTATACTAGTCCGTGTACCAATGTGTCAAGAGTCAGGTAAAATATTTCTAACTACTTGCATTATAGTAATTATTAAATAATGGAAACTATCAGAGAATGTACTCGTCTGTGGTCCAGAGCAATGAATGTCAAACTGTGTCCGAACTGGTATCATAGACCTATATATGGAATATTATATTAATATAAGGTGTTGGAATAAAATTAAGTTAAACTAGTTCAATTCTAGGTCATGAACCCATTTATAAGTCAAGACAGTCAAACTAAATCAACTCTAGGTCCAACTAGTCAAACTTGGTCAAACTAGCTGTTTCTAATTTGTATGAGTCCAACTCAAGGGTATTAGGTCTATACACTATGAAACTAGGCTACACCAGCTACGCTATGATACTAGGATACACACAAAATACTATATCATAGGATACACAAGCTTTTTAGATATATAAAAATATTAATTTATATATATATATATATATATATATGATAATACATATAGTATCTAAGCTAACTAATGCAAAATGGATACCTTGGCTTTGAACCAATGCGGTATCGTACCACTACACCCACATCTTGATACTCGAACCCAATACCTCGAGTATCAATCAATACCTTGACATTAACTTGGTATCCCAAGGTAATCAAATCCTAATGTATAGTTAATATATAGCTAACCCCCAAATACTAAACTATATGTTAAACATATACTAACTATTAAATAATACAACTACTAACATATATTACATATCAATACATACCTACTAACTTACCCTATAATACATATCCATATAATACTACATAACTAACAAGTATTAATATATCTATCTAACTACTAGCTAACAAGTTATATAACTAACTCTTATACTAAACTACTAGTTATAATAACCATAGTAACAGTAAACTACTAACCACCTTAACACTAAACTAACTGAACACACTGAAACTGTTAGCTAAACACCTAAACCCATACCTTAACTAGTTGCTAAACTCTACCTTGCTGAAACCCCTTGATGCTGCCTTTACCTTACCTTGCTGCTCCCTGTGCTCAGTGCCTTAATATGGTTGCTGATGTTGTTATCTGCTGATACTAAAGTATGTGCATGCTATTGATACTTCATTGCTGTTAAATCTCATTGCTGCAGTTCAATGCCTCATGCTGTGCATTTCTGCACAATTTGCTTGCTGTAGTGATGGCTAATGCAGTGGCTTGCAGTGGTTGCATTGGCTTGCTGTGGTGAAGGCTCTGTTGTAGCTGCAGTTTGTTGCATGCTTGTACAAGATGAATGCTATGCTATTGCATCCCCTCTGTCGTAACTGATACTGCTTTTTGCGGTAACTGCAAACTGCTATTACTCTTGTTGATGCTACTGCTGAATTGCTGCACAAAACTGACTGCTCTTCAGTTGTGCATGAGCTCTGTAGGTTTCTAAAGCAATGCTGAACAAGCTGCTGCAGTACTGGCTCGATTAGCTGAATGCTAATGCACTTCGATGTGCACTGACTGTACACTGCATTCCCTGTGCAGCTGTATGCAGTTGGTGCATTGCTGCACACTGCCTTGCTCAGTTTGAAACTGCCACTGCTCTGAATGGCTGCACTGCTCTGTTGATGTGCTACACACTGCACTATGTTGGGTCTCTAAAGTTTGCTCTCACTTGCCTCTCCTTCTTGCTGAGCATACTGCCCAGTTGCTCGAGCTGTTCAGAGTTGGTCTTCAGTGCAGCTGCACTGAATTGGCTCTCCATTGAAGCTGTTCTACTGTACAGTGTTGCTGTACACTAATTATGCCCTTAACTTGCTGATACTGCTGCATTGTGTTGGTTGATTGCTATAGAAACTTGCTGTCCTGAGCCCTCTCATCACATCCACACTGCTCACTCACTATGCACACTCACACACACACTCACAAACACATAGATACATTTACACTATACTTAATAAATACATAGAGATATTAATATACATATATACAATCTCATCTCTCTCTCTCTCTCAATATATATATATATATATATATATATATATATATATATAGGTATATCAACACATATACCGATAAATCTATATATATATATATAGGTACATCTATACACTTAGCTACATATACTTAGGTATACTATATACTATAGATACATACACAATACATATACATAACATACATAATATATATATATACACAAGTAAATGAATTGAGGAATGCAATGCAACAAACACGTGGAGTGCACCGCACCCGTATCATACTCATTCTATGATATGCTTGCGATAAGGATCCACCATACAACCAAACGTATTATGAAGAACACGAGCAAGTCTAAAATACTAATTATACATAATACAAAGAACCAAATAATCAACTACGTGTCCGGGTCAAGATGTGACATGCACGAATTTTTGTGTCGGAGAAAACCCTCCAAAAATAACCCGTATCGTCAAATTATTGTGATACGACTTACACGTATCCAGTTGTGGACACGGCACTAGCCACAAACAATCTAACACATGTCAATTTGGTCTAATTGAACAATTGACAAATATAAAATGTGTCAATCTCAAAATTTCTCTAAAATTAACACAAAATACACCATAACTTTCTCCATAGGCCTCCTATGAACCTAATTCCAATTCCTATGGGTAGCCTTAGCATGTGGGGTAGTTCCTTATGGTTAAATCTCAGATTTAGAATCTAATTAGAGAAAAAATTGAATTGTACCTATTGGGAGATAGATTCCCAATAAAATTCCTAAATGAGTGAATGTAGCTTTTAACTTGTAGATCATTGCTCCTCTTTGAAGATCCTTATTTTCTTCTTGTAGATTCTTACTCTAATACCTTCCAATGGTGATTTGGTAAGAAATTGGAAAGAAATTTGGTAGAAATTTGATATAGGGATGGAGAAATTTGGTTGAGAAAAATTCTAGATCTAGATTTGGAATAAAAATAAAGAGAGAGAAAGTTTTTACCCCCTTTATATAGGCCTCCTTTGTCCCTTCCTACAAGCTATTATGTAAAATCTAAAATACCCCTTGTGGCCTCTCATGAAAAAATTAATTAAGGAGAAAAAGTTCTAGTCTAATTGGTTTCACTAATTAATTCATCCTCCTAATGAATGGGCTTACTATTGGGCACAATTCTAACTAGAATTAAATGTTGGTCCATGGATATAATCTAACAAGTTGGGTCCACTACACAAGTCAAATAAATAGGCTAGTCCACTAACTAAATTAAATGCTACAAGCCTCTAATTAAATATAGCACTCTAATAATTAAATAACTAATACAAGCAATAAATAAATATACATGGCCCACTAATATTAGTATTATATTCTAAAATTAAATAACTAAGCCAAATTACCAAATTACTCCTAGCTGAAAAAGTGAGGGTGACAACATGCCTGATGCATCCTTGTTTTGTAGTCATACAGTTGATATCAAACATGAAATAACCCCTGATCCTCCATAAGTGGGAATAACACCAACCCTCCACATTCAAGTTACATCACTCCTCTTGGTCTATGCAACTGTAATAAAGTCTGATTTAATTTACCAATACAGAGAATACCTATACACCATGAATTCTAGGAACACATCTTGTATGTTGGTACCCAGATTGATACTCTCGTATCTCATATGAGTACCTCTTGATACTCATATCCATGCCAATTTCATATACTTGGTGCTATCTTAATATGGTTGAACTACACTTATATTTATATACCCAACTCTAGATGTCCCAACTCTTTTGTTACAAGCACACTCATATCAACTCCTTGGTACCACCCCCCTTCACCCATACACAACCCTCCTAGCAACTATATAGCAGGCCCCAACACCGTTCACTGTAATATACTGCTTGCACATGAAAGCTTGTAGTGCACTACTGAACCCTCTTTCCATCTTCACTGAATTAAGTCTAACACTCCCTTTCTCTCGATACACTACCGTGCACAACCACCATACAATGACTTAACACAACATACCTCTATTTCCTCTAAAAAACCCGATCCCCTTATTGCTGTCACCAATTCACTGTCACCCTTCTAGCAATAAACTAAACCCACTTCCTCCTACCTGATACTGATTTCTCCACAAGCACACATTCGCCTTCAATCTCTTCACTACTGCTGCTAAATTCCCCCTTCTCTGTGTTCAGTGATCTGAACCAAATATAGCACAACAGATACAACAACACTCCAACCACACACAAGGATACACCCCTTACAATACTCAATTGTGTACACAAGCACACCATTCTCTTCACACATCCACTTAAACACTATCATTCATATACACATGCAATACACCCCACCAACATCACCAATCAACCACATCCACACACACAAGTATATATATATATATATATATATATATATATATATATATATATATATATAACTTAATAACACTAAGTATATAGGTATAAATATAACACTCAATAAACACACACACACACACACACACACACACACACACACACACACACCGCACCAAATAATAAGCACTTATTATGCACACATCAAATATGACACAATAACTCATAATACACTCGTGATACGCACTCAAAACAATACGATAGACTCCCCAAGTCCCACAAATATCATTCCCATACATGTGTTACATCTATAAATAACTAATACAACTTGGTACAATAGAAATTGAAGAAAATTGTACAAAATTACCGAAATTGAGCCTCATATTTTACCGCATCATGATACGGCCTACCCGTATCAAATTATAGACACGTAGATAGTCTCCCAACCCCGATCTAAGTTCAATTAGACTAAATTAGTCTCGTGACACACACTTGATGTGTCAATCTAGTAATTTCCCCAAAATGGACATAAATTACTATGTTAAAGTCATAATACACAACAATAGAGCCTAGAACTTCTTCCTATAGGTAGCCCTAAGCCATGTAAGGGTTCTTAATATTCATATGCATTATTTAGAATATAAAATAAAGGAGAATTCAGATATATACCTATTGAGAGATGGATTCCTAATGAGTTGCTCAAATGGACATAATTTGGACACAAGCTCCTTGTTAATTCCTCATTCTTCAAGTGTTTCTAGCAAATCCAAGCTCCAATATTCTTCAATTGATAGAAATAAGAGGAAATAAGGGTAAATGAGGGTAATTGGTAGAGTAATGAAGTGAATTGGGGATCTAAAATTAATGAACAAATTAAGAGGAGAGAGAGAGAGAGAGAGAGAGAGAGAGAGAGAGAGAGAAAGAAAGGGCCTTTATGTGGCCGGCCCTTCTAGTCCCTCCTCCAAGCAACAATAAATATCCCTTCTACCCCCACTTGCTCGTTATGAAGAATAATTAAGGAAGGTCTATATTGGAAAGCCTCTAAACTAAAACAAATTAAGCTAATCTTCCTATTTAATTAAGGATGGGTCTAATTGGGCTTAGTCCAAAGTTGGGCTCAATGTGTCATGATTAAACTAATTTGGGTCTACTAGTGTCAAGTCCAAATAATGGGCTATCTTACTAACTATTGATAAATAGCACAAAGCACAATTTAAATTAGTAACAAATTAAATATATATTAATAAAAAATATATACAAAAGGACAATAATACCCTCATCTGGAAATGTGGTGGTTACAATCTTACCCTCCTTAGAAAAAAAATATTCTCAAAATTTGAAGATGGTCGCACCTCCTCTAGGTCAACCCCCCAGTCCAATCTAAATCATACAAGCTTACAAATTAAAGAGGTCACTAATTATGGTCAATATATATTAGGTTGGTCTCCGTCTGTTATGGTATTACACTCACTGTCTAGGTTATACTACTACTTACACTAACTATATAACACAAGCAACTTATAAGGTACTACGGAAGCAATCAAATCAAATAGATAAAAAGGACAGGAGGAAAGAACAGAACTGGCTAACCCATCACCTGTAGCGTTGGCCTCCTCGACCTCATCACAAATGCCTTGCCTTATGGGGGTGGCCCCTCCGCGGGTGCTGAATAATTTGCACTGCCACAGGTGGCCTAACTCCATCTCTCTGGTCCAGATTTATACTACGGTCTGAATCATAGAACATCTATCTGCCTCTCCTGCGCTGCCATCATCTCTCAGAATATGGCAAACATCTGCGTCCTGTCTTCTTGCATGAGTGGTGGGGGTAGAAGATCCTTTGTGGGTAATGGAATAGTACTCAAAAATAGTGGTAGGGCACCCCCAAAAGATGTTGATAAAATCCCTACCTGGACTAGTGAAGCGATCCTCTGAGAAGAATAATATAGAATATTAGCTGCTGTCTCTCTCTGAGGTGACGAAGTAACAGCCCTCATAGAAACTTCTCTAGAGTACTACGATCAGGTCTTCAAAAATATCCTGAAGACATATTCAGAATAAAGTAATCAATATTGCACAAGATACGATATCATCAAGGTAGGACGATAATATTCAAGGAAAGCAATTCAGAATGAATAGAGATAGCAAGGATCAATATGATGGAAATGTTTCCTAGTTGTAATTGAGTATTCTTTCTCATCCTAGTACCATATATCCTATATCCTATATCCTATCATAGGCTCACAGTAGTACAACAAAGATGTTACAATACCACGACATCGCACTTTTGTGAAGCCAGACTTGCATAGGCCACAACAAAAATGTGTCATGATCCGCACTCGATGTAGGGGCACGAGTACGTGGGTACGTCCAGCCGATGCTGCAGTATTGACGGTAGAACGTTGTCTAGGTCAATAATACTATCTAAACATCTGCACAATATAATATATATTTTATGCTATCTCAACTCCAAGATCTCAAATATAGTATATGTCATAAAGTCTATCTAAGATTAAATACACCATCATAATGAATGATCTAAAACTCTCCAACTGGTGGTACTATATCAAGAGGCTCTATAATAAAATCTTAACGGCCTCGCCATCCTGTGGCCCGTAGTAGGCAGAAACATATCCTCTAACAAATTATCTAAAATATATATCCAGTCATAATTGGAGCAAATTATAACATAATAGCAGTTCCAAGTTAATTGATAGTGACTATAAACAAAAATAGAGAATATAATGTAAGACGAGAGGAAAGAAACAATATCATACTGTGGTAGGAAGTGAGACATATAATCTAAAGCAATAAAGTATAAACTGATCACAATGAAATATAATAACGACAATGAAATAGAATATAGAGAAGAACTGTAACTACACTAAGTGTTTAAAATACTAGTTAGATATGTGATCGGTTTAGGTTATCAAGATCTACTAATAAGGATATAACATAATCATATGATTATTATAATTAGCTATTGTCTTCAAGTAACATGAGCAATAACACAATAATTTAAGATTGGCTATTGTCTACGGAGTAGCACAATCACACGTGAAGTATATGACTGGCAGTTGTCTACATGATGTAATATTTAAGGGTTTGATCACATATTCTTTTAACATTTTTCTCGCCTCCGACTAGTACAATGGATCAATATCACGACATGTCACAACACAATAATTATTATGCAAGGTCTACAATACAAGCACGATGATCACGGTCAATATAATCACGAGAAATATCAAGGCAATCACTGAAGAGTAATATCTCATGACGAGGATCCAAGTATACTAATTCGTGTACCATCGTGTCAAAAATTATGTAAAATATTACTAAATACTTGTATTATAAATATTATCAAATAATAAAAACTATCAGAGAATGTACTCGCCTATGATCTTGAGAAAATAATGTAACCCGGCGTCCGAGCTGGTGTTAGACACACCTATATATGAATGGCATATCAAATGGGTGAAAAGAATGATTAATAAGCTATAAATGCACTAAATATGATGTTCTAGGCCATTACTAGGTCACACTAGTCAAACTAGATCTTTACTCTCATTCTAGGTCCAATCTTAGCTTCTAGGGTGATTATAGTCCATACTAGTAGTTTTTAGGTGCTACTAGGTCACATCTAGATTTTTAGGTTGGTTAACAAGGCTAAACTAGTTAATAATAGATGATACTAGGATATACCTGTGTTTCTGGGTCCATACCTCAAATGTATTAGCTATACTAGCTAATATTACTAAGTATCTGTACATATTTAACTTATGAATACTAGTTTTCAAATTAATATCTTAACCAATATCCTAATGATAAACTTATACCTTACCTGTTACCTTGCTATACCTTAACATCTCAATAACTAAAACTTAATATCTACTATCTAATATTACCTTAGCTATATACTTAGTATTCCAACCAATACCTTAATCTAACTATTAACTTACTCATAACTAGTATCCTATCCTTGGTACTTACCCTTACTAAGGTACGCTCTTAATACTCTAATCCAACAATCAAACCTTTACCCCACACTTGACATTCACTGATACTTTGGAACTAATCTTCATCACTTGGTATCAATCATACCAATACTCACTCTTATATGCCAACCTCTCATCTTTGCTTGCTAACTTATATCTACACTGCTCCTGCAATATGGTACTCGAGCATTGCTCCTTGGTGCTAACATTGCTACTGCTCTTCCTCTACTTTCTCTAAACTGAAACCTAAACACCCCACAAATGAACTGAATACAAATCCTTCTTTCTTTACTGCTACTGATACATCTTCATTTTCCAGCATATAAGAAATTAGTACTGTCACTCTAACACCTACTGTTGTCCATGCAACCTAAGGTTGCTGCTATTTCTACCTAGTTGTTCAGTTCTGTAACAGGCCTGATGCATCCTTGTTTTGTAGTCATACAATTGAGATTACACATGAAATAACCCCTGATACTCTATAATTTGGAATAACATCAACCCTCCATATTCAAGATACATCACTCATCTAAGGTTATGCAATTGTAATAAAGTCTGATTTAATTTACCAACACAGAGAATACCTATACACCCTAAATTCTAGGAACCCCTCTTGTATGTTGGTACCTACTTTGATACTATCATATCTCATATGAGTGTCTATTGATACTCATACCCATGCCAATTTCATACACTTGGTGCTATCTTAATATGGCTTACATTTATATACCCAACTCTAGATATCCCAACTCTCTTGTTACAAGTACACTCATATCAACTCCTTGGTACCACTCCCCTTCACCCATGCACAACCCTCCTATCAACTATATAGCAGGCCCCAACATTGTTTAGTGTAATGCAATGCTTGTACAGGCAAGACTGCAGTGTACTGCTGAACCCTCTTCTCATCTTCACTGAATTAAGTCAAACACTCCCTTCCTCTTGATACACCACCCTGAACAACCACCATACAATGACTCAACGTAACAGAACTCTACTTCCTCTACAAAACCCGATCCCCTTATTGTTGACACCAATTCACTGTCACCCTTTTTGCAGTGAACTGAACCCACTTTCCCCTACCCGATACTGATTTCTCCACAAGCACACATTCTCCTTCAATTTCTTCACTACTGCTACTAAATTCCCCCTTCTCTGTGTTCAATGATCTGAACCAAATGCAGAATAGCAGCTATGACAACACTCCAACCACACACATGGATACACCCCTCACAATATCAACTGTATTCACAAATACACCATTCTCTTAACACATCCACTTGAGCACTGTCATCCATGTACACAGGCGACATACTCCACCAACATCACCTATCAACCACATCCACACACAAGTAATTATATATATATTAGTATATATGTATATACTAATATAACTTAATAACACTAAGTATATAGGTATAAGTATAACACTCAATAAATACACACACACCACACCAAATAATAAGTACTTGGTGTGCACACATCAAGTATCACACAATAGCTCATGATACAATCATGATACGCACTCAAAAGAATATGATACACTCCCCAAATCCTACAAATATCATTCCCACACATATATTACATCTATAAATAACTAATACAACTTGTTACAATAGAAATTAAAGAAAATTACACAAAATCACTCAAAATGAGCCCTGTATCACACTATATCGTGATATTGCCTACCCATATCCAATTATGGAAATGTAGCTATTCTTCCAACCCCGATCTAAGTCCAATTAGACTAAATTAGTCTCATAACACATACTTGATGTGTCAATCTTGTATTCCCCAAAAATAAACATAAATCATAATGTAAAAGTCACAAATTAAGAGAGAATGAGGAAAATAAGGGTAAATTGGTGGAGGGATGAAGTAAATTGGGGATCTAAAATTAATGAATAAATTAAGAGAAATGAGAGAGAGAGAGAGAGAGAGAGAGAGAGAGAGAGAGGACCTTTACGTAGCCGGCCCCTCTAGTCCATCCTCCAAGCAACAACAAATGTCCCTTCTACCCCCACTTGCTAGTTATGAAGAATAATTAAGGAAGGACTATATTGGAAAGCCTCTAAACTAATACAAATTAAGCTAATCTTCCTATTTAATTAAGGAATGGGCCTAATTGGCCTTAGTCCAAAGTTGGGCTCAATATGTCATGACTAAACTAATTTGGGTCCACTAGTGTCAAGTCCAAATAATGGGCTTATCCACTAACTATAGATAAATCACACGAAGCACAATTTAAATTAGTACCACACTAAATAAATATTAATAAAAATATATACAAAATGACAACAACACCCTCATCTAGAAATATGGTGGTTACAATCTGCTTCACAATGATGCCTTCTTAACCAAGCTCTTTATCGGGATATTGGATGGAATAGCCTTCGATTGGTTCTGCTGCCTCCAGGACAACTGTATTTCATTGTTTGACGATCTCAAAGGTCTTTTTCTTGCTTGGTTCTATGACAGAGAAAATAATATGACAATGTCGTCTTTAATGTACATCACACAAAGGAAGAAAGAGTTTGTAAGAGAATACATCGAGAGGTACAGGCAAGTGGCGCTAAAGATACCCTCGGATAACCATGAGTCCACACTGATGGACACCTACCAAAGAAATCTTCTTTCCATATTTAGACTATGGATGCACGACTCTCAGTTTAAAGACTGGACGACGTTCATTATAAATGTTGTTGGTACTGAGAAGAAAGTAAAGGACGCCCGCCTCTTGGAAATACAGATCTCCGTCGCTGATGATAGATGAAAATGCCCTTACAACAGCAACAATAACAGAGATAATAACGCTCAGGATGGCAAGGGAAAGCAGGCTTTTGTCGCCAATATAACCAAGAAGCCTGAGCAAAAGCCCACAGATGGCTCCAAAAATGAAGAAAACTTATTCCTTCGAAGTTGATAACGTCATGGCAATCTTTGACGTGATAATAAAAGGAAACAATCTTCGGCTCCCCGACATTAAGCTCCAACTTGAGCCAGTCGATGTGAATAATTCGAAATAGTACCACTACCATTGATACTCCACCATGTAATATGGGATTGATACACACTAAAGTGGTACATCCAGCGTCTGCTCAATACCAAGGCCCTCACCTTGGACTTCGTGACAAAATAATTGTCGCTAATATGGTATATCTCCACTTCGGTAACTTCCTGGCAACAGAAGCCCAAGACAGAGTGATCCTGATCCCCAGGACAATAATGGAGGTTGTCAATCTCCTGCCAGCTTGTGACCAAACAGGCGGGCAGATACCTATCACCACATAATGTAGGAAGGTCATGCAGGTCCATCCAGATCTTGCTCCAGACTTGATGTAGCAGGTAATACCTTTTGCCACCAAGTCCAAGGGTAAGAAGTCCAAGTCCTGCTACACGGTTTCTCTCCTTTCCGAAGAAGCTTTAGAAAAATAATAAGGTCAGGCTTGGCGTACCAATGAGTGTATGACATCCTTGGCGATGAAGCGCTCCCAATCGTCGCATCCTATTCGGGTCCATCCCAACCTCCTATAGAGGATAAGTCCAAACAGAAAGAAACTCGCTTCGACAAACCGCTGCGCAAAGATACAACTCAGGGACTGGAGAAGCCCTACGACTTCGTCATATTGGCACAACTGGCCAACACCCTAGCGAAGTTGTCACTATTCAAGTTTCTCCGACTCTCCAAAGATACTCTGGTTGCTCTGAGTGAGCATTACAGAATGCTGACTCCTACCTGGTATATATCAAGCCGTCAGCTGAGGATCCTGCCGCATGCCTCCACTGTAATAATATGATGGAAACGATATCCAATATCACGTTCTCGTAACAAGTCATATTTCTAAAGAATAATTGACATGATCATCCTTTGTATTACATAGGGTACAATGGTGCCATCAAGGTAGACCGGATGGACATTGACCCTGGTTCATCAATCCGCATTATCCCGCAGAGTCTACTTCAGATCTTGGGTATCCTGATGCATCACCTGGTAGCAACCAATATTACCATTAGTGGCTTCAACGCAGGGAGGAGCTACCCTCTGGGCAAGATTTGCTTGACGTATCAGATCGAGGATTGTAGAAGCATAAAAAGTATGCCTCAGATAGATGATATAGTTTTCTATAAATACACCATACAAGTAGAAGAATGGCATACTTTTTACTTGTTTCAGAAGAAAGACACGTATTCTCTTACTTTGGCGTACTATTCAGAGAGTAGAAAAGTGCCACACTTTCTTAATATTATGAAAGATGGTGCACAAACGATCTTCTCTCTCTCTCTCAATATTTAAGGCAGCAGACTGATAGTTGACAGAGACATAAATCGAAGAGTTAGAGGTTATCATTACAACAGAGCTATGGCACGCAGACCCAGGTTGTTGTTTAGCGACCCAGTCGCAGTGCCATTTTTTTTAAAAAGTGCGCCTTAGTGCCAACTCCATCAAAACTGTGCTGCAGTTCCATTCTCTTCAAATGCGTGCCATAATGCCATTTCTCTCAAAAGTGTACCATAGTGTCATTTTCTTCAAAAGTGCGCTGCAGTGCCATTTTTTTCAAAAGTGCGCCGCAGTGCCATTTTTCTCAAAAGTACGCCGCAGTACCATTTCCTTCAAAAGTGCGCCAGTCTCTAGACGACTTATAAAGTGCACATACTATCCTAACCGACATTGAGCAGTTATGAATGCTTGTCTTACATGCCATACTTTTCATGAAATGTGTACAAATAACTATCCCCACGTCCTATGCTTTTCTCGTATAGAAAGCTACGTGTCAAGCAGGCAACAAGTTATGTACCCACTCATACAGAATATGGGGTGTTAATCCACCAAAAGTACATGCACAATGGTAAAATAGTATTGACTGTCCATAGTGCACGCACACTCTCGTAACCCCTCCTAAACTCTATAAATACAGGTACCCGCTATATACTGACATGGGACACAGGGACACACATAGATAGAGAGAAAGGGACTAGAATTCTCAAGTCTTTGAAATTCAAGAGCAGACCAAAAGAAATAGAAGCTTTTTGTGCTGTTGTGCCAGAGCTTTCTTATTGTTCAAATATCCAAGTTGTTCGCAGCAATCTACAACGTCCTGTTAGGACATCTGTGGATACATCAATACATGATCATATTATCCGCAGATCAGATCTCTACAGATATACTTTTCCAAAATTAATTGTACTTAGATTCCTGTTTAGAATCTTTTTTTGTACTTTTTAACAGTTTGTAACACAAAAGTTTCTTATAAACTTTTCTCACAAACAAAGATGGAGACTCTGTTGGAGACTTCCTTCTCCTCTAACGAGAAGGTGATAGCTCAACTCGACACTGCTTCGATCGGCTCGATGCAGAAGACCTTGGTCATGAAGTTCGATCAACATGCATATGAAGAAATGCTCCATTCTGGGAGTAGTGCTCACCCCTCATCCTCACTCAAGTCGAGAAAAACTCGCAAAGTGTGGGTGCCTAAACCTCGTCATGCATATTCCAAAGTTGCTTCCAACAAGGGAAAAATATTCTGATTGACGAGACTTCCTTTGTCAATTCTGTTCAGATTAATAACTTGGTGGACAATTCCCTTGTGTTAAACAATTGATATAATTCGTGCAGCTTGCACAATTTTAAGAAAAGGGTGATCCAAACCTAAGCTTCTGAATCCTTTGTGTTAAACAAGGGATATAATTCGTACAACTCGCACAGTTTTGAGCAATGGGTAATCCACACCCAAGCTCCTCAACCCGCGCATATTTTTCATAATATACGAGGCAAGCAAGGCATGGACACCGCTATCCAAACCAGCCACTACACAAATAAAGTGTTGGTCAGGAAGAATCATTCTCCTAACATCTTGATTGCATATATAATGGAG
This sequence comes from Iris macrosiphon, assembly GCA_036927795.1. Classification (NCBI taxonomy): domain Eukaryota; kingdom Viridiplantae; phylum Streptophyta; class Magnoliopsida; order Asparagales; family Iridaceae; genus Iris; species Iris macrosiphon. Next base: position 45,856,260 of record JAYESA010000012.1, read on the forward strand.
GAAAAATTATGCACCACTCGTGCGCCAGGTCAAGACCTCCGAACAAAATTAAATGTGTATAGACAAATTATGCCAACTTTGTCTGTGCCACAGAATATGCCCTAAATAGAAGAAATCTCTAACAAAATGCTGATAGTGCGCTTGTCATAAGAGGACTGTTAGAGCAACTTTCTATCCTCTTTAAAGAGCAAAAACTCGAGATATAATGAATCACTTGCCAATCAAGCCAGAACATCAGTCTATACATAAGGGACCAAAAATTTGCACCAAAAATTTGCACAAAATATTCAATACATCTCATGTAAAGAGGCAGTGTCTGCCCTCTTCCTCCTCTTCTCTTTTCTCTTTTGATTTACATGAGTTATTGTACAAAAACATAAAGATAGGGGCCCCTCTGATATTACAACGGTGTTTCTTAATGAAAATTATTGTAATTGCCATAGAGTTATAATAGAATGTTATTGTGTATTATCAAAATGGTCTGTATTTGACCGATGACTTACACTATGTCTTATAAGCCTCAATATAAAAAGCAAGTTGACAACCAGGAGCATGATGACGACTTCTCTTTGGTTCAGCATATATGGCTTTGCGTCTTTCCCGTGGTAGGAGACAATCAAGATGAAGTTCTTCAAGAACACCCAGCCAAAGAAGATTTGACCAACTCGTATATTCCTTTGAAGGAGTATACCAAAATACTCATTCTCGATGACGGGAGCTCTTTAGTCACGAGAATCCCCATTCCTCAAAATCTGAGGCTAGGGGTAGCAATTCCCCTGATTTTGAAACTAAAAGTGTAGAATCGAACTACACGGTTCTTTCTACCAATCCATCTATCGTATACAGGGATGTTAGCATTTATGCCCTCGGTGATGAACCTAAAGCTTCTCCATTAGAAGCCGTCGAATAATGCCTCAAATCATTAGAGGCCGCTCTCAAGCATATGTACACTATAATACAAAATATGCATCAAATTATGATATCCCAATATTCTGCTATACCAGCACCTATCCAAGTAGCTTAATTCATACATGTGTAGCCTACTCCTAGAACAAAGCCTCTGTAGGACAACATAAATCCAGAAGCTATCATAAACTAAGAGTCACTAGCACCAACTCTTAATCCTCTTAACATTGGGGGTGGATCTCCGTCGGTGATGATTCATGTTCAAGTAGGATCCTATCAGTCAACTACACCTCTCCAATCAGAAGATCCTCTCGAAGCTATCCGAGAGTTGCATGCACAGGTCAATATTTTAAAGACGAAAGAACAACTCCGCAAGCTAGGGGTAAAACAGCCTTATCTTCCGTATTGGGATAATATTCCCTTCTCTCCTAAATATAAACTCTAATCGATAGTCTTATTTAAAAACAGGACATCAGCGAGCCAATATATTAATTACTTCAATATGATGATGACTCATATACAAAAAGAGGATGCCCTCCTAACCAAATTATTTATGTGATGCTTGGCCGAAATAGCCTACGATTGGTATCGTAGTTTGCCTGGCAACTGCATATCCTCATTTGATGACATGAAATATCTTTTTCTCTCATAATTCTATGAGGGAGGCATGGATATGACGATGTCTTCACTCATCGATATTAAATAAAAGGAGAAGAAATTCACTCGTGAATTCGCTGAGCGTTTCAGGAGGCAACTCTGAAGTTAACCCTCGGTATTCCAGACTCCGTATTCATTGATACCTGCAAAAAGAACCTACTGCCTATAGTAGGGCTCTGGACAGGTCCAACTCAATTTCAAGACTGGACGACGTTCATCATCTGGACCGAAGCTACTGAAGGCAACACAAAAAAGGCATACAGCAGAAGGGAAACGTCCCTCCAATAGTGTGAATAATCGCAACAACAAAGGAAATGAGGTCTTGGCGATAAATCTGTCAAAGCGAACCACCTCTCCTCTAACACAAAATCCTACATAGTCCTCCAAGCCTAAGAAAGAATATTCCTTTGACGAGAGCGATATCCCCAGCAATTTTGAATGCTTGATAAAAAGCAACAATCTGCAGTTGCCTGAAGCTACAAGACAAAATAAGGCTAGGAAAATAGATGACCCGAAGTAGTGCTTGTACCACCGATACATAAATTTTCCTACCACGACTTGTTATGTCTTAAAAAAGAAGATACAACAGTTGATAGATGCTAAAGCAATCACCCTTCACAACGAAGAAAAGACAGTCACTGCCAATATGGTTTCTTTAATTCGACAACTTTCCAGCACAAGAAGTCCCGAACGGCGTCGTCCCAATACCTCGAGCTATGATAAAAGTGGTAAATATTCTTCCTTCTAGAAGTTAAATAGAGGAATTGGTGCCTCTTACCATAGATCATGGCAAGATTATATGGATTTATCCTGATATAATTTCAGATTGGGATAAGGGAGCATCATCTTCTAATTCAAAATCTAAGAAGGGTTAGAAGTATAAATCATGCAATATAATTTATTCGGATCCTCAATCAGACGAAGATCATGACCAAAATCAGGAAGATGTATCTCTCAATGTCAGATTTCAAAATCTAAATATTTCCCCACCAACCTCTACTCACAAACTTCGCTTGACGCACCGATAAAGGTCCCTGATTGGCAGCATTTTGCTATATAGGACATAACAAAACTTTAGTGCTTATGAAGGTGTTCCTACATAAATTCCTCCTCTTCCTTCTACAACCATTAGAGCATTGACCTTGACTCAGGTGCTTGGGGAGGATCGCCCCCAATTTTATTGATACAGCCAACAATTTGTATGCTTGATAAAAAAATAGGGTACAATTTCCAGAAAGCTGAAGGTTTAAAATTTGTTAAGGGATGACGTATTCCTCTACAAATTCGAGTATAGTCCAATAAATCCAATATTGGATTGGGCTACAATGAGACCAACCCACAGACTCGCTCTAAGAAGGGGCATGACAAAAAGAAACTCAAGTCCTATAACATGATACTTTTTTTACCGATGCCCAAAGAAGGATCCATGAATAGTACCAGGTCCGGTAAAAATTATCATAAAACTTATGAATCTGTCCCGAAAGATATTCCTGACACTCTTTCTACTTAGCCAACTCCTGCTGCTCCGGTCATAACTGAACCTGGTCCTTCGAAGGCTACTACTGCAGAGAAAGAAAAAGAAAAAGAAGTAAGCTTTGACAAATCTCTGAAGAAGAATATACTCTAAGGACTTGAAAAGCCCTACAATTTTGACATATTGGCACAACTGGACAATACCCCAGTCTGACTCTCCATATTCGAGTTGCTTCATTTGTCGAAGGAGACTCGTGAAGCTTTGAGGAAAGCTCTGATACATGCAGACTCATGCTTAGCTCAAGTCAAGAATCCGGATGAAGAGTCATTAGCATGTCCTCAATGCCATAGCATGATCGAGAAGATTCCTGACATCACTTTCACGCAAGATGATATGCTACTCAAAGATAATCATCATAACAGGCCTCTGTATTATATCGGTTACATCAGATCTATCAAGGTGAACCAGATACACATAAACCCTGGTTTTTCACTCAGTATCATTCCTAAAATTATACTAAAATGATTAAAGATACCAATGCACAACCTGCCTGCTACTAGTACTACCATTCTAGGCTTTAATGTTGGAAGAAGTAAACCATTAGGAAAGATATGCATAAAAATTTAGATAGGAGATCTACGTACTGAAGTCATATGCCATATGATTGACTCTGACATATCTTACAACGTTTTGCTAGAACAACCATGGATATACCAGCATAAAATTGTACCCTCTACCCTATATCAATGCTTCAAGTATGTGCACATTAGAGGAGAGGTCAAAATAGAGGTAGCCGACCTTAACCATTTTAAAGGTGTCAAAGCCTATTTTTTTGAATCTGCACTCTATACACCAGAGTATATGAAAGAGGAAGCTAATCAAGCTAGTGATGAAGCAAAAAATACTCCAAAAGAAGAGCCTCTGATAATCAGAGTCAAATGACATACTACTCGTCCAACTCCTTCGAAGCCTCTCGGCATCTACTTACACAAGTCATCTCCATTGGTCATCAACTATTGATGCAATGAACAACCAACACTGGAGAATGAGCCACTTATTATCGACCTTCGTCGTAACAAGCTATCAACATCAGTGAATCAACTCCTAGTCATCAATCTTGCCAAGCCTCCTATCAAGGCTGAAGATTCTGCCGACTATGTGGATAATGAAGAAATTTTATATTTTAGGAATAAAGAAGACTCTACTTCACACTATATTGATGTTGAACCCTTTGCTAAAAAATTATTAGAGGCTCTTCACCTCTACGAACCTCTGTCCATACCCGTAGCATCTCTATTCCAATATGGTTCATCATATGAACCATATGAGGAGGCATACTTCATAGGTCCAGCGAGATAGGACAAGCAATATCATATAATTCTTGGCAAAGCTAGAAATAAAAGAGTTACACAGACTAATGGTTTTGACAAAGATATAGGGAAGATATAACCGTATCGTTATAGCCAACCAGACAAGAATATCATACAAATGGTGGGCTACAACTTAAAAATCTGGCTTGGGACTAAATTGTGGAAAATGCAGACAGACTCCTATATGTCACCTCTCTCCTAAAGGTAAGCCGAAAATATACTACCAACGGACTGGTCATGGTTTGGGATATGTTACACCACCAACAAGTCCTGAAAGTTTAGAATCAGAAGAAAAGATACATTCGTATTCCTCTGACTCATTATTGTGGGATTCTGACGAAAGTATGTATGACGTATTCAAACAGGCTTTCTCTATAAATATGGTGTCAACTGCCCCGGATGAGAAAGTCGTTGAACTAGTGGAACCATTCAAAAAAAATCTATAGGCACAACAAATGGATACTCAATGGGAAGTTTGGTTTGAGCAATGTGAACCACCTACAGAGGATAAAATAGTCTAAATTAATGTAGAAGAAAAATCTTTCCCAAGACCAATCTTCATTAGCAAGAGTCTTCCTGAAGAAGATCAAAATGCTTTACTCCAGCTAATAAGGGAGTATATCAATGTCCTCGCTTGGAGTTATGAGGATATGCTTGGCCTAGATCCTTAAATAGCCATACACAGGCTCAATATTCTTCTGAATGCTAAATCGGTGAAACAACAACAATGTTGATTCCATCGAGATATGATGGATGCAATTGAAACATATGTCGAAAAACTCATAGAATATGGCTTCGTTTGAGAAGAGCAACTTCCAGACTGGGTAGCTAATGTCATTCCAGTCATAAAAAAAAATAAAAATATCTGGGTCTGCGTAGATTATCGAGATCTGAACACGGCATGTCCAAAAGATAAATTTCCTCTTTCCATCACAGATATCATGAACAATAATACATGTGACTTTGAATGTATGTCCTTTATGAATGGATTTTTAGGTTACAATTAGATCAAGATGTCGCCTGATAACAAAAAATATACCTTTTTTGTACGCCATTGAGAGTTTACTGTTATACAGTCATGCCCTTCGGTTGGAAGAATACGGGTGCAACGTATCAACGAGCCATGAGTACAGTTTTCCAAAAATATTTATGAAAAATAGTAGAATGCTTTGTGGATGACTTCACTGTTAAGAGTCGCTATAGAGATTATCACCTTCAAGATTTGAAGACTATGTTCGAATTGATGTGCCACCACCAGTTGAAGATGAACCCAACTAAATTTTTTTTGGGAGTCTCCAGTGGCAAGTTCCTTGGATTGTTATAACTTCCAATAGTATTCATATTAACCCCGATAAAATCAAAGCTATCCTCGAAATGCAGCCTCCGTGTAATCTTAAAGAAGTTCGTGGTATGCATGGGTGTTTGGCATACATTAGGAGGTTCATCTGAAATCTTTCGGGACAGTGTCGACCCTTCTCTCAGTTAATAAAGAAAGGTGTATCCTTTGTCTGGAATAAAGTATGTTAATAAGTATTCAACGACATCAAACGATATTTAACAAATTTGTTAATTCTGGTATCTCTGATCGTGGGAAACCTTTTTTGTTGTATGTTCGAGCAATAGATCACTCCCTAGGAGCTCTTCTTGCACAGAAGAGTGACGAAGGCTATGAACAAGCAATCTATTATCTTAGTCGCATGATGGTGGGCGTTGAACATCGATACAATTCAGTAGAAAAATAATGCCTTGCTTTGATATTTTCTATTCAGAAGACACGACATTACGTGTCAGGTCAAACCATTCACATCATATCCAGATTAAATCTCCTTCGGGTATTGATCACCAAGCTAAAAATACTCAATTCCGGGTTGGCTACATAGGCAATGCTGCTATCACCTTATGACATGGTATATGTCCCGCAAAAAGCCATGAAGGATTAAGTGCTAGCTAATTTCCTGGCAGCTCATCTTGTACCAGAAACTTCCAAACTATACGATGATATCCCAGATGAAGTCTTAGAATCTAATATGGCAATGGGAGATGATACCTGGCAACTATTCTTTGATGGCGCATTAAGGAAAGGACCCAAAGGCAACATAGTAGCTGGAGTTGACATAGTCCTGGTATCTCCTGACAAACTACTCATTCATCGAGCATATTCTCTTAGTGAACCATATTCCAATAAACTTGACAGAGTATAATGTTCTGCTCATCGGTCTCCAATTAGCTAAAGAATTGGACATAGAATATCTTGAAGCCAATGGAGATTCTAAACTGATAGTCAATCAAATCATGGAAGAGTATGATATTTGGCATGAAGATATCATCCCTTATCATCGAGCGACAATCGAACTGGCTTTTACTTTCAAAGGATTCTTCATCGAGCATGTGCCTCATTTACAGAATATGGAAGCTAACGCTTTGGCCAGCCTAGCAGCATGATTGGTTATTCCCCTAAAGAGACGACATTCAATATGATAACATTACAAGAGTTATTATGTAAAAAAAATAACTTGTACGTTGAACATAGTTACGTCATAACTTTAACTTCCATGAATAAAGATTGGAGAAACCTTTTTATAGACTACGCTACTTATGGAATTCTTCCAGAAGATCCGAAAGAAGCCACTTCCAACAAAAGACGCTCACTCCGATTCTACTATGATGCCTCGTCTAAAATATTATATCTTCGTTCTTATGATGTATTGCTGCTACATTGTCTTTCCAACCCTGAAGCGAGACAATTACTCCGTGAGGCTCATGATGACATCTGTGGAGCACATCAACCGGGTCCTAAATTACAAGATCGCCTCAGGAGAATGAATTATTATTGGCCCACCATAGTGGCAGATGCCGTAGACTACGCCCGTAAATGCAGATTATGTCAAATTTATGCTAATTTTATCCACCAACCAGCAGAGTTCTTATACCCTACAGCTGCCTCCTGGCCTTTTGAAGCTTGGAAAATAGATATTATTGGTCCAATTATCCCTTCTTCTTCTAGATGACATCAGTTTATACTTGCAATAATCGATTACTTCTCCAAATGGGCAAAAGCAGTCCCGCTTATCGAAGTTAAAATGTCCAACATAATTAATTTTATCAAACACCATATTATCTATCATTTTGGTTTTCCTCAAAGGATAATACATGACAACAAGCCATAATTTGCCATTGAAGCATTCCATCGGTTCTATGACAAGAATCAGATCCAGAATGTAGCATCTATGTCCTACAATCCAGCAGCCAACGGCTTAGCAGAAGCCTTCAACAAGACCATAATCAAACTCCTTAAAAAGTTTATCTTATCCAACAAATACAATTATAATAAGAAACTCGGAGAGTATTTATGGGCTTATCGTAAAATAGTTCGAACTCCAACTAGTTGTACACCATTCTCTCTGGTTTATTGATGTGAAGCGGTCATTTCACTCAAAATCCAGATACGCTCTCTCAGAATAGCTATTGCTAATGAGCTAACGATAGAGAATAATGATCGATTACGCCTGCAAGAATTATAAGCATTAGATTAAAAGTGTATGTACGTTCAACAGCACATTAAACTATACCAAGCACACATTTTAAGAGTTTTTAATCGAAAAGTCAAGAAAAGAATATACCAGGTCGGTGAATTGGTCCTTTCAGTGAGGAGACTTATGATCACAATCCATAAGAGCAAAGAAAATTTTTAGGCTAAATGGGAAGGTCCTTATGTGATGGAGACAGTATTCTCCAACGGAGCCTACAAGCTTGCTAAGCCTAATGGAGATTTGATAATGATGTCTATCAATGAAAAATTTCTCAAGAAGTATTGTCTAAGAACGACATATTCTTCTCCATCTCTAGATGATTAAAATAAAATATACAGTAGATATATTTTGTTTAATCCCCAGCAACTCATAGCCTACACGGCCTCTCAAACTATTACCTATATTTATTTTTGAATAAGACATGGGTAATGGGTCCTCAAAGTTTCCCAGCGGGACAATACTCAGTTCCAATGGAACACTCTCATTGAGATCACCTAAATAATTCTTTCCAACCAAAATATTCCATTCTTAAAGTCCAGTTATTTTTAGGATATCCTATTCCTGATCTCTAGTTGGGTGAAAATAATCTGACATATTTACTCACCAGTCAATAAGTGTAAAGTGATTCATGTCCATATTACCTCTGAATTATATTTCATTTATTATCCCCTAAAGAGGAGATAATAGTTCATCCTTGAACTACTCTTTATTTTCTTTCTCTCTGCAGTAAACTAGTGAACTATCACGCCTACATCACCTCTGATAGTATTGCATCCTACAAAATTTATTATTTGTACTCAGCACGAGTATGTCTCGAGTGATACATCTATCAAATTCTCCTACATAATTATTCGGCCATGTCCATAATTTTTCTGAGCAGATATATATTCAATGGGTCTCAATTTGTAAGTATCACTAAGTTGAAACAATTTTTTTTATCGATAGAAAAATAAGGAAAGGATGATGTTGGTCTGAGGATTTCCATGTGCGCACATTTGGCTTATTGACAAAAAATGTTACACAATGTGCATGACCAGACAAGTTGTAAGAATGCGTGCGACAAATCACATAGTTCATTTATGCACATAACAGTGGGATGGCAAGAGAAAGTCAACATATTCAGGCTTTTCTGGCGCACTTCGACCAAAGCCTTCACTCAATAATACACATACAGCAGAATAAAGTCAAAACTAAAATTTTATTGATGATTAATCATGATTACATATGATGGAGATCTATCAAAGCTAGATTTTCATCCTAAAAAAATCATAATTATACATATAAAAATCTATTACATCTAGATTTTTATATGATAGGAATCTATCACAAAGTTATCTCCATCATTGCGTATCGTCTGCTCTAGATGCAGATGAACTGAGGCGTAGAAGAAATAGACTTCTCAGTGTAAACCACAGTACATGGAAAATAAATCCATGTTGTGGGCGAGGATGCTATACAAGACTGGACCTGTTTAAATTAGCATGACCCCATTTCTGTCGGACACGATGTAGAACATGGCGAGTCAAATGGAATTTGTTCTGCTATCACCATCCAGCGCCACCGCTAGAAACCCCTGTAATCAACACAGGATCCATACTAAGATAGTGATTCCAGCGAGCTGGGTTTGAACACTACGAATAATCTTCTAGATAATTCATTTGTTCAATACGAGCGACAAAGCCTAAGATATCCTTACATACTCAATCACGTAAAGAGCTTAGTGACAACGATCTCCAAATGAGCCTCCAACCCATCATTGAGAAGTGTCTCCTCTTGCATCTTCTCTGTGGACAACAAAGCCGATGGAACCATACTGCTACGGTCTTCTTCGTAGACTCACACTTAACAATGGCCATGCTCAAATCTCACAGCAAGAAATAGATAAGTTTGGGAATGCTTGGTAAAGTGTCACCCCCCACCCCCAGCTTCCAACAATCTATCTCTAACTGCTGATTGCCAACTCCAAATTTATGGCCTAAACACCACTTCCTTCTCAACCCACTCCTATAAATGGTTCACATTTGGGAGGTTCCAGTTGATACCTGATCTCTGATTGAAGTCAGGATCTGCTGCTCCAACCCCGTATCTACTTGTGATGCACCTGGGTTGGTTTCACATTTTTAGATGGGGGTATTTTTATTATTTTGCATTTTTAGGGGTTAATATTAATTTGTTTGCTATTATTTAATATTATACTTTGTGCTATTTATTTTATAGTTAGTGGACTAGCCTAGTATTTTGAACTTGACACTAATGAACCAACTAGACATTTCCTAACACAATTAGTGCAACCAATTAATTAGTCATGATTTATCCATTTAATTAGAAGAGAATGGTTAGTGAACCCTCCCAAAATTATTAGAAACTATCTTTAATTAAACCATTTTCTTAGCTAAACCTTTATGACTTAATAAAAGGGATTCTTGGACATTTTGCTTTGCTCAAGGTTAGAGAATGGTTGCCGACCATATATAGGAGTATTTAACTTCTCATCATTTTATTAGGAGCCTCCATTCAACCCTATTTAGCCTACTCTTATTTCTCTCTCCATTTAAGAAGAAGATCCAACCTCTTCTATTCCTAAATTAATCCTCAACCCTTTTTTATTTTTATCCCAAGGAGGCTTAAGCTTGGATTAGCAAGGAGGAAGCATTGGAAGGATAGAAGCTTGAAAGAGGTGTCCATTCTTGAAGATTGTGTCCATTAGTGCCTTTGTATTAGGAATCCATCTCCCAATAGGTAAATATGATAATAACCTTTGTATCTTACATCTAAATAGTATAATTAGTCATTTAGAATCTATCCTTGCATTAGGCCTACCCATGGGGAGAAGCTTGGGCTTTATTGGACCCATTTAGAGACTTTAACATATTATTTTATGTCAATTTTGTAGGAAATTCAAGATTGGCACACCAAGTGATTGTCATTTGGTCAATTAGGCTAATTTGATACTAAATTGATTGTGTGAGGCTAGATCCGTGACCATAATTGGATACAGAGAGCCCGTATCACGATACTTCGTGATATGGAGGTGTAGATTGGTATTTTTTCTTGTATTGTACCTCTAGAGGCTAATTCCCTGTTATTGTCACGCCCCGATCCCGAAAGGGTCTTTCGTCCTCGCCGGATCCTTTACGAAACCGATTCGTCCTTGCTAGGGCGTGATGCCATGCGAGCCTGGGGTTGCGCTCGCACAAGGCAAGAACTTGCAGTTTTAGGAACCCATTTTGAAAACACAGATTATAAAACACATTCACAGATATTTGAACACAAATGCGGAAGAAACATGCTTTTTCATTGAATATTCAGAGTAATTTACATAGAGTTTACATTGATGCGCCTTCTCGGCTATTGAATTACGTTACAAAAGATAACTCAAAATGCAGGGCGCGCTCCGTCAGATAGTCCACGTCGTTTGCACATTACACCCTTGTATAGATTGAAGTCCATGCCTCCAAAATGAACTGACTCCAGCTATACTTCAAAATAGAGGTGCTTCTAATGCCTCCTCGCTATGCTCTAGCGTTGCACCGTTTGAGTGCCTGAAATAGTTGCCCACAACGTGGGTCAGTACTCAACCTGTACTGGTGAGCGGGATGAACCCACTCGACTAAATTGACACTAGCTTGTTAGGGGCGAGCATGCATTAAGATAGCTTCTATAAGGAAGCAAGTAAAATCAATTCATATCAGTTGCATGTTTTGATAGGAATGAATATAGCATTGAATCCAACCAGTACACCGATTTGCTTACTCAATCGATGCACGCCTTCCCTGAAACGAAACACAAGTATACTTACCATCTGAACAAGACAATAAGTTAGCATACGTTCTATTCTATGCGGTCATTGGTGTGATCGACACCTTAGGGACATATTTCAAGCTTAGCGGCGCGCCCTATCAGCCCGGGTAGCAAGCCCTGCTGGAGGTCCCGCTATGCATCATGACGAGCACGAATCAAATATTTCCCTCCGGATCGATAAGGTTCCAGTGCCCTGGAAAGCCGTTTCGAGGAAATGCCAAACCCTGTGCACAAGTTGTCCTAGACCATGCAAATGTATGAAATAATTCATATTACATACAAATGCATCGAATTAAACATAAGAAGTTAAGCAGCAACATATATATATCTCATGCAACAGTTCATATTTTCTCAAGCGGTGTTCACATTTAGTTATCCCATAAGTCCAACTCTATCCGAGGCACCAGGCCGCCACCAACAACCAACTCTTCCTTATAAACAAGCTCAAATTATAAGGTGTGCAAGCATATGATAAAATTAGTCTACAAATCCCATGTTCCTTTCTTAGTGGCTGGCATGCCTGTGGCTAAGGATTTCCTAGGCGTCCAACCGGGCATCATCGAGTGAACGATTGAAACTTAGAGATGTTGGCATGAAGAAGTAGGAAAGAAGGGACCAAACCACTCACTGGTTAAGGGAAAGAGGCTGAAACTAGGAATCCCGCTAGCGACGATCAAACGTCAGTTACGCGGACCTGAAATAACACAAGCACCGAGTTAGAAATCTTGCCTATCCTTCCTTGCCGAACTCCCCAAAACCTCAAGTTCCAAACAATAAAACCAGCAGCGAAAACCAAGCAAATCGAAAGCAACAACAAATCCAAAATCTCAAAACGGCAATCAAGAAAACCAAGCAACCAAAACACGAAAACTATTGGACTCGTTTCAATAGAGGCCTTTCCATGAGTTGGAAAGGATCATCGTATTTTGTCCGTGGCAAGAAGATGCCGAGATCTAAGTTACAACTCAGACGGACTAGCCACAAGCCCAATTACATAGTGCTCGTCCCGGTCGGATCGGGATTTGAGGCACTACAGTTATTAGCATTAATTTTAGTTATATTAATTATTATATATCATAATATATATTTGGTATTATGGGGTTGTGGTATAGTAATGTGGAGTTTTGAGAGAGTATCATAGGATATTCTAGTGTGAAGCTAGAGTGTACACTAGGTGTTCGATTTATTGCTCATTAGTATTATAGACTGTGTGAGTGTTGAGGTATTATGCACAGAGTAGTTGGGGGTTTACCTCTGAAGGGTGTTCAAGCAGTTGTAGATGAAGGGGTTGCTGAGAGAAATACCTGCAAATATTAGTTGCATCAACAATTATATGGCACACTGCTGCAAGTTGATGAGGGTGTCTAATAAGGGGGGATTTTAGATAGAGCAATAACAGTATCAGCCTTGGCATTCAGTGCCTAGTCAAAAAATGTGATTGTTTGCCTTGAGGTTGCAGACATTAGGTATATCTCTAGGTAAATATGAGATGTCAAGATATGGATATGTTTTGAGCTATAGGTCGAGGTTTTGGGATAGGCTTATATCAAGGTTAGAGTAGAGTGTGTGAGGGTATCTATCTATGTATTATTCATCCATCTACCGGTTTGTCTATTTATCTAACTATCTATCTATTCATCTAGTTATGTGTATAATATTATAGTGTTGAGAAATTAAGTGGAGGTAAGGAGCACAGATAGTGTGGACGTCCCTGCAAGCCTGGTTGGGGTGTCCTGTTGGTGTTTCACACTCGAACAACAGTGGGTGAGTGTATCAAGTGCAAGAGTGCCTGTGTTTAGTGTAAGTATGTACTAGAGTGAGATTTGGTTTAGGAATAAGAAGGAGAGAGTATGAATTAGGCAGTTGCGTGGTGTTTGGTTTGCAGATGTATAGGATTGGGTATTTTAGGTAGGTTAAATAATAACTATGTTAAGTCTATGTGTCTAATAGGGAAATTCTTGTGAGTATAGGTTTTATGGGTAAGCATTTCAAGATACTGCAAATTGGAGGTTTCATATAAGTGACAGAAAAAGAAGTTTTGATGCAGGAATGAGCTCGACTAGATGTGCTACTTGCACTAGGAGTCCATGGGTAAAATGGTAGTAAATAGGATATGCAATTGCATATATATGACTGGGTAGGTATAGTTGTTGTATACAAGTGCTGGAGTAAACCTTGCACATTTGTGCTCAGTGAAGGATGTGTCAGTGTGCTAAATTATGCATAGCATATAGGTATGAGAGTTGGGTGTATTATCATGGGGTCGGGTATCAGTCCAGATATATAGACTGATGTGGTATTAGTCATGAAGAGGGATGTAGAGGCATAGGTATCCTTGTGTTCAGTGGGCCTAAATTGCTAAATAGCACCTGGAGATCTGATACATGGCTGTATCAGTTGAGGGGTTCTGTTTGGATACTCTAACATGATGAGGCAAGTGCTGGCATTAAGTTAGTGCCTGTATCAGTTACTGTATGAGGTTTTACCTAAGAGTCTCAGTAAGGTATGAGCTATAAGTGGGTGTGAGTACTTAGTGTCCAGTGTGTGTTAGAGTGCAATTACTGTGATGAGTGTTCAGTTAGTGTATTTTGTGCAGTGTAAAGGGAGCAAGGCAGTGGGCAGTGTGTAAGTGAGTTAGATGAGGAGTATATGAGTATCCAGTGGTGGTTATATTGGTGCCAAGATAAGGCTAGGGTATAGGTTATAGCTAAAGTATATGTATAAGGTAGATATTTATATTCGTTTAGTTCAGATACTATATATGACACTAGTATATAGCTATAATATTAATGTAAAATGAGTTAAATAGTTAGAATAAAATTAGTATGGATATCATAGCAAGAGGATATAGCCTAGAAATCTAGTGTGGATCAAGTATTAGCTAATATATCTTAGATAATAACAAGGTATAACTAGAAAGGGCCAAAAATTATGGTAATGACCTAGTTTGGCCTAGTTTGACTAGTATGACCTAGGAATGGCCTAGAAATCATATTTTGACTCATTTTAGTTCATTATCACTTCTTTATATCAAATTGATATGACATTCATATATAGGTATGAGTGACACCAGCTCGGACACGTAGTGACACCTTTTGCTCCAAACCAGAGGCGAGTACATTCTCTGATAGTTTTTATTATTTAATAATTATTATAATATAAGCATTTAGAAATGTTCTACTTGATTTTGATACAGTGGTTACACGGACTGGTACTATATGGATTCTATCAGGAGATGTCATCCCCTTACCGTATACTTTAGATACTCCTTCACATGTACTTTATCATGAGCATCGATATTCCTTGTGCTCGTGCTCATTTGTGTATATTAATGTTCTTCGTGTACTCATATTATATTCGTGTTCGTGATATGTCATAATCGGATCCATGAGTATTAGTTGAGGCGGGAGAAGTGCTAGATAGATATGTGATCAAAACTTTGAATATTATATTGCATCATGTAGACAACAACCAGTCATATACTTCACGTGTGATTGTGTTACTCCATAGACAACAGCCAATCTTAAATGATTGTATTATTGATCATGTTACTTATAGACAATGACCAATCATACTATACATATGATTGTGCTATAGCCTTGATATTATATCTTGATAACCCAAGCATATCACATATCTAACTAGTATTTTAAACACTTAGTGTAGTTATAGTTTTTCTATATATTCTGGTTCTTTGCCTCTATTCTATTTTATTATAATCAGTTATACTTATTGCTCCAGATTATTTGTCTCTTCCTACCAAAGTATGATATTGCACATTGCTCTCATCCTATATTACATTCTTTATTTCTGTTAATAGTCATTATCAACTAATTAGAACTTTTATTGGATTATACTTTGCTCTAATTCTGACTGGATATATTTTTTAGATGATTGGATAGAGCAGATATGTCCCACCTACTACAGCCCACAGGATGGCGATGCCGTTGAGATTGCACAATAGAGTCTCTTGATATAGTACCACATGTTGGAGAGTTTTATATTATTCTTTATGATGTTGTATTTAATCTTAGATAGACTTTATGACATGTACTATATTTGAGATATTTTGGGTTGAGATTAAACTATTGGACTTGGACTTATATTGTTGACCTAGACAGTGTTCTACCGCCGATGCTTCGGCGGAGGCTGAACGTACCCACATACTCATGTCCCTACACCAGGTGCGGATTGTGACATAAAGTTTTGTTCTTATTTATGAGAGAAGAGATGCCAAGTATAGCATTTCTCTCAAAAATAGTTCCTTAAAAGCTGTCTGCATCTCCAAAAAAGTCTTTTGCGTCTCCTCAAAGACCGCATCAAAACCAACAAAGCAAGCCAAAGATACGTGCATGTCAGCTACGTCAGCAAATCCATTAGGATTCTGTCCAGAGTGAGCGCACAAAGTAACTCAACAACTTTTATGCTTCTAATTCAAAGTAATTTTGAATTCATCTAAACAAATTCAAAAATTTTGAATGAGGTCTTGTAGAAGCATAAAAAGTGCGCCTCAGACAGATGGCACAATTTTTTACAAATAAATCCTACAAGTAGAAGAATATCGTACTTTTTACTTGTTCCAGAAGAAAGACGCGCATTCTCGTACTTTGGTGCATTTTTCATTAATTTCAGATAATGACGTACTCTTCAGAGAGTAAAAAAGTGGCACACTTTTTTAATATTATGAAAGATGGCGTACAAACGATCTTCTCTCTCTCAATATTTAAAGTAGCAGACACAACTGACAGAGACAGAAATTGAAGAGTCAGAGGTCATCATTACAAAGAAGCTACGACACGCAGACCAAAGTTGTCATTTTGTGACCCAACCGCAGTGCCATTTCTCTTCAAAATTGTGCCTCAGTGCCAACTCCTTCAAAAGTGCGCCACAGTGCCATTTCCTTCAAAAGTGTATAGAAGTGTCATTTCCCGTAAAAGTGTGCCACGGTGTTATTTTCTTTAAAAGTATGCCAGTCTCCAAACGACTTCTAAAGTGCGCATATTGTCCTAACCGATATTGAGCAGTTATGAATGCTTGTCTTATATGTCGTACTTCTCGTAAAAGATGTAAAAATATCTGTCCCGTACATCCTATGCTTTCCTCGTATAGGAAGCTACGTGTCAAGCAGGCAGCAAGTTGTGCACCCACTCATACAAAACGTGGGGTGTTAATCCACCAAAAGTGTGCGCATAATGGTAAAACAATATTGACTGTCCATAGTGCACGCACACTATCATAACCACTCCTAAACTCTATAAATACAGGCAGCCTCTACATACAGACAGGGGACACAGGGACACAGAAAGATAGAGAGAAATGTGCTAGAATTCTTAAGTCTTTGAAATTCAAGATAGAGCGAGAGAAATAGAAGCTTTTTGTGCCGTCGTGCCAGAGATTTCTTATTGTTCAACTCTCCAAGTTATTCACAGCAATCTACAACGTCCTGTTGGGATGTTCGTGGATACATCAGTATATGATCATACCGTCAACCTTATACCAGTGCTTGTAATATATGGACGATCATGGCATCGTCAAGACATAATTTGCTGACGTAGATCCATTCAATGGGGTTGAGGCCTATTACTCTGACTCGATCCTCTACAAGCAAGTCCACCAATATGAAGGTGCTAATAATGTTAACGATTAGGCAGAGACTGGGACAACATCGGACGAGCCCTGAGAGTCCATCTCAAAGCACGCACTACCGACACAGCCCCTTCCCTCATAGTAAAATTGCACAAGAAAGCACCCGAATCTCTAGTCGTTCTCCTTCGTATACTGGGTCGGCCATTGAAGGAAGATCCGACACCTACGACAAATTTTGAACCTCTAGTGGGAAAGCTGTGTAGGAGACCTCCCAAGCCGACACTCGCACTAGGGATAGATCTCGAAAAGGATGAACTGGAGGAGTATGTAGCCACTCATTCTAACATCCCTTCTCTTGACGATGTCATTCCTGAGGAATGGATACCTTATTTTATGAATAAAAGGGCTATCTTTAAACTACTCAGATGTTGTACATCTCAACACATTATATTCTATGGAGTACGGTCTAGACTGGAACCTGCATACACAGGTAACTACCACCTATCTAGTGAACCAAATTCTTCTCAGTCAAAACTTGTACTTCATAGTTCCAACAAGGAAGATGAGAGACCAACTCATCATCTTCGGCAGAGTGGAAAGTCTCTAATCCTCTGTCCCCGAGGAACTGGAGCCAGAAATCGATATCAATAAAATGCTACTTCACCGGTACAACTTTCAAACCATGCACCTCATCCAGAATATGGGATAAGATCTGAAGGCCGCTAGAGGCTTAAATTATGACAAAGTTTGACGGCTGCTTCTGCGTCTACAGGATCTGCAGGCAAGTCCGAGGATTACTACCATAAGACCAAGCATGGCTTAGGGTACTTTATGCCTCCCACAACCCCCAAAGGCTAGGATGAAGAAGATAATTTACACTCTCACTCTTTAGAATCTTCCACTTGGGACTCCGATATTAGTATCGGGGAGATGCTCAAAAAAACATTGTCTGCCAAAATAGTATCAGATGACCCTGAGAAAGACGACGAGGATCCACCTGAACTCTTTGCAGTAGAACCATGTGCCCGATGCCTAGACGTAAAATAGGAGATACAGTTCGAGCAACGAGAACCCCCAATGGAGGATAAAGTCGTACAAATCAATTTGGGCGACAAATCCTCCTATAAACTTATCTTCGTTAGAAAAAGTCTGTCTGATGAGGATCGATAATCCCTACTATAGCTCGTTAGGGAATACATCGATGTCTTTGCCTGGAGTTAAGAAGACATGCCGGGACTAGACTCCCAAATTGTAGTCCACAAGCTCAACATCTTGCCGAACACTAAGTCGATCAAGCGACAGAAATGGTAGTTCTGGCCGGACATCATGAATGCCATCGAAGCTAAAGCCAACAAACTGATAGCTAGTGGATTCACTTACGAGGAACAACATCCATATTGGGTAGCCAACATCGTGCCCATCGTAAAAAAGAATAGAAAGATCCGGATTTATATTGACTTCTGTAATCTGAACATGGAATGCCCTAATAACGAGTTTTCCTTTTTAATCACAAACATAATAATCGATAACACTCGTGGCTTCGAGACCATATCCTTCATGGATGAATTCTCAGGCTATAATCAAATCAAGATATTTCCTGATGACGAGAAGCATACATATTTTCAAACGCCAATATGAGTGTATTTCTACACAGTCATGCCCTTCGGTTTGAAGAACGCATGTGCTACAGACCAGCGAGCTATGAGCACCATCTTCCATAAATATCTATGGAAGATAGTGGAGTATTACGTTGATGACATCGTTGTCAAGAGTCTCTCTAAAGATAATCACCTCTGAGACTTGAAGACTATGTTCAACCTAATGCGTGCGCACCAGCTCAAGATGAATCCTACCAAATCCTTCTTGGGAGTCTCCAACGATAAATTTTTGGCTTTTGTCATAACTTCGAAGGGTATCCATGTAAACCCCGGCAAGACTAAACCAATCCTTGAAATATACCTGCTGAAGAACCTCAGAGAACTTCGTAGCCTTCAAGGAAGACTAGAATATATCCGGAGGTTTATATCAAACCTCTCTCGATGTTGTCAGTCGTTCACTCAGCTCATGAAGAAGGGAGTCTCCTTTGTCTGGAATGAAGAATGCTAGTGTACCTTCGACGATATCAAGGAGTATCACATGAACCCCCCAGTATTATTTGCCCCCATTGTGGAAAGACCCTTCTTGCTATATGTGTGGGCAACAGATTACTCCCTCGGAGCTCTACTAGCCCAAAAATGTGATGCAGGTCACGAATATGTTATCTACTATCTCAATAGAATGATGGCCAGCGTAGAGCACAAGTACAACCCCATTGAGAATGAGTGCCTCGCTTTGGTCTTCGCTATTCAGAAGACCCGACATTATGTGGTAGGACAAACCATCCATGTAATCTCATGAGTTAATCCTCTTAGGATCCTTATGACTAAATTCGGAGCGCTTAACTCTCGCCTAGCCACATGGAAAATACTGTTGTCATCATACAACATGATATTTTTTCCACAAAAGGCGGTCAAAGGCTAAGCATTGACAGATTTCCTGGCGGCCCACCCAGTATTAAAAATCTTGAAGCTCTACGAGAAGATCCTAGATGAAGTAGCAGACTCAAACATGACCATAATCGCATAAGCTGTTTGGCTAATGTTCTTCGATGGTGCTTCAAGAATAGGGTCAAAAGGTGATATTATCGCTGGTGTCGGGATAGTACTGATTTTCTCACACAATCTTGTCATAAACCGTGCTTACTCCCTTACAGAGCTATGCTCCAATAATGTGGCAGAGTACAACAACCTCATCATTGGGCTCCAACTCGCTAAACAAGTGAGAGTAGACTACCTAGAAGCCTACGACGATTCCAAGATGATGGTCAGTTAGGTCCAGGGCGAATATGAGGTCCGACATAAAAACTTGACTCCCTACCACCAAGCCGCCCTTGGAATAATCTCTACCTTATAGGGGTTTTTCATAGAGCACGTCCCTCGACTGTAAAATATTGAGGCTGACTCCCTTGTCGGTCTCGCTACTTCCCAAGTAGTCGCGGTCAAAATCTATCAGCTGATCATAATGGTCGGTCAAGAGCTGGTATGCCCAAAAAATAACCTCAGTATATGCCTGAGCTATTAAGTGGAGACAGACACCAGCACCCAAGACTGGAGACTCATATTCATCAACTATGTAGTAAATAGGATCATTTTTGAGGACCAAGTAGAGGCCATTTGTCACGAGCCGCACCCGAAAATCGGGCATGAGCCGTGGGTACGTCCAGCCTATGCCGCAGAATCGGCGGTAGAACGCTGTAAAGGTCCGTTCTAGGTCAACCATATCTATCTATATCTCACTGGAAAATCCGGCATGACCTCTCCAAAAGGAGGGCAAAACCACGCAATATATATATAAAATCCTCTCCCAAAGGAGGCAACCACGCAATATATATATATCAATGATCTCAATCACAAAATCTAGAGAAAGAATATAAGCACGATATGATATAAACAAAGAAACAGAACTAAGAGAGCAAGACAATACAAAATAATACAGTCCAAGTCTACAAATAGCTACAACATCTCAAGCAACAAAAGAATAAGTACAGTCATCCAAAATACAAACCATTGGAAATAACCCAGAAAACCCACCTAGCTAACTAGGGTGCTATCGGCGTCTCCTCGGCGCACTCCTCCTCGGGGTCACAACAGTCGTCAATACCAGGCCCGTAGAACGTAGGGCAATAGTCCTCAGGATCCTCTGGAAAAAATATGCCCAGTCAGGACTGGAGCGAAGTACATAACTCTGAAAGCAACTCCAAATGCATGGTAAGGTGTATATGACGAGCAATAGAAAAGTAATCAAGATGCACAGGAAATAAATATATGCTGGAGCACAATAAGTAGCTGCAATGTAAACTGGAGAACAATACAAGTAGTGAAAAAGTAACTGCAGGTGAGAAACATGAATGCTAGCTAAGTGCCTTGAGCACAAGTTCGTTATGTGATCGGCTTAGGTTGCACATGAAAAATACTAAGATAACTCCGTTATGCGTGAGTTGCATAACCGACATACACATGAATACTGTTTGGCTTTGATCACATAACCAACTCACTACTCTCCTCCCCCACTAATACCATTGGATCCAACCACAACACGCTACGTACATGATAATAGCTCACGCACACGAAGGCAAGAGCACAAGAAGCACATGATAGCACATGAGAATCAATACCCGAAGCACATGATGAAATACACGTGATAGAGTACCCGCTGAACACGGTAAGAGGAATAGCATCTCATGACGGGATCCACTAGTATCAGCTCGTGTAATAAAGTGTCAAAATCAAGTATTACGGTTCTAGAACAAGTGATATATACGCTATCATAAAATGGAAACTATCAGAGGTAGGTACTCGCCTGATGTCCTGAGCAACTGATGAGGATAGAGATCCGGACCGGTGTCGCAAGGACCTAATACGAAAAGTAGAATTAAACAGGGTTCTAAGCATTTAAACTGATATAAAATAATTTAAAATAGGCTCTAGGGCTATTCTAGGTCGAACGGGTCAAACCGGTGAAATTCGGGTCAAAAAGTCAACTCGGGGTCCAAAAAGTCAACTCTAGGTCAAACGTTGACTTTTATGGTCAACGGGGACAATTATGGTCAAAGCTAGGTCAAACTAGGGTGCCCCTGAAATTCTAGGTCAAACCGAGCTCATTAAGCTACTAAACTCACAAACTCGCATAATCGAGATACCGGGATACCCTCGGTATCCGATACCTCGCCCTAGGCCACGCACCCCGCCTAAACCCGCTAAAACCTAGGCTAGCACACGTAATTATATATATATAAACATACAAAAATCACTCCAAAGCATTTCCTAGGCTAATGCTCAAATATCCCGCTCGAAACTCAATACCTTGAATATCTCAAGGTATCGAGATACCTCGGTATCTCAAGGTATTGAGGTTTCGCTCTAAAACCCTCTAACTAGCTACCTAGCTATTAATTATGCACCTAGTTATTTATCTAGGCTAGGTAATATAGATACCTATCATATTTATATATATCTAAATAGGTATCTACCTATATACATATATATATCCACACATATATACCCATTACCCATTTTCTTACCTAATCATAACATATATATATATATACCTATCAAGATATATATATATATATATATATATATAACTATAGGTATATAGATATCTATCTCTTAGATAGATAAAACTATCTATCTACCTATCTAGTATCTATCTATCTAAATACCTAGCTATCTATCTATTAATCTAGCCATCTAACTATCTATTTATCTAATAACTTATCTATCTAACTAGTTATGTATCTATCTATCTATATAGATATATCTATTATCTATGTATCTATCCCTCGCCAACACTACCCGCTGCTACTAGCCTCGCCAACGTGCTGCTGCTGCTGGCTCTACATGCTGATGATGCTGCTGCTGGCTGCTGTTATTGCTGCGCTGCTGCTGCTCCTCTTGGTACTGCTGCTGCTGCAGCTCCCTGCTGCTGCTGTGCTGCTGCTGCAGTGCAGCAGCAGCTGCTGCCTTTGCTGCAGTGGTCCCCCCCCCTTCTAACACCCAATCACACACACATACCTATATACATATATATATATCACTATTTTTATATATATATATACATACATATATATCTATATATATATAACTAGATACATATATATATATATATACACTTATATCTATTCTAACACACTCACTAACACACACACCTACACACTCACAAACACACTAATACACACACACACACTCACAACACTAACAACACACACACACATAAATATATATACATAGCTACATATATATATATATACACTTAATATATATATATATCTACACACACTATCAACTATATATATATATATACATACACCCAAAATATATATATACATATACACACACACAAGCACACTTACACATATACATATATATATATATATATATATATATATATATATATATATATATATATATAGACCTATACACACACAAGCACATAGATCTAAATACACACATACATATATAAATATATATATATATATATAAACACACATACATATATATATAAATATATATATATATATATAGATACATATACACTAACACAACACAACACACAACAACACCCAAACCACACGCCCCACTCACGCCCAACGACCCCGACACTCACCAATACCCTAAAATATATAAAATATAACTCGAAAACTCTAGCACACACTCTCCGATACTAACCCAACACGCGCACAAACCCAAAACGAGAAAACCAAGTCGAAATGGCCGTTCGGTTATTTCGACGAACACGTGGTGCGCGGTTCAGAAAACCTCCTGAAACGCACACCAAACGAACTCGGAATTGGCCCAAAATTTACTCACGTGCTCTACACGATGTCTAGATCCTAGAAAATGTGCTCCCGTGTCGATTCTAGGCCCGTGGCGGAAACGCGCATGCACTTAGAATCGGCGACGATGAAAAGTCCCAATTTTGCCCGAAACGCCCGTTTCTCCGCGACACGACTTTCCGTGTCCGAACGGAGACACGCACTCACCCTCTAGACACCTGACAACGTCTACCTATTTCCATCTAACCTAGGGCATCACCCAAAATTGGGCCAAATTCGGATTCCATCCGAATTCGACACAAAATCTAATGTCAAAGTCTCTAAACTCACCCAAACTAGTTCCAACTTCCTCCTACGGGTAGGGTTAGGGTCTAGGAGGGTTCTACAATACTAATTACACTACATAAAAATAATTAGTAAGGGGAAAGTTAGGTTTTACCTCTTGGGAGTTGGAATCCCAAGACCAAAGTCTCACAACCCCTAGAAATCACCTCCTTCAAGCTCCAAGCCACCAAAACTAGCCTCCACCCTAAATCTAAGCTTCTCACACCTAGGTTAGGGAAAATGCAAGGTGAGGGTTAGCACAAATGAGAAGGAATGGAAGAAAGAAGGAAGAAAAATGGAAGAAAACTCACCTTGGGGAAGAAGGAAGAAGAAAGAAGAAGTGGAGAAGAAGAAGAAGTGAAGAAGAAGAAGTAGAATGAAGAGAGGGGAGAAGAGGCTGCTGGCTCTGGCTGGGAACGGGTAGGTAGGGGTGCCGGCCACCTAATAAAGGGGTTTACATAAGTTTCTAAATTCCCAAAATACCCCTACTCACTTGGTTTTGGGTTCCGGGTCTCCAAATGCACTCAAACTAGCTCCAAATCTTTCCAACTAACCTCCTAAAAATAAAATAATAAATTTAAGCCCCAAAATAATTCTCACAAGGGTGTGGGCTGGGTCGGACATGGGTCCACTAGGGTCGGACATGGGTCCAGGCTAGCCAAAACCCTAAAACAATCAAAATAAAAATAATAAAAAATAATACAATCACTATTTAAATACAATTATAATTATTTAAATACAATACACAATTTACCAATTAAAAAAATAAATAATAAAAAAAAAACCCTATTTTCTAGAATCGGGTAGTGACAAGCCTACCCTCCTTAAAATAATTTCGTCCTCGAAATTAAAAGACGAAACTAGGACAGGAATGCAAAGAAAGAACCATACCTCAGGGCTCGAAGAGATAGGGGTATCGCTCGCGCATTTCATCCTCCCTCTCCCAGGTCGACTCTCCTGGAGAGTGATGCCTCCACGCGACGTAAACCAAGGGAATAGTCTGGTTCCTCAACACCTTCTCTCGCTGATCCAGAATCTCCACCGGCTGCTCCGGATAGCTAAGAGTAGGGCCCACCACGATCTCCGAGTGATCCAATACGTGACTGGGATCCGCCACGTACCGTCTCAACTGCGATACGTGGAACACATCATGAACTCCCTCCAGCGTAGGCGGCAACTCAAGCCTATACGCCACGGCGCCGACCCTCTCAAGAACACGGAAGGGTCCGACGAAACGTGGGCTAAGCTTCCCGCCTCCACCGAAGCGAATAGTGCCCCGCGTCGGAGAAATCCTCAGGAACACCAGATCTCCAACCTAGCACAAACAAGGTCTCTGCACTTAGTCTAAAACAAGCAAACACAAGAACAAAATCTAGATTCTAAGCTATACCTCGAACTCCAAAGGTCTCCGGTGGCTATCGGCCCAATGCCGCTGCCTGTCCTGCGCCACCCGAAGTCTATCTCTAATGAGCTTGACCTTCTCCGCTGCATCAACCACCATCTCCGGGCCAAGCAAAGCTCTCTTACCTACATCATCCCATGACAACGGAGTGCGACACCTCCGTCCATACAATACCTCAAAAGGTGACATCTCGATACTGGCTTGGTAGCTGTTGTTGTAAGCAAACTCTACCAAGTGCAAGTGATCCTCCCAAGAGCCTCTGAAATCCAAAACACAAGTGCGAAGCATGTCCTCAAGTGTCTGAATGGTCCTCTCTGACTGACCATCTGTCTGCGGGTGATACGCACTACTAAACTTGAACTGGGTGCCCAAGCTAGCCTGCAGGCTCCTCCAGAAATGCGAAG
The DNA here is from genome assembly GCA_036927795.1 of Iris macrosiphon. Classification (NCBI taxonomy): domain Eukaryota; kingdom Viridiplantae; phylum Streptophyta; class Magnoliopsida; order Asparagales; family Iridaceae; genus Iris; species Iris macrosiphon. Next base: position 45,882,087 of record JAYESA010000012.1, read on the forward strand.
TAAAGCGACTGTCCCGATCTGATACTATGCTCACTGGAACTCCATGCAGTCTGACTATCTGGCGCACATAAATCTCTGCTAGTCTCTCTGTAGACGTACCCGCTTTGAATGGTAGAAAGTAGGCCGATTTGGTCAACCTGTCCACGATGACCCAAATCGCATCTTTCCCGCCTGGAGAACGGGGAAGTCCAGAAACAAAATCCATTGTCACATGCTCCCATTTCCACTCCGGAATAGGTAGCGGCTGGAGTAATCCTCCTGGCCTCTGCCTCTCCACCTTCACCTGCTGGCACACTAAGCATCGGGATACGAAGCGTGCTACCTCTTGCTTCATCCCGTACCACCATACATGCTGTCTCAGATCTCTATACATCTTGTTGGCACCGGGATGCATAGAGTACTGGGATCGATGCGCCTCCTGGAGAACCTCCTCGTGCAACGACCCACTCGGCACACACAACCTGGTACCGTGCCGCAATGAACCATCATCAGCAATGGTGAAGTCGTCTGCTAAACCCATCTGAACCTGCTCCCTGATGCTCCTCAGGGACTCATCCTCAAACTGTGTAGCCCTGATCCGGTCTACCAACTCTGACTGAATCTGCAGTCCCCACATCTGCATCTCAACTCCAGGCACTATCACCTCAATGCCCAAGCTCTCTAGATCTGCCAGAAGATAACGATCTGTAGTCAGGCACATAGCTACCGGATACCTGCTCAATGCATCCGCAACTACGTTCGCCTTCCCTGGATGATACTGCAATGATATGTCGAAGTCTTTCATCAACTCCAACCATCTCCTCTGCCTCATGTTCAGCTCTTTTTGGGTAAACACATACTTCAAGATCTTGTGGTCTGTGAAGATCTCCACACGCTCTCCGTATAAATAGTGTTTCCACAACTTCAGAGCAAAAATGACCGCTGCCAACTCCAAATCGTGGGTAGGGTAATTCTTCTCATGAGGACGTAATTGCCTGGAAGCATAGGCAATCACCCTCCCATTCTGCTGTAACACACAACCCAGTCCCTTCCCCGATGCATCACTATAGATAGTGAATCCTCCAGAACCTGATGGCAACGTCAACACTGGAGCTGTCGTCAACCTCCTCTTCAGCTCATCAAAGGCGATCTGGCACTCCTCTGACCAAACAAACTCCACGTCCTTCCGAGTCAGCCTGGACAACGGCTCTGCAATCCGGGAAAAATCCTGAATAAATCTCCTGTAGTAACCTGCCAGTCCCAGGAAACTCCTGACCTCGGCTACTGAACTCGGAGCACTCCATGCCTCTACTGCCCTGATCTTTCTCGGATCCACCGAGATACCCTCTCCAGTCACCACATGACCAAGGAATTCAACCTTGTCAAGGAAGAACTCACACTTCGAAAGCTTTCCATAAAGCTTCTCCTTCCTGAGAGTCTCCAGCACTATCCTCAGATGCTCCTCGTGCTCCTCTGGGGTCTTCGAATACACCAAGATGTTATCTATAAACACCACCACAAACCTATCCAGATGCTGATGGAACATCTTGTTCATCATATTCATGAACACTGTCGAGGTATTAGTCAACCCAAACGGCATCACCAAGAACTCATACTGTCCATATCTGGTCCGAAAAGCTGTCTTCGGAATATCCTCCTTCCTGACCTTCACCTGTTGGTAGCCTGTCCTCAGATCAATCTTGGAAAACACCCTCGCTCTGCTCAACTGGTCAAAAAGATCATCAATACGCGGCAGCGGATACTTGTTCTTGATTATGAGGTTATTCAGAGCCCTATAGTTGATACACATCCGTATCGACCCATCCTTCTTCGGCACAAAAAGTACCAGAGCACCCCACGGAGAAGAACTAGATCTGATAAATCCCTTGTCCTGAAGCTCATCCACCTGCTTCTTCAACTCTATCAGCTCACTGTTGCTGACTCTATAGACGTGTTGGGATATCGGCTCCGCGCCTGGCACCAAGTCTATAGAGAACTCCATATCTCTGTCCGGAGGTAACCCTGGCAACTCCTCCGGAAAGACATCCATATACTCCTCTATCAGTGGATGTAGCGACCTCGGCTCTACCACCAGGGCTCCGCAGAAGACTTCCTCGGTCTGCTCCGCTGCTCCTCTGGCAAACTGAAACTCTGGCTCACCCGGCGGACTAAACAAAACTCTGCCTCCACGACAATCTATACTAGCACAATGCGTACTCAACCAATCCATCCCGAGTACAACATCATAGCTCAGAAGTGGCATTACGAGTAGGCACATACTCAACTCCCGGCCTCCCAAGGTAACTCTCCGGTATCTGCAAACATCACGGACTAGGATGATACCACCCCCGGTCGTGATCTTGCAGAGTCTAGCTAAAGGTTCAGCAACAAGATGGTGTCTAACAGCAAAAGATACAGACACAAAGCTATGAGAAGCACCGAAATCAAATAAAGCAAGTGCTGGAATGGAATCAAGGAGAACAAAACCTGAGATAACATCACCAACTGGCTCAGCCTCGTCCACTGTCAGGGCAAAAGCTCGCCCCTGCTGTCCTCCTCGGTGCTGCTGCTGGTGCTGGGCGAACCTCTGCTACTGAGTCTGCCAAGGCTATCCTCTCTGTTGCGCTGCAGGTGCTCTGGCTGGTGCCCTCTGAGCGGCTCCTCCGCCCTGAGCTGTACGGGTGTAAACCCCCTCGACCAGAAATTAGGGTTTTCTAGTTTAATTAGCCTAATTAGGGTTTACCAGATTTAATTAAAGATTTAAATATTAGTATTATAATACTTGTGCAATGATTGATTCTCTTATGATACCCCTTTAGCTGTTGCCCTAAAACCAATTCCACATATCTGACCTAGACACGTAAACCCATCATATTAAATCAGGAACAAACCCCGAATACCGATTTTTGTGCCAGATTTTAGGCGCACAAAAGTCGTTACAAACGTCCGCGTGCGAATTATTAAATTTGCGTAATTACGTTCGTTGTCCGTTCCAATCGGAATTGAGACCCAACCTCAATCAGTTTTGACCAACCCAGACCACGATGACATTGTACACTGAGCCTACAACACCAAGGACCCTTGTCCAACCAGATTTAGACTCCCAGTTTTTAATTAAATTAAATTAGGAAACGCTGTTACATTAATTATGAATTAATTAATGTGGCTACCCAACCTAATTTATATTGGACCCAAATCCAACCTAAACCCACATCCATACCCACTAGCCTCATACAAAATACCAAACACCCTCATCGACCAATGAGGAACACCAAACATGGTGTTTGTTTGCATTAAATCCCCAATCCTAGTTATTGTGCAAATACCAATTTATTCAGGGGCTAAATTGCAAAATGGCAATGTGGTGTCCCCCTCTCATTGGCCCAAACCATCATGGAGAAAAGCATGAAATGACAAACCGTAGGCATTGGTTTTTCCCCCCATTTTATATGTACTTGCACCCCCTTTTTGGGAACCAATCTTGGCCCTACATTCAAATTAGCCTATTCCTAGCCCTCCACACATCTTGATGAGCCACCCCACTCCCCAAAAAAATTCACCCAGCCGGCCCTAATCCCTAGGCAGCCTCCCCACACTCTCTCTCCTACATATAGTTGGTTTTCACTCATTAAATGAATCAAAAACCTAAACTGAAATATCTAAACTCCAACCCAACCCATCACAGCCCGTTACTGCACCTCCCCTCCCCGAGCTCGACCACCACCACCAGTGGCCACCAACCACCACCATACCCGACGACCACCGTCGCCAGTCGCCCCCCCACCTTCCACCAAGATCTCCGGCCCCCAAGTCGCCGGAGCAGCCCGCACGAACGCCCACACCGATCAGGACCCGCACAGCCAGTGCCCTCGAGCCGACCACCCCGCGGCCGAGTACTCCCCCACCTCAGCTCCTCCGACAGCCAAACTTGGCTGACACCTCCCCCAGCCTGTCCTCCACCACCCTACAAATTTTCAACCGAATTCGTCGACGCACCGGAGAGCAATCGAGCCCGCAGCGTCGACTAGTCCAGTTCGGCTGCTGTTGGCCGAGACGTCCCTGAGGCTCGCCGGAGCGCCGCCCGGCCACCCCCGCCGGCGACGACTGACCCGCTCGTCCCCCTCGATCCGACGAACGTCTAGGTATATTATTTTATATAAATATATTACATTTTGTACATAAAATGTTAGGTACAAGTTTAAATATGTGCAACCGTCGTATAGTTTCGTATTGTTTCGTATTTAAATACGTATGCTAATATATATATTGTATATTATTTATTTAACTGTATATATAATTATATATTCCCTGTAAATTTTTATAATATATATTTACATAATCCTTTAATGTATTTATAATATATATGAATGTGTATGTAAGTATGTATGTACGTATGTATGTATATACATATATATATATATGAGTATATGTACGTATGAATGTATATTATACAGTATTTAAAACCGTATTTTAAATATAAAAATACTGTGATTTAGTATAGAAATAATACTATATATTTTTCATATTAAATATGTATGTGTGTAAGTATGTATTTATTTATGTATGTATGTACGTATGTATGTATGTGTATTCTTTTTTTTTGTATAAATTATTAATTTTATAAATACAAATTATGTCTAAATACATTTCTGGAATTTAAAAATATATATAATATATTTTATATATAAATGCTTATAATTATTAAGTCTCTATGTGTATATGCATATATACATGTATATAAATATATATAGATATACGTATGTGTATATATAATAAATGTGTATATATAATATATGTGTATTTTTGAAATATAAATAAATATATTAGTAATTTCAATATGTTGTTGTATTCAAAATAAGTACGAGTACCTTTGTACTTATACAAAAATTATTTCTAAAATAAATATATATTTATATGTATATATATTTAAAGTATTGCCAGTTGTACATATATTTTAATATGTGGTTATACAAATATATTTTCTAGTACTAATAAACAACTATATTATTTAATATATTTAGCTATGAATTAATGTGTATATAAATATTGGTGTTAGCTATATATACACATAGCCCCGACCCTGTGTCAGTGTAGATACGGACAGTGTCCTAGTCGTGCTATCGTAGCGACTAACTTGGACATTACTATATACGATATAGGATTGCTGGACACTACTGACGAGACATCAGGAGCAGGGCTTTGGATTTCGCAGCTACCCGGGACAGGCAAGTATACCTTGCCTTGTTGTACTGTTTAAATTCAATTATTGTTGGTTACATATTTATTCATTATATAAATGTGCGCGTCCGAGCAGACTCGGGTGCAGTCAGCGAAGGCGTTGACGTTAGGAGTAGTATCTGACTTAGTGTCTAGTAGACCCACCTAAAGTTGTGAAGTTATTGATATAACTTCCCAGGCCTTGACACGTATCATTACACGTCACAGAGTGAGTTCATGTAGGGTCGCGTGCCTCATGCGCGACTGGCCATCAGTATGAGCAACACGTGTAGCGGTATGTAGCTCAGTTGTTATTTCATAGAGACTTGCATCATAGTATGAGATGTCCACGTCGTTTTCACGATTTGTACATCTACATTGGGCGGGAAAGACATCTAGTAGGCGTATGGGACACCCCCTCCTGATATATACTCGAGTTACCATGCTCTTCGAAGATGGGAATTACAGTATATATAGCGAGTTACCATGCTCTTCGGAGATGGGGATAGCATCAATGCCCTTAAACGGGGGCATATGTGGCATATACTAGCCAGTCCCGACGATTGGTGAATTACGTCAGCATATGTCTGAGCCTACACATTCCCATGCGTACTACCAGGTCTTTAAATTGCATTCACTTAAATGGTTAGCACACCCCCCTTTATTTACTCAGTATTTACTTTATGGCATGTATTTTTGTATCTTGTTACGTCCCTCTGAGGACCTGGTTCCCTTCCAGGTTGTTTGTGCAGTTGCAGGATACTTGATCTGATAGGGTGTGGACATCATTGCAGGTATATTTACATTTCCAGCTTTTTCAGTCTTGTGTTACTTCCATTTTATTCTGCTTATATAGCCTAGTGTTTATAGACCTATATTGTTCTTCTGGTCTATTCGAACGGATGTGTTATTGGGCTGCAGACTGATGATGCCTATCGTTCTTCCTTGAGATTACTTATCCTGGATTGAGATTTAGATTTAGTTGTTGTATAATGGAAATAGATTATTACTTGGATCACTTGACCATGGACAGCGTAAGTGCACTTCGTCGGGTCCATTAAATTGGAAAGCCCTACGGAGTCGTACCAGCTGGCCATTGCCACGGGTCTGGTCCCATAGATTTTGGGACTGGGGCGTGACATGGTTTTAGTGGTGGCCCATGCAGGTCGAGAAAATCGTTTCGGTTACGTTACTGTACCGAACGAGCCTGCAACTTAGGATTATTGTGAATAAGATCTCAATCCATAATCGATTTTAAAACTCCTCTTTGTATGTGATTATCGCCCTTGGACTTCCAATTTACATTCGTTCAATCTTCGTCAATATCGCCATCCTTGTTCCTCGTCCCCTATTATTCAGGGAGACGAATGCTTGTGACTGATGACTTTCCTCCAGAAGAAGATCGAAGACCAGACGACAGGAGATAGAATTCGTATACCTTTCTCGGAGAAGATTGTTACCTTATCAGGAATGATTGATGGGTTCTTTGGATTTTATAACTAGTGTGGAAGGATAGCAAGAGAACTTGGAGCCAGTTGAGATCCTAGACCGAAGCGAGAAGGTACTGTGAGGCCAGACTATCCCTCTAGTTCGTGTCGCATGGAGACATCACGCACCAGGTGAATCAACCTGGGAACGAGAGGACGATATGCGGCAACGGTTTCCCCATCTTTTCGAAGGCCTAGGTATGTGTTAGTACTTATTTCATTCAACAGTTATTCTATATGTCTGTTTTTAATTTCGAGGACGAAATGCTCTAAGGAGGGTATGTTGTAAACCCCCTCGACCAGAAATTAGGGTTTTCTAGTTTAATTAGCCTAATTAGGGTTTACCAGATTTAATTAAAGATTTAAATATTAGTATTATAATACTTGTGCAATGATTGATTCTCTTAGGATACCCCTTTAGCTGTTGCCCTAAAACCAATTCCACATATCTGACCTAGACACGTAAACCCATCATATTAAATCAGGAACAAACCCCGAATACCGATTTTTGTGCCAGATTTTAGGCGCACAAAAGTCGTTACAAACGTCCGCGCGCGAATTATTAAATTTGCGTAATTACGTTCGTTGTCCGTTCCAATCGGAATTGAGACCCAACCTCAATCAGTTTTGACCAACCCAGACCACGATGACATTGTACACTGAGCCTACAACACCAAGGACCCTTGTCCAACCAGATTTAGACTCCCAGTTTTTAATTAAATTAAATTAGGAAACGCTGTTACATTAATTATGAATTAATTAATGTGGCTACCCAACCTAATTTATATTGGACCCAAATCCAACCTAAACCCACATCCATACCCACTAGCCTCATACAAAACACCAAACACCCTCATCGACCAATGAGGAACACCAAACATGGTGTTTGTTTGCATTAAATCCCCAATCCTAGTTATTGTGCAAATACCAATTTATTCAGGGGCTAAATTGCAAAATGGCAATGTGGTGTCCCCCTCTCATTGGCCCAAACCATCATGGAGAAAAGCATGAAATGACAAACCGTAGGCATTGGTTTTTCCCCCCATTTTATATGTACTTGCACCCCCTTTTTGGGAACCAATCTTGGCCCTACATTCAAATTAGCCTATTCCTAGCCCTCCACACATCTTGATGAGCCACCCCACTCCCCAAAAAAATTCACCCAGCCGGCCCTAATCCCTAGGCAGCCTCCCCACACTCTCTCTCCTACATATAGTTGGTTTTCACTCATTAAATGAATCAAAAACCTAAACTGAAATATCTAAACTCCAACCCAACCCATCACAGCCCGTTACTGCACCTCCCCTCCCCGAGCTCGACCACCACCACCAGCGGCCACCAACCACCACCATACCCGACGACCACCGTCGCCAGTCGCCCCCCCACCTTCCACCAAGATCTCCGGCCCCCAAGTCGCCGGAGCAGCCCGCACGAACGCCCACACCGATCAGGACCCGCACAGCCAGTGCCCTCGAGCCGACCACCCCGCGGCCGAGTACTCCCCCACCTCAGCTCCTCCGACAGCCAAACTTGGCTGACACCTCCCCCAGCCTGTCCTCCACCACCCTACAAATTTTCAACCGAATTCGTCGACGCACCGGAGAGCAATCGAGCCCGCAGCGTCGACTGGTCCAGTTCGGCTGCTGTTGGCCGAGACGTCCCTGAGGCTCGCCGGAGCGCCGCCCGGCCACCCCCGCCGGCGACGACTGACCCGCTCGTCCCCCTCGATCCGACGAACGTCTAGGTATATTATTTTATATAAATATATTACATTTTGTACATAAAATGTTAGCTACAAGTTTAAATATGTGCAACCGTCGTATAGTTTCGTATTGTTTCGTATTTAAATACGTATGCTAATATATATATTGTATATTATTTATTTAACTGTATATATAATTATATATTCCCTGTAAATTTTTATAATATATATTTACATAATCCTTTAATGTATTTATAATATATATGAATGTGTATGTAAGTATGTATGTACGTATGTATGTATATACATATATATATATATGTATATATGAGTATATGTACGTATGTATGTATATTGTACAGTATTTAAAACCGTATTTTAAATATAAAAATACTGTGATTTAGTATAGAAATAATACTATATATTTTTCATATTAAATATGTATGTGTGTAAGTATGTATTTATTTATGTATGTATGTACGTATGTATGTATGTGTATTCTTTTTTTTTGTATAAATTATTAATTTTATAAATACAAATTATGTCTAAATACATTTCTGGAATTTAAAAATATATATAATATATTTTATATATAAATGCTTATAATTATTAAGTCTCTATGTGTATATGCATATATACATGTATATAAATATATATAGATATACGTATGTGTATATATAATAAATGTGTATATATAATATATGTGTATTTTTGAAATATAAATAAATATATTAGTAATTTCAATATGTTGTTGTATTCAAAATAAGTACGAGTACCTTTGTACTTATACAAAAATTATTTCTAAAATAAATATATATTTATATGTATATATATTTAAAGTATTGCCAGTTGTACATATATTTTAATATGTGGTTATACAAATATATTTTCTAGTACTAATAAACAACTATATTATTTAATATATTTAGCTATGAATTAATGTGTATATAAATATTGGTGTTAGCTATATATACACATAGCCCCGACCCTGTGTCAGTGTAGATACGGACAGTGTCCTAGTCGTGCTATCGTAGCGACTAACTTGGACATTACTATATACGATATAGGATTGCTGGACACTACTGACGAGACATCAGGAGCAGGGCTTTGAATTTCGCAGCTACCCGGGACAGGCAAGTATACCTTGCCTTGTTGTACTGTTTAAATTCAATTATTGTTGGTTACATATTTATTCATTATATAAATGTGCGCGTCCGAGCAGACTCGGGTGCAGTCAGCGAAGGCGTTGACGTTAGGAGTAGTATCTGACTTAGTGTCTAGTAGACCCACCTAAAGTTGTGAAGTTATTGATATAACTTCCCAGGCCTTGACACGTATCATTACACGTCACAGAGTGAGTTCATGTAGGGTCGCGTGCCTCATGCGCGACTGGCCATCAGTATGAGCAACACGTGTAGCGGTATGTAGCTCAGTTGTTATTTCATAGAGACTTGCATCATAGTATGAGATGTCCACGTCGTTTTCACGATTTGTACATCTACATTGGGCGGGAAAGACATCTAGTAGGCGTATGGGACACCCCCTCCTGATATATACTCGAGTTACCATGCTCTTCGGAGATGGGGATTACAGTATATATAGCGAGTTACCATGCTCTTCGGAGATGGGGATTATAGCGAGTTACCATGCTCTTCGGAGATGGGGATTATAGCGAGTTACCATGCTCTTCGGAGATGGGGATAGCATCAATGCCCTTAAACGGGGGCATATGTGGCATATACTAGCCAGTCCCGACGATTGGTAAATTACGTCAGCATATGTCTGAGCCTACACATTCCCATGCGTACTACCAGGTTTTTAAATTGCATTCACTTAAATGGTTAGCACACCCCCCTTTATTTACTCAGTATTTACTTTATGGCATGTATTTTTGTATCTTGTTACGTCCCTCTGAGGACCTGGTTCCCTTCCAGGTTGTTTGTGCAGTTGCAGGATACTTGATCTGATAGGGTGTGGACATCATTGCAGGTATATTTATATTTCCAGCTTTTTCAGTCTTGTGTTACTTCCATTTTATTCTGCTTATATAGCCTAGTGTTTATAGACCTATATTGTTCTTCTGGTCTATTCGAACGGATGTGTTATTGGGCTGCAGACTGATGATGCCAATCGTTCTTCCTTGAGATTACTTATCCTGGATTGAGATTTAGATTTAGTTGTTGTATAATGGAAATAGATTATTACTTGGATCACTTGACCATGGACAGCGTAAGTGCACTTCGTCGGGTCCATTAAATTGGAAAGCCCTACGGAGTCGTACCAGCTGGCCATTGCCACGGGTCTGGTCCCATAGATTTTGGGACTGGGGCGTGACAACGGGCAAGCGCTGAAGGACAATCCTTCAGCTGGTGGTCTGCGGCGCCACACAATAAACATCTGCCCAGCCTCTTTCTACATATGTCCCATCCGTGCCCTGGCTTCCTACAGAAAGGGCAAACGATGGGCTGCCTCTGGCCCTGCTGCTGACCCTGCCTCTGCTACTGGGGCGCCTGCCGGAAGGGCGCCCGACCCTGACCCTGGTGCTGCTGGGTCTGCTGGAATGGCCTCTTGGCCGGGCCTGCACTGCTGCCTGTTCCGGAAGTGTCTCTGCCCCTCTTCGTCTTCAGCTCCAAATCATCCTCAGCCCTCTGAGCATCGCTGACAATCTGCTCGAAGGTCGCCTCGCGGTCGCTCCTAGTCAAGGACTTGACCGCCATGACCAAGCCCTTGAGGAACTTTCGCGCCTTCGCTGCCTCAGACAACCCCTCAATAAATCTGCCCAGACGGCAGAACTCCGCTGCATACTCATCCACTAGCATACTCCCCTGGACGAGCGCCTCGAACTGACTCTCTAAGGCACTGAGAGCCACGTCCGGGAAGAACTTCTCCTTGAAAAGCTTCTTAAAAGCCTCCCAAGTCAATCCCGGAGCTGCTATCCGCGTATCCGTGCGGAACCAAGTGAGGGCAAGGTCGAACATCTGGCTGCCCGCTGCCTCTATCTGCATGCTGGCTGGGATCATCGCCAGCCTGAAAATGCCCTCTATATGCTTGATCCAGTCGTCGGCGTACAGGATCCCCTCTGTGCCGCGAAACTCCTTAGGCCGCATCCTCTAAAAATCGATGATAGTACCCGGCCTAGGATACTGAGCCTGCTCTGGCTGTGGCTGGATCTGAGCCACTCTGTCGACCGCTGTCAAAGCCACCTGATGAGCATTCTCAATGCCCATCCTCAAAACATCTGCCTGGCGGTGCTGCGCATCCATCATCTCTCGGAAGAATGCGAACAACTGCGTAGCATCTATTGGCGCAGGCGGTGGTGGAGGAGGTACCACCGGGACAACTGGGGTGGCTCTCGGATCAATGGGAGTAAGGGGATCTCCGAGAGAAACTGAAGCTCCCTCAACCGCAGGAGTGGCGAGTGGAGCGATAGCGGCTGCCAGACGTCGAGCAGGTCGAGAGGTGGCAGACCTCTCGGTGGCAGCTGCTGGGGCGGTGCACTGAGATCTGGTCTTCGGAGGCATCCTGAACACAGATCAAAAGAAGTCAATATAGTGCAAGAAACGATAACATCAATGAAGGACAATAATATTGCAAAAGAAAACAATTTCAAAAAAATTAAAGATAGCAAAAGGAAGTAGGAAGGGTCCTAGTTGTGATTGAGCACACTCTCTCTCAGCCTATCTCCTATATCCTATTGCAGGTAATCCTAAAAAGCAGACCTGCATGGGCCACCACCAAAAATGTGTCACGACCCGCACCCGAAAATCGGGCATGAGCCGTGGGTACGTCCAGCCTACGCCGCAGAATCGGCGGTAAAACGCTGTAAAGGTCCGTTCTAGGTCAACCATATCTATCTATATCTCACTGAAAAATCTGGCATGACCTCTCCAAAAGGAGGGCAAAACCACACAATATATATATAAAATCCTCTCCCAAAGGAGGCAACCACGCAATATATATATATCAATGATCTCAATCATAAAATCTAGAGGAAGAATATAAGCACGATATGATATAAACAAAGAAACAGAACCAAGAGAGCAAGATAATACAAAATAATACAGTCCAAGTCTACAAATAGCTACAACATCTCAAGCAACAAAAGAATAAGTACAGTCATCCAAAATACAAACCACTGGAAATAACCCAGAAAACCCACCTAGCTAACTAGGGTGCTATCGGCGTCTCCTCGGCGCACTCCTCCTCGGGGTCACAACAGTCGTCAATACCAGGCCCGTAGAACGTAGGGCAATAGTCCTCAGGATCCTCTGGAAAAAATATGCCCAGTCAGGACTGGAGCGAAGTACATAACTCTGAAAGCAACTCCAAATGCATGATAAGGTGTATATGACGAGCAATAGAAAAGTAATCAAGATGCACAGGAAATAAATATATGCTGGAGCACAATAAGTAGTTGCAATATAAACTGGAGAACAATACAAGTAGTAGAAAAGTAACTGCAGGTGAGAAACATGAATGCTAGCTAAGTGCCTTGAGCACAAGTTCGTTATGTGATCGGCTTAGGTTGCACATAAAAAATACTAAGATAACTCTGTTATGCGTGAGTTGCATAACCGACATACACATGAATACTGTTTGGCTTTGATCACATAACCAACTCACTACTCCCCTCCCCCACTAATACCATTGGATCCAACCACAACACGCTACGTACATGACAATAGCTCGCGCACACGAAGGCGAGAGCACAAGAAGCACATGATAGCACATGAGAATCAATACCCGAAGCACATGATGAAATACACGTGATAGAGTACCCGCTGAACACGGTAAGGGGGATAGCATCTCATAACGGGATCCACTAGTACCAGCTCGTGTAATAAAGTGTCAGAATCAAGTATTACGGTTCTAGAACAAGTGATATATACGCTATCATAAAATGGAAACTATCAGAGGTAGGTACTCGCCTGATGTCCTGAGCAACTGATGAGGATCGAGATCCAGACCGGTGTCGCAAGGACCTAATGCGAAAAGCAAAATTAAACAGGATTCTAAGCATTTAAACTGATATAAAATAATTTAAAACAGGCTTCTAGGGCTATTCTAGGTCGAACGGGTCAAACCGGTGAAATTCGGGTCAAAAAGTCAACTCGGGGTCCAAAAAGTCAACTCTAGGTCAAAACTAGGTCAAACGTTGACTTTTACGGTCAACGGGGACAATTATGGTCAAAGCTAGGTCAAACTAGGGTGCCCCTGAAATTCTAGGTCAAACCTAGCTCATTAAGCTACTAAACTCACAAACTCGCCTAATCGAGATACCGGGATACCCTCGGTATCCGATACCTCGTCCTAGGCCACGCACCCCGCCTAAACCCGCTAAAACCAAGGCTAGCACGCGTAATTATATATATATAAACATACAAAAATTACTCCAAAGCATTTCCTAGGCTAATGCTCAAATACCCCGCTCGAAACTCAATACCTTGAATATCTCAAGGTATCGAGATACCTCGGTATCTCAAGGTATTGAGGTTTCGCTCTAAAACCCTCTAATTAGCTACCTAGCTATTAATTATGCACCTAGTTATTAATCTAGGCTAGGTAATATAGATACCTATCATATTTATATATATCTAAATAGGTATCTACCTATATACATATATATATATCCACACATATATACCCATTACCCATTTTCTTACCTAATCATAACATATGTAACCTCCGATTTCCAATTTCCAAAATAATTAGATTTTTAATTATTTTAAAATATCAAGTGTTATAAAATATTTCTCCTTGAAAATTTTATTTGATTTTGAACGATGGTTGATTGTAGAAGGTAGTTTAAAAATCCTTTTTCCTAAGTGACGATGTAGTACAAAATAAATAAATAATAATAATACATATATTCCTCTAGTTTCATATTTTTATTGGCTTGAAATCATAAAATTATTTATTGGATAAAATTAATTAAAGGACTAGTTGTTTCTTCAAAATAATTTTTATAACTAATGGAATGGTAAATAAATAAATTACGTAGCTTTCCTAAAATATTTTCCGAAATTATAATCTCTTCTTTTTAAATTTTTCAAATTTCCATTTCCTATTAACTAGCCAGCACACCCTCATTTTTCCCACTTGAGAAACCCTTTTATATTTAATTCTGGGCCATTCATTATTGGGCCAACCCGCAACCCTTTATCCCACACCATCTCCCCCTATTTAAGTCCCTCATCACATCTCCCTAGAAACCCTAGCTAGCCTTCACAATTCCCAAAGCCAAAGCCACCACCATTTTTGTGTGCTCGTGTCCGTGTGTCCAGCATCACCGTGTCAGCCGTGATGGCCTCGGGTCCGACCCCGGGTGTCCCACCGTATCCATTCCTTTTCTGTGGCCAGATTTACAATATTACAAATAGATTTCCGTGTCCGACACACCCGGACACAACCCCCACACCACAGCAAACACCCACCCCGTGTCCAACACCCGGACACGCCCACAGAGCATCATCCCCGTGTCCGGCAGACCCGGACACGACCCCCTGACACACATCCCGAACCTGACCCTAACCCTAGACTCGAAGCCGCCGCTCGGAGCCGACGTCGTCGCCGCCGCCCCTCGAGCCAGATCCGCCGACGTCTCCTCGAAGCCACCACCGCGTCGAGCCCTCCTCGAAGCCGCCTCACCCGCGTCGAGACCGCCGCTGGAACCAGACCGCCGGCCGCCTCCTCGAACCCAGCGCCGCCTCCTCGAACCGGACGCAGCCGCCTCGAACCCAGATCTGCCGCCGCCTCAGACCCGCCGGGCTTCGCCGCCGTCGCCTCAGCAGACCAAGCACCCCGTCGACGCCTTGCCGGCCCAACCCCGGCGAGACTCCCCGCCGACCCCGGCGAGGCCCCATCGTGAGTCTTCCCCTTTCTTTTTCTTCAGTTCTGTATAATTCAGGGATTTGGTTTAGTTATATAAGTAATTAGTTAATTATATTAATTAGTTTGATTAATTATTTAATAATCAGTTAACTAAGTTATTGATCAGTAATTAAATTATAATCAGT
Organism: Iris macrosiphon; assembly: GCA_036927795.1. Taxonomy (NCBI): domain Eukaryota; kingdom Viridiplantae; phylum Streptophyta; class Magnoliopsida; order Asparagales; family Iridaceae; genus Iris; species Iris macrosiphon. The sequence continues at coordinate 45,897,488 of JAYESA010000012.1, forward strand.
AGTATTATAAAATCAGTAATTAGTTATTAATCAGGAATTTATTTATTAACCAGTTAGTAAATATTAATTAATTAGTTTGGTATTTTCTTATAATTAGTTTAGTTAATTTGTAATTGATGTAGTAAATAAATATAATTGGTTTAGTATATGTAATTAGCTAATTTTATGTAATTAGTTTATTTAGTTATAATTAAAAGGTTTTTGATTATGTTAAATATAATAAATCTTGGGTTTATATTATTATTAAAAATATAGTTCCGATAATAAAATGAGTTCAAATTTAGTTTATATGGATCGGTGACCGATTTTACCATAAATGAAAATGTATTGGCTTTTACGTAAATTCTAGATTTTTTATAAAAAAACCTTTAAATTGTAATTTTGTTCAAAAGGGAAGTTTTAACAATTATTGTTCAAAATGATTTCCAAATGATTTTTCATAAATTAAGGAGTTACCTTGATTTCGAACAATCGACCCTTTTCTCTTATTAGCTAACTTGTAAATCTTAACCTTAGCTAAACCCCGGTAAATTTCTCTATGTATTGAGGACTCGGTATCCTTATCTCGATTTTTGTGCCGAGCTCCGATCGTGGACTTCCTTATGTAGTTTCTAGCTAATTGGACTGCTCCGGACCCATTGGAACTAACTGCTACTTCATTTGGGATCACCTTGAAAAGTGTGGCATTATGTACATTCTTTGATTTGCTAATATACATATATAAGAATATTTGATTGATATATAAATATACAAATATGTATTTTGGTATAAAAAATATATATTTATAAACATCTATTAGTATATATACACAAATATGTATTTTGTACAAATACTAAGAGACACTTATATATATATTATATACGTTTTTGGTATATACTTGGAGTATAAATGTGTATGATATACGTGTTTATACTAGATGACCCTAGTTGACTAGTGCCCTGCCTGACCTGGCCCTGAGACCAGTATTTTTGACTGTGTTAGTGTAGCATCTGATGCAAATATGGTTTTGCTTGTGTTATGTTTATAGGACTGTTGGTTTACCCAGGGGATACTCTGGAACAGGACATTGGTTTTACCAGCTAAGGACCCAAGGCGAGTACATTCTCTGATTAGTTTCTAATTTATGATATCTCCTATGTTCACTGTATCTAGTATAAATATCCATGTTCCCGACACGTTGGTTACACGGATTGGTATACACGGATCTCGTCATGAGATGTTATTCCTTATTCATGGTGTAACTTGTACAAGACTTGTTTCCTTGATATCTTGTGCATGTACAGACACTGATTCCCGGGGAGATTTGCTACCTTCCTTGGGAATCCCGTGCCATAGCGTACCATGATTGGATCTACTATACCAGTCGGGGGTTTGGGGAGTACTTTAGTGTAGATATGTGATCATACCCAACTTTATATGCACCATAGCTCACCCCACATCTCACGTCGGGTGCGGCCTGACCATTTACATGTCTCCTCACTGTTACATCGGTTAGCCCTACTAACCCATGTAATGAGTTTACTAGTCCCAAGCCGATCACATGTTAAAGCTAGTACTCACACACTTAGTCATAGAATTCTTGCTCATGGACATAATGTTTCTTTTCCTGCATTTACTTACAGTATTTCCAGTATTTCTCTCATTGTACATTTCTCGTACTTATACATGCATCTGGTATGTTTCCATCTAGAACTGCTACATAGTTTATGTCATTTATATAGAACTGCTATTTAGAGATGTACTTTGCTCCTTCCTGACTGAAAAATATTTTTCCAGACTGTGACCTTAGTGGACTTGTTCTGTAGTGGACTTGTTCTGACACTTGGAGATTGGTTGTTACTGATTACAGGTATGATTGTTTTATCATTAGTCTTGTGTTGTACTCTTTTGTTCTTCGAATTCTTATCGTGCTGTAATTGTGATTGAGTATGTTGTTCATCTTTATAGTGTTATCCGTGTCTCCTTATGGAGTTGGATACTAGTGTGAGATTTTTTAGATAGTACTTGACCTAGACAGCGTTCTACCGCCGATGCTGCGGCGTAGGCTGGACGTACCCACGCACTCGTGCCCCTAAACCGGGTGCGGATCGTGACACGTTTTAGTGGTGGCCCATGCAGGTCAGACTTCGCAAGTTGTGCGATGTCGTGGTAGTGTGACGTCTTAGTTGTACTACTGCGTACCTGCTATAGAATATAGGACATAGGATACTAGGATGAGAGAGGATACTCAATCACAAACTCTTGAGAGATTCCTGGGACGACCCCTTGAGAATCTTGTTAAAATTTCCAATTTAACTTTTCCTTGTTTTCGCCCGCTCTCGCTTGTTGTTACTGAACTTGATTCTTGTTGAGCAGTTTTTAAATTTAAAATCTTGGTATCATTGTTGAGTTTGATTCTTGTTGACCAGTTGTTAACTTTAATTCCTGGTATCGTTGTTGAGTTGATTCAAATTGAGATAAATTTTTACGGACTAGGATTTATGGTATCATCTGATGACATATATTGATGAGGACAGTGAGGAAGGTAAAACGTCTACTTTGGTTATGGAACCTAGAATTTATCGCAGCCATATTAGCTGTGGTGACGAGAACGTAGGAATCTGACTTGGATGTACATACTATAGTCATGAAGCTTAGAGTCTTTCGCAGCCATACCGGTTGGCGTGGCAAAGATTCTAGACGACATGATTATAGAGTGCATACCTTAGTTACGAAACCTATCGTTTATCGCATCTATGCTTACTGGCGTGGCGAGGATTCTGAGTGTCATGATTTCGGACAGACGTGTATGATTATCAGGTTGTATCCTAAATTGGTTCTTAAAATATCATCTCAAGACTTATCTATTTCTGTTATTCCAGGACTTTGTTCCACCGCTTCTTTCTTTACTAGCAGTAAAGATACCATCTGGCCTCAATTCAGTCTTTGAGCTCCTATTCCTTGAGGATTTCTTGTTAAGTATGATAATTAGTGGCTTGTAATTTTGTCTGTATTTTGTATTAGTGTTGACTGTGTTGTTAGTGAGTTGTAAGTGTTTCTTAGTTGGACATGTGAGCAGTAGACTTTAATCCAGAGTTAGCCCTTAGCATAGTACCTTGTACCAATGGTTCTAGGATAAGTGTCATTATAGTACTATAAGTAGAAGGAGAGTATAGAGTATCAGTGATATTTCAAGAGTTAGTATCAGAGCCCATTTACCCGTCCTGGATAATCATGATTATGTAATTGAGTGATCTATGTAAACAAGTAAGTATCGAGGAAATAGTATTGAAGATTAATGGAGCATAACGTCCAATCTGATGATTGATATCGGGCGTGTTGAAGGTAAAGAAATTTATATGCATAAGGAGTTAATGAGGTGTCATGAGTAGAGAAATATCGGAATAGGTAATGAAGATGGTGAAGTGTATCACGGATTAGTTTAATAGGCTTTAAAGGATTAAAGGAAATACCTATACAACCATCGAGATGAGGAACCATGTACATGCCCATGAGAGTAAAGAAACATGAGTGTTATAGTAGATACATGTAATCATGAGATATAATGAGCTTGATGAATGATCCATTAATGAAGCTAGTGATATAATACCAAGAGTGCTAATGATTCTATATCGAGGATTAGTCAAGGATGGCGTTAACAACAGTAAGCACTCTGTGTGTTGATAATTAGATGATATACCAATTGACATAAATTGAAATCATGAAAGAAAACACAGTTGATGATAACTTTGATCATTGGAGGTAATAGTGCAAGTGATTCGGGCAGTACAAATTTAGTACACAGTTCTAGACAATAGAGGTATTGAGTGCACCTTGAGTATCAGAGACCGTGAGCACTAATATGTACATTGAGGAGCTATAAATTAAAGGGTGGAAATGAATTTTAAATTTTCAGAATTTTTAAGGAGTTGAGATTTTATGTTGTTAAAATATTGAGGATTTGATTCACTAAACATAGTTAAGGCTACAAAGATTTTAGAAGTGATTAAATTTTATTTCGATGTGAAGTATCTAATTTTGAGGAGGTATATGCATTTTATTTTAAGTTGATCGGGAAGTTAAACCTTGACGATTATTTTGAGGATTAATTTTGGTAGATGAGAGATATGAATATTAATATATGATTAGTTGATATGGGTACCAGTGTACATGAATAGGAATTTGTTAGTGTGCTAGAGTTAAGTGTTTGTTAGAGATAGTAGACACTACAAGTAATATGTTAACATGATCCTTCTTCCTTCCTAATGTTCCTTTTCTTTCGCCTTTCGATTGATTGAGTGATTTTCCTAGTACTGTGGTTCACATGCATGATTTTGTTAGAATATAACTAGTAGTACCCCCCTAGCAGAGACTGAAATACCATGACAAAAGACACATGACCTATATTTTTCTTAAATTGCATGGTTGTAGGTAGAGTTTTCTTAAACCATGATCATTGGGTTTTGACCATAGCAAAGATCTATGACGAGGTTATGACTGACAAAAGAGACAAGAGGATTAAATTGTGGATGAGCATTAAATTAAATAAAGAATTTAGGGGTTGTTATAACGGAGTTGATGGATCATTGATTTTATGAAAATTGAGGTATGATTGAAATTCGAGGACAAACATTTACTTAAAGGGAGAATTAAGAAATTCACAGAGCCAAAAATTTGAGGATTTATTAATTTTAAGGAGGTCTTGGTATGATTGAATTGATTAAAAAAAAAAAAAAAAAAATTTGAGAAATTTGAGAGATCATCATTTTATCTATTTGATTGCAAGATAGAAATTTTATATATTATGAATGTTGCATCGAAGATACTGGAAGCATCGCATCATTGAGTATTTGAGGAAAAAGAAAAGCAGGAAATAAAATCGTAAATGGAAGTGTCAAATTAAATTCTTGAGATGAGGAGTTAGATTGGAATAAGCATCAATTGAATTTGAGTTAGATGATTGATGAGTGTTTAAAGTTAAATTTTGGGATGCAGATTTTTAAGTTTTATAAATATGCATTGATTGGATTTCAATTAAAAGGATTGGATAGTAAATTTTGTATTCAGTTATTTACTCAAAATTTGAGGAGATTATGATACGACTGGAATTCAATTAAAATATTGAGGATTTGAGTAGTAAAAATTTTACATTGGGATAATAAATTCAGAGGAAAAAAAAATATTAGTTCAAAATTCGGAAACATTATACATACGGATAAAGAAATATGAAATGAAATGAAGCTCATGGTAAAGAAGATTATAATATAATTGATTATGGGATCATAGAATTGAAGGTCGTAAGGTAAGATCATGGTATATTGAGGTTGTGATTTAAATTAAAATCTTGACCATGACAGTAACATTTGAAATCGAAGAAAATAATCGAGGTATAGTTGATGTTAAGATAAACAAACTCGAATTTGATGATAAGGCTTTTGATTCAGAAATTCTAAGATCTAATCTAATAAAGTTTGTGGAATTTGAAACTTTTATAAATATTAGTTAATGATGAATCACAAGATTGAGAAAAGTAAAATAAACGAGGATAAAAAGGAAGGATTATTTTCAGATGGTAGTAAAGACTACTCTTTTTCCTAGAAATCAAGAAAGGCGATTAGATGTCTCTTGATTACATTCTGAAGGATGTATTTAAGTTTCTTAAATCAAATTGTCGAACGTATCTTTCGGATTAGCTATAACTTTCATGTCTATATCATTCATTATACTGGGTCTTCCTTGGTTTAGTTACTTTGAAAAGGTAACGTGCATTATTCCAATTATCTGTTTTTGTGATCGTGTCTACTTCCCAAAACCTAAACTTTCTAGAGGATTCAAGGCCGAGCCATAATTCCTTCAAGTTATTCCTGTCTTAAACCATATTTTCTTTTTTTTCATGTTTCCTTCTGTGTGGTAAATATTTTTCCTTATAGAAATATTTTCTTCAATGATATATTCATCATTTTGAACAACAAATTTTTCTATCCTAGTCACCCCTAAAATTTCGAGGACGAAATTTTTCTAAGGTGGATAGACTTGTAACCTCCGATTTCCAATTTCCAAAATAATTAGATTTTTAATTATTTTAAAATATCAAGTGTTATAAAATATTTCTCCTTGAAAATTTTATTTGATTTTGAACGATGGTTGATTGTAGAAGGTAGTTTAAAAATCCTTTTTCCTAAGTGACGATGTAGTACAAAATAAATAAATAATAATAATACATATATTCCTCTAGTTTCATATTTTTATTGGCTTGAAATCATAAAATTATTTATTGGATAAAATTAATTAAAGGACTAGTTGTTTCTTCAAAATAATTTTTATAACTAATGGAATGGTAAATAAATAAATTACGTAGCTTTCCTAAAATATTTTTCGAAATTATAATCTCTTCTTTTTAAAATTTTCAAATTTCCATTTCCTATTAACTAGCCAGCACACCCTCATTTTTCCCACTTGAGAAACCCTTTTATATTTAATTCTGGGCCATTCATTATTGGGCCAACCCGCAACCCTTTATCCCACACCATCTCCCCCTATTTAAGTCCCTCATCACATCTCCCTAGAAACCCTAGCTAGCCTTCACAATTCCCAAAGCCAAAGCCACCACCATTTTTGTGTGCTCGTGTCCGTGTGTCCAGCATCACCGTGTCAGCCGTGATGGCCTCGGGTCCGACCCCGGGTGTCCCACCGTATCCATTCCTTTTCTGTGGCCAGATTTACAATATTACAAACAGATTTCCGTGTCCGACACACCCGGACACAACCCCCACACCACAGCAAACACCCACCCCGTGTCCAACACCCGGACACGCCCACAGAGCATCATCCCCGTGTCCGGCAGACCCGGACACGACCCCCTGACACACATCCCGAACCTGACCCTAACCCTAGACTCGAAGCCGCCGCCCGGAGCCGACGTCGTCGCCGCCGCCCCTCGAGCCAGATCCGCCGACGTCTCCTCGAAGCCACCACCGCGTCGAGCCCTCCTCGAAGCCGCCTCACCCGCGTCGAGACCGCCGCTGGAACCAGACCGCCGGCCGCCTCCTCGAACCCAGCGCCGCCTCCTCGAACCGGACGCAGCCGCCTCGAACCCAGATCTGCCGCCGCCTCAGACCCGCCGGGCTTCGCCGCCGTCGCCTCAGCAGACCAAGCACCCCGTCGACGCCTTGCCGGCCCAACCCCGGCGAGACTCCCCGTCGACCCCGGCGAGGCCCCATCGTGAGTCTTCCCCTTTCTTTTTCTTCAGTTCTGTATAATTCAGGGATTTGGTTTAGTTATATAAGTAATTAGTTAATTATCTTAATTAGTTTGATTAATTATTTAATAATCAGTTAACTAAGTTATTGATCAGTAATTAAATTATAATCAGTAGTATTATAAAATCAATAATTAGTTATTAATCAGGAATTTATTTATTAACCAGTTAGTAAATATTAATTAATTAGTTTGGTATTTTCTTATAATTAGTTTAGTTAATTTGTAATTGATGTAGTAAATAAATATAATTGGTTTAGTATATGTAATTAGCTAATTTTATGTAATTAGTTTATTTAGTTATAATTAAAAGGTTTTTGATTATGTTAAATATAATAAATCTTGGGTTTATATTATTATTAAAAATATAGTTCCGATAATAAAATGAGTTCAAATTTAGTTTATATGGATCGGTGACCGATTTTACCATAAATGAAAATGTATTGGCTTTTACGTAAATTCTAGATTTTTTATAAATAAACCTTTAAATTGTAATTTTGTTCAAAAGGGAAGTTTTAACAATTATTGTTCAAAATGATTTCCAAATAATTTTTCATAAATTAAGGAGTTACCTTGATTTCGAACAATCGACCCTTTTCTCTTATTAGCTAACTTGTAAATCTTAACCTTAGCTAAACCCCGGTAAATTTCTCTATGTATTGAGGACTCGGTATCCTTATCTCGATTTTCGTGCCGAGCTCCGATCGTGGACTTCCTTATGTAGTTTCTAGCTAATTGGACTGCTCCGGACCCATTGGAACTAACTGCTACTTCATTTGGGATCACCTTGAGAAGTGTGGCATTATGTACATTCTTTGATTTGCTAATATACATATATAAGAATATTTGATTGATATATAAATATACAAATATGTATTTTGGTATAAAAAATATATATTTATAAACATCTATTAGTATATATACACAAATATGTATTTTGTACAAATACTAAGAGACACTTATATATATATTATATACGTTTTTGGTATATACTTGAAGTGTAAATGTGTATGATATACGTGTCTATACTAGATGACCCTAGTTGACTAGTGCCCTGCCTGACCTGGCCCTGAGACCAGTATTTTTGACTGTGTTAGTGTAGCATCTGATGCAAATGTGGTTTTGCTTGTGTTATGTTTATAGGACTGTTGGTTTACCCAGGGGATACTCTGGAACAGGACATTGGTTTTACCAGCTAAGGACCCAAGGCAAGTACATTCTCTGATTAGTTTCTAATTTATGATATCTCCTATGTTCACTGTATCTAGTATAAATATCCATGTTCCCGACACGTTGGTTACACGGATTGGTATACACGGATCTCGTCATGAGATGTTATTCCTTATTCATGGTGTAACTTGTACAAGACTTGTTTCCTTGATATCTTGTGCATGTACAGACACTGATTCCCGGGAAGATTTGCTACCTTCCTAGGGAATCCCGTGCCATAGCGTACCATGATTGGATCTACTATACCAGTCGGGGGTTTGGGGAGTACTTTAGTGTAGATATGTGATCATACCCAACTTTATATGCACCATAGCTCACCCCACATCTCACGTCGGGTGCGGCCTGACCATTTACATGTCTCCTCACTGTTACATCGGTTAGCCCTACTAACCCATGTAATGAGTTTACATGCCTCCTCACTGTTACATCGGTTAGCCCTACTAACCCATGTAATGAGTTTACTAGTCCCAAGCCGATCACATGTTAAAGCTAGTACTCACACACTTAGTCATAGAATTCTTGCTCATGGACATAATGTTTCTTTTCCTGCATTTACTTACAGTATTTCCAGTATTTCTCTCATTGTACATTTCTCGTACTTATACATGCATCTGGTATGTTTCCATCTAGAACTGCTACATAGTTTATGTCATTTATATAGAACTGCTATTTAGAGATGTACTTTGCTCTTTCCTGACTGGAAAATATTTTTCCAGACTGTGACCTTAGTGGACTTGTTCTGACACTTGGAGATTGGTTGCTACTGATTACAGGTATGATTGTTTTATCATTAGTCTTGTGTTGTACTCTTTTGTTCTTCGAATTCTTATCGTGCTGTAATTGTGATTGAGTATGTTGTTCATCTTTATAGTGTTATCCGTGTCTCCTTATGGAGTTGGATACTAGTGTGAGATTTTTTTAGATAGTACTTGACCTAGACAGCGTTCTACCGCCGATGCTGCGGCGTAGGCTGGACGTACCCACGCACTCGTGCCCCTAAACCGGGTGCGGGTCGTGACAACATATATATATATATATATATATACCTATCAAGATATCTATATATATATATATAACTATAGGTATATAGATATCTATCTCTTAGATAGATAAAACTATCTATCTACCTATCTAGTATCTATCTATCTAAATACCTAGCTATCTATCTATTAATCTAGCCATCTAACTATCTATTTATCTAATAACTTATCTATCTAACTAGTTATGTATCTATCTATCTATATAGATATATCTATTATCTATGTATCTATCCCTCGCCAACACTACCCGCTGCTACTAGCCTCGCCAACGCGCTGCTGCTGCTGGCTCTACATGCTGATGATGCTGCTGCTGGCTGCTGTTATTGCTGCGCTGCTGCTGCTCCTCTTGGTACTGCTGCTGCTGCAGCTCCCTGCTGCTGCTGCCTTTGCTGCAGTGGTCCCCCCCCTTCTAACACCCAATCACACACACATACCTATATACATATATATATATCACTATCTATATATATATATATACATACATATATATCTATAAATATATAACTAGATACATATATATATATATACACTTATATCTATTCTAACACACTCACTAACACACACACCTACACACTCACAAACACACTAATACACACACACACTCACAACACTAACAACACACACACACACATAAATATATATACATAGCTACATATATATATATACACTTAATATATATATATATCTACACACACTCTCAACTATATATATATATATATACATACACCCAAAATATATATATACATATACACACACACAAGCACACTTACACATATACATATATATATATATATATATATATATATATATATATATACACATAGACATATACACACACAAGCACATAGATCTAAATACACACATACATATATAAATATATATATATATAAACACACATACATATATATATAAATATATATATATAGATACATATACACTAACACAACACAACACACAACAACACCCAAACCACACGCCCCACTCACGCCCAACGACCCCGACACTCACCAATACCCTAAAAAATATAAAATATAACTCGAAAACTCTAGCACACACTCCCCGATACTAACCCAACGCACGCACAAACCCGAAACGAGAAAACCAAGTCGAAATGGCCGTTCGGTCATTTCGACGAACACGTGGTGCGCGGTTCGGAAAACCTCCTGAAACGCACACCAAACGAACTCGGAATTGGGCCAAAATTTACCCACGCGCTTTACACGATGTCTAGATCCTAGAAAATGTACTCTCGTGTCGATTCTAGGCCCATGGCGGAAACGCGCACGCACTTAGAATCGGCGACGACGAAAAGCCCCAATTTCGCCCAAAACGCCCGTTTCTCCGCGACACGACTTTCCGTGTCCGAACGGAGACATGCACTCACCCTCTAGACACCCGACAACGTCTACCTAGGTCCATCTAACCTAGGGCATCACCCAAAATTGGACCAAATTCGGATTCTACCCGAATTCGACACAAAACCTAATGTCAAAGTCTCTAAACTCACCCAAACTAGTTCCAACTTCCTCCTACGGGTAGGGTTAGGGTCTAGGAGGGTTCTACAACACTAATTACACTACATAAAAATAATTAGGAAGGGGAAAGTTAGGTTTTACCTCTTGGGAGTTGGAATCCCAAGGCCAAAGTCTCACAACCCCTAGAAATCACCTCCTTCAAGCTCCAAGCCACCAAAACTAGCCTCCACCCTAAATCTAAGCTTCTCACACCTAGGTTAGGGAAAATGCAAGGTGAGGGTTAGCACAAATGAGAAGGAATGGAAGAAAGAAGGAAGAAAAATGGAAGAAAACTCACCTTGGGGAAGAAGGAAGAAGAAAGAAGAAGTGGAGAAGAAGAAGAAGTGAAGAAGAAGAAGTAGAATGAAGAGAGGGGAGAAGAGGCTGCTGGCTCTGGCTGGGAACGGGTAGGTAGGGGGTCCGGCCACCTAATAAAGGGGTTTACATAAGTTTCTAAATTCCCAAAATACCCCTACTCACTTGGTTTTGGGTTCCAGGTCTCCAAATGCACTCAAACTAGCTCCAAATCTCTCCAACTAACCTCCTAAAAATAAAATAATAAATCTAAGCCCCAAAATAATTCTCACAAGGGTATGGGCTGGGTCGGACATGGGTCCACTAGGGTCGGACATGGGTCCAGGCTAGCCAAAACCCTAAAACAATCAAAATAAAAATAATAAAAAATAATACAATCACTATTTAAATACAATTATAATTATTTAAATACAATACACAATTTACCAATTAAAAAAATAAATAATAAAAAAAAACCCTATTTTCTAGAATCGGGTAGTGACACCATTCAATCAGGAGACGGTCCCTTCGATTGTATTATGATGCGGCTACTAAGATATTGTATCATCGTTCCTATAATTGGTTTCTTCTATGATGCTTATCGAATACAGAGATGAAGCAAGAACTCCGTGAAGCTCACGACGGTTCTTGTGGTGCACATCAATCCGGTCTGAAGCTATAGGAACATCTTCGGAGAATGGATTAATATTGACCGACAACGGTAGCAAAGGCAGTTGACTATGCGAGGAAGTGCCAAGCATACCAAATTAAAGCAGACTTTATCTACCAGTGCTCAAAATTCTTATACCAACGGTAGCATCTTGGCCGTTTGAAGCGTGGAGAATGAAAATTATTGGACCAATTAGTCTACCTTCTTCTAAGGGACATCGGTTCATCTTGGCTATCACCAACTACTTCTCCAAATGGGCAAAAGTTGTTCCACTCGCTGAAGTCAAGACCTCAAACATGATCAACTTTGTCATGTATTATGTCATATACCGCTTCGGCTTGCCACGAAGGATCATCCACGATAATGGTCCACAGTTTGTAAGTCATGTTTTTTACTAATTTTGTGACAAAAACTAAATCCAGAATGCAGTCTCGACTACCTACAACCCAGCAGCAAATGGTCTGGCAGAAGCATTCAATAAGACCATCATAAAGCTACTTAAGAAGTTCGTGTCATCCAATAAGAGCAACTGGAATGAGAAACTAGGTGAATGTCTCTAGGCTTACCGTACAATGGTCCAGACACCTACTGGTAGCATGCTATTATTTTTGGTTTACAGAAGTGAAGCGGTCCTCCCACTCGAGATCCAAATTATGTCACTCCGAGTGGCTCTGTCCAACCGATTGACCATTGGCGACAATTACTGCCGAAGGCTACAAGAGTTGGAAGCACTTGACGAGAAGCATCTCTTAGCTCAACAACGTGTTAAGTTGTACCAAGCACGCCTCTTAGGAGCCTTCAACAAACGAGTCAAGAAGAGGACTTACCAAGTGGTTGACCTCGTCTTGAGAGTAAGAAGACCGATGGTTATGACCAATAAGACGGCCGATAAATTCTAACATAAATGGGAGGGTTCATTCATTGTAAAGTCTGTATTCTTCAACGGCGCTAACCGGCTCACAAAATAAAATGGCGACATGCTCATGATGCTATCAACAACAAGTTTCTCAAAAAGTACTATGTCTAAGTTAGACTTGTACTCCCTTTACTATTAGCTGGACAACCAAAATATACAGTGTACCCTCCCCGTTGTTCATCCCCAGCAAGTTTGTAAGAAAAATATGTACTTCTCTTCCATAAAAGTTTGATAAAGGCTACGGTATGTATTCAGGAATCCTGAATACGTAACAGACAGTGGATCCTCAAAAATCTTTCCAACGGCACTACCTTCAGGTCTATCCATACTTTCGGGTAGACCAATCATAATCAGTTCTCTTAGGTAATCGTTCATGTCCATATCACGTCTGAACTACTGACCTAATTGATTATCTCCAGCAAGGTTTGCCATGTCCATATTACCTTTGAGAAAACCTCTCTGTATTACCTCTAACATCGGTCGTCATCTAAACTTATCATCCATACTTAACTCTAAGTACTCTAGCAGTGTTAAGTCTACAAAACCTGCCATCTCCATATCACCTCTGGCAGGGCTTGTCTCGAACTTATTACTTGCACTCAAGTGCGCAAGAATTAATGAGGCCACAAAACCTATCACATCCATATCACCTCTGATAGGATTTCGTATCAAACTTATTACTTGCACTCTAGTGCACAAGAAGTAATAGGTCCACCAAATATCCTCTAGTGGGATGTCCTCAACAAAATCAAATAGTTCACATCCATATTACCTCTGAACTATGGGCTGCCCATATTCTCCATCCAAAGAAAATAGTCATGTCCATATTACCTCTGACTCATTTCTTTTTTCTTCTACAAAAATACCATGATCGTACATAACCTCTCGGTATGACTATCATTTAGCTCATGTCCACATTACCTCTGAGCTATCGTCCTCACTTCCTCTCCAGTAGAGTTTGCCATGTCATTCTTATCTTTGAGCAAACCTCTTTGTATGACTATCTATCGTCATGTCTGTAATACCTCTAACATCGATCACCATCTAAATTTATCACTTGTACTTAACTCTAAGTACGCCAACGGTTTTAGGTCCACAAAACCTATCACATCCATATCACCTCTGATACAGTTTTGTTTTAAACTTATTACTCATACTCCAGTTTGCAAGAAGTAATAGGTTCACCAAAGATCCCCCAGTAGGATGTTTCTAATAAATTGTGGTATTATACTACATCCATATTACCTATAGTACGATACCCAAAGTTTACAAAAATAATTTTCAACAAAAGAGGAAAAATTAAGCAGAGGGAAAAGTTCTCTCTCTTCGGCAAAACCCCTATTTATAGGACAAAGGACGGTTACTGCCCAATGGATTTGCTCACCTTTGGGTGCCTAATGGTCACCGTGGAGTGGGTTCCCTAACGGTCGTATGGTAATGACTCCTTGATTCTTGTGCTGTACTGTCAGCATTAATTATGATGGCGATGCTTGGATTTTTTACTCAACTTTATCTTTGAGAAACCGTCACTTCAGGATCCTTGCTGAGAGATGGTTCAGAATCCTAAGAAGATCCACTAAAGGATCGACCAAAATCCTGCCTTAAATAAAGATTTGACATCTTGGCAGATTCGCCTATACAGCCACAGGTCTATGCGGCATATCACTCAGATATGACCCAAGGTCTTCTCCTCCATGCTTCTTATTCAAAGTATTCCAAACATATCAGTTTGAAAACTTTGAAGGGGGTCTTGTAGAAGCATGAAATATCAAGATCCATGCGTCCAACAAACATATTCCCCAAGATCGACCCAGAAGAAATTAGGCCGCAAAATGACTATACGGCACAGAAAAAGCATGGATCAAGATTTTTGAGGGTATACTTTAGATTTTGGAGGGTCTTGGGAAGATCACCTTCATCTTGTCGAGTTGTCATACAACAATAGTTATCAGGCGAGTATTCAGATGGCCCTTTCGAAGCACTATATGAGAAAAAGTGCAGGACACTATTAGCATGAGATAATATTTGTGAACGAAAGATGTTAGGCCTAGAAATGATCATGTAGACAATAGAAGTTATCAAGCATATCAGAGAGCGACTTTGGGTTGCACGGGATAGGCATCATCATTGGACGGATCAACTTCATAGGACTTTAGAATTTTGTGTCGGCGACCAATTATTCTTATCAATTTTGCCGACCCATGGAGTCATTAGATTCGGGGTTCACGGGAAACTTAGTCCGTGATATGTCAGTCCATTTGATATCCTCCAGCGGGTGGGTGATATTGCTTATTGTCTTGCCCTTCCACCTTCGCTACATGAGGTACATGATATATTTTATGTATCTCAATCGCGTAGGTATGTCTCGGATCTGATTCATATCCTCGACCATTCTGAGCTAGTCATTGGTACCGACTTGTCTTACGAGGAGCAACATGTATCCATTTTAGACCGAAGAGAGAAGGTGCTCAAGAATCAGACTATTCATCTTGTCCGGGTTGCTTGGGGTCATCACCCTTTGGGATCACCCTTTGGGAGAGTTGACGTGGAAGCGAGAGGACGATATTCGATCTCGGTATCTGTAACTATTCGTCTCGAAAGGTATATTTGTCTTTATGCCTTCGAATCTCGAATCTCGTGATTCCTTTGCCCATGCTATGTGATTTTGCTTTTCTTTATTACATGATTGATTGTTGATTGCATGTGTAGATATGCTTGTAAGTTAGTATAGTGCTTGTTTTGATTTATTTAGCTAGCCTTGAGTTTGAATTTCGAGGACAATATTTTTCTAAGGTGGGTAGAGAAGTACCTCCCCGTTTTCGATATACGTATTTATGACGTATTATTTCTTGCTTGTATGTTTATTAGGTTGCATGGAAACTAGATCTATTCTTTGGTTTAGTGTGGTTCATGGTTTATTTTGTGGGTTGGTTCTAGTTATGAGAGAAGCCATAGTCTAAACCTCAAACCCTAGCTATATAACCAAACATCTTTCTATTTCTTTCCTTATTTCTCTTATTTCTCCTCCTCCTTTCATTTTAGGCAAGTACACCTTATATGATACGGAGAAACCCTTAGATTCTAATCCTTACTCTTTTCTTGTATTTTATTATTCTATTGTGTGTACATTTTGATTCTAAAAAGTTTTTTTGTTTGGAATTTTTGATTTCGATAGATAGATGTGAGTAGATCTAAATTTTTTAGTTTAGGGCATTCATGGGTTCTATAAGTTTTTTTTTGTTTTGATCTATTAAACTATAGTATTTTAGAAACCAGTTTTCTTAGGTGATAGAGCATTCCATTTCAGGCATTATGGCTTTTGGTTAACTTGATTTAAAGTTTTTATGAAGGGAACAAGTTTTTGGGTTCTTGGAGCATTTTCATGGCCGAACTTGCTGTTCTGGGACGAAAGAGTACCATGCGGTCCAGCAACATGCGCCCCTCTAGCATGCGCCCATCTTGTTAGATGTATGTCTTCTCTGTGCATGCGTTCTAAAGTCGGACGCATAGTACCTTGAACTAATAGAATTCCTTTAGGCCAGAATCTATGTGTCCAGCAACCATGCATTTCTTCTTTTTGGGCGCATGCCTCTGTACAAATTTTGTGACTCTACACAACTTTTTATGCTTTTGTCTTATCTCTCTGATATTTTTGTCTTGTCACGTGAAGTCACGACAGTTGCTTCTCTGACTTGTATTTATTGTCCGTCACTTAGCACTTGTTCCGATGAGTGGACTTTGCCTGTCTATGTGCCCCATATTCCATGTGCTCTCGATTCTCATACACCCTGATCGACCATGTGACCTTAATCTTCATGCGCGCATGTGGCCCATTTTATTGAATTAATTTGGTTTGAATATTCTATTGGAATTTTGATTCATATGTGAAATCTTGATGACTGTGAGAGTATTAGAACCACCTGTACGCCTGACCCATCTATACGCCCAACCCGACCATGTGTATAGTTCGATCATGCGCCAAGTGACTATACCACCTATGTGCATAACTTGACCTATGTATTACAATGTGATAGAACTCATGCAATTAACTGTGATTGATGACTTGACTCGATCACTTGTATCCGTTCTGATACACTTACTACGTGCTATGTGTTATAATGTGCTAAGTGTTCCTACGTGATTATAATACATTTTTACACTGAGGGGTACCTACGTGCTACGCGACATATGATATAATATGATTCCTTCAAGCATGAAAAAAATAGTTTAGTCAATTTTTAAGCATGTTAGGACTTGTTTGATTATTGCATCACGTTGGGGTGAATCCAAATTGACTGCCAAGTGATAAAGTGGATTCGTATCTAACGTATCCGTACTACGATGCGACATATAAGAAAAACATCATATGACAATGCCATAAGATTTTAGTAACAGTAGGATTAACTAGGCATCTAAAATATGTAGAGTATTGGAAGGGACAGAATCTCGAGATCGTGCTTAACTAGCCACCCCCAAACAATTGTCCAGGGTGTGCAGGCTGGCCCCCATAGATATTATTTAAATACTCTTTAGTGGATGGCAATATTCGACTATTATATTATACTATTTGTTCTATACGATCTTAGTACGGTGGCCTTATGAGATACCGATGCATAAATACTATGTGCTATACGATGATTCATGGCTCGGCTAGCCCTGCTAGCACATGGATCGATCTGAGGATTCCTATTATACGCATATATCTCTGGGATAATCCAGACTACACCTAGTAAGCCGTACAAGTGATTGGCCAATTATGTAACTGAGCTTGATTGTGTATTGTATCTTTTATTTAAATAGTTAAGGTCATGGTCTATCATGGTGCGATAGTCTAACCCTTGTCCTTGTTTGGTTGTAGGGTTAAATTATTGTATCTTGGTAGGCTATGGACCGAAACTACGAGACATAACTATATATATATATATATATATATATATATATATATATATATATATATATATATATATATATATATATATGTGTGTGTGTGTGTGTGTGTGTGTGTGTGTGTGTGTGTGTGTGTGTGTGTTTACTTCTCACTAGTTTTGTTCCTTCATTCATGCTTCCTTTGTGGTACTTGCTATTTGGTGTCTAACCCCATTGGTTTAGCATGGCCAGGTTTAGAGCCAGTACCCAAGGATCCAACTTACTTTCCCCTGAATAATGGTGCACACCAGATGGATGGTCGTTGAGGGACACGAGTGGGTTTCTTAATCACTGCTCGATATTGTATATTTTTCTCTTTTGGGTGTTTAGCCACCGACACTTGTTAGTCGTAAATATGGTCATTTAGTTTTCTTACTTGAGGGCAAGTTGCTATCATGTGGTCCGAACTCGAATACCTTAACCAATGCCTTCAAACATCCTAGGTATAATCCCCTTGCCACAATAGGTACAACCTAGTGGCACCCCGGGCGCTGTTGTTGCTACTAATGCTTCGGTTATTGTTGCTGAGCTGATGCCATCACAACTGATGTCGCAGGCCTCCACGCTACTGAATCATGAATATGAACGCCAAGTGCTGGTGCTGGTGCTGACGTCCGCGGTACTGCTCCTCCGTATTCGCTCTGAGCATGAGACCTCTTCTGACCTCCAGTCCTCGCCGACAACCTTTGAATGGTAAGCTGGTGCCTCCTAGCTGCCGTCAACACAAAATCAAAGCTCTGATAGTCATATCCTTCTACCAGTTACAGGATCTCCAAATTGTTCGAACCTCATGGCCCTCTTTGGCTCTGTTGTCACCATAATCGGGGCAAACTGACTCAATCTGTAGAACTCTACTACTTACCCATCTACTAACCTCCCGACTTGTTTGAGACCGATAAACCTCTGCTACAACTCATACTATTCCTCAATACCAAAATACTTGGCCCTAAATTTTGTCCTGAAGCTATCCCAAGGAATAGGACGTCTCAACCCAACCTCTACTAATGCCCACCAATCATGGGCAAGGTCCTGAAGCTACAATCAGATCTAATCTACCTGCTCCTCAACTGAAATCTTGGCTGCCGCCAAGATAGCCTCAATATCCTGAAGCCAAGTATCCATAGTAATAGTATCCTCCGTGGCATCAAAGTACCTCAGGTTGAGCTAAAAAAATCTAACTGACACACCCGAATCCGTCCTCTCACCCCTCTCTAGGACTATCTGCAATCCCTAGATGAATAAGACATTCTTCTCCTGATGCTAAAACTGCTAGTGCTATTAGACTATCACCTGACGCTGCTGGGTAGTCAACAATCCCGTGATAATCTCTAATAATGTTGGGGTGTCGAGTACCGCTGGCACTATCGACATCACCAGGGGTATTAAAATCTGGGGCAACTTCTGCTCAACCTTCTCGGCCACAGGCTCTACATCTTGTGGTGCCACATTCCTCCTATTCGAGGAGCGCGACTAAGAAATACAAGATGGTATCGTTCGATCGGGATAGATTAAAATAAGAACTCGTCCTCGTTATGGATTTGTTTCTTCTGAATCGATTCCCATATTCAGTGGACCGTGCCCCCGGGATCGATTTAGTGACAGAGTCAGGAGGGACCTCTCCGCTGCATCTTTTGTTGCCTCAGATTTCGATGTCGCTTGTTGCTTTTATTCTTTGAGTTGGTTTTCGGATTTGTTTGTTTTCCTTGAACGGTTTTGATAGATTTTATTATTTTCGTTCATTGAACTGCACTTCAATTCTGAGATTGGAAAGAGTGGAAGAGGTATTGACTGAGCTGTTCGTGTTGCAGGTGAACGAGCAGTAGGCGGCTTATGAGCGGAGTCGTGAATCGCCTCTTTCCTTCTCCCTTCCCACCAACTAAGTGAGTGGCTACCATCCTGATTAGCTAGCCCTACTTCCAAGTCTTCACATCTAAAATCTTACATTCTTGTTCTCCCGATCAAGCGATACCAAATAATAACTAAAAGATGCTAAGATAAAATGGGAATAGACTTGGACTATTATGCTCGTCAACTAAACTTGTGAACGGTTATCTTATTGGATGCTAGTTCATTTTAAATGTTCATCATATGCTTCAATTTTAGTTAGAATGTATCTTCTTCTATAAATTATGCTATGTGTAGAATATGCCATGCTATGTGAATAATTATTCAGGGAGGCTATGCAAAATGAATCATGCAATACTGCTTGTCGTGTACTCGTGTTGCCTCAACTGCATGAATTGTTAACTAAATAAACGTGTTCGATCATGGACAACTTGTGCACAATGTCTTAGTTCCTGCGGACGATCACTGGGGCACTGGTACCAATTCGATCTGGACAGAACTCTTGAATAGTCGCCTGTATTAGATGGAATGACTTGTGACGCCCATGTTCATTACGTTACTTGTTATTTCAATCATGTAATATGCCTCATCCATTATGGCATCCCGCCAATGATCCCCTGTATATTTAAACATGTTGCAAACTAACTTGTGTCTTCGTGGCAGGGAAGACATGGTAAGTATTGTGCAGGTGGTTCAGACGAGCTGGTAAAAGTCACCTAACGGTGACAAGTTCATTTCAGTAAATTATATATGCTGCTTACTTGTAAATGACTAAGGCAAGATAGAAAACCACAAATATTTTGCATGCTTCATATAAACAACATGTTGATTGGTATTATTGGGTTAGCTTGCCTTCACCAGTATGTTTTGACATACTGACCCTCGTTGAAATAGGTTCCTGCACTAAGGCGAACCGAGCGAGGAGCCAAAGTTGTCTTCCCAATCTAGTCCAGCTGTAGGCGCATCCCGATCGTGCCGTATTTTGAAGCAGGAGCTTGCAACTCTATACACAATGCAGCTCTGTGGCAAAGCCGTCCTCCAGCCCGGAGGTCTTTATCATTTTGAAGTTTAGTAAAGGGATGTAATGTACAGGACTGCTATCTCATTTTGTGTCAACACTTTTATAAGCCCATGCGGCAAATTAGCTGACTCGTTCAAGAGTTTGTAATAGATGTTCATTATCAATAAAGAGAACTTTTCCATGTTTCAAATCTGTGTTTCAATTTATCTGCGTACTCTGAATATGTGCTTGTTATGCAATATCTCTAGCCTTATGCGGGCGCAACCCCAGGCCCGTACGACGGTCACGATTCGGGGGACGTCCCAACAATTCTACAGAATCGGGTCATGATATAGTGGTATCAGAACACAAATTCAAGTTCCTTAGACTCTCGTACTGAAAATATTCTTTTAACGATCAAATTTCTGTGCGAACTCTTGAACTTGTTAGGCCAAAATGAGATACGTTTATGCAATGAGTCCATAATACATTATGATCCTAATATAATTTACCTTCTTTTGAAGGAACGGCACCAGCGCAATCATCAGCGCTAGCACCGGACGAAACGCAAGGCCAAGAAAGTAGTTCGGGCACTTCGGGAAGCTCTCGGAGCCAAAGGGGCATGTCTCAAGTCGATCCGCTTGAGCGGGTGATACAAATGTTAGAAGCACAATGGCAAAGAGACGATGCTCGCCCAAGCCAAGTTCGAAAGTAATCTAGAGACCCGATTCTCAGTCCAACAGAAGCAGGTAGATGTCCTGCAACAGATCGTACAAAATTTGGCCTCCAACCATTGTGCGGTAACAACAGCGACTGGTGGATGAGCTCGTGCTTGAAGTTGAGATGCCACAAATTCCAAGGCCGAGGGAAGTGACTGCCTTCGACTTTGGCTACTTCAAGAAAGTCTGCAATATCCCATTCAACGAGACTGAGGAACCAATTGTGGCTCTAGATTGGTTGGCCGAACTTGAAGACCACTTCGCTCTGCTAGTGGTCCCAGAAGAGAAGCGCGTCACCTGTGAGCAACTACAGCTCCGCCTCAACGCACACGATTGGTGGGACGTGCATCGACAATCTCTTCAATTTGACCATGGAGAGGAGGCGATCTCGTGGAGGACTTTTTGTGCCATGTTTGAAGAGGAGTTTATACCCCCTCCAGTGCGATGTCAGATGGAGAATGAGTTTGTGCAGCTGCGGCAGGGCAGTATGACAGTTAAACAATATTCCGCCGAATTCAACCGACTCTCCAAATTTGCTAGTACCTATTTACCTAATGCAGCGAGTCGAGCTAGAAGGTTTAAAGGTGGTTTGCGCCCTGCCATCCACGTGTAGGTAGTCGTTCATCAGTATCGGATAATGCGTAAAGTCATGAATCACGCTCTATCTCTTAAACCACAGTATCCTCATATTTTTGCCGGCGTTGTGTATACCTCCAATCACAAATGCCAAAGCAACGAGAGAGAAAACAATGCTACAAAGTATCACAATGATGGTGGTTCGCATAAAGGGAATCAGAGGCCAATTTGCCATTACTGCAACAAGCCGGGGCACACAGCCAATAGTTTCCGTCACAAGCTGGGGACATGCCTCCGTTACGGTGATCCCAACCATCAGGTTGATGTTTGTCCGCTCCCAGATCGCTGCCAGCAACATAATGTTCCCTAGCGGTAGGTTATATTCCTAAGTTTTGAGGACGAAACTACCAATTAGTTGGGTAGGATGTGGCACCCCGTTCCTCCTATTCGAGGAGCACGGCTAAGAAATACAAGATGGTATCGTTCGATCGGGATAGATTAAAATAAGAACTCGTCCTCGTTGTGGATTTATTTCTTCGGAATTTCTTCGAAATCGGTTCCCATATTCAGTAGACCGTGCCCTCGGGATCGACTTAGCGGCAGAGTCAGGAGGGACCTCTCTGCTGCATCTTTTGTTGCCTCAGATTTTGATGTCGCTTGTTGCTTTTGTGCTTTGAGTTAGTTTTCGGATTTGCTTATTTTTCTTGAACGGTTTTGATGTATTTTATTATTTTCGTTCATTGAACTGTACTTCAATTCCGAGATTGGAAAGAGTGGAAGAGGTATTGATCGAGTTGTTCGTGATGCAGGTGAACGAGCAGTAGGTGGCTTACGAGCGGAGTCGTGAAGCGCCTCTTTCCTTCTCCCTTCCAACCAACTAAGTTAGTGGCTACCATCCCGATTAGCTAGCCCTGCTTCCAAGTCTTCACATCTAAAATCATGCATTCTTATTGTCCCGATCAAGCGATACCAAATAATAACTAAAAGATGCTAAGATAAAATGGGAATAGACTTGGACTATTATGCTCGTCAACTAAACTTGTGAACGGTTATCTTATTGTATGCTAGTTTGTTTCAAATTTTCATAATATGCTTCAATTTTAGTTAGAATGTATCTTCTTCTATAAATTATGCTATGTGTAGAATATGCTATGCTATGCGAATAATTGTTCAGGGAGGCTATCAAAATGAATCATGCAATACTGCTTGTCGTGTACTCGTGTTGCCTCAACTGCATGAATTATTAACTAAATAAATATATTCGATCATGGACAACTTGTGCACAAGGTCTTAGTTCCTGCGGACTGTCGCTGGGGCACTGGCACCGATCCGATCCGGACGGAACTCCTGAATAGTCGCCTGTATCGGATGGAATGACTTGTGACGCCCCTGTTCATTGCGTTACTTGTTATTTCATTTATATACTATGCCCCGTCCATTATGGCATCCTGCCAGTGATCCCCTGTATATTTAAACCTATTGTAAACTAACTTGTGTCTTTGTGGCAAGGAAGGCATGGTAAGTATTGTGCAGGTGGTTCAGACGGGCAGGTAAAAGTCACCTAATGGTGACAAGTTCATTTCAGTAAATTCTATATGCTGCTTACTTATAAATAAACTAAGGCAAGATATAAAACCATAAATAATATGCATGCTTCATATAAATAACGTGTTGTTATTGGGTTAGCTTGCCTTCACTAGTATGTTTTGATATACTGACCCTCGTTGAAACAGGTTCCCGCACTAAGGCGAACCAATCGAGGAGCCGAAGTCATCTTCCCGATCCAGTCCAACTGTAGGCGCATCCCGATCGTGCCATATTTTAAAGCAGGAGCTTGCAACTATATACACAATGCAGCTCTATGGCAAAGCCATCCTCCAGCCCGAAGGTCTTTATCATTTTGAAGTTTAGTAAATGGATGTAATGTACAGGACTGCTATCTCATTTTATGTTAACACTTTTGTAAGCCCGTACGGCAAATTTGCTGACTCATTCAAGAGTTTGTAATAGATGTTCATTATCAATGAAGAGAACTTTTCTATGTTTCAAATCTGTGTTTTAATTTATCTGCGTACTCTGAATATGTGCTCATTATGCAATATCTCTAGCCTTGTGTGGGCGCAACCCCAGGCTCGTATGGCGATCACGATTCGGGGGACGCCCCAACAATTCTACGGAATCGGGTCGTGACACATCTCCCACTGGCTTAATAGAAACCCAACTAGGATAAGGTACTGCCTCCTACCGATGTCTCATAGAACCCTGCTCTGCTGGATGCTCTGCCATCCCAGCAGCCCCGATAATTGAGAACAAAGTGCCCTGAGAGAAAGGGATACAGAACATTAACGACAGGACATGAAGGAACAAGTAGACAATTAGTTTAACACTTCAACATGGTATAGAGGATAATGAATTAGGATATCAAGGAAGCATATTTGATTGAGACTCCTATAATTAAAATACCTCACAAGGCTACAAAATAGACCTGCATGGGCCACCACTAAAACCTTGTTATGTTCCGCTCCTAAAATACTAAGTAAGTATATGATGGACATGACATCTTTCCCGTACAAGGTATAAAAATATTGTATGATGATCACGACTGTCATTAGACTAGGGGCTGCATACTACAAACAAGTCACCTATGGTCACACAGAACAACTATGTATCAATCAGTCAATCAAGAAGCAGTAATAATTAACATGTAAGATAAAGTAGTGAGGCATCCCCGATGCTCTATCAAAATGATCAGGAAACTAGCTATGCAAAATAAACATAACCGCATATCAGCTACAGTCTAAATAAGCACAATTATGTAAAGGAACTAAATATCCAGAATATCCGACTAAACAAGTATCGGTGGCTAAACGCCCAAAAGGGTACAAAATGCTATATGGTGGTGGAGAAAAAACCCACTTAAGAACCTCGACGGCCATAGCTGGTGCATGGCATCAGTCAGGAAGTATACTAGATCCTCGAGCTCTGGTAATAAATATGGCTAAATAAAACCAGCGAGATCAGGTCCCGATAGCAAGTACCACAAAAAAGCATAATTGAATGAACCAAAATCCAAATAAGCACATAAGTAAGACCTGTGCCACAATCATGGGCGTATATTCTATCATCGATGCAATATGACACCCCTACACAAAATGAAGACAAGAGGTATCATATCACGTCGAGATAGAGTACATCCCCTAACTATGGTCAGGGTATAGGTCTCTGTATTATAGCTTCGGTTCATAGCCTATTGTAACACAATAGTCCAACACTACAACCAAACAAGAACAAGCGTTGGACCACCGTACCACGACAGTCTATGTCCCTAGACTACTAACAGATGGTACAATACATAATCATATACAATAGGTCTAAGTAAGTCAGTCCATCAGTCATACGACTTGCTATGTGGTATCTGGGTTACTCTAGTAATGAAATATATAAATAAGGATTCTCAAATTATGCTATGTTCGAGCGGGGTTAGCCTAGCCAAGTATATATATATATATATATATATATATATATATATATATATATATATATATATATATATATATATATATATATATATATATTGGAGGTATAGAAGGTATGCACCGGTACCTTATAAGGCCGTCGCGCTAAACAAGATCAGTAATGATTCCAACTCTTTTATAGGGAGATGCTAGCGCGACATAATAATAATGGTCGAATATTGCACCATACTAGTAAAAATGATATAGAATATCTGTGGTGGCCATCCTTGCACGCCATAACAAATATCTGGGTGGCTGGCATGCACGATCTCAGGATCCCATTTCCTCTCAATGTTATTACCAATTTTAGTTGCCTAGATTAACCTTACAGTTATAAGGATTCTCATGTCGTGGTCACATGATCATTAGATGTCATACCTCAGTACGAGTATGCTAAGTGTAAATCCATATTGATTCTCGAGAGTCTCAATCTAGATTTATTTCAAGTGTAAAGCACAATCAATCAAATATCCTAACCACTCTACAACTACTGACTAACTACAAGAATGTCCATGTAGTAAAATCAGGAATATACTATAACAGAAATATCAAGGTCAGGTAGCACCTCAGTGTAATGTGGCACCTCAGTGCATAATACGAGCAGTAGCACCTCAGTGCGGTATCAGGGAGCATCAACACATATATAAGTAGTCAATTCAGGATACAGGGTAAATCAGTTAGTCATTCTGTCTAAGTACTTGTCAGGTTGGGTGTACAGTAAGTACTTCTACCAATCATAGTCTATCAAGCACATTCTAGGAGCTATAGTCTTGTCATCAATTTTCTTGAGCAATGATCACTAACCATAAAATTGGGAACAACATCCGTCTTCAAATTCAATATCATACACATTCTATACGAGGCCTAGAAGTCCTCATGGACTAACAGTAAACTATAATACATGTTCCATAAATAACATGGGAGAGAGTCCCTAGGCTATACAAATGACCATTGTCAACTAAGGAATCACTAGAGTGGAAGTAATTAGCAAAAAACAGACAAAAATAGACAAAAATGGCTCAAAATAGCCTAATTCAGACAAAACAACAAAAAATCGGTATACTGGCCGAAAGACAGAGAGTATATATATATATATATATATATATATATATATATATATATATATATATATATATATATATATATATAAACTAGCATATCGTTAGTATACTGGTCTGCAACAACACTGAAAAACTAGAATTTTGCCGAAACTTGTTTCGGCCATAAATCTTTATTTTAAATCGAATCAGAGAGGATCCTTGGTCATTGATCATACCAAGTCACCCATCCAAGGCCCCCCACATCAAATCCGAGCCACACAAATAAAAACAAAGAACCAATGGTTAAAGAAATGGGTTTAGTCAACAATTTGACTGGACGGTTCCGTCAACAGACAGTATACCGGCAATATATTGGTCTGAAGCTCAAAACTAAGTTTTGAGAATTTTGGCTATTCTACTCTACGTGTGGGTCCTATCACGGGTCTATGGAAATGCCAATGGATACTATACTGGTCTAGGGTAGTCTCGTGCATCATTATCTGATTATGAAAATCAATAACCAGAAATACCATTGCATAAGCCAATTAACCAGTTTATCAACCCGGGCTCTAATGACTACGATACATAAATAAACATGTATCATAGCATAGACCAGTATTCCATCATTGGAACAGTGAACCACACCTACAATCAGATAAGGACAAGGGATGGCAACACTACTCCGCGAGGAGATACTACTCCATGCCATGGTCAGGTACGAAAGTAATCAGAAGAAATCCAATAATAAGATGCTCATCGAAAAATATAGAATACCGCTAATGGATGCGGGCACAAGCAATACGTGCAAAATACTGCACAAAATATGGTACATGAGTACTACTATACATGATACGAAAATAATATATAAAAATGTACGTTTATACAGGAGGAGGAGGAGGAGGAGGAGGAGGGTGGTGGTGGTGGTATAATGCATTGTCGAATATTTTGGTTGATGAGTGATGACATATTGCTACTGGTGGGGACACAGTTTGCTGCCCTTTGGGAGGGCAGAGAACTTGGTATTTATTTCCCACATTTCTCTTTACAGCTCTGTAACATGGATAATGCACCTGGAGGTGCCTCTTTCTTATGGTCCCGCCCTGAACTAATAATGATAGATCCTCCAAAAGGAGACCTCTTTAATTGCTTCATATAAATTCAAGGTTTGGAGACCTCTTTAATTCCTTCATATAAATTCAAGGTGGTACAATTGCAACTAACTTGTACTTTGTAGCAATTTCTTCTTGTCCGAAAGCTTTACTTATATAGTTTAGAGATTGTATACTTAGACGAGTAATAAGGACAGTTACTTGTTTGGACTCAATTGAAATTCTTTTCTTTCTTCTTAAATTTAGTCTTATGTCGAACAATAAAACAACAGTAAAGCACAGTTTGAACTGAATAACATATTTTTCCAAGGGACAGAATATTGTATCAAATTATTACAGTAATTATTACACCAAACAATCTCAACCACACATTCATTTCAATCGTATGGTTATAAATCATCCCATAAAGTAGTGCCACGTCAGCATCATTCTCAACCACATATTTAAAAAAAATGTGTGGTTGAGAATGAATGGTGCAAAATTGTTGCAATAATCATTGGTGCAATATTTCCTCCATTTTTTCAAATGTTTGGAAATTTCCGTAGGTATACCAAATCTGGTTTCATCTAATGGAGTTAGGGTGAACTTTCGGTTTATCCGGCTTCAACCGAATCAAAATAGTCGAAACCGAATAAACCAAAATTCTAAAAAATTAAAACCGAAATCGAATCGAACCGAAATTAGCTAATACCAAAACTGAACTGAATAATCGATTCGGTTTATTCGGTTGGACTATTTTTATTCTTTAATGGATCAGGTCCAAAGTTGCAATCATAGATAAATTATATTAAAAATTATAATATTTATACCCACATTTGTTGTATTTTAAAGTTGTGTCCAAAGTTGGAATAATTGTTAAATTATCAAAATTAGACTTCAAAATACATACATAGAATTGCAGTTTTCAAAGTATACACACTTTTATTATAAAATTGAGGTTATTTACTTAATTTTACGAGTCTTATTCAACTTTCGGTTTTGCATCGAAATCGAAACACCAAAACCCGAAACAGAACAAAGAATTTTAGTATTTTCAAACCGAATCGGTTCGGTTCGATTTTCGGTCCAAAATCCAATAATGCTCACCTAAACGGAGTTAATACACATGTAAATGTGAAGATGCACTCTATTTTTCTTTTACGTAGGTATAATGAATCTGGTTCTGAAATGTTTAATGTAAAAGATGGAAAACCAAAGGCAAAATCAATATAAGCAATGCAGAGGGACTTGCTTTTATAATTTTTTAGTGAAGTAGGTAATCTTCCCATAGAATAATATCCCCTACCATAAAACCCACTCTATGACCCTTATTTGGGACCTCTTTTGTCCTAAAGTTGATGCTCTTGGCCATATCTTCTCTTGTTCTATGCATATCCAACATGACACATACAAGCTCTATCCATTATTTCTCTTTCAAATTCAGCTCACCTCCTTTAATTTGGAAGACCAGGCGAACTTGGGTTGTTGGGTTTGATAGGGACTTTGGCCACTTCTTGTTCAAAAATTGAAGAGAGATGCAAAATAAAATATGTCCCAACTCATGTTTATGTGAATATCATAATTAAAGAAAACAAAGGAAGAGGCTATTGTTAAGCTTAAAACTTTGTGACAAATTAAAGCTAGTGAATGAGGTGGGTAGACTTTACATGATTACGCTTCAAAATATTGTTGACTAGCAATTTGGTTTCCTAAAGTGGTTAGTTAACCTTGCCTTTTAGAAGCTTGTTTTTTGTTGGCATTGCCACAAGTTGGTATTAAGAAATTGATAGGTGTAGGATGCCTAACATTCCAATCTAGGCTTAAAGCTAAAATATTAGGTAGTCATGTGGGGGGGACCAATAAAATCCTCTTTAGATCTCTTGAGGACAAGAAATGGATCATCTTAAGCAAAAGGCACATGGAGTTCCTCTTCCATAAACTCTTAGTTTTGTTTTTGAGCTGTGTGAGCAAGGGAGGAGCTTGGCTCAAAAAACGTCCGTTCTTTGTATCACTTGAACATTTCACGTGCCAGTGAAACCTTTCTTTTCTTTGTCAATTTAACCTTTGCATCAAAAGAATACTAGTTCAATAAACTATTTGCCAAATTTGCCTTAGAGTGATATGCTAGAAAATTGAAGTTTTAGTTTTAATTTTAGTTTTAAGCTTATGCCCGCAAGAGAAGTTCGGTTGGGCTGTTGTACGCATATGCACAGTGAGCACGATTGGCGTATGATCCCACTGTTTACGGGATTTGACGGTTATGGAAAGATATGATCAGTTATTCATATCCATTTTTTGTGGAATTTGAATTTTAATCGTTCCTATCTTTTCGTAACTAATTGGCAGCTATGGTTTTCACCCTTATCTTTAAATACTCTCTTTGTGCCTCTTTGAGGACTTACTTCAAAAATAAAGAGACGGAGAGAGGTTCTGCTGCTGCCGCCATTGGAGTCCAAAGTGGTCGTGTGAGTCCAGGAAAGAGGTGACAACGAGCGTTCCAGAAGTTCTACGTGAACTTGCTGGTTCCTGGGAGCAGATCGTATGGGACGAATCTTACTTTGAGCAACGGTGATCTTCATCATTCCAGCTAGTAGAGATCAATCTCCTTCTCCTTCCTTTTTTATTCTATAAGTTGTAATCTTTTCTGTCCGTTTTGCAACTACGATTGCAAGGAAGAACGAGAAGTTTATTCTTTTTTGTTGTAATTCTCATAAGGTGTAATTGAGATATATTGGATATAGTTCTTCGTTGGAATCGAGGTATATCAGTGAGAAAACTTTTGTATGAACTGTCATGCCCCGATCCCGCAGAGGGTCGTTCGTCCTTTCTTGGTTCCTTGCGGGACCGACAATCCTCGCATAGGCGTGATGCCATGCAAGC
This sequence comes from Iris macrosiphon, assembly GCA_036927795.1. Lineage (NCBI taxonomy): Eukaryota > Viridiplantae > Streptophyta > Magnoliopsida > Asparagales > Iridaceae > Iris > Iris macrosiphon. The sequence goes on from JAYESA010000012.1 coordinate 45,927,977, forward strand.
CTGAGTTAAGCTTGCACAAGGCCAAATCTTGAACAAGGACAAGTAAGTTATTCAAGACGGAAGCAGCGGCAGAATATTGCAGAAAAGTAAAGAACACAATGACATATACAAATAAGCTCTTTATTGATATTCAAGATATGTTACAAACGGCGCTTGGCCGAGATTACAATTTGCTCAAGCTCTCTTTCTCTCTCTCTCTCTCTCTCTCTCTCTTGATTACAATGACATCGTTCCATACATTACATTCTTTTATACAAAAGTAGCTCAAAGTATCTTAATACGGCTCAAGGCATCAACTCTAGATTTTTGGGTCCTGGGGATGAGGCACCACTATCACTTCTTCGGATGATCCAGCACTTGCGAACAAGCAAACTGTTGGGGGGCCAGCACTTTAGGAAAAGTACTGGTCAGTATAAAATCAACGAACATGAGCAACATTTACCAAAACCAACACTAAGTAAGCATGTGATAAAATATTACATTACTAGTGATCTTTCTAGTTTTACTTAGGTTCGTTACATGCAGTACATGAGCAGAGTCATATTACTTCCTTTTTAAAAATATCTTTGAAAATAGTTTGCATATTCAATACGTTCAAGCATACAATAGTGGCAGTGTTCTATCGTGCGGTGTGCAACATGTATCGTTATCCATATTCATTTAACTCTTAGGAACATAAGCTATCGCTAGTGAACTATCCATTTCAATTCAAGGCAGCAGCGTATTCAAGTTAAATATGCAAGTCTAGGAGTAATACAAGAAAGCAAGCACAATGCACTAATGAGTACATCCCTTATTGGTGATTCTTACCCTTTGCCGACCGTTATCCCTGCAGCAGACATACAAGTTAGCAATAATTTTCATATATAAACAAGGTTCTATTTTTTGTTCGTCCCTACATCAAACCATTAGGTATGAAAGAAGGCTATCCTAGCATGCGCCCTAACTATATGATGGCCCATGGAAACCATGATTATCAGTTGGGATGTTTAAGCCCATCTCACTAATAGACTAACACCCTTCCTTAATCCACGAGCAGGGTGTCCTGTCCTCTCGTAGGCCGAACAATTCCCAGTTTCCAGGAACCGATCGAGAGGGTACATCCTTGTGCACAAGTTTGTCCAGACCGATGCATGAATGCACTTCTATCAGATAACAATATAATCCAAGCAGGTAATAATCAAGCAAACTCTTTGATAACAATCTATATTGATGTACGGGGCACGTAACCATCAATTCTCTTCTCTTTTACTTAGCCCAGTACTCGATGTACGGGACACGTAACCATCGATATACGGGGCACGTAACCATCGATGTACTGGAGTCATAACCATCAAGTACTAGCCTGTATAATATCTTATTTTAGTTCAAATATTTCAAACAATTCTATCTTTTTACAATATGATCAATGGAACATGTTCAGGCGGTCTAGTTCTTTTAACAAGTAAGATGCAAGAACAGTTCTATAAATTTAGCATATAATTCTATCTCTTTTCAGTACGTTAAGAAATATGCAAGCAATTTTTATTAAAACAAGCATGGCAGCAGTTATTCTCTCTCTTTTATAACTAAGCATGCAAATACTACCTTTACTTAGCATATACGAAAGGAACATGTTCAGCATCTTTTACTATTTTTATTAGCATAGCAATGGTTTGTTTGATAGCGGTGTCTGTGTAACTTAGCATGCAATCATTTCTATCTTGACATAGCATGACAAGGTTCGTTCATTAGACAAGCAATACCAGTTCTCTTATTAAGCATGTAGAGTCAGGTTCTATCAATAGACAAACATTACAAAAACTCAGATTCATTATTAAGACGTGCAAGAATCAAAGAATTAAGTTCTGCCCACTCACTCAGATCAATCGTCTTGTGTTTCGATCAAAAAATCTTCGAGAAGGCTTTCGCTCGAGCCAGTAAAGCTATATCTCTTGTACATAGTGCCAACGCGGAGTGGGGCACTACATACTTACCCACCCAGAAAAAGTTTCATCCTCAAAACTCAAGGAAATTTTTTTAATATCCAGAGTAGCGATAGTCCTTATCCCTCATCATACTCAATCGAAAACTCTAGCAATCAAAACTCAATAAAACTCTAGCCATCAAAATCATAAATTATATCTCAAGCAATAAACAATCCAAAAAACTTTTGTCGGCACCTTTGACAATATTTACAGATTTATTGTATGGAATGCTCATTACAACAACGATATCAAGTTGTAAGGAACATCTTGAGTTAAAGCGAAGCAGTAGAATGGCCATAAGGTCGAGATGCTCTGATACTACTATATCATACCCCAATCCTGCAGGGGGGCGTTCGTCCTCCTTGGGTCCTTGCGGGACCGACCGTCCTCGCATGGGCGTGATATCGTGCAAGCCTAAGTTGTGCTTGTACAAGGCCAATGCTTGAACAAGGGCAAGTAAGCTATTCAAGACGGAAGCAACAGAACAATATTGCAAAAAAGTAAAGAACACAATGGCATATGAAAATAAGCTCTTTATTTATATTCAAGATGTGTTACAATGGCGCTTGGCCGAGATTATAATTCGCTCAAGCTCTCTCTCTCTCTCGATTACAATGATATCGTTCCATACATTATATTCTTTTATATAAAAGCAGCTCAAAGCATCTTGATACGGCTCAAGGCATCGACTCCAGATTTTTGGGTCCTAGGGATGAGGCACGGTTATCGCTTCTTCGGACGATCCAGCACCTACGAACAAGCAAACTGTTGGGGGGGTCAGCACTTTGGGGAAAGTACTGGTGAGTATAAAATCAACGAACAGAAGCAACATTCACTAAAACCATCACTAAGTAAGCATATGATAAAATATTATGTTACTAGTGATCTTTTCAGTTTTACCTATGTTCGTTATATATAGTACAGAAGCAGAGTCATATTACTTTATTTTTTAAAACATCTTTGAAAATCGTTTCCATATTCAATATGTTGAAGCATACAATAGTAGCAGTATTCTATCGTATGGTGTGCAGCATGTATCGTGAGACATATTCATTTAACTCTTAGGAACATAAGCTATCTCTATTGGACTATCCATTTTAATTTAAGGCAACAGCATATTCAAGTTAAAATTGCAAGTCTAGGAGCAATACAAGAAAGAAATCACATTGCACTAATGAGTACATACCTTATCGATGATTCTTAGCCTTTGTCGAACGATTATTCCTGCAGCAGACATACAAGTCAACAACAATTTGCATATATAAACAAGGTTCTATTTTATGTTCGTCCCTGCATTAAACTGTTAGGTATGCAAGAAGGCTAGCCTAGCATGCGCCATTACTATATGATCACCTATGAAAACCATGATTAGTAGTTGGGACATTCAAGTCCATCTCACTAATAGACTGACACCCTTCCTTAATCCACGAACAGGGTATCCTGTCCTCTCCTAGCCCGAATGATTCCTAGTACCCCCAGGAACTGATCAAGAGGGTACGTTCTTGCGCACAAGTTTTTCCAGACCGATGCATCAATGCACTTCTATCAGATAAGAATACAATACAAGCAGGCAATAATTAGGCAAACTCTTCGATAACAATCTATATTGATGTACGGGGCACGTAACCATCAATTCTTTTCTCTTTTTACTTAACCCAGTACTTGATGTACGGGGAACGTACCTATCGATGTACGTGACACATAACCATCGATATACGTGACACGTAACCATCGATGTACCGGAGTCATAACCATCAAGTACTGGCATGTATTATCTCTTGTTTCAGTTCAAGTATTTCAAACAATTCTATCCTTTTATAATACGATCAATGGATATGTTCAGGCGGTCTAGTTCTTTTAACAAGTAACATGCAAGAATAATTCTATAAATCTAGCATGCAATCTATCTTTTTTCAGTACGATAAGGAACACGCAAGCAATTTTTATTAAAACAAGAATGTTAACAGTTATTCTATCTCTTTTATAACTAAGCATGCAAATACTACCTTTACTTAGCATATACGGAAGAAACATGTTCAACATCTTTTACTCTTCTTATTAGCACAACAATGGTTCGTTTGATAGCGGTGTCTATGTAACTTAGCATGCAATTATTTCTATCTTGACTTATCATGGCAAGGCTCGTTCATTAGACAAGTAATACAAGTTCTCTTATTAAGCATGCAGAGTCAGGTTCTATCAATAGACAAGCATTACAAAATCTTATATTCATTATTAAGGCATGTAGGAATTATAAAATGAAGTTTTGTCCACTCACTCAGATCAATCGTCTTGTGTTTCGATCGAAAAACTCTTCGAGAAGGCTTCCGTTCGAGCCAGCAAATCAATATCTCTTGTACTTAGTGCCAACATGGAGCAGCGCACTACATGAACTCCTAATATCATATACAACTTCTTGTTCTACCATCTTTGGTTAAGCCTTGGGACTAACAATCTCAATAAATAATCCGAGTAAGATGGAGAACAACCGTACAAAACATCTAGACACAAGTTTTAACAAACTTGAAAAGTTTGACGGGAAGCATTACAATATCTGAAAGAGAAAGGTCAGCCTTAATCTTTAACTCGTAGAAGTAGACTATGTGTTGATAGGTTCAGAGACTGTTGTTCCAGAGGGTAATAATGCTACTGTTCGGGCGGTTGCTAATGCAACTGCTAAGCAGAACAAGTGGAGAAGAGATAATAGCCTCTACAAGTTGCTGATTCTAAACTCCATGGAGGATACTATGGCGGAGTCATACAGTAAGACAAAACTTACTAAGGTTATTTGGGAGTCAATAAAAAATCATTACAATGTGGATGAGAATCGTAATAAGATCTATGTGACCAAAAAGGTCTAGAACATGCAATTTGAGGACGATAAGACAATGTTGCCTCAAGTCAAGAAATTTCTCAAGCTTTGTCAAAATTTTGAGGATGATCGCATGCCCATGGTTGACTCTTTCATCATGGGAGGTATCGTTGCTAAGCTCCCACCTGGATGGAGCAACTTTATCTCTGAAATGCACTAGAACAAGATGGAGATCAGCCTTGATCAACTACTACACAACATCTACGTTGAAGATAATCTGCGGGCTCAAAACAAAGTGGACACACTATCCAAGCAGTTAGCAAAGGCAAACTTGGTGCATGCTGGTGAATCTAAGGGGAAGCAAAAGGATTCTCACAACAAGAAAAAGAACTTCAACCATATGAAGGTGAAGTCGGCTTCGTTCAAGCCGAAGATCAAGCCCAAGTCAGATGTGACTTCTTTTAACTGTAGCAAGAAAGGGCACTACCAGAAAGACTACAAATCCAAGCTGTCACTCTCCGTTTCTGGTATATGTATTTCAAAAATATTTTATTTTAGCATGGTTGCATGTTGCATGAAGACTAGACCCATTTCTTTGGTTTAACTTGGTTCTTGGTTTATTTTGTGAGTTGGTTTTATCATGAATTGAACCCTTGGTCCAAACCTAAACCCTAGTATATATATATAACAACCTCTCTCTCTTTCCTCATTATTTATTTCCTTCCTCTCTCTTAGGCTTCTCTCTCCCTCCATAGGCAAGTACACCTTGCTTGAGAAATGGAGAAACCCTCCATATTATTAGTTTATTATGTTTGTGGTATAATTCTAAGCATGTTTAATACTTGGAGTTTTTGATTTTGATGGATGGATTACTATATTTATACATTTCTAACTTCAAATTTTTATGGGTTCGATGACTTTTTCTTGGTTTTGATCTAATAGAACTTGTTGTTTCCAAAAACTAGTATTTCCATGAGTTAGAGCATTAAATTTTGTATAATTTTGGTTTTTGAATCACTTAATTTGGAGTTAAAATAAAGATTTTATGGCCAAAATAAGTTTTAGAATTTTGTTCTCGGACCTGTCCTGACGGGGACGATAAGCAGTGTCGTGCACAGTGTGTCGTGCACAAAAATCTGGCCGTGCGCAGTGCGCTGCTCATGAATTTTTGGTCGTGCATGAAAATGTGTCATGCGCACCATCTTTGTCGCGCGCATCAATGCGCCGCACATAAAGTTTTGGCCATGGCAATGCATCGCACATGGAATCCTTGTTGCACAGCAGTATGCTGCACATGGATTTCTGCCCGCGCGCAATGCGTCGCGGATGAAAATTTGGCCGCACGTAGTGTACTGGGTGCATGGTGACCCGGATGACTATTTTTGCCCATTTAACTAATTTTTTAGCTAGAATCTCTTAAAACTCAAAATATAAAAGTTGTAGATATCTATCTTGTCTTTCCAAATCTTTTTGAATCACCTCATTTGGAGTTCGGATAAAAGAGTTATGCCTAGTTTTCTAAAATATGTTAATCTAGATTTTGGAATTTTTATTTGACCATGTGATTTATGTGTTGATCTTGGTAATTGCAAGTATATATGGATTAAGTGTATCTGTGCTAGAATTAACCATGTATTAGACCCAACCATGTGAAGACTTAGACCATGTGCCAAGTGGCTGTATTAACAATGCGCATGACATGGCCATTTGCTAGAATTCATGATGCGCCAGATGCAATCATGTGAACTAAGATCCTATGAGGAACTAGACTATGTTATAAGTGACTTACCAACCATGTGCATGATATGAGCTACATGTACAAGTAATAATGATTCATTTGACCAACTGCTAAGTTTGGTAACCTTGACTCAATTTTTCGTATCCGTGCTCAAACAATTATTGCGTGCTAAGTGTACATGATCTTAATATGTACTGAGGTGTGACATAAAGTGTTACATGTTAAGTGATTTTCATATTTAGATTGTGTATCGAGAATGCTTCCTATAACTCATGAATACGTGATACTATATATATATATATATATATATTTCTAGCATGGGCATGGTATGCGAGTCAAGTACCAAAGTGTGGTTAGGATATTGATTTCTGAATTTTACATACACGCTCGGGTGAATCCAAGAATAAAAATTTGATCTTTATATGGATTCGTATCTAGCGTGCCCGTACTCTGTATCACATCTTAAGGTAAATTCTCATGCGGCCATGCCTTGAGATTTTAATGCAATGTAGGGTTAACTAGGCAACAAAAATATGTAGATTATAAGGAGGGAACGGTATCCCGAGATCATGCCAACAAACTTTCAGGCGTTGGGATGGCCACCATAGATACTGTATATCATCCGCCTTAGTTGAGTGTAGTATCTAACTTATTTTAAATATACCGAGCCATTGTCTCCGAATAGGAGCACTGGAACAACTAATACCGTGATCTAGCGCAGTGGCCCTACGGGGGATTGGTGCAATTTGTGAAGTGCGTGTATAATTATTTATTTGTTCGGTTGGCCCATCTTCGACAATGGTGTGATCTGAGGATACCCATTATGCATTATTTCTGAGATAGCATCATACTCCACAATAATAAGCCGTACAATTGATTGGCCGTTTATAATAACCAGACTTGGTTGTGATTGTATTATTCTGTTAGTATTCTAGGGACGTAGGCTATCATAGTGTGATGGTTCAACCCTTGTCCTTGTTTGGTTGTAGGGTTGGCCATTGAGCCAGGATAGGCTGTGGGCCGAGATTACGACACAGAATACACACACACACACACACACATACACACACACACACACATATATATATATATATATATATATATATATATATTGCTTGGGTTTTTGTTTCTCTATTTCGTGCCTCATTTGTGGTACTTCCTATTTGGGGTCTAACCCAACTGTTTTTGCATGGCCAAGATTCGAGCCAGTATTTGTGGATCCAGCGTACTTTTTCCCGACTCATGACGCGTACCAGGAACATGGCCACTGAGCATAATGAGTGGGTTTCCTTATTCCCAGCTCGTCATTGTACATTTTACTCTTTTGGGCATTTAGCCACCGACACCAGTTAGCCGACATGTCTGGACATTTAGTTTCTTTTTTATGACTGTATATAAATCAGGCTAAAGCTTTAATACTGTTATGTATGCTTGTATCTCAACTGTCTTACTAATTTTGTAACAGGTAGTTCTCAAAATATTTTAATGAAGCCTTTGGGATGCCTTATTACTTTATCATATATAATCTATGATTGTTATTTCTTGTTTAATTGATTGAGACATAGTTGTTCATATGACCCTAAGTGACCTGATTGTAGCATGCACCCCATTGTCTAGTTACAACGGTGATCGCGTTACGATATATAGTATCTTGTACGGGATAGTTGGCTATGTCCATCTCCGTATTCCGGTACTGGGTGTGACAAGATTTTAGTGGTAGCCCATACATGTCTGTTCTTTAGACTTGTAGGGTATCATGGGCATAGGAGTCTCAATCAAACATGATCCTTCTTGAAATTCTGAATTCGTCCTCTACGATACTTAGCTTGAATTATCTAGTTGGTTATTTCTTTGTTCCTTTTCATCTTGTACTTGATGTATTTTGTGCTCTTCTTTAGGGTTTCCCCTTCCCAGATGTTGCAGCAACAAGAGAGGCAGAGTTGCCAGTAGAACGAGATCCTATAGAACCCCAGCCAGGGATTCAAGTTGAGCCAATGATAGATGTGACAGAGCAACGGGCTCCAATTATTTCTGTACCTTCCGTAGTACCGACAGTATTGGATACCCCGGCCTTGCTAGAGATTATCCCGAGAATCTTGGTTGCCCAACATCACTATATGGTGGTACAACAACAATAACAATAACAATAACAACAGCTTTAATAGCTTTAGCAACAAGAACAAAATGTCCTCTTAAATCAAGGGTTGCAGACGGCCATAGAATAAGGCAGGAGAATAGATTCTGGGGCATCTGTCAGATTTTGTAGACTAAACCCTAGATATTTTGATGGCACGAAGGACGCCATCACGGCAGATGATTAGCTCCAAGATATTGAGAGCATTTTGGCAGCAGCTAAGGTTCCGGCTGAGGAACAGGTTAACTAGGTCCTCTTATAGCTTCATGATCTTGCAAGGGATTGGTGGTCCTCAGTGGAGGTAGGATTGAGGTATCCTATTTTGTGGGGCAATTTCAAGACCCAGTTCAGGCTATATAAGATTTGTGACTCAGTGTGAACTACAGCAGAGATTCGTCAATCTCAAACAGGCCGATAGGACTGTGGACGGCTATGCCGCTGAGTTTTGACGACTAAGCATGTTTGCTCCAACCATGGTGGCAACGGAGTTTGAGAGGGCAATGAGGTTCTAGCAGGGACTTCAACTGAAGATCTTACACATGGTAGAGGTACATTACTACAAGACTTTTGAGGCGACATTGATAGCAGCCAAGAGGGTCGAGCTTACCTCCAAGAGGATGGCATCAAGGAGAGTAGTTCAGAAGAGACCTCATGGATAGAGTAGTGAGGAAGGACCAGAACCACGAATGTCAGTACCATCCCCTGGCATTCATATTTAAGATGGAGCACAGAGGAGGCCAGTGACCTCGATAGTGATAGCACCAACTTGACAACAGTTGTGATGTCCCGATCTCCAGCAAGATTGGCCGTCCCCGATATGTCACGCTCTGATATCCCGCAGGATCGACCGTCCCCACTAGGCACGAATAACCACACCAGCGCTCCCATAAAATGACGTTCGCATCAAGACGTGATATCGCGCCAGCACAAGCTGCATCCGCACAAGACCATAATTCGAACAGGCCATGAAATAGCTAAGCCATAAAGTCGCACAGATAGTCCAAATGCAGAGGAATAAGAAACGAACGGATGATGGGCAACAAGTTCGCAGATTCGTCATAGAGAAAGCATTGAATAACACATGTATGAAAGTAAAACAAGCATTTTATTGATATTGAATAAGTATTACAAGCGGTGTTAGGCCGAGATTATAAGTCGCTCATGCTCTTTCTCTCTCTTGAAACAATAAAAGCATGCCAAGTGGCTTACAACATGGAATGATACATAAGCAATGTTCCAATATTATATTCTGTATATGTAGTTCAGCTTCGGACGCAACACTCCAAGGATCAAGAGCGAACTCCATGCCTTAGCGCGCCCGAGAGAATACTCTGTACGGAACGAGGTTCTCCTACACCCTGCAAGCAATCTGGTGGGTTATCAATACATGAATGCACTGGTGGGAGGCTTCTCTCCCGTTCGACAAATCCAACATGTTATAATAGTTTCATACATAATCTATTAAGTTGTATTTCTAGTCTTGCCTTAGGATCAGTTTCATGGAATATATATATATATAAGCCTAACTCGTGTGGCAGTGCGCCATACGATTTAAGAGTAACATGGCGAGACTTACCAACTTACCATTCGTCGTTCCCTGTCTAAAGATAAAATCATGTTAAACCAAGCACGGATATATATAATGAAATCTATGAGATCGCATAAGCAAACACAAGTGTCATGAGCGGGTTTCTGATTCAGGTGCACGAGTTACACGGATTACTCAGATGTGTTATACTCAAATGGATTGTAATAGATTTCTCAGGTGTTCAAATTACTGATTCGGTGCAATGACTTGCACGCAGATTGCCGCTAACTGAGATGACTTATTCTATATGAAAAGTTATCGCTGGCATAGCCATAAAGAACTACGATGTAGTCATGAGCGAGAATGGTACACGACTCAAAGAACACGAGGTGTCACATGCCATCATGTCTGATCACGAGACAACTTAGTCTTAGAGCAAAAATGGTTTACAGCAAAAAGATCACGAGGTGCTATATGACATCCTACCCGAACACGAAGAATAACACGATATTCCGTCCGGATCGGATTCAGCCCTAGTGCCCTGGTGACCGTCCGCAGGAATAGATTTGAAATACCCTTTGCATAAGTTGTCCATGACATGCAAGTCTTGGGTCTTCCAGATTCACGAGATTCAAGACACGACATGTTCAATTCTTAATTCTTTTTCACACTTATGGACTCCCCGAGCAGTCAGATTCAGTACATGACGAGTGTTTCTTAATTTGACATGATATAGTCCCTCGTTCGGGAATTGGCTTTGGTGACCTAACGGTCCTGAATAATTTTAGGTTCATACTTGCACGGAACGACTATTCGATAGTCTTCCGATAAATTAGATGAATGCAAGACATGGATCGTGTTACGTGATCATGGCATAAAATTATGTGACAAGCATTAAAATGAGACGTGCGAGTACGAGTTAGCATGTAAGCTGATAAGCATTAAAATAGTGAGAACATAAGACTTTATACTAGTATGAGTCTAAAGGGTTAGTGCGAGTATTAAAATTGTGCGGAGACATATCGGGCGACACATAAGAAAATCTATCAAGGTCCTTCTTTTCCATGTTCTAGACAAGCAATACAAGATGAGATTATTCCCTTAGCTAGGTGCATTGTATTCTGTATTAGCATATAAGGGGTGATTTTTCTAGTGACTAGCATGTATCATCCATATTTTATGTGTGCAGGCTAAGCAAAGACAGGCTCATCGTAGATACCCACCTTAGCGATGATTCGCCCCGGCCGAGCGATACTCCGAGCGTGCCTTTGAATGTCTAAGTCTGAACTCCTAAAGGCCAAGTCTGGATTCTTTTGCATCAAGCAAGTCATCTCACTGAGCAAGGCGAGACGTGTCGTTGTATTTACGTTGTTTGAATTGGATCTCCACATTGACGAGGAGCGGTTCATTATATTATACACCACTTAGAACAAGTCTCATCCTTGATACTTCCTTAGAGGAATATTTTCTATCGCACGCTATCAAATCCAACTTAAGCCTATTACTCCATATCACTTAGACCCATTCGAACACAACTTTCTATTTGTTTCCCACATTTTGTGTCATACTCATGCTTAGTCTGTTCCATTGAATGACTCTATCACTCAATCCAAGTTGGCTATATTACTCGATTGTCGTATTCTTTGACTTGGTCTCTACTGCGCCTTAGCACGGAACATATATCGCTTAACGTGGGGATGATCTATTGTGTACAATGATCTTAGGTTGAGGCTAACTTATCCAAATTGTTATACTCATCAATGCAAATCTAACATATTTACTTGAACTAGCATTCGAGATCAACATATTGCGAGTCTAGATCGTGCACATATTCAAGGCGTCCGCCAAACATATGTATATCAACAAACTTAGCAATAATAAAGTCTTTACACGCGAGTTCAATATATCACTGAGTCTTGGATAGTGCACACGTTCAAGGTATCCCTCAAACATATGTATTTCAACCAAACTTAGCGATAGCGAAGTCTGATAAGCTACTCGCAAAAATCTCAAGTGTTTTCGTCTAATGAATCACAATAATACCTCAAATGGGGTTAACCAAAATCTAAGTCATTTCTAATCCAACACAAAAATCAAGCATTGCACTACCATCAAGCATGATCTATCCGATCAACTGACTAGCATCCAAGTCTTATTGTGTTAAACATCAACTTCTAGCACACACACTTACCGTTCCAAGCCCAACTTTAAGTTGTTTCCCCAGTTCTATGGATTTTTCAAGCAATACTCTAAAGTCGGTCACACGAGTTATTTCACTCAGCATAGGGTCATATGTCTAACCACTAGGTAAGAACACAAGGTCATAGGTATAATTTATGTTCATAATTCAAATCTCGTATTATCCATTGCACGATACTCGCCCAGTTCCTAAGGTCAAACCATTATTCATTCATACGGGGTATTCTATCCAAGCTCGCTTCACAAAGATTTCTAAACATATAGCACAGATCATCCTACTCACATCAACACGTTCGGTTGTACAGGGTCCAAGTCCATTTTAATAAATTTGTTCCTAAGACACGTTCGTTCAGCCGAAACCATGATATACCATGTCGTACGTCAAACCTAGCGATTCGCATAATCTATCTTCTCAAACAACTGATAGGTTTCCTTATTACCTGCTCGTCATTGTATATTTTACTCTTTTGGACATTTAGCCACCGACACCTGTTAGCCGGCTTGTCTTGACATTTAGTTTCTTTTTCATGAATGTATATAAATCAGGTTGCAGTTGTAATACTGTCATGTATGCTTGTATCTCAACTATCTTACTCATTTTGTAATAGCTAGTTCTCAGAATATTTTGATAAAGCGTTTGTGATGTCTTATTATTTTATCATATTTGCTCTATGATTACTGTTTCTTATTTGATTGATTGAGACATAGCTGTTCGTGTGACCCTAAGTGACCTGATTGTTGCATGCACCCCCCTTGTCTAGTTACAGCCATGATCATCGTATAACGTATAGTACATATTACGGGGTAGCTGGCCATGTACTTCTCCATAACTGGGGCGTGATACAAGTCCAAATCGACAGAATAATGTGAGCCTAATAAGGTTGCTATGTTGAAATGGCTGGTGTTGATACTGACTGGTAGGTGGACACTGTGTTTGAGAAGCTCATGGTGGCAAACCAGGCACAAGTTGTACGCATCTTACCATGTTTTCTCGAAGGAGTTGTTTACCACCTACAAGACTACATCTGAGAAGGTCATGGTGACAAACCAGACACAAGTTGAAGTACTTAGGACCAGAACGGTGGTACAGTATCTGACTTCGGGGAAGTCACTAATGCTTCAGGATGTGAAGCACGTACCGGTAATAGCTAAGAACCTGGTCTCGGGAAGCCTGCTATGCAATGTAGGCTTGAGGATGGACATCAATGCTGGAAAGATGGTAATGTCGTAGAAAGAAAATAATTCAAAAAAGGTTTTTGTACCGAAGGGATATCCAAACTTCAGCTTGTAACTCCTGCTAATAATATTAATGCAGTCTCTTCTTCTGGTTATTCTTTTGAGTTATGGCATAATAGACTAAGACAATTTCATTGTAAAATAATAAAAAAAAGTCTAGTCTATAGCTTATCTCCAAATATGGGGTAAGGAGATGGATAAGTATGAGGTTTGTGCGCAGATAAATATCACAAAAACTCGTTCAAACGGGTAAACTGAAGCACAGATCTTTTGGAGTTGGTGCACTCAGATATCTGTGACTTCAAATAGTCCCACAAAGGCCAAGATAAAGTATTTTATTACATTCATCGACGACTACTCGAAGTACGTGTTCGTCTACCTACTCAAGTCAAAAGATGTAGCATTTGAGAAGTTCAAGGAGTTCATGGCTGAGGCTGAACGTCAAACTGGGCAACAACTCAAGAGACTCAGAAGTAATCGAGGTGGGCTGACACTTCCTGGGTCTGTGGAACGCTAAAGCTTTTTTTCTAGAATTTCCTAAAGGGGAGCCGAGAGTGGGGTTATGTAAATAGCCGTCGAGATTAAGGTCTATTGAATTCGCATCATTGTGCAAGGAATATGGAATAATCAATGATACGACTGCTCCGTATTCTTCTTAATAAAATGGAGTAGCTGAAAGGAAGAACATGACGTTGACAGAGATGATAAACTTAATATTGTTGAGTACGGGTGTTCCAAACTGCTTCTGGGAAGAAGTAGCGCAAACGGCTACGTTCATTCTGAACAGAGTGTCGTACGCAACTTCCGATGTCACTCTTTATGAACTCTAGTTCAAAGTCATACCCAACTTGAATATCATTCAAGTGTGGGGGTGCCTGGCATATGTGAAGCTTGCGAACTTAAAGATTCAGAAGCTGGGTATGAGGACTACAAAGACCATCTTCATGGGTTATTCTGAGAAGAGTGATGCTTAGAGGTTTTTGATATTGAATCAAATCATATTATCGAATCTTGCAACGCATAATTCTTTTAAGATAAATTTGTCAGGTACAAGAATATTATTATCGCGGATATTACGGAGAATATTGTGAGTACACAGGAGGTTAATATTTCTAATAAATATGTAGTCCAAACAGAAGTTGATATTCCAAAAATAATGATCAAACAAGAACTCGCAGAACCGGTGTCTAAGCGAGTGAGAAGATAGAAGGACTTCAGAGATAATTTTGTTACCTATCATGTGGAAGCAGATCCGCTTACCTATGATAAGATAATGAAGACCAGAGATGATGTCTTCTAGAGGGAGGCTATCAATGATAAGTATGTCTCAATAACCTCTAACAACACTTGGGTGTTGGTCGATCTACCTGAAGGAGCTAAAATAATCAGATATAAGTGGATCTTCAAGAAGAAGATGAAGGTCAATGGAACTGTTGACAAGTTCAAGGCAAAGCTGGTAGCCAAGAAGTTTTCTCAAAAGTAGGGGGTCGACTACTTTGACACATATGCTCCAATAGCACGGATGATGACCATCAGGATGTTGATTGCTCTGAGTGTAATTAACAAGCTAGTTATTCATCAGATGGATATTAAAATAATATTCCTAAATGGAGAGTTAACCGAAGAGATTTACATGCAACAACTAGAAGGATTTGTCGTCAAATGGATGGAAGACAAAGTATGCAAGTTGGTGAGATCGTTATACGGTCTGAAGCAAGCTTCCAAGATATGGAATAAGAAGTTTAATAAAGTTATAAGATCGAACGGCTACAAAGGCAGTGAGACGGACAAGTGTGTTTATGTCACGACCCGCACCCGGAAATTCAGACACGAGTGCGTGGGTACGTCCAGCCTACGCCGCAGAGTCGGCGGTAGTACGCTGTCTAGGTCAATCCATTATTTGCTAACTAGCTCATTCACAAATAACATAGGCAAGATAATAATGAGAATTGAAACTTAAGATTACAACTGAAAATAAATGTGACAACAGATTCAAATGTTTTAGTACAGGAATTCAATATTGAAATCGGGGACAAACCCGATAAATAAGATGAGAATATAAATGAAAGATAGCTACTACTAGCTACTCTGCAGCAGGGGTCTCCTGGGTGGGTTCTGGCTCCTCATAGGTAACATCAGTCCCCTCATAGGGACCATAATAAGTAGGGGCAAGATCCTCATCATCGCCTAAATCAACAGATCCAGTCAGGAAAGGAGCAAAGTACACAGTGCACAACAATGTTAAACTAAATATTTATGACAATTAAATATTGAATTTCAAGTTAAGAAACTGCATAACAGAACATCATTATCTCAGAGTTAAAGCTGTAAGTAGGAATACGAGAAATGCAAAAATAAATGAAACATGAATTGAAACTACAACAGTCAGCAAGATATATAACAAGACTAGAAACTATCTGTGTGAACTTGTGTTTGTTTTTAGAATACATAGTTGGCATGTAGGGGTTTATAAGGCTAATCCGGCTGTCATGAACGGCTATTAAATAGGGGAAATCGAGATCCGGCTGAGGTACAGTCGTGTACCAACAGCTATTAAACATGACAAGGGGAAGGGTAAACTACATGCCTTCTAGGTATTCTCCCACCTGACATGAAAACAAGACAGGAACTCCAATATTCAAGACATGAAATCCAGCATTTCTAATATTAGGTGTAATCATCAAGGGTATATGTAAGGCAGGGAATTAATTATCACAATATATAAAGATTAACTTGAAGTGCAGGTACTTGCCTGTTGTTTGGATCTGATTAATATTGGCTCTTGGGGAAAAATTCCAGAGATGTATCCAAAAGCTGAAATAGACATTACCATCATGCTCAGAAGATGTCAAATAGCTAGAAATGCCTATCCTTGGGTCCAATTTGGAGACAAGGGCAAAAACGGCAGTTTCGGGTCAAAACGGGGTCCGCCGGTGGGCCCGCTTTGCACCGAAAAACGTGTCCGGGTCAAAGGTCTACAAAATCACCAAACTTAGTGTCAACAGGTCAGGAATGCTGATACGAAACCAACGGAACTTCCAGATTTGGATTCCGATGAGCCGAACACAAAATCGACAGTCGAGCGGGGCTTGTGGGGCCCACGACACGCGATTTCGTCAACGTTCTCAGAATCGAACCAAATTTGACCCACAAGACCAGCGTATCGTTACGAGTCCGATGGCGCAAGTTTCGTCTCGATCTGACGAGTGTACAAGAAGTTAGAGCGAATTGCCGAAAAGGCGGATACGGGGCGATGTCCGCGGATACGCGTTGATTCCGGTGTGCACGCACACCCGAATCAGCTTCCACAAAATCTCACACATCCGTATCGACGATGCGCACGTATCTGTGAAGACCGTACGCGACCAAGTCATCCCGTTTGGCGGGGCGCACTCAGTTCCGGGGTGAAACAGGGTCTGGTTTTTCCTGTTTTGGATCGCGGTGTGCGATCACCACAGGACGCGATGCACCGAACAGTTTGTCCGGACACCGAGAGGGTCATACAGGCTTCACAACACAATTTGCGGAATCGAAAACAGAGCTACGAGGCGAAAGTTACACGCACCTGAAGGGGACCCAAAAATTCAGGGTCGAGTCGTGTCCGACTCGTGTCGGACACGGAAATTGGGAATTAGGGTTAGGGTTAGGGTTCTCGTCGGAATCCGGCGGAGGGCGGCTGCTGGGCGGCCGGGCTCGGGGGCACGCGGCGGAGGGCGGCGCGGCGTGGCTGGGGACGCGTCGGCGGCGGCTCAGGGCGGTCGGAGGCGGCGGCTGCGGCTTGCTGCGGCTGTTGCTGCTGTCGCTGCCGGCTGTCGACGAGCGGGGAGGAGAAGGTGGCCGGTGGTGCGCGGCCAGGCGAGGGGGGGCACGGCGAGGCGGTGGAATCTGGGCGGAGCGGTGGCGGCGAGGTGGCTATGGCGGAGAGGAGGCCGGAGGGGGTTTATAAAGGGCGGGGGAGGGCTGTCGTGGCCGAGGGAGGCGGATGATAGGGGGAACGTGGCGAGGTGGCCGGGCGAGGCACGGGCGGAGAGGGCGGCGTGGGAGCGGAACGCGCGGCGCTGCGTGCGGTGGCCGGCGCTGGACGCGGGGTCGTGGGGGGGACTGGGCTGACGGGTCGGGCTGACGGCGGGTCGGGTTCGGTTGAACCCGACCCGACCCGATAGGGTAGGGTCTGGGCTGAGGGAATCCCATTTTCCTCCTCCAAAGCAAAGAGAAGCAAGGGGTTGGGTCAAGAAGCTTTGGAGAAGAAGAACCTCCATTGAAGAAGCCATCTCCCTAGGTAAAACCCTATTTTTATTCATTTTTATATTCTGTTTTCTGTGATTATTGCCCATTAGGAAACCCCCTATTTGTGTAGGTCTCGATTTCTAGGGATTCTACATGAAAACCTAGGTCGAATTGTGTTTTGGGTGACCTACGGGTGTTTTTCCCAATTTTCAGGAACCCTAACCCTAGGTATTTGTTTGTAGACTGATTTTATCTCATATGTGTAGGTTGAACTCGATTTTTTAGGGTTTGGATCTGAGGATTCATGATGTTCCTGAGTAAACCCAGTTTTCTGCACACCAAGTGTTTGGTGATAGGTTTCTTAGGGTTTTTGCCTATCCCTGTATTTTAGTTTCTGCATATTTGATATACCAATCTCTATTCATAACTATTTTTGGCATAGTGTGTTTAGGGGTGGTGATTTGAGGGGGGGCACAGTGCAGTCGAGTGTTGTGGGACTGTGTACTGTGCAGTCGGGTAGAACCTCTGTGTGTAGATGTGTTTGGGAAGTTCAATGTACAGTCAAATTGAAACTGTACCTAGTGTGTGCAACCCGTGAGAATCAGAGAACTTGTGCCTCAATGTGAAACCAATGTGTATGTAGAGTTTGTATCTGTGTGTATTCCTCAGGATTGGGGAGAATTCTGTGCAGTGTATGTTCTTGTATCAGAGTGTCTAGGTCTTAGGTGTGTTTGTGTTATTTGTGTATATAGCAGTGCCTACTGGTGTCTCAGAATTTCCTAAATACCTGAGTGAATACCTATGTGACTTTGTATCAGTGTCTAGGTGTACTGTGTAATCAGTAACTTAGAGGAAATACCTGTGTATTTCAATAGGAAATCAGATATTACATTGTCTATGTGAATTCAGTGTGTAGCAGTAGGTGTGGGTGTGCCTGTGACTATGTGTGTGTGTGCAGGATTTAGAAATCTGAGTGTGTGGGTTTCCCTGTGTAGTTGTGTGTGTTATGACTTGTTGAGCTCCTAGTATATTAGTACCAGTAGCTAGTTTTAATCATGCATGTGTAAGTCTGAACATTTTTTCAACTGTGACTGTTGGGTAGTATAGTGTAGAAATTTATGGTATCAGTGTGTGAGAAGATCTGGGGAATTTCAGTGAGTTTACTGGGTGTGTGAACAGAGAGTTGTGTGTGTGCCTATGTATACCTATGTGTTATGTACAAGTTGGAACTAAGGGTTAGTAACTGTTATGTTAGTCTCAATATTAGGACTTGTGTGCCAGTGTGTATAGCAGAGTGGGTATCCAGAACCTGTGTGTGTTTTAAATCTATGTGTGAGGACTGAGAATATATATATATATATGTGTGTGTGTGGAGTGTGTATAACTAGAACCTGTGGGATTCAGAGAGAGAGAGAGAGTGTTTGGTTCCAGATTTCTGAGTGTGTGCATAGAGCCTAATAACTAGTGGGTATTCCAAGACTTAGATGTGTATCAGTGTCCAGGTCAGTGTATTCTTCCTGAGGTGAATGTGCAGGTCAATGTAAAAATCTGTGTATGCACTAGTGTGTAAGTCTGAATAGTAAATCCTGTGCCTGTGCCTGTGCATTTCATATCAGTGTGTGCAAATGTCAGTGTGTGTATGAGTGAACCTAAATCCCTGAGTATCAGTAGCAGTGTAGGATCTCCCTGTGTTCAGCATGTGTGCTGAGCAGTTGAATTTTAGTAGGTTTTAGACTGTGTGGGGTAGTGTATGCTGTGTGTATCAGTTTAGCCTAAGGGTGTGTGTGTTTACCTATGTATTAGATACCTGTGTTCCTTGGTTGTCAGTATGTTATGTGTCCAGGCAGTTAGGTAGGTGAGTCTAATACTAGATGATGATACTAGTCATATTTGATTTTACCAAAGTGTAGCAGCAACATTAGGAGTTAGAGTATCATATTCCTGATATAGTTAGTACTAGTTAGTTAATTGACCTTATAGACTAATTAACTAGTTTTGAATCCTAATCCTTAGAATGACCTAGAAACCTCGTATTAAATTGTTAAACATGTTATTCTTTTGATTTAATATCTGACATTAATATTCCATAAATAGGTCATTGTGATCCCACTTTGGACATCGATCCTCACACCTTGCTCAGGACCACAGGCGAGTACATTCTCTGACAGTTTTTATTGTTGATTACTTCTATAAATTGTAGTATATTACATACTTGATTCCGACACTATGGATACACGGGTTAGCACCCTAGATCCCCATCATGAGGAGTCGTGATTGGAATCCATCGTGCTAGCTGGGGGATGGGGAACTATTAGTAGATTATGTGATCATATCCAAATCCTTTACATGCATCATAGCTCACCCCACTTCTCACGTTGGGTGCGGCCTGACCATCTTACATGCATCATAGCTGTTATATATGATTAACCTGACCACTACATGCATCATAGCTAACCATATGGTTAGCCTGACCTACAAGAATCATAGTTAATCATATATAACCAGCCTGATCAAGTCCCAAGCCGATCACATAATAAACTAATAATTCAAACACTTAGCTAGATGTCTATTTTATTCAGATTCACCTGTTCCAGCATTCACTACTTATTGTCTAGCATTCACTATTCATTGTTCATTGCTAGATGCTCTATTGCCTATTTCCATTTTCTCCAGTACTTTACATTTCCAGCATTTATTTTCCATCTTGTATTTCTTACACTGTTTATAGATTTTGTCAATTTAATAAAACTGCTGTTAGTGCTTATGCTTCGCTCCAATCCTGACTGGATAATATTTTTCAGAGGACTTGGAGGATCTTTGCCCCACTCATTACGGCCCAGGATTAGAGGGTGATTTTACTCCAGAAACCCTAGAGGAGTTGCCTAGCCTAGAGGAGAATTTACCTGGCTGTTCTTAGATTATTTTCTGTATTTATTGTTTTAGACTGAGACTGAGTTGTATTTTTATTTGTGACTTTGTGAGGTCACTTAGACCCAGGATTTGAGTTGGACTTATTGTGGTTGGTTTTTATTAGAACTCTTTTCTATTCTCATCGTGCTATTATTTCTATTTAATTTGTGATTGAGTATATCATAGAACTGTGGATTATTATCTTTGTCCTCCGTGCGGAGTTGAGACTAGGGATAGGATATATTATATGTTGGGACCTAGACAGCGTTCTACCGCCGATGCTGCGGCGTAGGCTGGACGTACCCACGACTCATGCCCAAATTCCGGGTGCGGGTCGTGACACTCCATCCAGAGAGGGTGGCAATGCCAGTCGGTATGCCACTTCTCCGATTTTCTCCTGAATGCCAAAAGGTCCAATAAATCTTGGGCTGAGTTTTCCACTCCTTCCGAACCTAATGGTGCCACGTGTCGGAGAAATCTTCAAGAATACCAGTTCTCCAACCTTTAACAAAGTCATAATCAAGTCTTAGTTCCATAATCAAAATATTTAAATTGACTTGAATTTCAAAAATTTAATTACCTCAAATTCCAAGGGCCTTCGATGGCTATTTGCCCAATGTCGTTGCCGGTCTTGGGCCACTCGAAGTCTGTCCCTTATTTGTTTTACCTTTTCAGCTGAATCGATCACCATCTCTGGTTCCAGCAGGGCTCTTTCTCCAACGTCGTCCCATGATAGCGGGGTACGACATCTTCGTCCATACAGAGCTTCAAATGGAGTCATCTCAATACTTGCCTGGTAAATGTTATTATAAGAGAACTCCACCAGATGTAGATAGTCTTCCCAGGATCCTCCAAAATCCAGAACACATGTACGGAGCATATCTTCAAGTGTCTGGATTGTACGTTCCGATTATCCATCGATTTGGGGATGATAAGCTATGCTGAATTTGAGTTACGTCCCCAAGCTGGCTTGTAAGCTCTTCCAGAAGTGAGAGGTGAATCTTGAATCTCGGTCGGAGACAATACTTACTGGAACTCCATGCAGCCGGACAATATGTCTGATATATAAATCTGCCAGCTTTTCTGTAGATAGCCCCACTTTGAAAGGCAGAAAATGTGCAGACTTGGTCAGTCTATCTACTATCACCCAGATTGTATCCTTTCCACTAGGTGTCCTCGGAAGTCCGGAAACAAAATCCATTATGATATGTTCCCACTTCTACTCCGGAGTGGGTAGTGGTTGAAGCAATCCTCCAGGTCTTTGTCTTTCTTCCTTGACTTGCTGGCACACTAAACAACGAGATACGAACCTGGCCACTTCTCTTTTCATGCCATGCCACCAAACATGCGTCCTCAGGTCCTTGTACATCTTGTTGGCTCCTGGATGTATAGAGTATTGCGATCTGTGCGCCTCTTGCATAACTTCTTCTCTTATGTCTCCTTGAGGTACACATAATCTATCGCCATGCCTCAGTGATCCATCTTCATGAATTCTGAAATCTTCCACTAATCCAGCTTGCACTTGTCCTCGGAGGCTTCGCAGGCCTTCGTCTTGAAACTGAGCCTCCTTGATCTTGTCTATTAAAGTAGACTGAATCTGCAAGTTCATCATTTGGCCTTCTTTTCCTGGGATGATTACTTCAATACCTATACTTTCCAAGTCCTCTAGCAGGCGTCTGTCCATAGTCAAGTACATCGCCATAGGATACCTGCTTAGAGCATCCGCAACTACATTGGCCTTCCCAGGATGATATTGAAGGGTGATATCAAAGTCTTTCATTAGTTCCAGTCACCTTTTTTGCCTCATGTTCAGCTCTTTCTGAGTGAAGATATATTTTAAACTTTTATGGTCTGTAAATATTTCCACCCTTTCTCCATAAAGATAATGCTTCCATAGTTTAAGAGCAAAAATGACAGCTGCCAATTCTAAATCATGAGTTGGATAGTTCTTTTCATGGGGTCGAAGCTGTCTAGAGGCATATGCTATTACTTTCTTGTTCTGCTCCAAAACACAACCTAGACCTTTTCCGGAAGCATCACTATAAATAGCGAAACCTCCGGTTCCAGAGGGTAAGGTCAGAATAGGGGCAGAAGTCAGTCTTTTCTTCAATTCCTCAAAAGCATGCTGACATTCATCGGTCCAGGTGAACTCTTCGTCCTTCCTTGTTAATTTTTTCATGGGCTCCACAATTCTTGCAAAGTCCTTCACAAACTTCCGATAGTAGCCAGCTAGTCCCAGGAAGCTTCTAATCTCTGCTACAGTGTCTGGAGTGGGCCAGAATTCTACTGCAGCTATCTTCTTAGGATCTACTGCTATTCCATCTCCAGTCACAACATGTCCCAAGAATTCTACTTTGTCTAGGAAGAAAGCACATTTAGATAATTTCCCATAAAGTTTTTCCTTCCTCAAAGTCTCCAATGCTAACCTCAAATGTTCTTCATGTTCTTCGGGGGTCTTGGAGTAGATCAAAATATCATCAATAAAGACCACTACAAATTTGTCTAGGTATGGCTGGAAAACTCTGTTCATTAAGTTCATAAAAACTGCTGGAGCATTCGTCAACCCGAACGGCATTACTAAGAATTCGTAGTGTCCGTTCCGGGTATTGAAAGCAGTTTTAGGGATGTCTTCCTTCCTCACCCTTACTTGGTGGTAACCAGACCTCAAATCAATCTTTGAAAATACCCGAGCTCCACTCAACTGATCAAATAGGTCATCTATCCTGGGCAGGGGATACTTATTCTTAATTGTTAAGGCATTCAAGGCCCTATAGTCAATACACATTCGGGATGTTCTGTCCTTCTTGGGCACAAATAATACCGGAGCTCCCCAGGGTGAGACACTAGACCTAATGAAGCATTTGTCTTCTAGTTCTTTGATTTGCTCATTTAGTTCTATTATCTCCTTCTTGTTGATTCTGTAGGGATTTTGGGACACTGGTGCTGCTCCTGGCACTAAGTCAATGGAGAATTCAACTTCTCGGTCTGGGGGTAAGCCTGGGAGATCCTCAGGGAAGACATCAAGGTATTCAGAGATGATAGGTAGTGGCACTTCTTCTGTTACTAGGGCTCCACAAATTTTGTTATTACCCATTTCTCTAGAACCTCTAGCAAATTCAAATTCTGGCTTGTCAGGGGGCCTGAAGATTACACTACCTCTGTGGCAGTCTATAGTGGCATGATGTTGACTTAACCAATCCATACCCAGTATAATGTCAAAACTGGGAACTGACATTACAAGTAGTCTAGCATACAGTTCTCTTCCACACAATGTAATAGGATAATTGTTACAGGCATCACTAACCGGGATGATTCCTCCACCGGTAATGATCTTATAACAATTCCTAAGGGGTTTAGTGATTAAGCTATGCTTCATAAGGAAATCTACTGACATGAATGAATGTGAAGCTCCAGAGTCAAATAAAGTAATAGTTGGTATTGAATTTATAAGCACAGAACCTGTGATCACGTCTGCTGTGGCCTCAGCTTCTTCCAGAGTCATTGCATAAGCACGGCCTTGCTGCGGTGCACCCCTCTGTTGCTGCTGGTGCTGAGCAAAGCGTTGTTGTTGTATGGGAAGTGGGGGTCCCCTCTGTTGTACTGCTGGGGCCCTGGCCTGGGCTGGAGCCTTTGGTGCAACGGTGCGTCCTTGAGCAGCTGGACAGTCCCTCATTTGATGCGCTGCTGAGCCGCAGTAGAGGCAGGCACCTAGCCTCTTCCTGCAGACTTGCCAAGTATGACCTGGTTTTTGGCAAAAGTTGCAAGCAGCAGCTTATTGGTTCTGTCCTTGAGCCTGGTGTTGGGGTGCTGGAGCTCGAGGGAGAGGACGCTGAGTTTGCTGCGGGGCCCTCTGCTGTTGTTGTTGTTGTTGTTGAAAAGGGCGTTTGTTGGGTCCCGCATTTCCTGTATCTCTCTCTCGTTTTAGTTTATGCCCCATATCTCTTTCAACGCCTTGTGCCACGCTCAGGATTTCTTCATAGGTGCGAGCTCGGCTGGTGGTGACAGCAAGGCGAATATCCGAAGACAGTCCCTTCTTGAATCTACGGGCTCTGTCCTCCGGTGTACGAACCATGTACTCCGCAAAGTAGCTTAACCTGCTAAATTCAGCAGTATATTCATCAACAGACAGGTTACCTTGTTCCAGTCTCTCGAATTGGCTTTCGAGAGCTTCCCGAGCCACTTCGGGGTAGAATTTCTCCTTGAATAGCCTCTTGAAGTCCTCCCAGGTGATGTCAGGAGCAGATAGTTGGGGTTCATCTCTGAACCAGGTTCGAGCAATGTCGAACAGTTGCAGGCTTGCGGACTCCACTTTGAGGTCATCAGGGACCCGAGCAGTCTTCAGGAGTCTCTCGACATTCTCTATCTGTAGCGCCCCGTTCCCCCGGTGCGGGGAGCGCGGCTAAGAAACACAGACGGTATCGTTCGATCGGGATAGATTGAATTAAGAACTCGTCCTCGTTATGGATTTGTTTCTTCGGAATCGATTCCCATATTCAGTGGACTGCGCCCCAAGGATCGGCTTAGCGGCAGAGTCAGGAGGGACCTCTCCGCTGCTATCTTTTATTGCCTCGGTTTTCTATGTCGCTTGTTGCTTTCGTGCTTTGAGTTGGTTTTAGGATTTGCTTGTTTTCCTTGAACGGTTTCGATGGTTTTCATTGTTTTCGTTCATTGACTTGCACTTCTATTTCGAGATTGGAAAGAGAGGAAGAAGTATTAATCGAGCTGTTCGTGTGTAGGTGAACGAGCAGTAGGCGGCTTGCGAACGGAGTCGTGAAGCGCCTCTTTCCTTCTTCTTTCCAAAATCTAAGTGAGTGGCTACCAACCCGATTAGCTAGCCCTGCTTCCAAGCTTCACTCCTTTGCCCCGATCTAACGATACCAAATAATAATAAAAGAAACCAAGATAAAAGAAAATAGACTTGGTTATTACTGCTTGTCAATCAAACTCGTGAACGGTTACTTACTTGCATGCTTGTTCGTTCGGGATATTCATCATATGCATCAATTTTAGTTAGAATATATCTTCTTCTATAATTGTGCTATCAATGCATTATATCTATGCATTCCTCGTGTTGCCTCTACTGCGTGAATGGATAACTTAACTAAACATCGTGTGTTCGATCATGGACAACTTGTGCACAAGGGTAAAAGTTCTGCGGACGGTCGCTGGGGCACTGGCACCGATCCGATCCGGGCGGAACTTCGTGTGTAGTCATCGTGTGCGGACTGGATAGCTTGTAACGCATCGTGTGTTTATCGTGTATCCATTATGAGCTCTCGTTGCATGCTATCCTAGTCCATGACTAGTCCAAAATGGCTACCAAGCCAGTGATCACCTGTGGCATAGTCATCGTGTGCGGACTGGACGGCTTACAACGCCTCGTGTGTTTATCGTTGCATCCTATCCTTGTCCATGACTATTTCCACCTTGTATATTTAAACCTGTTGCATACTAACTTGTGTCTCCGTGGCAGGGAAGGCAAGGTAAGTATTGTGCAGGTAATTCAGACGGGCAGGTAAAATCCACCTAACGGTGGCACGTTCATTTCAGTAAATTCAATATGCTGCTTACTTGTAAATGAACTAAGGCAAGATAGAAGCCCACAAAAATATGCATGCTTCACTAAATAATGTGTTGATTGGTATAGTCAGGCTAGCTCGCCTTCACCAGCATGTTTCGATATGCTGACCCTCGTTGAAACAGGTTCTCCGCACCAAGGCGAACCGAGCGAGGAGCCGAAGTCGTCTACCCGATCCAGTCCAACTGTTGGCGCATCTTCACCGCGCCCCCTGAAGCCTTTTGAAGTCCGAAGCTGCAACTCTTCATACACAAATGCAGCTCCGTGGCAAAGCGATCCTCCAGCCTGGAGGTCTTTATCGTTTTGAGTTTATAAAAGGATGTAATGTACAGGACTGTTATCTCATTTTTAGTCAACCCTTTTGTAAGCCGTTCGGCATATTAGCTGACTCGTTCAGGAGTTTATAATAGATGTTCATTATCAATAAAGAGAACTTTTCTATGTTTCAAATCTGTGTTTCAATTTATCTGCGTACTCTGAGTATGTGCTTGCTATGCAAATCATTAAAGCCTTGTGCGGGCGCAACTCCAGGCCCGCACGGCGGTCACGACTCGGGGGACGCCTCGGAGCGTGACATAGTGGTATCAGAGCACAGATTCAAAGTTCCTTAGACTTCGTGCTGGAAAAGTTCCTTTAACGATCAAATTTCTGTGCGAACTCTTGAACTCGCTAGGCCAAAATGAGATACATTCATGCAATAAGTCCATAATACATTATGATCCTAATGTAATTTACCTTCTTTTGAAGGAATGGATCCAGCGCAATCTGCAGCGCAACCACCGATCGAAATACAGGAAAGCAGTTCGGGCAATTCGGGAAGCTCTCGAAGCCAAAGAGGCATATCTCAAGTCGACCCGCTTGAGCGGGTAATGCAAATGTTAGAATGCAACGACAACGAGATGATGCTCGCCAAGCTAAGCTCGAGAGTAATCTAGAGACCCGATTCTCAGTCCAACAGAAGCAGGTCGATGCCCTGCAACAAATTGTTCAGACTTTGGCTGCCAACCATTCCGCCGCAACAGCAGCGACTCCGGTGGAACAGCCCGTGCTTGAAGTGGAGACGCCTCAAATTCCAAGGCCGAGGGACGTGACTGCCTTCAACTTGGGCCATTTCAAGAAAGTTTGCAACACCCCATTCAACGGGACTGAGGACCCAGTGGAAGCTCTAGATTGGCTAGCCGAGCTCGAAGATCACTTCACTTTGCTTGAGGTCCCCGAAGATAAGCGCGTCGCCTGCGCACAACTACAGCTCCGCCTCAACGCACACGATTGGTGGGACGTGCATCGACGATCTCTCCAATTTGATCACGGAGAGGAGGCGATCTCGTGGACGACCTTTCGTGCCGCGTTCGAAGAGGAGTTTTTACCCCCTCCAGTACAACGTCAAATGGAGAATGATTTCGTGCAACTAAGGCAGGGCAGTTTGACTGTGAAGCAGTACTCCGCCGAATTCAACCGACTCTCCAAATTCGCTAGGGCCTATTTACCTGATGCAGCGAGTCGAGCCAGAAGGTTTGAAGGTGGACTACGCCCTGCCATCCATTCGCACGTGGTCAATAATCAATATGGAACAATGCGTGAAGTCATGAATCATGCCTTATCGCTAGAACCACAGTATCCTCACGTTTCCACCGGCGCTGTGCATACATACAATCACAAACGCCAGGGTAACGATAGAGGAAACACTGCTGCAAAGCGCCGAAACAACGGTGGTCAGCACAGGGCAAATCCCAACCAAGTATGTCAATACTGCAACAAACGTGGGCACTCCTTCAATCAGTGTCGTAAGAGACTTGGGTTATGTCTCGCTTGTGGCAATCTAGGCCATGCCATTAATTCCTGCCCGAACCTTCCTGTTCATCGCCCGCAACATAATGCTCCCTAACGGTAGGCCCTATTCCTAAGTTTCGGGACGAAACTTCCAATTGGTTGGGTAGGATGTAGCGCCCCGTTCCCCCGGTGCGGGGAGCGCGGCTAAGAAACGCAGACGGTATCGTTCGATCGGGATAGATTGAATTAAGAACTCGTCCTCGTTATGGATTTGTTTCTTCGGAATCGATTCCCATATTCAGTGGACTGCGCCCCAAGGATCGGCTTAGCGGCAGAGTCAGGAGGGACCTCTCCGCTGCTATCTTTTATTGCCTCGGTTTTCGATGTCGCTTGTTTCTTTCGTGCTTTGAGTTGGTTTTGGGATTTGCTTGTTTTCCTTGAACGGTTTCGATAGTTTTCATTATTTTCGTTCATTGACTTGCACTTCTATTTCGAGATTGGAAAGAGAGGAAGAAGTATTAATCGAGCTGTTCGTGTGCAGGTGAACGAGCAGTAGGCGGCTTGCGAGCGGAGTCGTGAAGCGCCTCTTTCCTTCTTCTTTTCAAAATCTAAGTGAGTGGCTACCAACCCGATTAGCTAGCCCTGCTTCCAAGCTTCACTCCTTTGCCCCGATCTAACGATACCAAATAATAATAAAAGAAACCAAGATAAAAGAAAATAGACTTGGTTATTACTGCTTGTCAATTAAACTCGTGAACGGTTACTTACTTGCATGCTTGTTCGTTCGGGATATTCATCATATGCATCAATTTTAGTTAGAATATATCTTCTTCTATAATTGTGCTATCAATGCATTATATCTATGCATTCCTCGTGTTGCCTCTACTGCGTGAATGGATAACTTAACTAAACATCGTGTGTTCGATCATGGACAACTTGTGCACAAGGGTAAAAGTTCTGCGGACGGTCGCTGGGGCACTGGCACCGATCCGATCCGGGCGGAACTTCGTGTGTAGTCATCGTGTGCGGACTGGATAGCTTGCAACGCATCGTGTGTTTATCGTGTATCCATTATGAGCTCTCGTTGCATGCTATCCTAGTCCATGACTAGTCCAAAATGGCTACCAAGCCAGTGATCACCTGTGGCATAGTCATCGTGTGCGGACTGGACGGCTTGCAATGCCTCGTGTGTTTATCGTTGCATCCTATCCTTGTCCATGACTATTTCCACCTTGTATATTTAAACCTGTTGCATACTAACTTGTGTCTCCGTGGCAGGGAAGGCAAGGTAAGTATTGTGTAGGTAATTCAGACGGGCAGGTAAAATCCACCTAACGGTGGCACGTTCATTTTAGTAAATTCAATATGCTGCTTACTTATAAATGAACTAAGGCAAGATAGAAATCCACAAAAATATGCATGCTTCACTAAACAATGTGTTGATTGGTATAGTCAGGCTAGCTCGCCTTCACCAGCATGTTTCGATATGCTGACCCTCGTTGAAATAGGTTCTCCGCACCAAGGCGAACCGAGCGAGGAGCCGAAGTCGTCTACCCGATCCAGTCCAACTGTTGGCGCATCTTCACCGCGCCCCCTGAAGCCTTTTGAAGTCCGAAGCTGCAACTCTTCATACACAAATGCAGCTCCGTGGAAAAGCGATCCTCCAGCCTGGAGGTCTTTATCGTTTTGAGTTTATAAAAGGATGTAATGTACAGGACTGTTATCTCATTTTGAGTCAACCCTTTTGTAAGTCGTTCGGCATATTAGCTGACTCGTTCAGGAGTTTGTAATAGATGTTCATTATCAATAAAGAGAACTTTTCTATGTTTCAAATCTGTATTTTAATTTATCTGCGTACTCTGAGTATATGCTTGCTATGCAAATCATTAAAGCCTTGTGCGGGCGCAACTCCAGGCCCGCACGGCGGTCACGACTCGGGGGACGCCTCGGGGCGTGACACTATCCACTCATCGGTATAGAGAATGCCCTCAGTTCCGTAAAATTCCAGGGGTCTTAGATTCTTGAAGTCTTTGGCACTCCCTGGCCTCTTGAGTGACGACTCCTGGGACTTAAGAGCTTCTGAGAGGCTGGTCCGTAGAAGTGTAGTCTGTTCTTTCTGGGATTCCACCAATCCCTGGAACACTCCAAGTAGCTGTGCCCCATCCAGAGTAACTGCCGGAACAGATGGAGGTAGCGGGCAAGAGTCTCGGGCACATTCTGCTCAGCTGGTTCTGATGTGCCTCCTACTGTGTTCCTGGTCTGGACCATTCTGAAAGATTAAGGGATAGGAAGATCAGAATAGAATACTTGGAAATCAAAGGCGATAGGAAAATTGAGCAGCAAAGATATCAAGAATTGAAATAAGGACCCTATACTGTGAATGAGCTTTTTCCTAGAATCCTCAATTTTATTCCATACCCTGTCCTAGGGTATTACCCTATTTAAGGATAGGACCTGCATGGGCCACCATAAAAACGTGTCACGACCCGCACCCGAAAATTCGGGCACGAGTGCGTGGGTACGTCCAGCCTACGCCGCAGAGTCGGCGGTAGTACGCTGTCTAGGTCAATCCATTATTTGCTAACTAGCTCATTCACAAATAACATAGGCAAGATAATAATGAGAATTGAAACTTAAGATTGCAACTAAAAATAAATATGACAACAGATTCAAATGTTTTAGTACAGGAATTCAATATTGAAATCGGGGACAAACCCGATAAATAAGATGAGAATATAAATGAAAGATAGCTACTACTAGCTACTCTGCAGCAGGGGTCTCCTGGGTGGGTTCTGGCTCCTCATAGGTAACATCAGTCCCCTCATAGGGACCATAATAAGTAGGGGCAAGATCCTCATCATCGCCTAAATCAACAGATCCAGTCAGGAAAGGAGCAAAGTACACAGTGCACAACAATGTTAAACTAAATATTTATGACAATTAAATATTGAATTTCAAGTTAAGAAACTGCATAACAGAACATTATTATCTCAGAGTTAAAGCTATAAGCAGGAATACGAGAAATGTAAAAATAAATGAAACAGGAATTGAAACTACAACAGTCAGCAAGATATATAACAAGACCAGAAACTATCTGTGTGAACTTGTGTTTGTTTTTAGAATACATAGTTGGCATGTAGGGGTTTATAAGGCTAATCCGGCCGTCATGAACGGCTATTAAACAGGGGAAATCGAGATCCGGCTGAGGTACAGTCGTGTACCAACAGCTATTAAACATGACAAGGGGAAGGGTAAACTACATGCCTTCTAGGTATTCTCCCACCCGACATGAAAACAAGACAGGAACTCCAATATTCAAGACATGAAATCCAGCATTTCTAACATTAGGTGTAATCATCAAGGGTACATGTAAGGCAGGGAATTAATTATCACAATATATAAAGATTAACTTGAAGTGCAGGTACTTGCCTGTTGTTTGGATCTGATTAATATTGGCTCTTAGGGAAAAATTCTAGAGATGAGTCCAAAAGCTGAAATAGACATTACCATCATGCTCAGAAGATGTCAAATAGCTAGAAATGTCTGTCCTTGGGTCCAATTTGGAGACAAGGGCAAAAACGACAGTTTCGGGTCAAAACGGGGTCCGCTGGTGGGCCCGCTTTGCACCGAAAAATGTGTCCGGGTCAAAGGTCTCCAAAATCACAAAACTTAGTGTCAACAGGTCAGGAACGCTGATACGAACCCAACGGAACTTCCAGATTTTGATTCCGATGAGCCGAACACAAAATCGCCCGTCGAGCGGGGCCTGTGGGGCCCACGACACGCGATTTCGTCAATGTTCTCAGAATCGAACCAAACTTGACCCACAAGACCAGCGTATTGCTACGAGTCCGATGGCGCAAGTTTCGTCTCGATCTGACGAGTGTACAAGAAGTTAGGGCGAATTGCCGAAAAGGCGGATACGGGACGATGTCCGCGGATACGCGTTGATTTCGGTGTGCACGCACACCCGAATCAGCTTCCACGAAATCTCACACGTCCGTATCGACGATGCGCACGTATCTGTGAAGACCGTACGCGACCAAGTCGTCCCGTTTGGCGGGGCGCACTCAGTTCCGGGGTGAAACAGGGTCTGGTTTTTCCTGTTTTTGGATCGCGGTGTGCGATCACCACAGGACGCGATGCCCCGAACAGTTTATTCGGACACCGAGAGGGTCATACAGGCTTCACAACGCAATTTGTGGAATCGAAAACAGAGCTACGAGGCGAAAGTTACACGCACCTGAAGGGGACCCAAAAATTCAGGGTCGAGTCGTGTCCGACTCGTGTCGGACACGGAAATTGGGAATTAGGGTTAGGGTTAGGGTTCTCGTCGGAATCGGGGGCACGCGGCGGAGGGCGGCGCGGCGTGGCTGCTGGGCGGCCGGGCTCGGGGGCACGCGGCGGAGGGCGGCGCGGCGTGGCTGGGGATGCGTCGGCGGCGGCTCAGGGCGGTCGGAGGCGGCGGCTGCGGCTTGCTGCGGCTGTTGCTGCTGTCGCTGCCGGCTGTCGACGAGCGGGGAGGAGAAGGTGGCCGGTGGCGCGCGGCGAGGCGAGGGGGGGCACGGCGAGGCGCGGCGAGGCGGTGGGGTCTGGACGGAGCGGTGGCGGCGAGGTTGCTATGGCTGAGAGGAGGCCGGAGGGGGTTTATAAAGGGCGGGGGATAGGGGGAACGTGGCGAGGTGGCCGGGCGAGGCGCGGGCGGAGAGGGCGGCGTGGGAGCGGAACGCGCGGCGCTGCGCGCGGCGGCCGACGCTGGATGCGGGGTCGTGGGGGGGGACTTGGCTGACGGGTCGGGCTGACGGCGGGTCGGGTTCGGTTGAACCCGACCCGACCCGACCCGATAGGGTAGGGTCTGGCCTGAGGGAGCGGGCTGGGCCGCAGCCCAACGGGCCAGGAAAAATAAAATAAAATAAAAATAAAATAAATAATAAATAATAAATAATTAAATAAATAGATAATTAATTAATTAATTAATTAAATAGTTTTCAGGCATTTAAAAATAGGTCTGAGGCCCAGAAAAATCCAGAAAAATTACCCTAAGTCCAGTTTTCCATTTTACACCCAAAAATGTTATTTTCATAATATTTTAATATTATTTATTGCCAATTAAAAATCATTTATTAATTGAAAATCTTGATTTTAATTACAGAAAATTCCCAGAAAATTTTAGAAAATTGGAAAAAATCCAAGATTTAATAATTTGAAAAATTCAGGGGGTTTACAGTTTACACAAAGTTTGCTGACAGGGGAGGGATCATCATTTGTCTATACATGAACGATATGCTAATTCTTGGTATGGATCTAGTACGTGTCACTAAGACAAAGAAGTTCCTCTCATCCAAGTTCAATATGAAGTACTTGGGGAAAGCTGATGTTATCCTGGGGATAAAAATCATCTGGACGGATACTGGAGTGGCGTTATCACAGTCTTATTATATTGAGAAGAATCTCATATGCTATGGATATCAGGATCTTCCAGGGATCGATACTCCATATTTGTGTGACAAGAAGCTGAAACCAAATCCAAGGGAAAGTGTCAGGAAACTACACTACTCAAGCATCATCGGGAGTTTGTTGTATGCAACAACTGCCACAATGCCTGGCATAGCTTTTGCCATAGAGATGCTAAGTCGATTCACGAGCAATTTAGGTATTAAGCACTGAAAAGCAGTTGGGAGAGTGATAAGATATCTCAAGTGGACTCAGAAGTATGTATTGTACTACAACGAGTATCCGACAGTAATAAATGTCTTCAGTGATGCAACATTTAGCCCGCGACTGGTGGGCATCTCAAGAGGTTTTATTGACAGTGCCGATACCATGGGCGAACTTTTGTAAGAAGTTCTAGACCAAATACTTTCGTACAGTATCTGTTGGCACATTTCTGATTTTGATAAACTGTTATAATTAACTATCGTACTTATTTTAGTCTAACTGAAATTTGTAGAGATTCAACTCATCCTTGCCCAAGACACATTACGTTCCAAGATCTTCCTTTAAAGCTTCAAAAATATGCTTGAAGACCCAAGATTGAAGACTCTTCTTTTATATGTTCTTCTTATAGTATGTAGAGTATCTAGGATCCTTGTAAATACTAAGGTAAGATAAAAAAACAAAAACTAGGAGAGTTAAACATGAGTTTTGTCATAAAGGGTTTCAAGATCATCCGTCGAACGTCCGCAGATCACCGTCGGATAATCCGATTGATCACAACAAGTTTTTGTGGTCCCATTCAGATCATTTGGGCTCACCGCAGATCACTGTTGGACAGTACATTTTGTCACGAAAGGTCTTTGTGGTCCTATTTGGATCATTTGTCGGCTCTCCGTAGATCACCGTCGAATAGTCCATTTTGTCACAGTTTTTTAGCCCCATTCGGATCATACTTTGGCTCTCCATGGATCACCGTCGAATATAGTCTATTTTGTCACAGAATATTTTTATGGTTCTATTCGGATCATCCATCGGACCTCCGCATCGGATAATCCAAATGGTATAGTTGGCAGTTTTTATTTTATATCCAACGGTTTAAAATAAGTGCATTAAATGCATCTAACGACTATATTTATAACCGTTACTGCAGGCGGTCAAAAATTTGTCAGTAGTCCATGGATTATCGTCGGGTCGATCTTCTAACTTTTTGCAGAAAGTTGCTATTGGAATTATTTGTTTTTGCTTTGTATAAATAGACTTGCTACCCCTTCATTCAAAGCCATCCACTTGAGTCTTACAGTTTCTCAACTATCAAAAGAAAACTTGTAACCTCCGATTTCCAATTTCCAAAATAATTAGATTTTAATTTATTTTAAAATATCAAGTTTATAAAATATTTTTTTCCTTGAAATTTTTATTTGATTTGGAACGATGTTTGATTGTAGAAAGTGATTAAAATTTTTATAAAAATCATTTTTCCTAAATGTCGCTTTCTTATAAAAAAATAATAATGATATGTAATACTCTAGCTTCGAATATTATTGGCTTGAAATCACATACTTATTTATTTAAATAAAAAGCGTTGAAGGACTAGTTATTTTCATAAAAAAATTTCATATCCTTTTTGGAATAATAAATAAATGAATTTCATATTTTCTAGGGTTTTCAAATAGGGGTTTAATTAGTAGCTAATTTAATCAGTTAGCCTTGGAAGCCTCTTAAAACATTTTTTCTTAAATTATAATATTTTCTATTAATTTACCAGTTTACCATCTTCCATGCACACCCTCATTTCCCACATGAACTTATTCATGTTTTATCTGGGCCTTTCATTTGGGCCAATCCTCACCCTTTATCCCACACCCTCTCTCCCTATTTAAGTCCCTCATCACCATTCCCAAGAAACCCTAGCTAGCCCTCACAAATCCCCACAAGCCAACAAGCCATCACCATTGTGTGCTCGTGTCCGTGTGTCCATCATTACCGTGTCAGCCGTGTTGGCCTCGGGTCCAACCCCGGGTGTCCCACCGTATCCATTCATTTCCTGTGTCCGGTTACAACGTTACAAGCAGATTTTTTCATGTCCGACATACCCGGACACGTCCACCCCAATACCAGTACACCCAACCTGTGTCCGACAGACCCGGATACGTCCCCCGTACCACACAGCACCCCATCGTGTCCAGCTCTGGACACGAACCAAAACCCCGACACAGAAACCTAACCTAACCTAGATCCCGCCGCCGCCCTCGGGTACCACTGCCACCGCCGCCTCGGATGCGCCTCGAGCCGAGTCGACCGCCGCCTCGGATCTGCCTCGACCTCGCCGAGCTTCGATCGGGCGCAGCCGCCTCGAAGCCGCCGCTGCTCTCGAGCTCCACGCCGCCGCCTCCTCGGGACGAGAACGCCGCCGCCTCCTCGGGACGAGAACGTCGACCACCGCGTGACCTCGACGGAGCTCCCACCGCGCCGACCCCGGCGGACTTCCTCCTCCGTCGACGACGAGACCCCGTGAGCCCTCTTTCTCTCCCCTTTCTTCTGTTGTTATGAGTAGGTTACGGGTTATCAGTGAATTAATAATCGGTTTAGTTAATTCATAATTAGTTTAATTAATTCATAAAATTAGTTTAGTTAATTTAGTAATCATTTATTAATTATTAATCAGTTAGTAATTATTTATTTATTTGTTTAGTATTTTCATATAATTAGTTATTAATTTCACATAATTAGTTATTAATTTCATATAATTAGTTGTTAATTGCATATAATTAGTTTAGTAATTTCCTATAATAAGTTTGGTAATATATATATATATATATATATATATATATATATATATA
Organism: Iris macrosiphon; assembly: GCA_036927795.1. NCBI lineage: Eukaryota > Viridiplantae > Streptophyta > Magnoliopsida > Asparagales > Iridaceae > Iris > Iris macrosiphon. Next base: position 45,964,352 of record JAYESA010000012.1, read on the forward strand.
TATATATTAGTTTTATTGTTTATAACTTAGTTATTTATTATGTGTATAAATTAGTTATGTATTATATATATAAGGATTTTGATTTTATAAATATATAATAAGTTGGGTTGTAATATTAATTAAGTAATGGTTTCAACATTAAGCTTAGTTAAAATTAGTTTATTTGGGCTGATAATATATTTTACTATAGATATAATTGTATACTGGCTTTTACATAAATTCTAGATTTTATGAATAAACTTTTAATTGAAATTATGTTTGAAAGAGGAGTTTAACAATTATTGTTCAAATAATTTCGAAATGATTTATATATGTAAATATGTATTCTAGTATATGTAATTAATTTGGTATCTATGTATATATATTTTTAGTATATGTATATAATTATTTTGGTATATATATGTATATATGTATGTATATTTTGGTATAATTATACATATATTTAATTGGTATAATTTCATGTAGTATATGTGTAATAAAACATATTTTTAATATATGAATTAATTGACATATATATATATATATATATAGTATAAAGTGGAATTGGTAATTTAATATTAGTATATTCTAATAATGATGTTGACAAAATATATGTATATTTTAAACGGTATTTTTGCATATATATGAGTATACGTATGGTTCAACTAGTATATATATATATACGATATATGTTTAATTGGTATTTATATTGTATGTGTATTCAATTTGGTGTATATGCTAGTATAAATTTAATTTGGTAAATTAATATTAGTATATTTAAAAATGATGGTGACAATATATATATATATATATGTATATTCTAAAAATGTACTTTGCACACATATGATATGTACGTATTTTGATATATGTTAATATATAAATGTACGTATTTTAGTAAATATACAACTATAGCTAGTAATTTATATTGGTATATATTTTAGATATATGCATATATTAGGTTAAATTCTTTTTAGTATGTATACAAGTATTATTTATTTTAAAGTATATATTTTTACATATATCTACTATTGTAGTTGATGGAAATTATAATATGGTTAATTGGTAAACCTACTGGGTGATCCTAGGTGACCAGTGGCATACCTAGAAAAGTTCCGAACTCAGTATTTTTAGACTGTGTTAGTGTAGCATCTGATGCAAATGTGGTTCTGCTTGTGATATGTTTATAGGACTGTTGGTTTACCCAGGGGATACTCTGGAACAGGACATCAATAATTACCAGCTAAGGACCCAAGGCGAGTACATTCTCTGATTAGTTTCTAATTTATGATATCTCCTATGTTCACTGTATCTAGTGTAAATATCCATGTTCTTGACACATTGGTTACACGGATTGGTATACACGGATCTCGTCATGAGATGTTATTCCTTATTCATGGTGTAGCTTGTACAAGACTTGTTTTCCTTGTTATCTTGTGCATGTACAGACACTGATTCCCGGGAAGATTTGCTACCTTCCTAGGGAATCTAGTGCCATAGCGTACCATGATTGGATCTACTATACCAGTCGGGGGTGGGGAGTATTTTAGTGTAGATATGTGATCATACCCAACTTTTTATGCATCATAACTCACCCCACATCTCACGTCGGGTGCGGCCTGACCATATCCGTGCCTCATAGCTGTTACGTGTGATTAGCCTGACCTCCCCATGCATCATAGCTAACCAACGGTTAGCCTGACCTTTGTGAATCATAGCTAATCACATGTAACCAGCCTGATCAAGTTCCCAAGCCGATCACATGTTAAAGCTAGTACTCATACACTTAGTCATAGGTTTCTTGCTCATGGACATATTATTTCTTTTCCTGTAATTACTTACAGTATTTCCAGTATTTCTTTCATTGTACATTTCTCGTACCTATACATGCATTTGGTATATTTCCATCTAGAACTGCTACATAGTTTATGTCATTTATATAGAACTGCTATTTAGAGATGTACTTTGCTCCTTCCTGACTGAAAAATATTTTTCCAGACTGTGACCTTAGTAGACTGGTTTCTGACACACTTGGAGATTGGAAGTTAATGATTGCAGGTATGATTATTTTGTCATTAGTTTTGTGTTGTGTTCTTTTGTTTCTTCAAATTCTTATCGTGCTGTAGTTGTGATTGAGTATGTTGTTCATTTTTATAGTGATATTCACGTCTCCTTATGGAGTTGGGTATTCACGTGAGTTGATTAGATAGTTACATGACCTAGACAGCGTTCTACCGCCGATGCTGCGGCGTAGGCTGGACGTACCCACGCTCTCGTGCCCCTAAACCGGGTGCGGGTCGTGACACGTTTTTAGTGGTGGCCCATGCAGGTCAGACTTCGCAAGTTGTGCGATGTCGTGGTAGTGTGACGTCTTCGTTGTACTACTGCGTGCCTGCTATAAGACATAGGACATAGGGTACTAGGATGAGAGAGGATACTCAATCACAAAATCTTGAGAGATTCCTGGGACGACCCCTTGAGAATCTTATTATAACTTCTAATTTTGAATCCTTCGTTTTGTTTCCGTCCGTCCTTACTCATTGATATTGAATTTGATTATTGTTGATCAATTATTAACATTTGAATCTTGGTATCATTGTTGAGTTGATTCTTGTTGACCAGTTGTTAAATTTAATTCTTGGTATCATTGTTGAATTAATTTCATATCGAGATGAATTTTACGGGCTAAAATTTACGGTATCATCTGATGACATATGTTGATAAGGACAGTGAGAAAGGTAAAACGTCTACTTTGGTTATGGACCCTAGAGTTTATCGCAGCCATATTAGCTGTGGTGACGAGAACGTAGAAACCTAACTTGGATGTACATACTATAGTTATGAAACTTAGAGTCTTTCGCAGCCATACTGGTTGGCATGGCGAAGATTCTAGATGACGTGATTATAGAGTTGCATACCTTAGTTACGGAACCTGTCGTTTATCGCATCTATGCTTACTGGCGTGGCGAGGATTCTGTGTGTCATAATTTCTGACAGACGTGTATGATTATCAGGTTGTATCTTAAATTGGTTCTTAAAGTATCATCTCAAGACTTATCTATTTCTGTTATTCAGGACTTTGTTCCATCGCTTTTCTTTCTTTACTAGCAGTAAAGATACCTTCAGTCCTTGATCCAGTTCCTTTTTGAGTTTATTTTCTTTGAGGATTCCTTGTTAGTATGATAATTAGTGACTTGCAATTTCGGTTGTGTCTTGTATTAGTTTGACTGAGTGTGACTTGTGAGTTTGTAAGTGTTTCTTAGTTGGACATGTGAGTAGTAGGATTTAATCTAGAGTTAGCCCTTAGCATAGTACCTTGTAATAATGGTTCTAGGATAAGGTCATTAGAGACTGTGAGTAGAAGGAGAGTATAGAGTATCAGTGATAGTTCAAGAGTTAGTATCAGAGCCAACATACCCGTCCTGGAAAATCATGATTATGCAATTGGATGATCTACGTGAATAATTAAGTATCCAGAAAGTGTGTTAAGGATTTATGGAGCATGATGTTCAATTTGATGATTGATATCGGAAGTGTTAAAGGTAAGGAAATATATACGCGTGAGGAGTTAATGAGGTGTCATGGGTAGAGAAATATCGGAATTGGTAATGAAAATGGTGAGGCGTATCACCGATCAGTTTAACAGGCTGTAAAGGATTAAAGGAAATACATATACAACCATCGAGATGAGGAACCATATACTTGCCCATGAGAATAAGAAAAATGAGTGTTATAAAAGGTACAGCTAATCATGAGTTCTAATAAGTTTGAGGAGATGATACAATAATGAAACTAGTAATATAATACCAAGAGTGCTAATGATTCTATATCGAGGATTAGTCGAGGATGACGTTAATAACAGTAAGTACTACGTGTGATGATAATTAGATTGGTGTATTAAGTAATATAGATAGAAAATCATGAAAGAAAATACAGGTGATGATAACTTTGATCATTGGAGGTAATAGTACAAGTGATTCAGACAGTACAATTTTATTACACAATTATAGACACTAGATGCATTGAGTGCACCTTGAGTATCAGAGACCGCGAGCACTGATATGTACATTTGTGGAGTTATAAATTAAAAGGTAGAAATAAAATTTTATTTTTAGAATAATTGAGGAGTTGAGATTACGTCATTAAATTGTGAGGATTTCAAATATGAATTCAATAAACGTGGTTAAGGCTACAAAGATTTTTTGGAGTGATTAAATTTTATTTCGATGTTGAGTATCTGATTTTGAGGAAGTATATACAGTTTATTTCAAGTTGATCGAGAAGTTAAACCTTGACGATTATTTTGAGAATTAATTCTATGGTAGATGAGAGATATGAATATTAATATATGAGTAGAGGATATACATGTGTAAGGATCTGGTGATTTGAGCATGATTGAGATGGCACCGCAGACTGACTTGGGTGTCCATCTAAAGTTGTATTGGAAAGAGCAGTATTTAGTATGGTGTTGCACTTGACGTATACTTGAGTGATAAGAACGACTAGTATGAACAATTGTAGTAGGAACAAAAACTGACAGAGGGTATGGTACTAAAGAGATAGAGGTATCAACTTGGATGCATTATTGAATCATGGTTATATTAGAGATTCATGGCATCAGATTTTGGTATTAATAAACAGGTGTGTGCAATACGGATGTATTCATGGATTTTGTGGATTAATGAGTAGTTGATATGGGTACCAGTGTACATGAATAGGAATTAGTTAGTGAATGTGCTAGAGTTAAGTGTTTGATAGCAGATACCGCAAGTAATATGTTAGCAGGTTCTTTCTTTCCCTCATAATGTTCTTTTTTCCGTCTTTCGATTGATTGATTGATTTTCCTAGTACTGTGGTTCACATGCATGATTTTTCTTGTTAGAATATAACTAGTAGTACACCCTAACAGAGACTGAAATACCATGACAAAAGATACATGACCTATATATTTTCTTAAATTGCATGGCTGAAGGTAAAATTTTTTTAAACCATGATCATTAGGGTTTGACCATAGCAAAGATCTGTGACGAGGTTATGACTGACAAAAAGAGACAAGAGGATTAAATTTGTGTATGAGCATTAAATTAAATAAAGAATTTAGGGGTTGTTATAACGGAGTTGATGGATCATTGATTTTATGAAAATCGAGGTATGATTGAAATTCGAGGACAAACATTAACTTAAATGGAGAATTAAGAAATTCACAGAGCCAAAAATTTGAGGATTTATTAATTTTAAGGAGGTCTTGATATGATTAAATTAATTATTAAAAATTTGAGAAATTTGAGAGATTATCATTTTATCTATTTGATTGCAAAATAGAAATTTGAAATTCTATATTATGAATGTTGCATTTAAGATTCTGAAAGTGTCGCATCGTTGAGTATTTGAGGAAAAAGAAATCGGAAAATAAAATCGTTAATGGAATGGTGTCGAATTCAATTCTAGGGAGGAGGATTTATATTTGAATAAGCATCAATTGAATTTGGGTTAGAGGAGTAAGATGAATGATGGAATAGTGTTTAAAATTTAAATTTGGGATACAGATTTTTTTAAATGTTATAAATAGACATTGATTGGAATTCAATTGGAGGATTGGATATTAAAATCCTTGAGTAATTAGATACGAACTTAAATTTTGGAGGAGATTATGATAAAAATTTGGAGTTGATTTTTAAAACTTGAAGATTTTCCGGAATATGATGAAATAGAATTTTAAAAGGTTGTGAAATAACGATATGGAATTACTTCATGATTATTTGGTTGAAATTTAAATTTTGATAGAAATAATATGATAAGTAAAGGCAATTATTGAGGATCCTAAATTTCGAGGACGAAATTTTTCTAAGGTGGATAGACTTGTAACCTCCGATTTCCAATTTCCGAAATAATTAGATTTTAATTTATTTTAAAATATCAAGTTTATAAAATATTTTTCTCCTTGAAATTTTTATTTGATTTGGAACGATGTTTGATTGTAGAAAGTGATTAAATTTTTTATAAAAATTATTTTTCCTAAATGTCGCTTTCTTATAAATAAATAATAATGATATGTAATACTCTAGCTTCGAATATTATTGGCTTGAAATCACAAACTTATTTATTTAAATAAAAAGCGTTGAAGGACTAGTTGTTTTCATAAAAAAAATTCATATCCTTTTTGGAATAATAAATAAATGAATTTCATATTTTCTAGGGTTTTCAAATAGGGGTTTAATTAGTAGCTAATTTAATCAGTTAGCCTTGGAAGCCTCTTAAAATATTTTTTCTTAAATTATAATATTTTCTATTAATTTACCAGTTTACCGTCTCCCATGCACACCCTCATTTCCCACATGAACTTATTCATATTTTAGCTGGGCCTTTCATTTGGGCCAATCCTCACCCTTTATCCCACACCCTCTCTCCCTATTTAAGTCCCTCATCACCATTCCCAAGAAACCCTAGCTAGCCCTCACAAATCCCCACAAGCCAACAAGCCATCACCATTTTTGTGTGCTCGTGTCCGTTCATTACCGTGTCAGCCGTGTTGGCCTCGGGTCCGACCCCGGGTGTCCCATCGTATCCATTCATTTCCTGTGTCCGGTTACAACGTTACAAGCAGATTTTTTCGTGTCCGACACACCCGGACACGTCCACCCCAATACCAGTACACCCAACCTGTGTCTGATAGACCCGAATACGTCCCCCGTACCACACAGCACCCCATCATGTCCAGCTCTGGACACGAACCAAAACCCCGACACAGAAACCTAACCTAACCTAGATCCCGCCGCCGCCCTCGGGTTCCACTGCCACCACCGCCTCGGATGCGCCTCGAGCCGAGTCGACCGTCGCCTCGGATCTGCCTCGACCTCGCCGAGCTTCGACCGGGCGCAGCCGCCTCGAAGCCGCCGCTGCTCTCGAGCTCCACGCCGCCGCCTCCTCGGGACGAGAATGCCGCCGCCTCCTCGGGACGAGAACGCCGACCACCGCGTGACCTCGAAGGAGCTCCCACCGCGCCGACCCCGGCGGACTTCCTCCTCTGTCGACGACGAGACCCCGTGAGCCCTCTTTCTCTCCCCTTTCTTCTGTTGTTATGAGTAGGTTACGGGTTATCAGTGAATTAATAATCGGTTTAGTTAATTCATAATTAGTTTAATTAATTCATAAAATTAGTTTAGTTAATTTAGTAATCATTTATTAATTATTAATCAGTTAGTAATTATTTATTTATTTGTTTAGTATTTTCATATAATTAGTTATTAATTTCACATAATTAGTTATTAATTTCATATAATTAGTTGTTAATTGCATATAATTAGTTTAGTAATTTCCTATAATAAGTTTGGTAATATATATATATATATATATATTAGTTTTATTGTTTATAACTTAGTTATTTATTATGTGTATAAATTAGTTATGTATTATATATATAAGGATTTTGATTTTATAAATATATAATAAGTTGGGTTGTAATATTAATTAAGTAATGGTTTCAACATTAAGCTTAGTTAAAATTAGTTTATTTGGGCTGATAATATATTTTACTATAGATATAATTGTATACTGGCTTTTACATAAATTCTAGATTTTATGAATAAACTTTTAATTGAAATTATGTTTGAAAGAGGAGTTTAACAATTATTGTTCAAATAATTTCGAAATGATTTATATATGTAAATATGTATTCTAGTATATGTAATTAATTTGGTATCTATGTATATATATTTTTAGTATATGTATATAATTATTTTGGTATATATATGTATATATGTATGTATATTTTGGTATAATTATATATATATTTAATTGGTATAATTTCATGTAGTATATGTGTAATAAAACGTATTTTTAATATATGAATTAATTGGCATATGTATATATATATATATATATAGTATAAAGTAGAATTGGTAATTTAATATTAGTATATTCTAATAATGATGTTGACAAAATATATGTATATTTTAAACGGTATTTTTGCATATATATGAGTATACGTATGGTTCAACTAGTATATATATATATACGATATATGTTTAATTGGTATATATATTGTATGTGTATTCAATTTGGTGTATATGCTAGTATAAATTTAATTTGGTAAATTAATATTAGTATGTTTAAAAATGATGGTGACAATATATATATATATATATATATATATATATATATATATATATATATATATATATATATGTATATTCTAAAAATGTACTTTGCACACATATGATATGTACGTATTTTGATATATGTTAATATATAAATGTACGTATTTTAGTAAATATACAACTATAGCTAGTAATTTATATTGGTATATATTTTAGATATATGCATATATTAGGTTAAATTCTTTTTAGTATGTATACAAGTATTATTTATTTTAAAGTATATATTTTTACATATATCTACTATTGTAGTTGATGGAAATTATAATATGGCTAATTGGTAAACCTACTGGGTGATCCTAGGTGACCAGTGGCATACCTAGAAAAGTTTCGAACTCAGTATTTTTAGACTGTGTTAGTGTAGCATCTGATGCAAATGTGGTTCTGCTTGTGATATATTTATAGGACTGTTGGTTTACCCAGGGGATACTCTGGAACAGGACATCAATAATTACCAGCTAAGGACCCAAGGCGAGTACATTCTCTGATTAGTTTCTAATTTATGATATCTCCTATGTTCACTGTATCTAGTATAAATATCCATGTTCTTGACACATTGGTTACACGGATTGGTATACACGGATCTCGTCATGAGATGTTATTCCTTATTCATGGTGTAGCTTGTACAAGACTTGTTTTCCTTGTTATCTTGTGCATGTACAGACACTGATTCCCGGGGAGATTTGCTACCTTCCTAGGGAATCTAGTGCCATAGCGTACCATGATTGGATCTACTATACCAGTCGGGGGTGGGGAGTATTTTAGTGTAGATATGTGATTATACCCAACTTTTCATGCATCATAGCTCACCCCACATCTCACGTCGGGTGCGGCCTGACCATCTCCGTGCCTCATAGCTGTTACGTGTGATTAGCCTGACCTCCCCATGCATCATAGCTAACCAACGGTTAGCCTGACCTTCGTGAATCATAGCTAATCACATGTAACCAGCCTGATCAAGTTCCCAAGCCGATCACATGTTAAAGCTAGTACTCACACACTTAGTCATAGGTTTCTTGCTCATGGACATATTGTTTCTTTTCCTGCAATTACTTACAGTATTTCCAGTATTTCTTTCATTGTACATTTCTCGTACCTATACATGCATTTGGTATATTTCCATCTATATCTGCGCTCTCAATAAGAAGTATGTAAGGATGATAGTTGGATGGAAATAAATCCACTACCAACTCGAATATAAGAGCAAATACAATATGAGTACAACACCATAAACACTATATAAGAATACCAGCTATCAATCACGGGCTCGAAGAGAAGACATCCTCGAAATATATAATCATCCAAATCTGCGCTCCTACAAATACTCAAGAACAGATACACCTGGCAGAGGACCAGGTCCTCAGAGGGACATAACAAGATACTTAAACACATGCCAATAAAGTACTGAAATACATATCCAATTGGTCGCTTAACCGTCTAAGTGAATGCAGTTTAAGAACAACTTTCCCAACGCGTGGGCTATCTGGCTAAAATAGGATTGGCATAGTTCTCTTGGAGATCCAGGGGCCTACAAAGGCACGACACTTTTCGAACGCCGGAGGCCCGCCTGATAATATATATAGGGGTCATCATGACCGCGCATCTCCGGCGGAGCGTACGGGTTACACAGGGAAAGTGCAACGGAGCCTACACGTCTTACTTGTTATTCTCCCCACCCCATGCTCTAAGCATGTCACATCCATGACACGATAATACCTCTAATAACTGCCAAGTCTACTAGCATGCAAAGTTTCTAACAGCAGTTATTCCTAATGCACGGCCCACACGTATAGGAGGCCAAACCCTGCGTGCAAGTCTGTGATCTACATGAGACTCACAACTCGTATAACAACTGTGTCACGGCCAATGAACCTAATAATGCTACATGATGATGGGGTAGTCTCATAAACAGGGTCAATATAAATACATAAATAAAAACATATCGCGACGACACCGTCGCGCGTATTTTATACAACAGTTAAAATATATGAACTAAAGACAGAAAATAAAGATACATGCAACATATGGAATATGAATAACAGTACAATGGCAAGGTATACTTGCCTAGCAAGGAAGCTGCAATGTACCAATAATCTGCTCCAGAAATCGCACAGAACAAATCTAATATCCTATGTACACATAAATATAATACAATAGAATCATTAGTCTTTACACTAGCACATACACAACCACATTTACACTGGACTCAGGGGGTATACTAGGGGTAACACTAGTCATCTAACACGGTCAATTACGCTTTGAATTACGCGGGTGTCGCGTCTTCAAGTACTGTACGAAATCTGTCAGTCAACTGACAGGTGTCTATGCCAGTACGTTAATGTACGCAAGGCGGACAAATTCACAAGTTCTTAGGGTCAACATGGTCAAGGTAAGTATGGGATAGTCCACGGTGTCCTAGGGTCGTACAGTTTGAATATTTAGTCATAATTATCAATTAGCATTTACTTACATATATATTCATATAACTATATAATAATATAACCATAAATTTATTTACATAATTATTGGAATACATATAGTAATTACGTACATAAATATATATACCAAACTGAATAATATTTGCGTACATGTAAATGTACGAATGCGCGTTGGATTCTCCGACTCAGGGTCTGATATAAACTAACCGTGGTGGCTAAATACTACGTCCTACTGGAACACTGTCAGAGAATGTACTCGCCTGGGGTCCTACTGCTGGTATGAATCAGAGTCCAAGTCACAGTCCAAATAGCCTATGTATTACAAATTTATCACGTCAAAAGATAATTTATTTTAATTTATTTAATTTTGGAATAATTACTCTAAAATCCTATTTTAATCTTATTATTCTGATTTTTATGTTAATTCCTAAATGTTGTCCAAAGAAACTAAATTTTATCAACTCGAGACTCATGACACGCAAATCGAGGCGATCTGTTGACCGAAAAGTCAACCGACACAAACTGAACTTTCAGGCATGATTTCCTGTAGGTTTCAGCATTAAAAACATGCTGGAATTTACGGCTCATCCGAATTCAAATTCGTTTGGGAATTATGGCACATACAAATTTTGTATTATGCACCAATGGTTAAATTCTAACATAAAAGTTCTACAGAATTAACAGTATATAAATACTTCGAATTAAATTCTGGGAAAAACATATGTCAATTATCTAGACATTAGCTTCCCGAAACTTCAAACGGTTCATGATTTTGATTCCTGGTTCTCCCGAAATTATGAAAATATCAAAACACATCTATTTTTGGACATACTGTGCTCTACGAATTTTCCAGAATTTAATACTCATTATTTCATAAAACAATTTATATAATCATAAATCTAACCTCAATATATTTCTAACAAAAAAAACTAGGCCTCGTTTAGAGTCCGGAGCTATGCGCAATGGCTTCTTGAAGATGAAGGAACCCTAGATAGCAATTCTCCAAAATCTCTCTCTCTAAAATAATGGGATAATTAGGGTTATAATAATATATATATATAGGGATGTTGAGCAGCTGAATGAAAGTTGATAGGGTGACACATGTCATGATTTGATTGGATGATTTTGGTTATATTATTTGTTTTTGATTTGCCTTTATCAAAACATTATTTAAGTCGTTTTAAATCTAAATAACTCCAAATAAATATTAAAATTAATCATAAAAATCTGAAAAATTATAAAAAATATATTTTGAATCCAGAAACCCTAGAAAAATACTTGGAATAATTTTATATTCATAGGTTTTCTTCTATAATTAGGAGAAGCTCTAAACATTAGTTTTACGCATATAACTAAAAATAAATACTAAAATTATTCCAAAAATTCTGAAATAATTCCAGAAAATACATAATAATATTATAAACTCTAGAAAATAATGTGAGTCCATTCTATATTCCTGAGATTGCATAATAAATTCTACAAGTCCTAAAAAAAATTAGTTATTAGCCTAATTACTCCCAATAAATTCTAGAAAATATATTTGATTATTTAGAATCTAAAATAAAAGTTTGGAATATTTTTAATTATGTTTAACTCTAAAATAAATTCTTCAAAGTCCTAAAAAATTAGTGTTACTAGTTTTTAATTAACTAAAAATTATGAAAAAAATCCCAATAATCTAAAATAGCCTAAAAATAATTCTAAATAAATATTTATATAAGTAAATATATTAAAAAAATTATTTTCTAATTAACTAAGAGAATACTCTAAATAAATTCAACATCTATAATAAATATAATAATATAAAATATACACAAAATACCTATTTTGGATGAGGGAGTTTACAAGACCACCAGAGAGACAGCTGAGAGGACCTCCTATACCACCATAATAGCAGTAGTTCACTCAGCACCAACACCAGCAGAGAGATGCTCAACGATAGGGGCAAGATTTTGTTGTAACCGTCAAGGAGGAGGAGCCAGTCGGTAATGTTATCTCAGGTTCAGTCTATCTTGATTCTTTTTCAGCTCATGCTTTATTTGATTCTAGTGCTTCATATAGTTTTGTATCAGTATCTTTTGCTTTAAAATATTACCTTAAGACAGAACCGTTGGCGAGGACTTGCAAGATCATGACCGGGGGTGGCATTATCCTGGTCAGTGATGTTTGTAAGGACCGGAGAGTTTTCTTGGGAGACCGAGAGTTAAACGTATGTGTACTCGTAATGCCACTTTCGAGCTACGATATAGTACTCAGGATGGATTGATTGAGTAGGCACCATGCTAGTATCGATTATCGTGGAGGCAGAGTTTTGTTTCAGGCACTAGCAGAGCTAGAGTTTGAGTTCGTCAGAGGAGCAGTAGAGCAGGGCGAAGGAGATTTTTGTAGAGCTTTGGTAAAAGAGTAGGAGCCACCACATCCATGGATTAATGAATATATCGACGTCTTTTCAGAGGAGTTGCCGGGGTTGCCACCAGATAGAGATATGGAGTTCTCTATAGACTTGGTGCTAGGTGTAGAGCCAATATCACAACACATCTATAAAGTGAACAATAGTGAACTGGCAGAGTTGAAGAAGCAAGTGGATGAGTTGTAGGACAAGGGCTTCATCTGCTCCAATTCATCACCGTGGGGTGCTCCGGTATTATTTGTACTAAAGAAGGATGGGTCAGTACGTATGTGTATCGACTACAGGGCACTCAACAACCTCACCATTAAAAATAAATATCCGTTGCCGCGAAGCGAAGGTGTTCTTAAAGATAAACTTGAGGTCGGGGTACCACCAGGTGAAAGTGAAGAAGAAAGACACTCCGAAGATAGCTTTCAGGACTTGGTATGGGTAGTTGGAGTTATTGGTGATGTCGTTTGGGTTGACCAATGCCCATGCAGTATTCATGAACCGGATGTCACCCTCACTTTTCTAACTAAGGGTAGTTTGGTAATTGGGTATGGGTATTTTTATTTTAGGATTATTAGATTAAATATTGTGCATGTTGTAAATATTAATTATTGTATTATTTATTTATTGTAGATGTTAAATTTTATTTAGACTTGTGTTAGTGGACCTAACTAGTTTAGTTTAGATCCATGGACCAATATTTGATTCTAGTTAGAATTGAGCCCAATAGTAAGTCCATTCATTAGGAGGATAAATTAATTTATGAAACCAATTAGACTAGAACCTTCCCTCCTTAATTATTTCTTCATGACAAGCCCCAAGGGGTATTTTGGACTTTTTATAGTAGCTTGGAGGAGGGGCAAGGGACGGCCACCATAGGGGTGGAGAGAGGCACTCTCTCCTCTCATTTGTCATTCCAAATCTAGATCTAGGATTTTTTATCTTCCAATTTCTTCATTTCTACACCAATTTTTACTCAAATTTCTTTATAATTCCTTTCCTATTCATTATTGGAGGCTATTAAAATAAGGATCTATAAGGAAAAAGCAATGATCAACAAGGAGAAGCAAGGATCTATAAGTTTGATATTTTTTTTACCCAATTTGGGGATCTTATTGGGAATCCATCTCCCAATAGGTACAATTTAGTTTTTTCTCTCTAATTAGACCATAAATCTGTATTTTAATCATTAAGAACCATCTCATATGCTAAGGCTACCTATAGGAATTGCAATTAGGTTCATAGGAGGCATATGGAGAAAGTTTATGTTATATTTTGTGTCAATTTTATAGGAATTTTGAGATTGGCACATCTTGTGTTTGTCAATGGGTCAATTAGACCAAATTGACATATTTTTTATTGTGTATGACTAGTTTTGTGTCCACAATTAGATACGTGTAGGCCGTATCCCGATAATTTGGAGATACGGGTTGATTTGGGGATTTTTCTTCGACACGAAGGTTTGAGCATGTCATATTTTGACACGGACATGTAGTTAAGTAGCTAGTTCTTCGTATTGTTCATAATTATGATTTTAGACTTGCTCGTGTCCTTCGAGATACGTTTGGATGTGTGGTGGAGCCGTATCGCAAGCGTATCATAGAATGAGGGTGATAAGGGTGCGATGCACTCCATGTGTTTGCTTTCTTGCATTTTATTCAACTTGCCATGGTAATAGATATTAGAATGTTATATTATAATGATTGTATGATAAATATGTATATGTATATTTATGTATATGTCTATGTTTCATTTTGAGGTGTTGGTGGTCATGAAAGATAGGGGGTTTATATGCATCACTAGTGTAGTTAGTTAGTTATATATATATATATATATATATATATATATATATATATATATATATATATATATATATATATATATATATATATATATATAACTAACTAACTACACTAGTGATGCATATGAACCCCCTATCTCTCATGACCACCAACACCTCAAAATGAAATATAGACATATAAATAAATATACATATACATATATAACATAAAACCATTATAATATAACATTCTAATAGCTATTACCATGGCAAATTAAATTAAATGCAGAGAAGCAAACACGTGGAGTGCACCACACCCGTATCACCCTTATTCTATGATACGCTTGCGATACGGCTCAATCACACAACCAAACATATCCCGAAGGACATGAGCAAGTCTAAAAATCATAATTATGAACAAAATAAAGAACTAGCTACTCAACTACGTGTTTGTGTCAAAATATGACATGCTCAAACTCCCGTGTCGGAGGAAAACTCCCAAATCAACCTGTATCTCCAAATTATCGGAATACGTTCTACACGTATCTAATTATGGATATGACACTAGTCACTGTAGAAGCATGAAAAATACGCCGGATGGCTATACGCAGCATATTGATGCAGAGCAGCGTAAACAGAGGCCTTCAGATACATCAAGCGTGCAACGAAGCTTTTTCCGCTAAACACAACGTGAAATATAAGCTCAAAGGACCATCTGCGTAAGGCAGTACGTCCAAGCCGCTTCAACGTAAACAGGGTGCTTCATCGACAACTGGGCGTAAAACCCATCCCCTTTCAAACGTAGCATTGAGGTGTACAAGAGACGCTTCGTATTCTCCGAAGTGAACCTGTCAGACCCTGCAATGAACCTGTCAGATCCTGCAATGAACCTGACGTCTGGACTTCTGACAAAGGGATACGGCTCGACTATCCAGACGACGGCTATAATGATGGCACAGCACTGCGACCCAGGCTGTCATTTACCGCCATCTCCTTTGCGTAAACTGCTTTTACGAGTACGAAGGGATACGCTGCCTTGTTTTACAAAGGCAGACATGAGCTGTTTACGCTCTGCAGTAGACAAACCGCCTGCCACATCAAAAGCTGTACTTCGTACGGGGCTTGAGGCACGTCTCTACGACTGATGCGCAGAGCGGTGACAGTTTCTCGAGGTACGTCTCTACGTCTAATGCACAGAGCGGTGACAGTTTCTCGAGGCACGTCTCTGCGATGGATGCACAGGAGGGCTGCAGACCTTCAAAACACGCCTCCGTATTTAATGCACAGGATGGTGGCAAATCTCTGCATTTAATGCAAGAGATTTGATTATATCTTCAAAAGCCGTAATTCCGGCTAAGATGTCCACATCAGCACTCTGGCACGGTACGCAGCGGCTTCTACGCCCGTTCAGCTCCTGTGCTCGCCCGGCTTCTACGCCCATTCGGCTTCAATGCCCACTCGGCCTCTATGACCACTCGGCTTCTACGCCTACTCGGCTTCTACGCCTACTTGGTTTCTATGCCGGCTTGATAACTATTTGGCTTCTATGCCATGGTGACAGACATTGGCTTCTACGCCCACCTCTTCTACACAAGGGATACCTACCTACGTGGCTTCTACGCCATAATATTCGTAGCGATTATACGCATTTTGTCCCTTAGTTGGACTCGCGTCACACGCTCATTCAAAGGATCATCTATACGCAGGCATTGGTTACTTTAACCATTGTGTAAAAGGGTGCTGTACTTTCCACTCCTCGGTTTCTACACCGACGGAGTGGTCACTGTCACTTAAACTCTATAAATAGAGACCTCTATCAATGAGGAACAAGGTCGACAAATTGAGAGGTCAGAAATTGGTCAAGAAAACCAATATCAGATCCAAGGTCGAACTTCCAAGAAAGATCGAACCAGAGGTCAAGAGAGAGAGAGAGAGAGAGAGAGAGAGAGAGAGAGAAGAATCCGGAGCTCAAGCAAAGAGTAGGGATCGACGACTTTGGCATCGTGCATCCACCCTCTTCTGCAACCTTCGAAGCTGCTTCCTGTCTTCTACGGCACTTCTTCATCATCGTGTGGTCCAAGGGCTAAAGTGATCGACTGCAGATCAGACACCTATAGCAATATTTACCCAGATTAAATAAATTGTACTCCCACATCCTCGTATAGGATCAAATTGTACAAGTTTATTTGTAAACCAAAGAAGGCGGGTTTCATGTAAATCCTATCTTGAATATATTTTCATTCTTTCGTTTTCCACCACAAACAAGATGGCGACTCCGCTGGGGACGTCTTTCTCTTCTGATGAGGAAGTAATTGCTCAACACGATGCGGTATCTATAGGAACCGTGAAGAAGATACTGGTCGTCCAATTTGACCAGTCTGCCAACGAAGACATGCTTCGAACCGGGGGTAGCTCTCACCCTCTCTCCGTCCAAGACAACAGAAAGCTGCACAAGGTCTGGATGCCCAAGACATCCTCTACCATTCCTGTGGACTCTCCGATCTCTCCGACCTCTCCGACCAATGAGGTTGTAGCGTTGCTCCCTCCGTGCACTGCACGTAAAATTCAGTCTCCCGCTACGCGCGGTACAGACGAAATTTCGGGCAAAGCCTCAGCGCTAATCCAGAAGTATCCACTGCACTCTACGCATAGAAACCAGTCTCCCGCTACGCGCGGTACAGACAAAACTTCGGGCAAAGCCTCAATGCTAACCCAGAAGTATCCACTGCGCTCTACGCGTACAAA
Source organism: Iris macrosiphon (assembly GCA_036927795.1). Taxonomy (NCBI): domain Eukaryota; kingdom Viridiplantae; phylum Streptophyta; class Magnoliopsida; order Asparagales; family Iridaceae; genus Iris; species Iris macrosiphon. The sequence continues at coordinate 45,981,842 of JAYESA010000012.1, forward strand.
CCAGTCTCCCGCTACGCGCGGTACAGACAAAACTTCTGATAATGCCTCAGCGCCAAATCGGAAGTACAAGTCATGCTCCATGCGCAAGACAACATCTGACCTCTACGGGAAACCAGATAAGCGCTATGATTTCCGCAAGGAAAAGCAGGCGGCAGAGTACTCAACTTCTCGGCCTTTACACCAGCGAGGGGCAATCTGTCTACCCTCCGGATTATGCGAGAAGCCGACGGCCGACTGAGGACCTCTTCAGCTTTACGCCAGTCTGAGCAAATCTTAAAATTATGCCAGGCGAAGTCCCACGACGTAAAGCAAGCTCAGGTTGCGGAAAAACACCCTCCCCGGGGATTATCCGCCACCCAGATGGCCAACCTGTTGTACACAGGTGGCACAGGGAAAACCATGGTGCCCAATCTCTGCATGCCCACTGATGGGAACAGAAGGAACAAGCCGTCGTCTTCTTCTTCTACTCCTCCTGACTTGCGCAAATATCTAATCCAGAAGCGTAAGGAGAGGGGACCTTCCAACATGTCTATTACGCCCCCTGGCGAGCAATGTTGTAATAGTCATAAGATTGTGATTGACTGCTGCTGTTCTAAAGCAAAACTGTCAGTTTTCGACCGGTTGAGCTACTCTCTGTCTTTCCAGGAAGAAGAGCCCACGCATGCATCTGTGAACATGGCTTCACACATACCTAGAGGAGGGTCGAGCTCAAGACGTCATCCCTCTAGGCCTCCGAGCCGAAGGAGATTCGAAGACCTCCTCAGGAACACTGAAGCTGGGGTGTTCCAAAACACCCGTGCAAGGTCACAGCAACCAGCTTCGTACTCGTCTGATTCCGACGCTGGGGGTCGCCGGTCTCCCGAATCAGATGCTGAGAGTATAGAGTCGACTTCTACAGCGACCTATACTAATCCTTCGATGACGCCCAGGGAAATGGGAGTTTATGCCATTGAAAATAAATGCGAGGAAGCTTCGCCGTCAGGAAACGCGGAACAACGTATCAGTATACTGGAGACATCTCTGAAACAAATGCAATCCATGATGGAGAACATGCACCAGATGATGCTAACTCAGCACGCAACTGCCATGGCTCAAGCATCGGTCCCACCAACTCAGATACGTATGGGGGTGGACTTACCACCATCCAACCCGAGCCAAGAGCCTGCTCTAGATCAAGAGTCAGCAGTTCCTCCGCTTCCTCACTCGGAGAATATATTACCTCCCGTTGGAGTCACGATACAACCAACTCCGCACTACATCGTAGTCCCGCTTCCAACTGAAAATCCAATGCAGGCAGTACGGGAGTTGAAAGCCCAGTTTGACGCCTTGAAGTACAAAGATCAGCTCAAGAAACTGGGAATCAACCAGCCTTACCCAGCTATCTGGGAAGAGGTCCCTTTCCCTCCGAGGTACAAACCCCAGACTATGGCCCTGTTCGAGGGAAAAACATTACCAAGTCAGTACATGAACTATTTCAGTATGATGACGGTGTTGCTACAAGGGAACGATGCCCTCCTCACTCAGGTGTTCAAAGGCTGCCTCTCAGGAGTAGCCTATCAGTGGTACCGTAGCTTGGCGGACAACTGCATTACTTCCTTCGAGGACTTCAAAGTTTTATTCTTTACACGATTCTACGAGGAAGGAATGGACATGTCTATGTCCTCTCTCATCGAAGTCAAGCAGAGGGAAAAGGAGGACGTTCGCACCTTCGTCGAACGTTTTTGTCAGGCCACCTTACAGATGCCTCCAGGAGTTCCAGACTCTGCGTTAGTAGACATTTATAGGAAGAACCTGCTTCCCGTAGTCTCGGTGTTTACAGGACCATATCAGTTCCATGATTGGCCCTCGTTCATCATCTCGGCAGTAGCCGCCGAAGACAACAGTCGCAAGGCGTGCGACAATGGCATCATGATCTCCGCCTCTGACAGAGGCAAAAGGTCATCTCCCAGCAGCGACCATCCTCGCAGATCCAAAAGAAAAGAAGCTCTGGCGATCAATACGGCCAGGCAAAAGACTGCGGCAATCGTACAAGCGAGACCCGGGACCTCCAGGCCCGTCGAAGTCTACTCTTTCGACGACAACGATATCCCGAGTATATTCGAGTGTCTCGTCAAAAGTGGCAAGATCACCCTTCCGGAGCTAAGGCGGCCCCAAGAAGTCGGCAGTACTAACGACCCCAAATACTGTATCTTCCACAGATACGTGCACCACCCGACAAAGGCGTATTATATACTGAAAAGGAAGATCCAGGGGTTAATCGATGCTAAGGCCATCACTCTGCATAACACCGAGAAGACGGTCACGACCAACATGATCTCTCTGCGGTTTGGCAATCTGCCTTCCCAAGAAGTCTCGGATGGTGTCACACCTATTTCCCGAACCACGATGAACATCGTCAATCTCCCTCCAGCTAGGGGTCAGAATCATGACCTGGTACCCCTAACCACCCGGCAGGGCGAGATTATGTGGGTTCATCCGAATTTGGTGTCAGAGCTCGAGGAGGAGACTAAAGCTACTAAGGCTACGTCTAGGAAGAGCTCCAAATGCAAACCATGCCATATGGTCGCAACTTCTTCGCCATCAGACGAAGACGAGGTATTTGCTGCAACCCGTTCAGGGAAAGCCTACCTCAACGACTACGGAGCAAGTCAGGAAGATGCACCGGCGGACGCTTCAACTGCCAAACTTTCAGGACCAGGCCCCGTCGTACCAGATGCCAGTCCTTCAAAACCAACTCCGACGGACAAGGGGAAGCAAAGAGAAGTGCGCTTTGATAAACCTGTGAAAAACATTCCAAACAAAGGTTTAGAGAAGCCATACAACTTCGACATACTGGCCCAACTGGCTAATTTACCGGCCAGACTATTCATATCATCTCCAGGATCAACCCTCTTCGAGTACTAATGAGCAAGCCAAGTGCTCTTAATTCCTGACTCGTGACTTGGGCGATGCTGTTAACACCATATGACATGGTATACGTCCCGCAGAAGTCCATCAAAGGCCAAGCGCTGGCCGACTTCCTAGCTGCTCATCCGATCCTGGAGGCCTCCAAATTATACGAAGACATTCCCAACGAAGTTGCAGAATGTAATTCTGCAATGGAAAGTGACGTATGGCCACTGTTCTTCGACGGCACCTCCAGGACTGGTCCTAGGGGAAACGTGGTTTCAGGGGTAGGAATAGTCCTAGTCACTCCTGATAAACTCGTCATCTACCGAGCATATTCTCTTAGCGAGCCATGCTCCAACAATGTGGCAGAGTACAACGCTCTGCTAATCGGGCTCCAAGTCGCCAAAGATCTGGGGGTCGGCTCCCTGGAAGCTTTCGATGATTCTCTGCTTATCGTCAATCAAGTCAGGGGAATATATAAAGTCCGGAATCCAGACCTCATCCCCTATCACCAGGCAACGGTCGAGATAGCCATGACATTCAAAGGGTTCTTCCTAGAGCATGTACCTCGATCTCAGAATCTGGAAGCTGATGCCCTAGCCAGTCTAGCTGCGGATTTAGCCACTCCTATAAGAAGGCAGGATTCGGTAATCCTTCTTAACAGAGATTTATTCTGTGTGAAGAACAACTTTCACATAGAACGCAGCTACGCTATGAACACAGATCCCCCTAGAAGAGACTGGAGAAGTCTCTTCATAGATTTCATCGCATACGGAATCTTGCCGGAGGACCCCAAAGAAGCAGTATCAGTCAAAAGACGATCATTACGCTTCTATTTTGATGCATCTATCGCCGAACCTACGACGGACTGCTATTGAGATGTCTCTCTAACGACAAAGCACAGCAGATTATACGGGAAGCTCATGACGGCGTATGCGAAGCACATCAGCCCGGCCCTAAGCTACAGGATCATATCAAGAGAATGGGCTAATACTGGCCCACTATGATCGCAGACGCGATCAACTATGCAAGACAATGCAGAGCCTGTCAGGTTCATGCAGACTTCATACATCAACCGTCTGAATATCTACATCCTACGGTTGCATCCTGGCCTTTCGAAGCATGGGGTATGGATATCATTGGTCCTATTCACCCGTCTTCTTCCCGAGGTCACCGGTTCATACTGGCCATCACGGATTACTTCTCCAAATGGGCAGAGGCGATCCCTCTTGCTGAGGTAAAGGCGTCTAATGTGATCAGCTTCATCAAGCATTACGTTATTTATCGCTTTGGGATTCCCTGAAGGATAATCCATGACAATGGGCCTCAGTTTATCAGCCAAGCGTTTCATCGATTTTACGATAAAAATCGAATACATAATATTGCCTCTACGGCATATTATCCAGCTGCTAATGGTTTGGCGGAAGCTTTCAACAAAACCATTATCAAACTCTTGAAGAAGTTCGTCTCTTCAAACAAGAGAGATTGGAATGAGAAGCTGGGCGAATGTCTCTGGGCATACCGCACAACGGTACGAACACCGACAGGTTGTAACCCATTTTCACTGGTCTACGGGAGCAAAGCAGTTCTCCCCATTGAAATCCAGATCTCGTCACTCAGGATAGCCGTGACTAATAAGCTGACTCAAGAAAAGAATGACCTGTTAAGGCTTCAAGAGCTAGAAGGATTAGACGAGAAACGCCTCCAAGCTCTACAGCGCATCGCGCTCTACCAAGCACGCATTTCCAGAGCGTTCAATCATAAAGTAAAGGAAAGAGTATTCAAAGTCGGCGAGCTAGTTTTAGCTGTAAGAAGGCCGATGATCCTTACTCACAGGAGTAAAGGCAAATTCCAGCCCAAGTGGGAAGGCCCTTATGTAATCGAGACAACATTCTCAAATGGCGCTTACAGGTTAGCCCAGCCTAATGGAGACCTGTTAATGGCTCCTATCAACGGTAAATTCCTGAAAAGGTACTATGCTTAACCTTCCCTGCTCAAGTGGAATATAGCGAGAATCTCAATTCTGACAAAACTACTTCCAAAACGAAAACTAGTTGGGTCATATTCTATCATGTCCGTATGACCTCTGAATATATATGTCCTGCTAAAAGTTTATCGAGAGTCTATCACGTCCATACTACCTCTGATATCACTCTCGCCCAAACCTGTCATTTACATTCCGAAATGATGGGTCCACAAAGTCAGAAAAGATTCGCTTTATTTATTCCCAAAAAGAGCAGAATTACATTTAGGAAGCAAAAAGAAGAAAGGGTACATCATTGTGGGGGAGCGGTCAGATCGCGAATCAGCTGTACCAGTGCAGCTATCCTCTCATCCCTGGAAACCAAGGCATCAGCGCGGGCCCGCTCCAGCCGTGCCTCGGGATTGTTCGTAAAGGACAGTTCGGCCCTTGCCCGAAGAGAGCCAGCACGGGCAGCTTCTGCACGCTCCAGATCCCGTCGCACTGTGCTCAGTCGACCAGTTGCTACATCTAGACCTGCCAACGACTGAGAAGCCCACTCCTCTGCTAGAGCGAGTTTTTCCTTCAACTTGCGGGCCCTCGCTACGTTCCTTTCATGCTCGGATTGGCACTTCGTCTGAAGAGCAAGAGCCTCCTCCACGACAGCTTTTCTTTCATCCATCTCCAGCTTATGTGCTTTGATGGAGTTATCTAGGCTTTCCAGCTGTTTAGTAAGCCGCGCAGTCATGAGGTCATATCTGGCCTGGACCTCAGCTTCAAGACTGCCCCGAGCCAGCTGCAAGTATTCGTTAATAGGTTGCTCGAAACCATTAACCATCGCCTCCAGGGCGTCAGCTATCCCAGAATCGCCGAACTCCCTGACCGCCCCGATCGAAAACTGAGAAGCCTTCTTCAGACGCTCAAAGTCTAGATTTTTTGCCAACACCATTGATATCAGCATTTTTAAACTGGTGTAAAAGAGGCTGGTATACTGCTCGGTCAGCACAACCAGATCTAATTGAATGCCAGGAGTGGCCGCGATATTAGTGAGTCCCCCTCCAGGAATGATTGCAGACGAGGTGGCCACAGCCGCCGCCTCGACAGGTGGTGCGACCGAAGAAGGTGCGACAACGACGGTCGAAGTCATCGGCATATTCGCGAGAGGCGAGGTCACGATAACGGGTTCGTCCTCCTCTTGAGATGACGAAACCACTCTGGGCGAGCTGGCCCCCGAAGGTATTTCCTCCTCGAAGTCGGGCGCCTCCGTATCATCGCCAGGAGCCCGAGTAGAGCCAGAAGGCACTTCAACGCTATACTCCCCGTGGACGCCATCCCCTTAGAAGAGGACAAGAAAGTTGATATCAATATGATGGTAATCTTTCTAAGAGGAGACATAAAGATGACATTTACCCGTAGCCAACGGTATATATGTCGTATCTGCAGCCGATGTAGCTAAATCACGCCTTAATGACGCAATACGAACTGTCATACCTGGAGAAGGAGGTAGGCCAACCGACATCGCCAGGTGCTCTACCAAGTCTTCACCAAGATGCAGTCGAGGTTCGTCAGCTGGAATCTCGCTAGGCATGCTCACGGACACGATAGAAGTTTCATCCGTTGGTGGTCTAGGGAAAGATTCTCCCATTTGCCTCGGCCACGCAGGCGATTTCGTTCCACTACCGGAGGCAGTGGCAGCAACGGCAGACTCAAGCAGGGGTTCTCCGGCACCGTCAGCCGAAACTGAGGGTCCCTCTCCGAAAGGCGAGGAACCTCCAATCAAAGAGACATCCCCAACATGAGAGACATCAGGTTCCTCTCTAGGAGCCTCAATGCCAAGAATCCGGAGAGAACGATTAACCGTCTTCTTCTTCCTCTTGCGAGGGGAAGTCTGCTTCGAAGCAGGAGCCCTTCGCTTCCCAGAGACTGCTAAAGCCCCCGCAGGCGGAGGCACTTCACACCTCGACACCGACACCAGAGGCTCATCAGGAGTGACGGACTCCTTACCCTCGTCAGATAAAACCGAAGGGACTTCGACTCTTCCCCCAGGCTTGGGAGAAGGCACCCTAAAGCTTCCATGCATGTCAAAATCGCGATGGAAGGTATTGATCGCCATGTAGAACTGGACATACGAATGGAGGATGTGCAGCTCCGTAGAGAGTGTGATGATCGGCACGATAAAGATTGCTCCCGTGCAACCCATGATAAAATACCGCCATCCTCTGGCTCCATCAATGAGTCCGCCCCTGGACCTGAAGCAGGTGACGGCATTGCCCATGTGCAGCTGATCGTACCCAAACTACCTGGCGAATCGACTGGGCAAGTAGGGCTCGAAGAAGCAATGATCTTCGCTTCTGTACAGCAGATGGGAGGGTCTGATGCAGACCAACCAATTAAAAGCTTCCAGAGAAAAAATGGTCTTCTCTCCACCTAAATCCTCAAGCCTAATCCCCGACTGATTGCGATGTACAGAGGGGACAGTACAGAGGAGCTTCCAGCCATGACTGAGGCTCAGCACCAGCCGACAGTCTAAAACTGTGTTCACGTTCCAGAGAGAGTCCTTGTAGTTCAGCAAGAAACTACCCCCCGAGCTACTACCAGGGCCGGGAGACATCACCCGGGGGTTGTGGAGAATTAACCATCCCATCAAGTACAGGTATGGTAACTCTACCCGGGGAAAGCTATCACGCCGAGCTTCATCGACGAGCAGTCCATCAGTCATGGCTCTCAGGCCAGCCTGTATATGGCACACCATGGCAGGGAGCAAGCCCAGCCTTGCCCCGAACACCAGACACACGGCAGGCCACAGGATGTTTCGGTGAATGCGGTCCGGGGATGCGATACCGGGCACCACTACTCGACGCAGCCATAGGAGAGGAAACCAGCCAGCCGAGCTTCCTTAGACAGAGGCCTGCGACAGAGCCTCAAGTAACTGTAGGCCTTAGTGCCTTAAGGATACTTTCCTACCCCGTCATTGAGAATCTGATCTGGAGCCTTAGCATCCTCCATAAAATCCTCGACGACCTGGACACTAAGCACGCCCAAACAGTTCACAGGATCATTCTTGCCCCCCGAGACTTTCTTCGACTTGGCGGCCCTGGCCCGGTGGAAGAAGAGGTAGGACATCCACTTAGTGGTGTGAGCCAAATCAGAAGGCTCATCATAAAAAGCGGTGCACGCGAAGTAGTGGCACATCAGCTCCTGATACACCTCCACAACCCGAGGGTCCGAGTCCTCCAACTTCCGGTTGGTGGGAACATACTCTTCATATGGGGTATCCCCCATCGGTAGTCTCGAGATCACTGCCATCTCATGGAGGGCCAACCCTAACTCCCCCAGTGGAGTGGCGAAGGTCCCGGTGAGCGGAATGTATCGCTCCATCAGTGCCAAAAATAGGTTAGGGTTGGGAGGCAACCCAACACTCGTCGCACTCACAGCAGCATACAGTCCAATGACCTCCAGCTCTCTCCGAAAATACTTCAAGGCCCAGTCAACTAGGCAAGCCCATCAGAGGTTTGTTGGGGTGATCCACCCATTGCACCGAGGATTCTCCTTGGGATATACCCCCCCTCGTACCATGAAGTCGTTGTAGAAAGTCGGCAATTGGACTGGCTGGATCACTGAACTATCTTCACTCGGGACGCTACCCGGGCACAGTCCCCTGAACACCGTCACAACGCCGGAAGGACGGCTGACAAACGACCCCTGGTCAGCTTCTTTCAAATAAAAAATCTTCCCCGGCTTGCCGTGAAGATCGGGAGTCAGCGTCCACGACATCCTCCTGGGATGTGTGGCATGGGAGAAAGCCGAGTTGGGATAATCTCTCGGTATCGTGGGCAGATACAAGACCACACTCTCGGCGAGAAAAACTCAGGGTTCTCTCTTGGACTTCGTTTGGGACTGTTTGTCAATCATGTCCACAAAGAGAAAAGCCGGCTTGATGTACTGGTCCCCGTCTATGTACGTCAGGGGCTTCCCGTTAATCATGTTCAGCAACGTCCGCTCACCCTGAGCCAATATCAAGATCTCCCTTCCTTCAGGATACTGGGGTCCGGAGATAGAAAATGTCACGTAAGACAGATCCTCCAGATAGTTTGAGTGCAGCATCCCGGCAGCGGAACCCATCACCTCGGCCAGTGGAGACTCATGCAAGTTAACTGCGAAAGTGCAAGGAAAACACGTCATTACAAATCTTGCAACATAAAGACTAAGAAACGACAGTCTGTGCTTTACGCCAAGACTGTACAAATTTGGTCATTTTTTACGTCGGAAGTCACATCCAGAAGCGTAATTTGCGGTATACAGTCTGTGCTTTACGCCAGACTGCCAAAATACTAGTTATTACGCCGGAGGTCCCATCCACAAGCGTAAAACTAAAATTTTATAGTATACACCAAGTTTTCGGCAGTCAGAGCTTTTACGCTCAAAACTGTAAAAATATGGAGTTTTTACGCTGGCACATTAGAAATGTGGGCGTAAAAGATGAAAACGTCTCCGTGCATCATCTTCCTCAAAGAGGCTATCAGCACAGAAGACGACCTAGCACGTTCACGTTCAACCTGTGCGAAGGATTTTTCGTCATCCCAAAGGCTATACCTCTAAGGCCGGGTGCGCTACTCGTCGGCGGGATACATCCTTCAGAAGAAAGTTCACCTTGCCCGACCGAAGACTCTCTCGCTGGGGCAGAAGAATGAGAAGAAGAACCTATACTCTTTCCCTTAGTGGAGGGGATTTGTTTCGGCGCCATTTCTGAAAACTCAGAGTGCTCGAAGAAAGAACGAGGGGAAAAACTCAAACAGTCGAAGGCTCTCTTTCGTAGAAGATGGATAAAAAGTTTTTCTCTCAAAAGCTTGAGATATATATAGAGTTCGGGTCGACTCCTCGAATCCTCGGACGGGCTCCTCGAAACCCCAACCAAATCTCACAATTAATATTTGGTTATGATTGGGTACTACGTCAGCCCACTATTCTCGAAAGGCGGACAGTCAGCAAATTCGAAGAGTTTTTTGTGCAAAAGCAGGTCAGTGGTTCCTATGCTAAGGAGCTTTCTACGCTTGACTGCAACAGATCTACGGTTTTACGTTCGTAAGCTATAAGTCTATGGTTTTACGCCCGGATGCCTTTGTGCTCGGTAGCTTTTATGCTCGAGAGGCTACAAACCTATGACTTTATGCTCAGCAGATACCAAATCGATGATCTCACGCTCGGTGGCGTTTAGTTTACGCTCGGAGGCAACAGATCCGCAACCTTACGCTTGGAAGATTTCTTTTTCACAGGCTACAAAATCTACAGTTCTACGCTAAGGAGCTTTCTACGCTCGACAGCTACAGATCTACGGTTTTACGCTCGCAAGCTATCAGTCTATGGTTTTTTGCCCGAATGCCTTTGTGCTCGGTAGCTTTTACGTTCGAGAGGCTACAAACCTACGACTTCACGCTCAGCAGCTACGAATCTACGATTTCATGCTCGGTGGCTTTCTATGCTCAATAGGCTACGAACTCAGGATTTTCAGCTCATCTACACTACGGATCTCTGACTTTTCGCATATCCGAACAGTTCTCAAGGCGGTCGATTATAGGAGTTCACACAAAAGATACTCCTTCTTGACCTCAAAATATCCCAAGTACCCGAAACATACAGAGTTCAAACATTAAGAAATTACTCTTCTCGGGTCAATTGGAGGTTCATCCAGACTCCAGTCTGAATATCTTGTCTATCAAGATGGCAACTCAGTTTGACAGCCATTTCTCGACCCTATTCCAAGGGATTTTCGAGAAATTATTCTTGAAGATGAAGTCTGAACAAAAACTCTGTTCATCAGAAGTAAAAACAACAGTTCAGAGCTCTACGCGGTTCCTCAGTCCTAGCAGCAGGACAGTTCTAAATGTTCAAAATGCTCAACAGCGTCCTATGGACTATTCGCTATGCGTAAAGGACAGGGCCTAAATACTCTTTCTATACAGAGTCGACGTAAAGAATCAGACGTGTCGAAGCTACACATATTCAGACTTCACAGCAAAGTATGGCAAGATGATCATATGAAGAAGAAAGACGATTTTATTAAAGATTAAAGTCATGATTACATATGAGGGAAATCTAATCTACAAGGGTTTTCTTTATTTTCATGATTACATCTGAGGGAAACCCCGTCTACAAAGGGCTTCCTCATTATCGTCTGAAGATCACACCAAGAAGCTGTTCTGACAGGTTCTCGCGTGGGTGATGGTCTTCCTCTTCTTCCAAAAAGATGATCAGTGGCAGGAGGATACAAAACTGGGCATAGACCCATCCTCCAAAAGAAGGAAAGCAGGGTAATTCGGCTTCCCTACAGACCACCGCCACTCTAGCCGGTCTGTCTGCCTCTCGTCACCAGAGGTAACTGGAGAAGGCGCCACTTGCATGCAGCATGGTGAAATATGATTCTTCGTCTCTCCCGAAGAACCACCATACAAAGTTGCTGATTATCTCGAGCAAGGAAGGCTAAGATATCCTTCCATGATCCATCGTTGCAGTGGACACTTGATCGAAGACGCCATCTTTTTTGGCTCCTTACACGCTGGAAGAACATGATCTCCTTCTTCCTCAGGTCGACCCGACGAACTTCGGCGATCATCTCTGCGTGGTAATGGAAATATGGGGAGAACAGGTTAAACCCTCAGCCTTTTTATAGGCAAAAAGAGGTCACACCGGTCCCCAATAAATTCGCCATAAAGTCAGCATTGACCGTTTCAACGCTCCATTCAGAAACGTCTCGAGTTACGAGGAGCGGTTCATGCTTCATTCAAAGCGTTCCAAATTTTGAGGAATTTGAAAGCTTTGAAGGGGGTCTTGTAGAAGCATGAAAAATACGCCGGATGGCTATACGCAACATATTGATGCAGAGCAGCGTAAACAGAGGCCTTCAGATCCATCAAGCGTGCAACGGAGATTTTTCCGCTAAACACAACGTGAAATATAAGCTCAAAGGACCATCCGCGTAAGGCAGTACGTCCAAGCCGCTTCAGCGTAAACAGGGTGCTTCATCGACAACTGGGCGTAAAACCCATCCCCTTTCAAACGTAGCATTGAGGTGTACAAAAGACGCTTCATATTCTCCGAAGTAAACCTGTCAGACCCTTCAATGAACCTGTCAGATCCTGCAATAAACCTGACATCTGGACTTCTGACAAAGGGATACGGCTCGACTACCCATACGACGGCTATAAAGATGGTATAGCACTACGACCCAGGCTGTCATTTACCGCCATCTCCTTTGCGTAAACTGCTTTTACGAGCACTAAGGGATACGCTGCCTTGTTTTACAAAGGCAGACATGAGCTATTTACGCTCTGCAGTAGACAAACCACCTGCCACATCAAAAGCTGCACTTCGTACGGGGCTCGAGGTACGTCTCTACGACTGATGCGCAGAGCGGTGACAGTTTCTTGAGGCACGTCTCTACGTCTAATGCACAGAGCGGTGACAGTTTCTGGAGGCACGTCTCTGCGACGGATGCACAGGAGGGCTGCAGACCTTCAAAATATGCTTCCGCATTTAATGCACAGGATGGTGGCAAATCTCTGCATTTAATACAAGAGATTTGATTATATCCTCAAAAGCCGTAATTTCGGCTAAGATGTCCACATCAGCACTCTGGCACGGTATGCAGCGGCTTCTACGCCCGTTCAGCTCCTGTGCTCGCCCGGCTTCTATGCCCATTCGGCTTTAACGCCCACTCGGCTTCTACGCCCATTTGGCTTCAACGCCCACTCGGCCTCTATGACCACTCGGCTTCTACGCCTACTCGGCTTCTATGCCGGCTTGATAACTATTTGGCTTCTATGCTATGGTGACAGACATTGGCTTCTATGCCCACCTCTTCTACACAAGGGATACCTACCTACGTGGCTTCTATGCCATGATCTTCGTAGCGATTATACGCGTTTTGTCCCTTAGTTGGACCCGCGTCACACGCTCATTCAAAGGATCATCTATACGCAGGCATTGGTTACTTTAACCGTTGTGTAAAAGGGTGCTGTACTTTCTACTCTTCGGTTTCTACATCGACGGAGTGGTCACTATCACTAAAACTCTATAAATAGAGACCTCTATCAATGAGGAACAAGGTCGACAAATTAAGAGGTCAGAAATTGGTCAAGAAAACCAATATCAGATCCAAGGTCGAACTTCCAAGAAAGATCGAACCAGAGGTCAAAAGAGAGAGAGGGAGAGAGAGAGAGAGAGAGAGAGAGAGAGAGAGAGAGAGAGAAGAATCCGGAGCTCAGGCAAAGAGTAGGGATCGACGACTTTGGCATCGTGCATCCACCCTCTTCTGCAACCTTCGAAGTTGCTTCCTGTCTTCTACGGCACTTCTTCATCATCGTGTGGTCCAAGGGCTAAAGTGATCGACTGCAGATCAGACACCTATAACAATATTTACCCAGATTAAATAAATTGTACTCCCACATCCTCGTATAGGATCAAATTGTACAAGTTTATTTGTAAACCAAAGAAGGCGGGTTTCGTGTAAACCCCATCTTGAATACATTTTCATTCTTTTATTTTCCAACACAAATAGTCACACATAATCAAACACATGTCAATTTAGTCTAATGGACCCATTGACAAACACAAGATGTGCCAATCTCAAAATTCCTCCAAAATTGACACAAAATACCATATAACTTTCTCTATAGGCCTCCTATGAACCTAATTCCAATTATATGGGTAGTCTTAGAATATAGGGTTGTTCCTAATTATTAAATTATAGATTTAGAGTCTAATTAGAGAGAAAAAACTGAATTATACCTATTGGGAGATGGATTCCCAATAAAATCCCTAAATTGGTTGAAAAGAGCCTCCAACTTATAGATCATTGCTCTTCCTTATAGATTATTGCTTTCTCCTTGTAGATTATTATTCTATAGCCTCCAATGATGAATAGAGAAGAAATTAGGAAGAAATTTGAGTAGGAATTGGTGTGGGAATGAAGAAATTAGAAGAAAAAAATTAAGATCTAGATTTGGAATGACAAATGAGAGGAGAGAGAAAGTCTCTCTCCACCCCTATGGTGGCCGGCCCTTGACCCTCCTCCAAGCTACTGTGAAAAGTCTAAAATACCCCCTTGAGGTTGTCATAAAGAAATAATTAAGGAAGGAAGGTTCTAGTCTAATTAGTTTCACTAATTAATCCATCCTCCTAATGAATGGGCTTACTACTAGGCTCAATTCTAACTAGAATCAAATATTGGTCCATGGATCTAAACTAAACTAGTTAGGTCCACTAACACAAGTCTAAAATAAAATCTAACATCTACAATAAATAAATAATACAATAATTAATATTTACAACATGCATAATATTAATATAATAATCCTAAAATAAAAATATCCATACCTAATTACCAAACTACCTTTAGTTGGAAAAGTGAGGGTAACAATCCTACCCACCTTAGAAAAAAAAATTCTTGAAATTAAAGAAGAAACTAACTACCAAAAGTAATCAATACAAGCAAGAAAGAATTATACCTCATGGCTCAAACAAATAAGGATATCGCTCGCGCATCTCGGCCTCTCGCTCCTACGTACTCACTCCTAGCGAGTGATGCCTCCACGCGATGCACACCAATGGAATCATCTGGTTCCTCAGCACCTTCTCTCTCTGATCCAGAATCTCAACTAATTACTCTGGATAGCTAAGAGTAGGGCCCACCTCAATCTCTGAGTGATCCAATACATGACTAGGATCTGTCACGTACCGTCTCAGTTGCGATACGTGAAACATGTTGTGCACTCTCTCCAATGCAGGTGGCAAGTATAGTCTGTAGGAAATTGCACCGACCCTCTCAATAATACTGAAAGGTCCGATGAATCACGAACTAAACTTTCTACCTCCATCAAAATAAATCGTGCCTCGTGTCGGAGAAATCCTCAAGAAAACCAGACCGAAAACCTAGCACAAAATACAGCCTTAACATTCTAACAAAAACAAATAATCACAAGCAATGCAAAACAAAATCTATACCTTAAACTCCAATGGTCTCCGGTGGCTATCGGCCCAATGATGTTGTTTGTCCTGTACTACACGAAGTCTATCCCTGATGAGCTTCACCTTCTCAGATGCATCCACGACCATCTCTGGTCCCAATAAGGCTCTCTCACCAATATCATCCCAAGATAACGGAGTGCGACATCTATCCATATAATGCCTCAAATAGTGACATCTTTATACTGTCCTGGTAACTATTGTTGTAAGAAAACTCTACCAAGTGAAGATAATCCTTCCAAGAGTCTCCAAAATCCAAAACACAAGTACACAGCATGTCCTCGAGAGTCTTAATAGTCCTCTCGGACTACCCGTCTGTCTGAGGATGATATGCGGTACTGAACTTGAGCTGAGTGCCCAAGCTAGCCTGCAAACTCCTCCAGAAGTGGGACGTAAAGCGACTATCCTGATCTGAGACTATGCTCATAGGAACACCATACAATCTGAATATCTGACGTACATACATCTTCGTGAGCTTCTCTATAGATGTACCCACTTTGAATGGCAGAAAGTGGACTAATTTGGTCAAGACGTCTACGAAGACCTAAATCACATCTTTACCTCCTGTAGAATACGCAAGTCCTGAAACAAAATCCATTGTCACATGCTCCCACTTCCACTCTAGAATGGGTAAAGGCCAAAGCAATCCTCCCGGCCTCTGTCTTTCCGCCTTTACCTGCTGGCAAACCAAATATATGGATACGAAGCTAGCTACCTCCTGCTTTATACCACCAAACATGCTCTCTCATATCCCTATATATCTTGTTGTCACTTGGATGCATAGAGTATTGAGATCGATGCATCTCCGGAAGAATCTTCTCACGCAATGCTCCACTCAGCACATACAATCTGGTACCGTACCGCAATGATCCATCATCTGCAATACTGAACTCCTCTGCCAACCCTATCTGGACTTGTGCTCTGATGCTCCTCAGAGAGTCATCCTTGAACGATGCATCTTTGATCCGGTCCATCAACTCTGACTGTAGCTGAGGTCCCCACATTTGTGCTGCAACTCCATGAACTAATACCTCAATGCCTAAGCTATCAAGATCGGGCAATAAATGTCTGTCCCTCGTCAAGTACATAGCCATTGGATATCTTCTCAAGGTATTTGCGACTATATTAGCTTTCCTTGGATGGTACTGCAAGAAAATATCGAAGTCCTTTATCAACTCCAATCATCGCCTCTACCTCATGTTGAGCTCTTTTTGTGTAAATACATACTTCAAGCTCTTATGATTTGTAAAGATCTCTACCCGCTCTCCATACAAGTAGTGCTTCCACAGTTTAGGAGCAAAAATAACTGCTGCCAACTCCAAGTCATGGATAGGATAATTCTTCTCATGTGGGCATAATTGCCTGGAAGCATAGGCAATCACCTTCCTGTTCTGTTGTAATACACAACCCAAACCCTTACCCGATGCATCACTGTATATAGAAAATACTTCTATCCCTGATGGCAATATCAATATTGGATCTGTCGTCAACCTCTTCTTTAGCTCCTTAAAAGCAGACTGACAATCTTTAGTCCAGACAAACTCCATGTCCTTCCTGGTTAGTCTAGTCATCGGCTCCGCAATCCTGGAAAAGTTTTGAACAAATCTCTGATAATAGCCTGCTAGTCCAAGAAAACTCCTGATCTCTGCTACTGAACTTGGGGTAGACCATGACTCAACTGCTGAAATCTTTTTCGGATCTACTGAGATCATGTCTCCTGTAATCACATGCCCGAGGAATTTAACCTTAACAAGGAAGAACTCACACTTCGAAAGCTTGCCATATAGCTTCTCCTTCCTAAGGGTCTCCAGAACTATCCTCATGTGCTTCTCATGCTCCTCCGGGGTCTTCAAATAAATCAGTATATCATCAATGAATACTACAGCAAATGATCTAGGTACTGATGAAACACCTTATTCATCAGGTTCATGAATATCGCCGGGATATTAGTCAACCCAAACGGCATCACCAAGAACTCAAACTACCCATACCGAGTCCTAAAAGCTGTCTTCAAAATATTTTCCTTCTTTACTTTCACCTGGTGGTACCCCAACCTCAAGTCTATATTTGAGAATACCTTCGCTCCGCTCAACTGATCAAATAAATCGTCAATCCGCGGCAACGAATATATGCTCTTGATAGTGAGGTTGTTGAGTGCCCTGTAGTCGATACACATGTGTACGGACCCATCCTTCTTCAGTACAAATAATACCGGAGCACCCCATGGTGATGAATTGGAGTAGATGAAGCCCTTGTCCAGCAACTCATCCGCCTACTTTTTCATCTCTGCATGTTCACTGTTGTTCACTCTACAGACGTGCTATGATATTGGCTCTATGCCTGGCACCAAATCTATACAGAACTCTACATCTATGTCTGGTGGCAACCCCGATAACTCCTCCAGAATGACGTCAATGTACTCTACAATCAATGGATGTGACAGCTCTTTCTCTTCTACCAAAGCTCCCCAGAAGTCTCCTTCTCTCTGCTCTGCTGCTCCTCTGACGAACCCAAACTCTGGCTCTCCTAGCGTCTGGAATAAAACTCTACCTCCTCGATAATCGATACTAGTATGATGCCTACTCAACCATTTATCCCGATTATTATATCATAGCTCGAAAGTGGTATTACAAATAGACATACGCTCAACTCTCAGCCTCCCAAAGAAACTCCCCGGTCCATACAAACATCACTGACCAGGATAATGCCATCCCCGGTCGTGATCTTGCAAGTCCTCAACAATGGTTCAGACTCAAGATGATATTTTAAAGAAAAAGATACATATATAAAACTATGTGAAGCACCGGAATCAAATAAAGCATGAGCTGGAAAAGAATTAAGATAGACTGAACCTGAGATAATATCACTGACTAGCTTCTCCTCCTCGACGGTTAAGACGAAAGCTCCACCCTGTCATTGGGCACCTCCTTGCTGCTGCTGGTGCTGAGTGAACTGCTGTTGTTATGGTGGTAGAGGAGGTCCTTTCTGCTATCTCACTAGTGGTCTCATGGGTGCTCTATGTGCCTGAGCTCTGCCCTAAGCTGGATGAGCTGGAACTTTAGGACAAGCCCTGAACTGATGGTCTCTAATCCGTAGAATAAGCACTGTCCCAATCTTATCCTACATGCATCCTATCCATATCCTTACTTCTTACAGAAAGTGTGAGGAATAGCTACCCTCTGGATCTGGTGCATCTGTTGTACCGGCACTCTAGCAGGTCCATAATACTGCTGCCTCGGCTGCTGGAAGTGCCTCTGGTGTTGCTGCTAGAAATGAGACTGCTTCATTGGACCTGTGTCGGTACTGGATCCTCCTGTGTCTCTCGGCCTCTTATAGCCAAGCTCTAGATCGTCCTCTGCCCGTTGTGCTTGCCTCAGAATCTCCTCGAAAGTAGTGGTGGAATTTCCATTCATATGTGATTTGACCTCCCTGTTCAGGCCCTTCCTGAACTTCCTGGCTCTTCCTCTAGGGTTTTGCCCCTCCACAAAGTGGCATAATCTATAATACTCGGTCGCATACTCATCCACCGTCATACCTCCCTAAATAAGGTACTGGAACTGGCTCTCTAGAGATATCAGAGCCACATCTGAAAAGAACTTTTCCTTAAAGACCTCTTTGAATGATTCCCAAGTAAGTCTTGGTACTGAGATCCTGGGGTCCGTTCTGAACCAAATCAATGCAATATCGAACATCATTCTCCCCACGGCCTCTATCTGCAATCCTTCTGGAATCTGCACAAGCCGCAGGTTCCGCTCAATATCTTCTATCCAATCATCAGCATATATGATCCCTTCAGTACCTTTAAAGTCCTTCAGCCCCATCCTCTTGAAGTCTATGATGGTTCTCGACCTCGGCTGCTGTGGGGCAAACTGAGGTGGTGCCATCTATGGCTGGACTAAGGGGGCTCTCTCACCTTCTGCAAGCACAATCTGGTGAGCATTCTAAATGCTCTGCCTCATAACCTCTAACTGACACTGCTGTGCCTCCATCAGCTGCTGAAAGAGCATAAATATCTGCTTCTGATCGACCACGGATGGTAGGGATAGAAGATCCTATAAAACTGTCGACATTATCCTCTGTACCGGAGGTGGAGCACCTCCAAATGCTTCTGTAGAAATGCCCACCTGGATCGGTAAACCTGACCTTCGGAATGAAGCTGCTGGAACAGCATCTGATGGTGCTGCCCACATAGGCGATAAAGTGACTGACCACGCTGACATGGCACCTGAGCGCTGCGAACGCATCTTCGGCGGTATCCTGAAGATAGATGGAACAAAGGAATCAATATTGAGTATGATACAATATTATCAAAGAAGGACAAAATTTATTCAAAGCAACATTCAATAGATAAGGATAGTAAAACTGATATTAGAAGTATTTTCTAGTTGTGATTGAGTATACTCTCAGCCTATATCCTATTTCCTAAAGCAGGCTCATAGTAGTACTCTAGGTGAGCGCTACTACGATATCGCTCT
The DNA here is from genome assembly GCA_036927795.1 of Iris macrosiphon. NCBI lineage: Eukaryota > Viridiplantae > Streptophyta > Magnoliopsida > Asparagales > Iridaceae > Iris > Iris macrosiphon. Next base: position 46,001,186 of record JAYESA010000012.1, read on the forward strand.
AATTATGACTCTAGACCTGTATGGGCCACCACTAAAAATATGTCATGACCTGCACCCGGATATTCGGACACGAGTACGTGGGTACGTTCAGCCTACGCTGCAGCATCGATGGTAGAACGTTGTGTGGTCAACTCTAACTAACTAAACATCTCAAAAAAAAATATATGGTACCTGTCAATCATCTCAACTCTAAAAGAAGGAACAATATGGAATCTCACAAATGTAACTATACTCAATCATAATACAAACTAAGGAAGATAGAGCATGAATAGAATAACGAAAGAAAATAATCAAGCTATAATCCACAAGTCTAAAATAATATACATGCCACAAATCTCAATAATAGTCTAATACAAATCCACCAAAATAAACTAAACCTCCTCAGGCTTTGATACTAAGTCCTCCTGGTCTACAAGAGTATCCTCTAATGGTATGCCCTTATGAGCTCCGTAGAATATAGGACACTGATCTATGAGCGAATTATCTAGAAAAATATATCTAGTCAGGATTGGAGCGAAATACATATCTCTGAAAGCAGTTTTAAATACATAATCGAGCATATAAAACAGATAATAGAAAAAATACAAGATAACTAAACAACAGAATAAAATAAACTAGAGTAAACAAGTAGTGTACTAGAATAAAGAACATGCAATAGAATATCTGAAATATAAAGGAATAACTGAAATCTAACTAATGTGCAATGGAATACAAGTTCATTATATGATCGGTTTAGGTTGAACACAAATACAATAAGATAACTCGATTACAAGTGAGGTATGTAATCGACATATATACGAATATACTGGGGCTAGATCACATAATCAACTCCTACTCCTCCATCCCCAACTAATACCAATGGATCCAATTATGATACGTTATGAATATAAATATGGGCACACTAAACACGAGCAGTGTGTGTACACGAATACAATAAATTAATATCTGATACATACGATAAAATACAAGTGAAGGGGTACCCGCTGAATATGGTAGGGGATAACATTTCCTGGCAGGATCCATGTAGTACCAGTCTGTGAAACCACTGTGTCGGAATCAAGTATACAGTTCTAGAACATGAGATATATACACTATTATAAAATAAAAACTAACAGAGAAATATATTAGCCTGAGATCCTGAGCAAAGTGTGTCTCTCGATGCCCAAGATAGTGTCACACAGACCTATATATGGTATATTGCATCAATACAAGATTTTGGAAAGAAAATAAGTTAAACCAGTTCAATTCTAGGTCATAAAGCTATTTCTAAGTCAAAATAGTCAAACTAGGTCAACTCTAGGTCAAACTTGGTCAAACTAGCTATTTTTATGTTGTATGAGTCCATCTCTAGGATATTAGGTCCATACACTATGTAACTAGGCCATAGTAGCTATGCTAAGATACTAGGATACCAACAAGTACTGTATCATAAGATACGCAAGTTATTAGATATGAAAATACTATAATATATATCTATACATACCCACATATATAAAGCTAAGTGGATACATTGGCTTTAAACCAATGCGGTATTACACCACCTACATACCCATCTTGATACTCAAATCCAATACCTTGAGTATCAACCAATACCTTGATATTACCTTGGTATCACAAGGTAATCCAGATTCTAATATGTAATTAAATACCCATACACCTAACTACATACTAACATGCATTTAATTTATATAATACTCTACTAACTAATAATAACTAGTGCTCATATATATATATATATATATATATATATATATATATAAAACTAGTAATCAATATGTATATATATATAACTACTAGTTATCAATATGTATATACATAACTAACTAGATCATCAATAAAACTAACTAACTAGACTATCAATCAAACTAACTAACCCTTGCTACTGCTGCACATCACCAAGCTGCTGCAGCTGTTGTTCTTGCTGCTAATGCTGTTGTCCTTGTTGTGGATTGTTACAGCTGTTGTTGGTCTTGCTACTGCAGTATCTTGCTGCTGAATGCCTTAATTGCTGTTGAAGCCACTGTGTCCCGACCCCCCTCTCACTTAACACATATAACACTCACACTCACCCACTTAACCAATGCACCACACTAAGACACACACACATACAAGTAAATATATATCTATACATACCCACATATATAAATATATATCACTAACCAACACATATGCATAACTGTAGATATATAAATATATTACCAAGATACATATATAAATATAGAGTTACATATATGTATATATGTATGTATAGTAATATATATATTCATATATGAGTATGAATATCTAGGTGTGGGTCATGACACCTGATGAATAAGGTGTTTCATCAGTACTTGGATCAGTTTGAGGTAGTATTTATTGATGATATATTAATTTATTTGAAGATCCCGGAGGAGCATGAGAAGCACCTGAGAATAGTTCTGGAAACCCTTAGGAAGGAGAATTTATATGGCAATATTTTGAAGTATGAGTTCCTCCTTGATAAACTTGAATTCCTCGGGCATGTGATTACAGGAGACGGGATCTCAGTAGACCCGAAGAAGATTTTAGCAGTTGAGTCATAGTCTACCCCGAGTTTAGTGGCAGAAATTGGGAGTTTTCTTGGACTGGCAGGCTATTATCGGAGATTTGTTCAGGATTTTTCCAGGGTTGCGGAGCCGATGACTAGACTAACCAGGAAGGATGTGGAGTTCATCTGGACTGAGGATTATCAATCTGCTTTTGAGGAACTAAAGAAAAGGTTGACTATAGCTCAAGTGTTGACATTGCCATCAGGGACAAGAGAATTTTCTTTATATAGTGATGCATCAGGTAAGGGTTTGGATTGTGTGTTACAGTAGAACGGGAAGGTGATTACTAATGCTTCCAGGAAATTATGCCCGCATGAGAAGAATAACTCTACCCATGACTTGGAGTTGGCAGCAGTTATTTTTGCTCTTAAACTGTGGAAGCACTACTTGTATGGATAGCGGGTAGAGATCTTTACAGATCACAAGAGCTTAAAGTATGCGTTTACACAAAAGAGCTCAATATGAGGCAGCGGCGATAGTTGGAGTTGATGAAGGACTTCGACATTGCTTTGCAGTACCATCAAGGAAAGACCAACATAATCATGGATGCCTTGAGCAGGTATCCAGTGGCTATTACTTGACGAGGGACAAATATTTATTGGCCAATTATGATAGCTTTAGTATTGAGGTATTAGTTTCTGGAGTTACGACACAGATGTGGGGACTTCAGATAAAGTCAGATTTGATGGACCAGATCAGAGCCGCACAATTTGAGGACGAGTCTCTGAGGAGCATCAGGGCACAGGTCCGGATAGGGTTGGTAGAGGATTTCAGTATTGCAGATGATGGATCATTATGGCATGGTACCAGATTGTGTGTGTCGAGTAGAGCTTTGAGGGAGGAGATTCTTCAAGAGGGGCATCGATCTCAATAATCTATGCATCCTGGTGCCAACAAGATGTATAGGGACATGAGAGAGCATGTTTGGTGGTATGGTATGAAGTGGGAGGTAGCTAGCTTCATATCCAAATATTTGGTATGCTAGCAGGTAAAGACAGAGAGACAGAGGCCAGGTGTATTGCTTCGGCCTTTATCCATTCCAGAGTAGAAGTGGAAGTATATGACGAAGGATTTTGTATTGGGACTTCCACATTTTTTAGGAGATAAAGACGCAATTTGGGTCATCGTAGACAGGTTGACCAAATCAGCCCAATTTTTTCCATTCAAAGTGTGTACGTCTACAGAGAAGCTTGAGGAGATATATATGCGTCAGATAGTCAGATTGCATGGAGTTTCTGTGAGCATAGTCTCAAATCGGGATAGTCATTTTACATCCCACTTCTGGAGGAGTTTGCAGGCTAGCTTGGGCACTCAGCTCAAGTTCAGTACCATATATCACCCTCAGACAGACGGACAGTCGGAGAGGACTATCCAGACTCTCAAGGATATGTTACGCACTTGTATTTTGAATTTTAGAGGCTCTTGGGAGGATCATCTTAACTTGGTAGAGTTTTCATACAACAACAGCTACCAGGCCAGTATAGAGATATCACCATTTGAGGCATTGTATGGACGGACATGCCGTACTCTGTTATCATGGGATAATATTGGTAAGAGAGCCTTATTGGGACCAGAGATGGTCGTAGATGCAGCTGAGAAGGTGAAGCTCATCAGGGATAGACTCCGGGTGGCGCAGGACAGACAGCGACATTGGGCCGATAGCCACCAGAGACAATTACAGTTTGAGGTATAGATTTTGTTTGTATTGCTTGTGATTGTTTATTTTTGTTAGAGTGCTAAGGTTATATTTCTTGCTAGGTTAGTGATCTAGTATTCTTGAGGATTTCTCCGACATAGGGCATAATTCGCTTTGGTGGAGGAGGAAAGCTTAGTCCACGGTACATCAGACCCTTCGGCGTTCTTGAGAGGGTCGGTACAGTAGCCTACAGACTAGACTTACCGCATGCATTAGAGGAAGTGCACAACGTGTTCCACATATCGCAGCTGAGATGGTACGTGGCAGATCCTAGCCATATACTAGATCACTCGGAGATCGAGGTTGGTTTGACTTTCAGCTATCTAGAGCAGCCTGTGGATATTTTAGATTGCAGAAAGATGGTAATGCGAAACCAGGCGATTACTTTGGTGTGCATCGCATGGAGGCATCACTAACCAGGAGAGAGTGCCTAGGAGAGAGAGGACGAGATGCGCGACTGGTACCCTTATCTGTTTGAGCCGTGAGGTATAATTTTTTCTTGCTTGTATTGATTGCTTTTGGTAGTTAATTTCTTCCTTAATTTCGAAGACAAAATTTTTCTAAGGTGGATAGGGTTGTCACCCTCACTTTTTTAGCTAGTAGTTTGGCAATTTGGCATGGGGATTTATTTTTAGGAATTTAATATTAAATATTAATGTGATGATTATATTAATTATTAATTTATGTTGAACTATAATTATTTATGACTAGTATTAATTAGTCATTAGAGACTTATGTTAATTAGTTAATTAGAGAGACTAGACAATATTTAGACTTGTCACATATGGACCATTTAGACTTGTCATGACAAATAGTGAACCGAACTTGGACCCAAGCCCATTAGTCATCCCACTAATTAAATTAAGGAGGATTAGTTTAATTACAATTAGTTAGAGACTTCCAAAAATATTATACTTAATTATTTCTCATAATGCAGCATGTAGGGCAACTTGGACATTTTATTTTGCTTGGGGAAGGAAAGAAGAGGCCGGCCACATTTAGAGGGGGGTTCTCTCTCTCTCTCTTTCTCTCTCTCTCTCTCTCTCTCTCTCTCTCTCTCCTCATTTGTATTTTATTTTGCTTCCAAATTCTAGATCCCCAATTTCCTATTTTTTTATTCCATTAATTTTCTACACAATTCACCAACAATTTCTTCTCAAATTCATCACTCTTGGAGCCTTGGAGCTTGGAGAAGCAAGGAGCACAAGGAGGAGGAACTTTGGAGCTAGAGATAGTGTTCGGATCGTGTCCAATTGTATTTTTATTTGGAAACCATCTCCCAATTGGTAATTCCTAAATTTCTCTCTCATTATGGCTTCTCAATTATGCATTTGACCATTAGGAATGACCCCATGGCATAGAACTCCCTATAGAAATAAGTTCTAGGCTAATTGGCTAAGTATTATGAGTTCTATGTAGTAATTTATGTACATGTTGGGGAAATTATGAATTTGACACATCAATTGTGTGTCATGAGACCAATTAGATCTAATTAGACTTATATCAGGGTTATCGAACTAGGTACGTGTCCACAAAGGGATACGTGTAGGCCGTATCATGGCATATTGTGATACGGTGCGACACGGGGTCCAATTTTGGGTATTTTGCACAATTACTCTTCAATTCTTATTTTAACAAGTTACTTTGGTTATATATAGATGTTATATATGTGTATAATTGATATTATAGGAAATTGGGAGATTTGGCACTTTAGTGGAGGGCATATCATTTAATATCATAATTATACACACCAAGTGCTTGATCTAATGACTTATGGTATGAATGTGTGTGTGTGTGTGTGTATATATATATATATATACTAATAGTATATAGATATATAGTGTGTATATTAGAGGTATTGGTATGTCTGTGTTGACTGATTGTATGAGGGGGTTTTCAGCTATCTGTGCCACTGTGTGGTGTTGGTGAGTGTGGGGGTTACATTGTGCTCAAGTAGTATGAGGGGGTCGGGTTTTGCATAGTATAGCAGCAGCAGCAAGTCCAGCAGTGGCAGCAACAGCAAGTCGAGTAGTGGCAGCAGTAGCAATTGGAAGTGTACAGTTGGGGGTCTACTTGTGTTTGTTGTATAGCTTAGTAGGATACTTGATTATGTGTTATAGTGTGTGTGTATATATTTACTAGAGAGTGTTTCCATGTGCCCAATTCCCAGTATATTTCCAGTTTGGGTATTAAGGACAGATAGAAGTGTATAAAGGTTCTAGGTACTAGAGTGTGTGAAAGTACCTGAGTGAGGGTGAGTGCGTGCTACTGTTGCACAGGTGCTCAATATTGGGTACTAGTGGAGGGGAGTATTTGGGTACAGGTAGTGCAAGTGCACGTTTGGGGTGAACTAGGTGTGAAGCTTATATAGAGGGGTAATAGTTGGAGAGGTACTTTAGGGTTCAATTACAGATATGGAGGCAATGCTTGGAACTGAGTTAAGCTTGGGCAATTAGGTTAGAGGTCTGTAGTGATTCACTACAATGGGCAGTGCCAGGTGGAGGTCAGATGTGGGTTGATGGGTAAATGCCATGTGGGTTGATATTATGAAAGTAGTATGTTAAAATACCCAAATGTATTGATACCATTTTAATAGTTCAGTCAACTGAGGTATTGGTAAGGTTTATGATTGAATGTAAGGATCATTGTCTATCAGGTGGTGTTCAGTGCATAGACTATAAGACTAAGGTATTAAAGTAAAGTTAAGGTATTAGAGTTTAGATATGAATATAAGCTAGGATGTTGATACCTATGATACATGTAGTTTATATATAGAGTAATAATACCTAGTATCTAGACATATTTGAGTTATGACCTAGAAACCTAGGTATAGCTTAGTATCACCTAGTATTACCTAATTTAGACTTGTAACCAACCTAGAATTAGCTATTTTGACCTAGTTTGAGAGCATAACCTAGAAATAACCTAGAAAGCATATTTTTGACTCATTTAGTATGATTAACGCTTCTTTCCATCCAAGTAACTTGATTTTTCTATATAGAGTTGTGTGACACCAGTTCAGACACCGTTTTGTGTCATTTTATCAGGACCTCAGGCGAGTACATTTCTTTGTTAGTTTTTATTTCATAATTGTGTATATATCTCATGTTCTAGAACTGTATACTTGATTCCGACATAGTAATTTTACGGACTGATACTATATGGATCCTGTCAGGAGATATTATCTCTTATCATGTTCAGCGAGTACTCTTTCACATATATTTTATCGTATATATCGGGTATTAATTTAGTGTACTTCGTGTTCACACACTGCTCGTGTTCAATGTGCCCATATTCGTGTTCGTAATGTATCGTGATTAGATCCATAAGTATTGGTTGGGGATGGAGGAATAGGAGTTGATTATATGATCAAGCCCAAGTATATTCGTGTATATGTCGATTACATATCACAAGTGTAATCGAGTTACCATATTGTATTTGTGTTCAACCTAAGCCGATCACATAATAAACTTGTATTCCATGGCATATTAGCAAGATTTCATTTATTTCTATTTTATTGCAGTTATTTGATTGCCTGTTCTTTATTCCAGTATATTACCTGTTCACTCTAGTTTATTTTATTCTGATATTTAGTTATCTTGTATTATTTTCTATTATATGTTGTATATGCTCGATTATGTTGAAACTACTTTCAAAGGTATGTACTTTGCTCCAATTCTGACTGGATATATTTTTCAGATAATTGGCTCATAGATCAGTGTCCCATATACTACAGACCGTACGACGGCGTACCATTAGAGGATACTCATTTAGAGCAAGAGGACTTAGTACCAGAGTTTGAGGAGTTTTAGCTTATTTGTTAGACTTGTATTAAACTTTTATTGAGATTATTGGCATATATATATTATTTCAGGCTTGTGGATGTATTGTGACTCTTTTCCTTTGTTATTCTATCTCGTGCTTATCTACCTTAGTTTGCTATGTGATTGAGTATAGTTTACATTTATCAAATACCATATTGTTTCTCCATTTGGAGTTAAGATGATTGACAGGTACCATGTATATATATTGTATGAGATATTTAGTTAGTAGAATTGACCCAGACAGCGTTATATCGCTGATGCTATGGCGTAGGCTGGACGTTGCTCACTACTCGTGCCCTCATTCCGTGTGTGGTTCGTGACATACTTGCATCCAACTCATTGTAAGATCTTGCAAGCTTTTCTAACCATACTTGATATTGTTTTACTCTGGTTACTTTGGTTTTCAAAATTGGTTAAAATATTGAATTAAAAAAATGGTAAATTTGGAAAAGTTTCATTCATACCATTTATTAATCTTTTTTCTTTATCTGGTATAAATGAAATTGTATCACATCTATAAAAAAATCTTCGGATTCAGTTTTTTGAAAATATTTTCAATTTTTAAAAAAAATCATGTCTAAGAATCAATATTTTTATTTTCAGTAATAACATAAGCAATTGGATATAAATGGTAGTTAGGGTCATGAGCACAATCAACAAATAAATTACCTTGATATCTAGATGTAAGAAAAGTAGCACCAATACTAATCATAGTTAAACAACCGCTTAGAAAACCATCCATACATGCCTTGAAAAGAAAAAGAAAAATTCTTTGAAAAGTTATTATTTTCTAATTGTCTTTATAAAAAAATTCCCTTAAGATTTTTTTCCCTAATTGTAAATGCATATTCTTCAAGACTACCAGGCATCAACATAACTACCGTTAATTTAAACTAGTACAATTTCCTAGAGTTTCCAAGCTTTGCAATATTTAATATGTATTCAATGATTTCTATATATATAATTTATAATATGTAATGGACTATATGAATTAATATCTCTAATTTTATCAATTATTTTATTTTTAACCATGTAATAGTAGCTAATGGGTGACATCATGTTGTAAGGCCATCTAAACAAGAATGTCGAGTTTCAAATATACCAATTTCAAATATTCTACCTCTACCAATAACTTTAGCGTATACTCTTCAACAACAACTTGGTTCATCACAATTATATACAAATTTTATGGCATTTTTTACACTAGTTAAACAAGTAAAATTATATTTAATTTATATCTCAATTATAAAACTTCTAAATTTAGAATGTGATCGAAATAATTTTTTGACAAGCATTTAGAGAGTCCTAACATTTAAATTATTATCGATATTATCATCTAAATTATCAATTAAATCATTACTATTTTTATCATCATCATCACCATCATCTTCATTTAATATACGTTATTCTTCAGTAAATGGAATAATTTGGTTTAAAGAAGTAAGACCAACAATTAAAGTTTGGTTATTAGAAAAAAGTTTACTATATAAATAATATTTGTATCAAAATTTGGTAATGGTGGAGTAAAGCAAATATTTATATTAGGTGAAGGTAAATTTTCACCTTCTAATATAAACAAGTAGAGAAAAATGTACCTTAATATGAATTCATATCGGATAGATAAATGATCAAAAATAAGATTGTGTAAGTTATCTAGCATAGTATTCTGATACACTAAACTAAGTTGGATTAAACCTCTTTCTTAAGATAACACATTTAGTGTACCTCCATACAAGCATAATACTGTTAGGGTTTGATCCATGACAAATAGAGATTATAGAGCTTCTAGATGAAAAGAAAAAGTGTTCTAGAAAGCTAGTGGAGATGCCCTTCTGGTAAGTTACTGGAAAAAATGTAGAAGTATATGTAGACGATGAGCTTCGTCAGAGAAGTGAATAGTTGTGGTTCAAAACCACGCAACTATCAGAAGGGGGCATATGCCCGCTTAACTATCAAATGAGGTTTGGTGCCTCAGTATGTTGGGGCCTGCAGGTCGCCAACAGAAATACTGATCGAATATGTAGATGATGCGAGAATGATATATTATGCCAAGTAGATATATACATCGCTTTACTTATGTTTCGGTACCATGCATTATAGAAGCATAGAAAATCTGGATCCATGCGTCCAACTACCATGCGCCCCAAGGTCGACTCAGAAGAAAATAGGCCTCAGGTTGATCATGTGTCATGCCACAGTCCCAAAATACCAAGGGACTAGCCATATGGCATTGGCCAGCAGCACAACTCCTATGGGCATACCCAATTTAATGGACCCGTTAGAGTGCACTTAAGCTGTAATACATATAAAATGGTCTAAAAATACCTGTCACGGTTTATATATCTAATATCATCCACAATAAGTAACAAAATCACAAAGAGACAAGTCAAGTCACAATAATATAAAATGATTTGTCAAACCCAAAGTAATATAAATACTGTCATGGGAACAACATGTCACCAAAAAAAAAAAAAACTCCAAGTACAATATCCAGAAGTCAGTACAAGATCAAATATCTAAGAACACTAAGCATAATAAATGAATGATGAGAATACTGTGTGCTCAAGAGAAGTCCTCCATAACAACCTCGTCCTCTATAACCTCTACGTCTCCAATAGCAGCACATATCCCATAAACCTTGGGATAGCTCTCCTCGTCTACACCTGGGGACATAATCCGAATCCATGTCCTCAGGGGATATAGCAAGGTACAATAAACACTTAAGCCAAATAAAATACAATAAGTAAAAATAGATCCTCAGAGAAAGCTATGTAACCAGCTAAGTAAAATGCAAATGAGAGCATCACTAGTACTCAGGATGAGACCACTACAGGCTCTGTGTCAGGGAGCCCATAGCAGCAAGTAGTATCTCGTAGGGCCAGTAAATGTGCCAAGCTCTGGTACAGAGACTAAAGCACCTCCAGTAACATAGTATATATATAAACATAATCAGCATGTAGCATGTGTGTCTCTCCCCACCCAATATAACCTTACATTTCATGTCCAGAATGTCTCATCTCCATAACACTCAAGATCATGACCTCTAGCCAGTACAACGAGTCATAATGATATCTATATAATATGCAAGTCTCATATCACGAATCCTGTAAGCCTATACAAAATTACCATGAATAAGTCAAGAAAGATTTTGTCACATAAAATAGTGTCAAGTGTCCTACGGTATGAGGTACTTGGTAAAGCAAGCACATAAAAATAGGATCGTGGAATCAACTCTCTAAGTGACGTTACACGACTCCGCGTACGGTGTCGACACCCAAATCTTGTTCGGACGCTAAGCAACATCTCATGGTCCTAGGTTCAGCAGGAACATCACAAGATTATATATATATATATAAAGAAATAAAGGCAGATAATATAACAGGATCTACTACAAGTTTGGCAAGGTACATTTGCCTGGGTCCTGAACTCCGTCAACTACTCCTGGAAAAGTGGAATCTGCACGTACACCTTCGTATGCTGAAACAAATATCACCAATATTTTTAGAATAATTAAAATAGCTAGGATTGACTACCCATATCCCAATTTGGACACAGGAGCAAAATTGACAGTTTTGGGTTAAAGTGGGGTCCACATGTGGCCCACTTCGCACCGAAAAATGTGCCGAAGATAAAGTTATCCAAATTTATCAAACTTAGTATCTACGAGTCCGGAATGATGATATGAACCCAACGGAACATCCAAAACTAGATTTCGATGAGACGATCACGAAATCGTTCGTCGTGTGGAACCGCGGAGCCCACGAAATAATGTTTTGTCAACATTCTCAGAATAGAACCAAACTTGGGTTACAGGACCAGCATAATACTACAAATCTAATAGCATAAGTTTCGTTGTCAACCAATGAGTACACATGGTGAGGTGTTAGAATAGGTCGATACAGTATTTTTCGACAGATAGCGTTGATTCTGGCGTGCACATATGTCCAAATCGAATTCTGCGAAAGCCCACACATCTACGTTCAAGTTATACACCATTCGGTATAATCCGCATGCGAAAACGTAGCCTCGTTAGGCGGGACGCACCCCGTATCAGAGAATTTGGGGATCTTTGAAAATTAGTTTTTTCTCACTTTCAACATAGAATAAATTAATATTAAAACAAAAATAAAACTATTTAGACGGATATTATCTTGGTTATGTTGTTGTTACAGAAGACAAAGAATAACTCAGTTTAGCTGCGTGGGTTAAGAGTTATAGCCCTCAAAATATAGGTGTTTGGACAGTTTCAAAATTTTTTGAAATATAGATTTTTGGACCAACTTTCAGTTTGAATTTCTCCTAATATAGATCATCCAAATTCAAACTTCTTGAAGGGGTTTGATGGCCTTCATATTGCGAATGCATACGGACAGAGACCTCAATAAATACTTGAGCGAGGAGGGTGTATACGTACCTCGAAGTGGGGCTCCCGAACGGGTCTGCACGTATGCACGGGAGTTGCGCGATTCCACCGTGATAGACGGCGACAGCGTGACGGGGTCCGGCGATCTCTGGGGTCGTGGGAGGGTGGTGGTTGTCTGGCGGGCAATGGAGGCGGTGTTGTTGATTTCTGAGTTAGGGTTAGGGTTTAGTTGCTCATGTTTGTATATATATATGTATACATATATATGAGAAGGGGAAACTTACGTGGGTTGAGGTCTGGGTTAGGTTAGCGGGTAGGGTAGATTAGTTAGGTTTTCTTTTTTTTTCTTTTTTTTCTTTTATTTCATTTCTTTTCTTTACTAATTATATTTTCTTATTTTATTCATAATTATATATAAAAAATCTAAAAAATAGTTAGGTACTTGAAAAAATTCTAGAAAATTTATATTTTTTCCAACAAATAATTTACAACCAAATTTATATCAATTCAAAAGATATTTACTAAATATGAAGGACTATTAAATTAGTTAAATAAATCCATAAATTCTATTTTTTGCTTTCTACTTTATACTTAGTATTATATTGGAATCATGTGGGGGTTCGAATAACGCAATTCGAGGGTCATGTGCATAATAGGACCAGTTAGGCTCATAGTATGGATTTAATTGGAAGCAATGGGTTGGAGTGGCGTGTTAAAATCATATGCCACGACAAAAGGGTTAATTAATTATCGTTTTCTCGTAATTATGTCGCAAAATTTGTGCTACCAAAACAAAGCATGGGATTACAAATTTTGTGAGTGACAATCAAGGCAGGAGCCTAATTTGAATTGTCTAAGTCGAGCATGCTAAGTTGGTTAGAAGAAAAAGGCTAGTGTTGCACTTAAGATCTTAAAACCATGGTGGTTGGTTTCTAAAGTTCAATTAAATTATCGAATAAATATTTAAAATAAAAAATATAATTATTAATTACCGAACTAACCCTATATAAAAACCAGGGTGCTCACAATCTACCCACCTTAAAAGAATTGCGTCCTCGTAATTAAAATGAACGAACCGTAATAGGTTAGGAAGGGTGTGCTCCAAAAGAGATGGCATGGTTGCAGGACATGTTTGTGGAACTACGAAAATGAAGGGTAAGGCATCATGAGTAAGAAATTCGAGAAGAAGGGTAAGGGTTTTTGTTCAAGCAGAACACGTAGGAAAGCAATGGAAACTTCTTTTCCTAGGCAATGTGAGATGAGTAACTCAAGAGTAACGGTGTCTGATTAGAACAGGGATCAACTACAGCTTCTGAAAACTTAGGTATATATATTACTACTCTAGACTCATAAGTTCATTCTAACATAATACTAGGTATAGATTAGGGAATGGAACTAACAGGCACATGTTAAAGTATTACTAGGAATATCCATTACTATAGCTAGCTATGATAAAACTAAATCTTACCCATATTTGCTACTCCTGGAGTCGCTCTACTCGCTCGGGAGATTGTCAAACTTAGCTACACTCATATCCCCCTGCCTACCCCTCTTAGTCGGCCCTTGGGGCCGAGAAAATCACAAGCGACCGGCGACTGAAGGGAGGTGAGGGGAGATATATCGGAGTGAGGCGACCGATGGACAGGCGACACAGGTTCTGATCCGTACCTCCTTCACTGTCATCGCAAAAGCCTGTACACATCCCTGTAGTGGTGCCCTCGACTATTGCTGGGCCAGCTGGAAGAGTGCTGCCTGTGATACCAAGGGTTGCCTCGGCTGATATCCTTCTGATACTGGTGGTCTGAATCCTCCACCTTCTACCTATGGTGCTCCTGGCGCTGGATAAGCTGATCGATGTGGCTGCTAGACTGGCCCCGATATTGGTAAAGCGGGTCGATGAACCATCGGTGTTCCTCCCCGATGCTTAGGGCAATCCCTGGCTGAATGCTGACTGAATTCGTAAGCTAAATATAATCCCAATTTGCGTTTGCACTCCCTCTCAATATGGCCTACCTTGCCACAGTAGTGACAAGTAGAAAAGGATGGGGCTCGTGATGCTGCCCTCTGTAGTGGGTTTATCTGGGGTCGCTTTGCAGGCTCCTTGTGTGGTGCTCAAGCTGGTACTAATGCGTACGATCTCTTCTGGCAGGAATCCCTTCTGTGGATGTGCTCCATACGTCGAGCTGTGGCAAGGACATCCGTAGGTGCAACGAAGCCAATCTGCCTCTATAGTTCAAAGCTCAGTCCGTCAAAAAATTTCTTCGTCTTCTCTTCTTCTGTCGGGATCAGTATAGGTGCGAAGCGGCTCAATTGTATGAACTCCGTATTATACTTTTCTACCGTCATATTGTCCTAAGTGAGGCGATTAAACTTTTCCTGAAGTTTCGCCCGAGTAATAGATGGAATGTACATCTCCTGGAAGAGTCTAGAGAACTCCTCCCAAGTAACTCGGTTTGGTCTGAGTTATTTCTCCTCAGTGAGCCACCAGTGATGTGCATTGTCTGTTAGCTGCATCCTGACAGCAGTCATCCAACTCTCTCTCGGAAGTTCTGTTGCTTCCAACTGATGCTGGATGTTAGTGAGCCACTCATGGACCTCCATGGGCTCATTCTTGCCTGAGAATGTACGTGGCTTCAGGTGGCTAAAATTCGAGATAGATCATGTCGATGGCTGTCTAGCTGGTGGAGTACATGCTCCAATGTTGTCACTATAATGTTCCTTAAGTTCTCTTACTAGCGTTGCTGGACCTCTTGCTGAACCTGATATTGAGCTTACATCATTGCATATAATACCTGAAATAACAGATGTCTATCCGTAGGCTGCCCTGGCTGAAAAGCTGGCATCGGTGGTATCGATGGAGTGAATTGCAGTGGTGGTAGATGTCATGACCTGCACTCAAAAAATCAGGCATGAGTCTTGGGTACGTCCAGCCTATATCGCAGAATCAGAGGTAGAACGTTGTCTAGGTCCGTTCTAGGTCACAATATCTATATCTCACAATGATTAGTCAATATAACCTCTCCAAAAGGAGGGTAACCACGCAATATATATATATGAATACTCAATCGCAATAACTAAGGGAAGAGTAAAAGCACAATAAGATATCAACAACAAAACAAAAAATTAAAGAGCAAGTACAATATCCAATATACAGTCCAAGTCTAAAGTCTACAACATCACAGAAGCAACAAAATAATAAATATAGTACAATCATCCAAAATATCAACTGGGAACAACCCAGGAAAACCCACCTAGCTAACTAGGGTGATAACGACGTCTCCTCGATGGGCTCCTCCTCAATCTCTGGGTCACAACACTCCTCGACGCCCGGTCCATAGAATGTCGGGCAAAAATCTTCAGGATCCTCTGAAAAAATATGCCCAGTCAGGACTGGAGCGAAGTACATAACTCTGAAAGCAACTCGAAATGCATGATAAGGTGTATATGACTAGCAATAGAAAAGTATACAAGATGCACAGAAAAATAAATATATGGTGGAGCAGATAAAGTAGCTGCAATATAAAACTGTAGAACAATACAAGTAGTAGAGAAGTAACTGCATATAAGAAAATAGGAATACTAGCTAAGTGCCTTGAGCACAAGTTCGTTATGTGATTGGCTTATGTTGCACATGAATAATCTATGATAACTTTGTTATGCGTGAGTTGCATAACCGACATACACATGAATACTGTTTGACTTTGATCACATAACCAACTCCTCCCCCACTAATACTCTTGGATCAAACCATGACACGCTATATACATGATAAATAACTCGTGCACATGAATGGCGAGAGCACACAAAGCACATGATAGCACATAAGAATCAATACCCGAAGCACATGATGAAATACACGTGATAGAGTACCCGCTGAACATCGTAAGGGGGATAACATTTCATGATGGGATCCAACTAGTACCAGCTCGTGAAATAATATGTCAGAATCAAGTATTACAGTTCTAGAACAGGTGATATAAACGCTATCATGAAATGGAAACGATCAGACGTAGGTACTCGTCTGACGTCCTGAGCAACTGGTGAGGATCGAGATCTGGACTGGTGTCACAAAAATCTATTAGGAAAAGTAAGGTTAAACGGGGTTCTAAAGAGTTAAACTGATAAAAAATAACTAAAAATAGGCTTATAGGGTTATTCTAGGTCGAACGAGTCAAACCGATAAAATTTGGATCAAAAAGTCAACCCGTGGTCTAAAAAGCCAACTTTGGGTCAAAAGTTGACTTTTGTGGTCAACGGGGGAAATTATGATCAATGCTAGGTCAAACTAGGGTGTCCCTAAAATTCTAGGTCAAAACTAGCTCATTAAGCTAGTAAACCCTCAAACTCGCCTCCTCGAGATACCGGGATACCCTCGGTATCCGATACCTCGACCTAAGCTACGCACCCCACCTATACCCACTAACACATATGCTAACACACGTAATTATATACACCAATACATATAAAAATAACTCTAATCTTATTCCTAGGCAAATGCTCAAAAACCTCGCTCCGATACTCAATACCTTGGTTATCTCAAGGTATTGAGATACCTTGATATCTCAAGGTATTGAGATATCCCGCTAACCCTCTCTAACACTATCCATCTAGCTAACTATATATGCATATACATATATACCTAGCTATATATCTAGGCTACTATATATATATAAACACATATGCATATATATATATATATATATATATCACACATACACATATATATATACCCATACCTATAAATATATATCTAACTAACTATATCTATATATACTTATCTATGTATATATCTATATATATATATCTTTAGCCCTCTCTCTCACTCACTGCCTGCTGCTACTGCTAGACTGCTGACGTTACAAGCTGCTGCTGCTACCTGCTACTGCTACCTGCTGCTGCTGCTGCTGTTGGCTACTGCTGCCACTGCAGCAATTGCTGCTGCTGCTGCTGCTGCTGCACTTGGCTGCTGCCTTGCAGCCTGCTCTCGGTGGCACTGCTGCTCTCCCACTCCCCCTTCACACACCACACACACACACACACACACACACACACACACATATATATATATATATATATATATATATATATATACACTTATACACATATGTATATAGGTACACACACACTTACACATACACACACGTACATGTATATATACACATAGACTCATATACATATATACATATACACACTTATATATATATATATATAGATACACACATATATATATATATATATATATATATATATATATATATATATAGATACACATACATATATATATATATATATAGACTCATATATACATATACACAATCACTTATATATATATAGATACACTTACACAAATACATATACACACTCATATATACATATACAAACACATACACACAAACACACACACACACACACACACACACACACACACACACACATATATATATATATATAGACACACATACATATATATATAAACTCATATATACACATATATATATACACACAAACACAACACACACAACACCAAAGCACGCACAATGACCCAAACACCAATAAATACATATAAATATATAAAATATAACTCGAGAACTCTAGCATACACTCCTCGAAGCTAAACTAATGCGCGCACAAGCCCGAAACCTAGAAACCAAGTCAAAATGGTCATTCGGTCATTTCAACGAATACGTGGAGTGCGGTTCATGAAACCTCGTGAAACGCATACCAAACCTACTCAGAATCGGCCTAAAATTTACCCATGCGTTCTAATCGATGTCTAGAACCTAGAAAAAATGTTAACTCATCGATTCTAGGTCCGTGGCAAAAACTTGCATGCACATAGAACCTACGACGACGAAAACCCCTAAATCGCCCGAAATGCTCAAATCTCTGCGACACGACCTCACGTATCCGAACAGAAATACATACTTACCCTTAAGATACCTAAGCACGTCTACCTAGTTCCGTCTAACCTAGGACATCACCCAAAATTGGGCTAATCTCGAATTTTATCCAAAACTGACACAAAACTTAATATCAAAGTCTCCAAACACAACCAAACAAGTTCTAACTTCCTTCCACGGGTAGCCTTAAGGTCTAGGAAGGTTCTAAGCTACTAATTACACTATATAATAGCAACCACTAAGAGAAAAGTTAGGGTTTACCTCTTGGAAGTTGGAATCCCAAGGCTAAAGTCTCCAAAACTCTTGAAATCACCACCCTTAAGCCTCTAAGCCTCCAAACCAAGCCTTTACACTAAGTCTAGGCTCTACATACCTAGGTTAGGGAAAAGTATAGGGTTAGGGTTCACATAAATAGAAGAATAAAAGAAGAAAGAGAAGAAATGGAGAATTACTTACTTGAAACTTGAAGTTGGAAGAAGGAAGAAGAAGAAGAAAATGGAGAATGGAGTGTGGAGAAGAAGAAGAAGAAGTGAAAAGGAAATAAGAATGGGGAGGAAAGGGCCGACCATGTGAAGCAATATAGGGTTAGGGCTTGTGGTTTAATCATAATGACTAAAATACCCTCCAATTAGTCATCCAAAAATAGGGTTTATGTTTAGGGTTCACTAAACACACTCTAACTAATCCAAAACAACCCAACTAACTAAAATAAAAATATAATAATTATTCTAAACCCAAAAATAGGTCTAACAAGGGTGTTGGTTGGGTCTGACATGGGTCCACTAGGGTCTGACACGGGTCCAGACTAGACAAAACCCTAAAACAATCCATAAAAATAATACAACCACTAATTAAATATAAATATAATTATTTACGATCAATATATAATTTACCAAATAAAAATAAAAAATAACCCTATTTTCTAGAATTAGATAGTGACAAGCCTACCCTCGTTAAAATAATTTCGTCCTCGAAATTAAAAGACGAAACTAGGACAGGAATAGAAGAAAATAAAAAAGAACCATACCTCAGGGCTCGAAAAGATAAGGGTATCACTCGCACATTTCATCATCCCTCTCCTAGGTTGACTCACTTGGAGAGTAATGCCTTCACGCGACGTGAACCAACGGAAAAGTCTGGTTCCTCAACACCTTCTTCCGCCGATCCATAATCTCCACCGGTTGCTCTGGATTGCTAAGAGTAGGGCCCACCACGATCTCTGAGTGATCCAATACGTGACTGGGATCCGCTACGTACCGTCTCAACTGTGACAAGTGGAACACATCATGAACTCCCTCTAGCGTAGGCGGCAAATCTAGCCTATATGCCACAGTGCTGACCCTCTCAAGGATGCGGAAGGGTCTGACGAAAAGTGGGCTAAGCCTTCCGCCTCCACCGAAGCGAATAGTGTCCCGCGTCAGAGAAATCCTCAGGAATACCAGATCTCCAACCTAGCACAAACAAGATCTCGGCACTTAATTTAAAACAAGCAATCACAAGCAAACACAAGAACAAAATCTAATTTCTGAGCTATAACTCAAACTCCAAAGGTCTCTGGTGGCTATCGGCGCAATGTCGCTGCCTGTCCTGCGCCACCCGAAGTCTATCTCTAATGAGCTTGACCTTCTCTGCCGCATCAACCACCATCTCTGGGCCAAGCAAAGCTCTCTCGCCTACATCATCCCATGATAACGGAGTGCGACACCTTCGTCCATACAATGTCTCAAATGGTGATATCTCGATACTGGCTTGGTAGCTGTTGTTGTAAGCAAACTCTACCAAGTGCAAGTGATCCTTCCAAGAGCCTCTAAAATCCAGAACACAAGTACGAAGCATGTCCTCGAGTGTCTGGATGGTCCTCTCTGACTGACCGTCTGTCTGTGGGTGATATGCACTACTAAACTTGAGCTGGGTACCCAATCTAGCCTGCAGACTCCTCCATAAATACGAAGTAAAGTGACTGTCTCGGTCTGATACTATGCTCACAGAAACTCCATACAGTCTGACTATCTGGCGCACATACATCTCTGCTAGTCTCTCCGTAGACGTACCCACTTTGAATGGTAAAAAGTGGGTCGATTTGGTCAACCTGTCTACGATGACCCAAATCACATCCTTCCCTCCTGGAGAACGGGGAAGTCCAGAAATAAAATCCATGGTCACATGCTCCCATTTTTACTCTGGAATGGGTAACGGCTGGAGCAATCCTCCTGGCCTCTGCCTCCCTGCCTTCACCTGCTGGCACACTAAGCATCGGGATACGAAGCGTGCTATCTCTCGCTTCATCATGTACCACCATATATGCTCTCTCAGATCTCTATACATCTTGTTGGCACCTGGATGCATAGAGTACTAGGATCGATGAGCCTCCTGAAGAACCACCTCGTACAACGACCCACTCGACACACACAACCTGGTACTGTACCGCAATGATCCATCATCAGCAATGGTGAAGTCATCTAATAATCCAATATGAACCTGCACCCTGATGCTCCTCAGAGACTCATCCTCAAACTGTGTAGCCCTGATTTGGTCTACCAACTCTGCCTGAATCTGTAGTCCCCACATCTGCATCTCAACTCCAGGCACTATCACCTCAATGCCCAATCTCTCTAGATCTGCCAGAAGATAACGATCTATAGTTAGGCATATAGCTACCGGATACCTGCTCAGCGCATCCACAACTACGTTCACCTTCCCTGGATGGTATTGCAACAATATGTCGAAGCCTTTTATCAACTCCAACCATCTCCTCTGCCTCATGTTCAGCTCTTTTTGGGTAAAAACATACTTCAAGCTCTTATGGTCTGTGAAGATCTTCACACGCTCTCCGTATAAATAGTATTTTCATAACTTCAGAGCAAAGATGACCGCTGCCAACTCCAAATAGTGGGTAGGGTAGTTCTTCTCATGATGATGCAATTGCCTAGAAGCATAGGCAATTACCCTACCATTCTGCTGTAACACACAATTCAGTCCCTTCCCCGATGCATCACTATAGATAGTGAATCCTCCAGATCCTGATGGCAACGTCAACACTGGAGCTGTTGTCAACCTTATTTTCAACTCATCAAAGGTGATCTGGCACTCCTCTGACCAAACAAACTCCATGTCCTTCCGGGTCAGCCTAGACAACGGTTCTGCAATTCGGGAAAAATTCTGAACAAATCTCCTGTAGTAACCTGCCAGTCCCAGAAAACTCCTGACCTTTGCTACTGAACTCGGAGCACTCCATGCCTCAACTGCCATGATCTTCCTCGGATCCACCGAGATCCTTTCTCCAGTCACCATATGACCAAGGAATTCAACCTTGTCAAGGAAGAACTCATACTTTGAAAGCTTTCCGTAAAGCTTCTCCTTCCTGAGAGTCTCCAGCACTATCCTCAGATGCTCCCCATGCTCCTCTAGGGTCTTCGAATACACCAAGATGTCATCTATAAACACCACAACAAACCTGTCTAGATGCTGATGGAACACCTTGTTTATCACATTCATAAACACTACCGGGGCATTAGTCAACCCAAACGGCATTACCATGAACTCATACTGTCCATACCTAGTCCGAAAAGCTGTCTTCGGAATATCCTCCCTCCTGACCTTCACTTGGTGGTAGCCTGTCCTCAGATCAATCCTGGAAAACACCCTCGCTCCGCTCAATTGGTCAAAAATATCATCAATACGCGATAGCGGATACTTGTTCTTGATTGTGAGATTATTCAGAGCCCTGTAGTCGATACACATCCATATCGACCCATCCTTCTTCGGCACAAAAAGTACCGGAGCACCCCACGGAGAAGAACTACATCTGATAAATTTCTTGTCCTGAAACTCATCCACCTGCTTCTTCAACTCTACCAGCTCACTGTTGCTGACTCTATAGACGTGCTAGGATATTGGCTCCGTGCCTAGCACCAAGTCTATAGAGAACTCCATATTTTTGTCCGAAGGTAACCCTGGCAACTCCTCCGGAAAGACATCCATGAACTCCGCTATCAGTCGATGTGGCAACCTCGGCTCTACCACCAGGGCTCCGCAGAAGACTCCCTCGCTCGGCTCTGCTGCTTCTCCGATACTCAAACTCTGGCTCACCCGGCGGACTAAACAACCCTCTGCCTCCATGACAATCTATACTAGTACAGTGAATACTCAATCAATCCATCCCGAGTACAATATCGTAGCTCGAAAGTGGCATTACGAGTAGGCACACACTCAACTCCCGGCCTCCCAAGGTAACTCTTCGGTCTCTGCAGACATCATTGACTAGGATGATGCTACCCCCGGTCGTGATCTTACAGAGTCTAGCTAAAGGTTCAGCAACAAGATTGTGTCTAACAGCAAAAGATACAGATTCAAAGTTATAGGAAGCACCAGAATCAAATAAAGAAAGTGCTGGAATGGAATCAAGAAGAACATAACCTGAGATCACATCAACAACGGTGCAAGATACGATATCATCAAGGAAGAACAGTAATATTGCAAAAGAAAACAATTTAAAAAAATTAAAGATAACAAAAATCAGGAAGGGTCCTAGTTGGGATTGAGCACACTCTCTCTCAGCCTATATCCTATATCCTGTCACAGGTAGACCTAGAGACTAGACCTGCGAACTACGACTTGCATGAGCCACCACCAAAAATGTGTTATGATCCGCACCCAAAAAATTGGGCATGAGTCGTGGGTACGTCTAGCCTACGCCGCAGAATTGGCGGTAGAACATTGTCTAGGTCCGTTCTAGGTCATAATATCTATATCTCACAATGATCAGTCAATATAACCTCTCCAAAAGGAGGGCAACCACGCAATATATATATATATATGAATACTCAATCGCAATAACTAGGGGAAGATTAAAAGTACGATAAGATATCAACAACGAAACAAAGAAACAAAGAGCAAGTACAATATCCAATATACAGTCCAAGTCTAAAGTCTACAACATCACAGAAGCAACAAAATAATAAATACAGTACAGTCATCCAAAATATCAACTGGGAATAATCCAGGAAAATCCACCTAGCTAACTAGGGTGCTAACGGCGTCTCCTCGACGGGCTCCTCCTCAATCTCCGGGTCACAACACTCCTCGACGCCCGGCCCATAGAATATCGGGCAAAAATCCTCAGGATCCTCTGGAAAAATATGCCCAGTCAGGACTGGAGCGAAGTACATAACTCTGAAAGCAACTCCAAATGCATGGTAAGGTGTATATAATAAGCAATAGAAAAGTATAAAAGATTCACAGGAAAATAAATACATGGTGGAGCAGATAAAGTAGCTGCAATGTAAAACTGGAGAACAATACAAGTAGTAGAGAAGTAACTGCATGTGAAAAATAGGAATACTAGCTAAGTGCCTTGAGCACAAGTTCATTATGTGATCGACTTAGGTTGCACATGAATAATCTACGATAACTCCGTTATGCATGAGTTGCATAACTGATATACACATGAATACTGTTTGGCTTTGATCACATAACCAACTCCTACTCCCCTCTCCCACTAATACTCTTGGATCCAACCACGACACGCTACGTACATGATAAATAACTCACGCACATGAAAGGGGAGAGCATACAAAGCACATGATAGCACATGAGAATCAATACCCGAAGCATATGATGAAATACACGTGATAAAGTATCCACTGAATACGGTAAGGGAGATAATATCTCATGACAGGATCCAACTAGTACCAGCTCATGAAACAACGTGTCAGAATCAAGTATTACAGTTCTAGAACAAGTGATATAAATACTATCATGAAATAGAAAAGATCATAGGTAGGTACTCGCCTGACGTCCTGAGCAACTAGTGAGGATCGAGATCTGGACTGGCGTCGCAAGAACCTATTATGAAAAGCAAGGTTAAACGGAGTTCTAAAGAGTTAAACTGATATAAAATAACTAAAAACAGGCTTCTAGCATTATTCTAGGTCGAACGGGTCAAACCGGTGAAATTTGGGTCAAAAACTCAACCCGTGCTCCAAAAAGTCAACTCTAGGTGAAAACTAGGTCAAATATTGACTTTTGTGGTCAACGGGGGCAATTATGGTCAATGCTAGGTCAAACTAGGGTGCCCTTAAAATTCTAGGTCAAAACTAGCTCATTAAGCTAGTAAACCCTCAAACTCGCCTCCTCGAGATACCGGGATACCCTCGGTATCCGATACCTCGACCTAAGCTACGCATCCCGCCTA
Source organism: Iris macrosiphon (assembly GCA_036927795.1). Taxonomy (NCBI): domain Eukaryota; kingdom Viridiplantae; phylum Streptophyta; class Magnoliopsida; order Asparagales; family Iridaceae; genus Iris; species Iris macrosiphon. The sequence continues at coordinate 46,025,729 of JAYESA010000012.1, forward strand.
TACCTACTAACACCTATGCTAACACGCATAATTATATACACCAATACATATAAAAATAACTTTAATCTTATTCCTAGGCAAATGCTCAAAAACCTCGCTCTGATACTCAATACCTTGGGTATCTCAAGGTATTGAGATACCTTGATATCTCAAGGTATTGAGATATCCCGCTAACCCTCTCTAACACTACCCATCTAGCTAACTATCTATGCATATACATATATACCTAGCTATATATCTAGGCTACTATATATATACAAACACATATGCATATAACTATTTATATATATATATATATATATATATATATATATATATATATATATATATAGTTAGTTAGTTAGTTAGATATATATTTATAGGTATGGGTATATATATATGTGTATGTGTGATATATATATATACTATATATATATATATATATATATATATATATATATATATACTTATCTATGTATGTATCTATCTATATATATCTCAATCCCTCTCTCTCACTCACTGCCTTTTGCTACTGCTAGACTGCTAACACTACAAGCTGTTGCTGCTACCTGCCAATGCAATGCTGTTGCGGCTGCTGCCACTACAGCAATTGCTGCTGCTGCTGCTACAGCAGGCCGCTGCTGTTGCTGCGCTTGGCTGCTGCCTCGTTGCCTGCTCTCCGCTGGCACTGCTGCTCTCCCACTCCCCCTCGACACACCACAGACACAATCACACACACACATATATATATATACACACACAAACATTAATATATATATATATATATATATATATATATATATATATATATATATATATATATATATATATATATAGGTACACACATATTTACACATATACACACATACATGTATATATACACATAGACTCATATACATATATACATATACACACTTATATATACATATATAGACACACATATATATATATATATACTCATATATACATATACACACTCACTTATATATATATAGATACACTTACACAAACACATATACACACTCATATATACATATACAAACACATATATATATATACACACACTCATATATATATATATATATATATATATATATATATATATATATATATATATAAAGTCATATATACACATATATACATACACACAAACACAACACACACAACACACAACACACAACACCAACACACGCACAATGACCCAAACACCAATAAATACATATAAATATATAAAATATAACTCGAGAACTCTAGCACACACTCTCCGTAGCTAAACTAATGCGCGCACAAGCCCGAAACCTAAAAACCAAGTAGAAATGGCCATTCGATCATTTCGACGAACACGTGGAGTGCGGTTCACGAAATCTCGTGAAACGCACACCAAATCTACATGAAATTGGCTCAAAATTTACCCACGGATTCTAATCGATGTCTAGAATCTAGAAAAAATACTAACTCACCGATTCTAGGTCCGTGCAAAAATGTACACGCACATAGAACCTACGACGACAAAAACCCCCAAATTGCCCGAAATGCCCAAATCTCCGAGACACGACCTCACGTATCCGAATGGAGACACATACTTACCCTCAAGATACCCAAGCACGTCTACCTAATTTCGTCTAACCTAGGGCATCACCAAAATTGGGCCAATCTCGGATTTCATCCAAAACTGACACAAAACCTAATGTCAAAGTCTCCAAACACAACCAAACAAGTTCTAACTTCCTCCCATGGGTAGACTTAAGGTCTAAGAAGGTTCTAAACTACTAATTACACTATATAATAGTAACCACTAAGAGAAAAGTTAGGGTTTACCTTTTGGGAGTTGAAATCCCAAGGCCAAAGTCTCCAAAACTCTTGAAATCACCACCCTCAAGCCTCCAAGCCTCCAAACCAAGCCTCTATACTAAGTCTAGGCTCTACACACCTAGTTTAGGAAAAAGTATAGGGTTAGGGTTCACATAAATGGAAGAATAGAAGAATAAAAAGAAGAAATGGAGAATTACTTACTTGAAACTTGAAGTTGGAAGAAGAAAGAAGAAGAAAATAGAGAATGGAGTGTGGAGAAGAGAAGAAGTAAAAAAGAAATAAGAATGGGGAGGAAAGGGCCGGCCATATGAAGTAATGTAGGGATAATAACTAAAATACCCTCCAATTAGTCATCCAAAAATAGGGTTTAAGTTTAGGGTTCACTAAACACACTCTAACTAATCCAAAATAACCCAACTAACTAAATAAAAATATAATAATCATTCTAAACCCAAAAATAGGTCTGACAAGGGTGTTGGTTGGGTCTGACATGGGTCCACTAGGGTCTGATACGGGTCCAGACTAGCCAAAACCCTAAAATAATCCATAAAAATAATACAACCACTAATTAAATATAAATATAATTATTCACGATCAATACACAATTTACTAAATAAAAATAAAAAAATAACCCTATTTTCTAGAAATCGGGTATATGTCATCTCGCCGGAACCTCGAGGCATGATGATTTTCTTGATTGCTTTGTTGAGTGGAGGGATCTCCACCCGATGGCGTTACCCCATCGTCATAGTAATCATAATACCTAGTGGTGTTCCTGTGGGACTCTCATCGCTGGCTCGTGGATCCATTACTCTGCATACAAAGTAAACTATGAGGTTCGCACAGATGAATCAAGCATGATGCAAGTCAAGAAATTAAGTTCGAGTTCGATATAGAGGTTAAGGATGTGTCAATATGTGGATGAGATCCTAAAAGCTTAGCCTATCCTAATTGCAGGCTTGCTCGGTTCAATAACGGAACCGAGACAATTTTTCGTAGACCAACATGGGCCACCACAAAAACTATGTCACACCCCAGTCCTAAAATACCAAGCGACTAGCCACGTGGCAATGGCCAGCAGCAGAACTCCAATGGACATACACAATTTAATGGACACGTTAGAGTGCACTTAAGCTATAATACATATAAAATAGTCTAAAAATATCTGTCATAGTTTATATATCTAATCTCATTCATAATAAGTAACGAAATCATAAAGAGACAAGTTCAGTCACAATAATATAAAATAATTTGTCCAACCCAAAGAATATAAATAATGTCACGGTGAATAACCCGTCACCAAAATGGAAAGAAAAATAACTCCAAGTACAATATTTAGAAGTTACTACAAGATCAAATATCTAAGAACACTAAGCATAATAAATGAATGGTGAGAATACTGTATGCTCAAGAGAAGTCCTCTAGAACAACCTCGTCCTCTGCAGCCTATAAAGCTCTAATAGCAGCACATGCCCTGTAAACCACGGTATAGCTCTCCTCGTCTACACCTGGGGATATAATCCAGATCTAGGTCCTCGGGGAACATAATAAGGTACAATAAACACTCAAGCCAAATAAAATACAGTAAATAAAAATAGATCATCAGGACAAGCTATGTAACCAGCTAAATAAAATACAAATGAGAGCATCACTAGTACTCAGGCTAAGACCACTACAAGCTCTGTGTCGGGGAGCCCATAGCAGCAAGTAGTATCTCGTAGGGTCAGTAAATATGCCAAGCTCTGGAAAAGAGACTAAAGCACCTCCAGTAACATAGTATATATATAAACATAATCAGCATATAGCATGTGTGTCTCTCCCTACCTAATGTAACCTCACGCCTCATATTCAGAACGTCCCATGTCCATAACATGCAAGATCATAACCCCTAGCTAGTACAACGAGTCATAATGATATCTATATAATATGCAAGTCTCATATTACGAATCCTGTAAGCCTATACAGAATCACCATAAATAACTCAACAAAGATTCTATCACATGAAATAGTATCAAGTGTCCTATGGTACGGTGTACTTAGTAAAGCAAGCACGTAACAATATGATCGTGAAATCAAATCTCTAAGTGACGTTACACGACTCCGCGTATGATATTGACACCCGAATCTTGTTTGGACACTAAACAACATCTTACGGTCCTAGGTTGAGAAAGAACATCACAAGATTATATATATACATAAAAATAAACACAAGCAGATAATATAACAGGATCTACTGTAAGTTTGGCAAGGTACACTTGCCTGGGTCCTGAACTCCGTCAACTTCTCCTGAAAAAGTAGAATCTGCATGTACACCTCCGGATGTCGAAATAAATATCACCAATATTTTTAGAATACTTAAAATATCTAGGATTGACTATCCATAAGTCTAATTTGGACACAGGGGCAAAATTGACAGTTTTAGGTCAAAGCGAGGTCCGCTTGTGGCCCATTTCGCACCAAAAAATATGCCAGAGATAAAGTTCTTCAAATTCATCAAACTTAGTGTCTACGAGTCCATAACGATGATACAAACCAAACAGAATATCCAGAATTAGATTCCGATGAGCCGATCACAAAATCGTCCGTCATGTAAAACCGTAGGGCCCACGAAACAAAGTTTCGTTAACGTTCTCAGAATCAAACCAAACTTGGGTCACAAGACCAGCATAAAGCTATGAATCCAATAGCACAAGTTTTGTTGTGAACCAACGAGTATACACAAAGTTATGGCGAGGTGTCAGAATATGTCGATATGGTATTTTTTTTGTCGGATATGCGTTGATTCCGACGTGCACATACGTCCAAATCAAATTTTGCAAAAGTCCACATGTCTACGTTCACGGTATGCACCATTCGGTGCAATCCTTATGCGACGACGTGGCCTCGTTTGGCAGGATACACCCCGTATCGGAGAATTTTGGGTTCTTTAAAAACTAGTTTTTCCCCACTTTTAACACAGAATAAATTAAAATTAAAACAGAAATAAATAAAACTATTTGAAGGAATATTATCTTGGGTATATTGTAGTTACACAAGAAAAAGAATAACTCAGTTTAGCTGCGCGGGTTAAGAGTTATAGCCCTCAAAATATAGGTGTTTGGACAGTTTTAAAATTGTTTGAAATGCAGCTTTTGGACCAATTTTTGGTTCGAATTTCTCCTAATATAGATCATTCAAACTTCTTGAAGAAGTTTGATGGCCTTCATATTGCAAATACATACGGACAGAGACCTTAATAAATACTTGAGCGAGGAGGGTGTACACGTACCTCAAAGTGGGGCTCCCGAACAGGTTTGCACATGCGTGCGGGTGTTGTGCGGTTCCACCGCGGTAGACGGCGACGACGTGACAGGGTCCGGCGGTCGTTGGGGTCGTGGGAGGGTAGTGGTTGTCTGGCGGGCGATGGAGGCGGTGGTGTTGATTTCTGAGTTAGGGTTTAGTTGCTAATGTATGTATATATATATATATATATATATATATATATATATATATATATATATATATATATATATATATATGAGAAGGGGAAACTTACACGGGTGGGGGTCTGGGTTAGTTTAGTGGGTAGGGTATATTAGTTAGGTTTTCTTTTCTTTTTCTGTTTATTCTTTTATTTTATTTCTTTTTCTTTTCTTTACTAATTATTGTCCTTATTTTATTCTAATTATATATAGAAAATTCTCAAAAATAGTTAGGTACTTGAAAAAAAAAATTAGGAAATTTATATTTCTTCCAACAAATAATTTATAACTAAATTCATATCAATTCAAAAGATATTTACTACATATGAATGACTATTAAATTAGTTAAATAAATCCATAAATTTTATTTTCTACTTTCTACTTAATATTATATTTTCTACTTTCTACTAAATATGAATGACTATTAAATTAGTTAAATAAATCAATAAATTTATTTTCTACTTTTTACTTAATATTATATTGGAAGATTGTAGGGGTTTGAATAATGCAACTCGAGTGTCATGTGCATAATAGGACCAGTTAGGCTCATAGTATGGATTTAGTTGGAAGCAATGGGTTGGGATGGCGTGTTAAAATCATATGCCATGACAAAAGGGTTAATTAATCATCATTTTCTCATAATTGTGTCACAAAATTTGTGCGACCAAAATAAAGTATGGGATTACGAATCTGTGAGTGACAATCATGGCAGGAACCTAATTTAACTCGTCTAAGTCGAGCATGCTAGGTTGGTTGGAAGGAAAAGGCTAGCGTTTCACTCAAGATCTTAAAACCTTGGTGGTTTGTTTCCAAAGTTCAATTAAATTATCGAATAAATATTTAAAATAAAAATATATAATTATTTATTACCAAACTAACTATATATAAAAACCAGGGTGCTCACATCATGCAGCCAAGAAATAGCAGCATCAATGCGCCCCAAATATTGGCCGCATAAAGGTCTGACACAAATATTATGTCTGACATAGAATACTAACAAAAAGAATTTTCTTAACACTTCAAAAAATGTGAGCACACTAAGCGACAAAAAGCTCTCATCAGGCTAATAATGACTTCTGACAGGCATACAATGCCACGTGTACGAGGCTACATACGTACTAGAGTCTATGCATCTCTGTCCTCATGCGTACCAGACTCCATGCATTCCATGCATCTCTGGCCCTATGTGTTCCAGATTCCATGCGTTTCATGCATCTCTGGCCCTATGCGTTCCAGGCTCCATGCGTTCTATGCATCTCTGGCCCTACGTGTTCCAGACTCCATGCGTTCCAGGAGTACCAGACCCCTTGTGTCCAATGCGCAGGGTTCCCTGAGATGAAGTCTTTATGTTGCGACCAAAGTAATTCTTTCGAATTAAATATGGGTCATGTGTCAATCTGACCAAGTCACGCAAACAAAAGACGAGAACAACCCAGATCTTTAGTAACAAAAAATTCCAACAAACGTCCACGTGGCAGCTCGTCCTGATCCAACTACATCATATTAAGGATGAATAACAAGTGTCATCCTGCCCATCATATGTGCCTACAGTTACAACCATATTCCGTTGAAGGATCCCCCTATGGCACCAAGCAGGAGCATATACAGAACCTATAGCCCACCAACATGATGGTTATAAATAGGAGCAACTTAGACGTCCCATGGGCTGGCTAATTTTTTTGGCTTCAGAGACCATATCCTTCCAGTGGACCTACATACGTGCACACAATCTCAAGAGAGAAAGATGGAAATAGATTATCCCCCATTCACTCGTCGGACCATCAACGGAGTAAAAGAGTGGATGCAGTACTCGATCTCCAACATCACATTACCAAGATAAAAAATATTGTACTTAGATTTTCTGTCTAGAATTTTTTTGTACTTTTTTTTTATTAAAAAAAAGTTTTTCCAAACTTACAACCATAGCAAACAAGGTGGCTACTCTATTGGGGACTTTCTTCTCCTCTGATGAGAAGTTTATGACACAGTCCGATGCGTCGAAGCTGGCTTTGACCCAGAGGATGCTGGTTGTATGCTTCAACCAACAAGCCTTTAAGGAAATGCTCTCTAAGGGCGGCGCTTCTCTATGGCTGGCAAAGCCTAAGGAGACCCATAGCACATGGGTTGCAGAGGCCACTGTACCTCACCCAACTATGGAGCATACACTCCATGTCTCTCTCTCTCTCTGCCGCAGGAAATGCACATCATGCGTCAACGCGAGCTGATGCCTCTTATGCGGCAGTCTTTTCTAAGAAGAAAAGTGCTCAGCACTTGAAGACCCATAGGACATGGGTTGCAAAGGTCGCTGTGCCTCACCTAACTTTGAAGTATGCACTTCTCATCTCTCTTTCTGCCACAGGCGATGCATATTATGCGTCCCCATGAGCTGACGCCCTTCAAGTGACAGCCTCTTCGGACAAGGAAAGTTCTCAACACTTGAGCTCTGGCAGAGAAAAATACTACGATGTTAGGGGTTCGAGTGCTAAGACATGTTCCATGTGTCACACCCCAGTCCCAAAATAAGTAGGATTAGAATACGTAAGCATACCAGTCGTATGTATATGGCAACTCCAATATATGAAAACCATAACACATACGTACATTGTATTATAATTAACAATTCACAAGCGGTATATATAATTTCACAAGTCACATGCAATACTAATCTCACCCACAAAACCAAATAGAAATAAATAATCAAATATGACAATGAACCAATATAGAACAGTCAAAAAGACCAATGGTTGGATAGAGACAAATTCACTACCAACTCGAATATGAAAGAAAATATAATGATACATCATCTATTGATAAGAGAGGCTCGAAGGAAAGACCTCATCGAAAGAGAAAGAAGTAGCATGTCCTAATTCGTGGTCCTACAAATAGTCATGATCGTCTACTCCCAGAAAGTGACTAAGTCCTCAGAGGGACATAACAAGATACATCAAAGTATGCCACAATAAACTACAATAAACATCCAACAAGGTTCTTAACTATTCTAAGTGATATGTAGTTTAAGAACAAGTTTTCCGTGTATAGACTATCTGGCTAAATAATAGGATAGGCATAGTTCTCTCGGGGATCCAGGGGCCTCGGGCATAACATCTTTCAATCGTCATAGGCCAGTAGTATATATAAGGGTCATGACGTCTCGCGTCTCTAGCGGAGCTTACGGGCAAATGAAGAAAAAGTGTAAAAGAGTCATATACGCTTACTCATTATTAACACGCAATACCTCTTGTAACTGCTAAGTCTACTAAAATAAGATATCTCTATTAGCAGTTATTCCTTATCCGTCGTACGACCTTTACGTAAAAGGGGCCAGCCTATTACACAAATCTGTGTCCTACATGAGACTCACAATATGTGACAAGTCCAGAGAGATAAGAATACCTCATCTCCGTGGGGTGGTCTCATAAAACTAGGTCAACATACAAAATAAAAATAAAAGATAAGAAACGACGCAACCGACGTTGCACCCAAGTCTTTCTTGGATGCACATTTTTATATATAGTAAAATAAATAGAAATAAACAACAGAAAATAAATATGCAGAAAATGAATGTAACTAAACAGTACTGTAGCAAGGTATACTTGCCTGCGGTCCCAAATTTTCTCTCAAGTCTTAATCCAAGGCCTAATCAAGAAAATATATACAAACAAAAAAATTAATAATTAACCATATATGAATTATCCAATTATTTGGGCCCAAAGTGTTATAAGTGCATTATCTAATATATGCTTACTAGTATACAACTTCTTCTATTTCTACTTATCTATGCATGGAACATCTCTAACTAACATCCTACCATTATATTATACTAAATTTAATATGTTTAATATTCTGAATATATTTATAAATATATGAAAATAATCAACCCAACATAATTGCATGCCAAAAAATCTCTACGGACGACAACTAGTTATTCTAGGCAACTACACCACATAGTTTATGCATGCAACTACCCTATTAGCATCAAAATATTATTAATAATAAAATAATATATTAAATATTCTATAATTTTAATATATTAAATTATGGAATTTATTTACATAATTAAAATATGGAAACCGTCAAAGAACTACAACTAATATTGATGCACCGAGTCCGTGTCTAGGTTGTTCAACAACTAAGGGTAGTTTCGTACATAAAATTATGGTTTCACATGTATAAAAATATTTCTAATCACCATATAACATTAATATGACTACACACAAGTTTTTATTTTATGAAAAAATATGAAAAGGATTGGAGTTGAAAAACTTACATGTACGCGATTACGGCGGGAACCTTTTTCGCGACTACGACCAAGCAGAGTACTAAACAAACTACAAACTTCAAGAAAATCGACGAAAAACTAGTAGAATTCAAATAGATAAATAATATATAGCTTTTTAGGGGGTTTTGAGGAATTTTTACTACTGTGAACAGCAGCAGCACCCTGGCTGCCAAAAAGGGGATCTTTGGGTGCAAAGGGGTTGGCCAATGGGTGGACTAGAGGTGCATGGGGGGTGTGAAGTTATGGGAAAGGGATAGGAGGAAGAGGAGTCGTAAAAACAAGGAGGGGAAGATGCTGTCATCGTTTATGAAGGAGGAGGGGCGTCTAGGGCTTTGGGAAATGAGAGGAGCACACATATATATACTAGTTTGTCGGGCTTATGTGTATTTGTTGTTTGGAGTAGATTTGGGCCCAAAAGAGAAGTGTGTTTAAGGATCCATTAAAATTTGTTAGGCTTCTAATTATCCTTGGGCTCATTATTTAATTAATTATTTTAATTTAATTAAGGTGCACAAAAGATATGCAAGTATTCGATTTCTAAAATGAAAATTGGGTATTTAAAACTAGGATTTGAACTATGTGATATTTATAAAGCATGTAAAGATTTAAATGAATGGTATACCCTACTTAGTCATATTAGGTCTAGTTATACTCATGTATATGAAGTTGGTTGGACGAAAAGGGTTGGCGTTGTGCATTAAAATCGTACGCAAAGGTAAGGTGCTAAATTGCCAATTTCTAGATTTCATGTCGCAAAAGTTTTACAACCAAAACGAAGCATATGAATGTGATTTTAGGAGTGGCAATCAATGCATTAGCCTAATTAGGCTCGTCTAAGTCTAATATGCAAAGTTGGTTGAAAGGTAAGGGCTAGTGTTATATTAAAAATCTCAAGATTATGGCAAAGAGTTCCTATAGTTCAATAAATTGCCAAATAAATATTTAAATTAAATAAATAAATAATAATAATTGCTAATTACCAAAATAATCCTATCTAAAAATTAGGGTGCTCACAATCTACCCACCTTAAAAGAATTTCGCCGTCAAAATTTAAAATCTTCAATAATATGTTTTTTATCAAATTTTAAACTCAATAAAAAATATAATCATGGGGTCAACTCCTTTGTTGTGGCTTCACAAAATCCTCAAAAAGTAACTTTATTCTCAAAACTTTAAAATTTAAAATTAAATCTTCGAATTTAATCACTTCAAGATTTAAACACCTCCAATTTAAATCAAAATCAATGCTCACTTTTAAAATTATCATTCTTCTAATCGTGCAAAAAAAATTTAAATCCTTAAATTTAAATTCCAAGTCAAATCTTATCAAAATCTTTAATTTTTAAACCCACAAAATTTAAATACTTCAAACTACATCAAATATAAATTTAAATTCGTCCTCATAATCTCCTTAAAATTTAAATATAATTCCAATCATATCTAATCTTAAATTCTCAACTCCTTCTTTAAATACATGTTTATCTTAGAAATCTAAACTCCATAAAATTTAAATTCATCAAAATATTTTAAATTTAAATTTAAATCCATTACATCATAATCGGCTTAAAATTCAAATAACTAAAATTTAAATCTAAATACAATCTATCATAATCTCCTCTAAAATTTAAATAGCTAAAAAAATCTCTTTAATCAAATCTTATTCCGTATTTCAAATTTGTGAATTTCGTAGTCATCAAATTCTAAATTCAATTTCCATCCACAAAATTTTAAATAAGTGATTCAATGTCATGACCCGCACCCAAAAAATTGGGCATGAGTCGTGGGTACGTCCAACCTATGTCGCAGCATCGACGGTAGAACGCTGTCTAGGTCTACTATCTAGCTAACAATCTCACACAACAATATAAGAACCTGTCAACATCTCAACTACTAATGGAGGAGCAATATGATAAAGATAACACAAGTACTCAATCACGAATCTAAGCACGATAAAAAAATAAAAAAGTCTAATAACTACAAAGTCTAAACAACTACTACTAAAACAAAAACAACAACAATAATAATAATAATACAACATCCTGAATCATATATAATACAAGGTCTCAATCCAAAATCGGGGACAAATTCGGTACCAAAAGCTAATAAAAACAACCGACTGAGGTCCTACTGATCCCGGCTACCAACCCAAAAATCACTCATGAACTAGGGGGTCCCTGTCTACACCATCGATAGGCTGAGGTCCATAAAATGTCGGAGACTAATCTTTCAGATCCTCTGAAAAATATATCCAGTCAGGATTGGAGCAAGTACACCTCTAACAGCAGTTTCAGTTAAATAATAAAAACTATAAAGCAGTTGTAGCTAGTAGAAGATGAAGGAAATAAAGTATGAAACAAGGAACTATATATATATCTCTGGTGCATAAAGGTAAAGATGCATAAAAATCAGAAGCAAGATAGTAATGACTGCAAGATACAAGAAATCTAAACTAAGATCAAGTGTGTGCACAATAACGTGAAGTGAGTTCAGCAAGAATACATGTAATGAGTCAAGTTCAGAAACATATAAGTGAGACTAGCAAGAAATATAAGAGAGTCCATACTAGAAAGAATAAACTCGTGTCTTTGAAATACCTGTTTAGACATGTAAACGGCTAGGGGTAAGTATGGCTCACCGTACACTGGGTGTGCGGCTGCTATCATTCCAGATTAGACCAGAGGGGGTGATTCCAGTCATTTCAGTTGGAAATATTTACATGTCTACTCGAATATTTCCCTGTCCCAACTAGTACAAGTGAATCGAAGATCCGACATATAAATCAAGTATGAGTCCAACCAGAAATATGAGTGATGCCTGTCGTGAGTCACGATATGATGCCAGTAGGTGATTCCAGAATAGAGGCTAGAAATATGAAATATATGTGTTGTAAGTAAATGAATCCAGAAATACTAGTCCGTGTCCTACTAGAAAAATCAAAGAATACTATACTAGAAGCTGAATCATAATAATCATTAAATAATAAAAACTATCAGAAAATGTACTCGCCTGACGTCCTAAGCAACTAACGATCCGAACTGGCGTCGCAAGGATCTATTGAGAAAAGTAAGGTTAAACAGGGTTCTAAAGAGTTAAACATATATAAAATAACTAAAGACAAGCTTCTAGGGTCGTTCTAGGTCAAACGGATCAAACCGATAAAATCTGGGTCAAAAGTCAACTCTGGGTCCAAAAAGTTAACTCTGGGTCAAAACTAGGTCAAAAGTTGACTTTGGCGGTCAACCGGGTCAACTACGGTCAACTCTAGGTCAAACTAGAGTACCCCTAAAATTCTTGATCAAAACTAGGTCATTAAGCTAATAAACCCTCAAACTCGCCTCCTTGGGACACCGGGATACCCTCGATATTCGATACCTCAACCTACGCTATACGCCCCGTCTATACCCTCTAAAATATATACTAGCACGTATATATATATATATATATATACATATATATATATATATACATATATATATATATATACATATATATATATATATATATATATATATATATATATATATATATATATATATATAAAAGCATCTCAAACATCATTCCTAGGCTAAAACTCAATACCTTGCTCCGATGCCCAATACCTTGAGTATCTCAAGGTATTGAGATACTCAAGCCTTACCCATCCCTCACTA